>JAWMAG010000066.1:555000-1755000 GCA_037013455.1 Ceratitis rosa
TTACAAACACGAAGCGATAATACTTAAGTTAGATAAGTTATCTAAACCAGAGTTCGCGAAATAAATAGCGTCGCAAAATTTTTCAAGCGAGTCAAAATATACAAAATAAGCGAACAGAAAACATAAATTAATACAAAAAAACATTTTACAAAACATTTATACAGAAAAGTAAGAGTGTTGTGAAAAGAACTTTATATCACAATTATAAAACAGAAAACTCAAGTTGATACAAAAAAACGTTTCACAGCAAAACATTTATACAACAAAAATTTTAGTCACTGAATGTGTTAGAAACAAACCAAAAAAACTTAGAAAAATCGTGGCTTGGATTTGAACGAGTGTTTTATGATAGCGGAGTGCGTATGACAAGTGTATACAAAAAAAAAAAAATACATCGATTCAAGAGGGCAGAAATCGAACAGAAAGCTAAAAGTAATGTTTGAAAAATAAAAAGACTAGAAATTATCTTCTGTCGCAAAATAAAATTGTTTTTCTTTCTATTCCAAATTTTCGTTAAAGTGGATTTTATATATACAAGCTTCAAAAGTTTATGCATTGCAATAATCGACAATTACTATAAGAACTAAGGATACTATTACGATTTCTTCAAAAAATTAAGTAAATAATTGGCCGCGGCTCAGAATTCGGTTGAAAAGTCGTCGTGCTGAAGAGGAGTATATAAAAAGAAACAAAACCATATATAACTTAAATACATTTAAGTCACTTTTATATAAGAGAAAATAATATATTTTACAATAATACAACTGAGCAACTAAGAATACATAACTAGAGTGTAAAATATTTAAAGCAGCAACGAAATCGTTAAATAAATTGCGTAAAAAAGCATTCCTCTTTGGTGTATTAATTATAACATTTCTCCCATAAATATTTAAAAACAGTTTGATAGCGAAACACCCACATTCCCCTTTGGAACAGCACCGTTGAGGATTACCATTCATTCCAGCAACAACAAATACAGCACGTACAGTAAATAAGAAGGTGGTATTCCAGGTAACATTATTTATATACATAAGCCTCTCTCGCGCTCAGGAAAATTTACGCGCCACTCACATATACGTATATAAGAAAATAATATTTTTTAAACATTTTAAATAAATTTAAATCTCGAATGCCACGCACATTCGCACGCAGCCTATAAATAATATTGCACTTAGACGCGCTAAGGCAGCACATATCTTATTTTAATCGTAATTTTTGCAAAAAATATAAAAAAAAAAAAATTTTAAATTATTAAAATTAAATTTCAATTATTAATTTTATTAAGCTCCCCTAACTCGCCCAACTAAAACTAATTTAGTCCAGCCCTCCCCAATTCACTTATCTCTAACCAATTTAAATTGAACTTATTGGAAAACATTTTTTTAAATTAAAAAAAAAAAAATAAATTTTAATTCCTAATTTTATTAAGCCCACCTAATTCGCCCTTTCTCAAATCAACTTTATCCTAACTATGGGAAAAGAAACAGCAGTCACTTCTGAGCAAAAGGTCTCAGACACCAGTCTTCAGGCTTTCATTTTTGAAAGCAACCGAATGGAATCCTTTTACTCCACATGGACACATTCTCTTATATCTGACCAAACGGAGTCTCTACTGAAGGTAAAAACACAGCAACTTGACAGATTGTGGGAATCGCTCGTTGAATCCTACAAAAAGGCCTGATTATCCCCACATTACGCGGAGTCAAGTACATCCATTGAGCAAAAATATAAAAAGTGCTAAGAAAGCTACGAAAATTGCATGTCCCAAATTTTAGATGCTATACAGCTTCTGCAACCGACTTCTCAGCTCAGTAATCCCACAAACACTTCAAACTCCTCTGAAGTATATCTCAAAGTACCACCATGTGACACCGAAGTCTTTCATGGTGGGTACGAAAACTGGCCAGCCTTTAGAGACATGTTTACGGCAGTCTACGGTAATCACCCTAAGTTAACCCCTGCCCAGAAGCTCTATCATCTGCGACAAAAAACCAGGAGCCAAGCAGGGCAATTGGTCAAGCAATACCCTCTCACAGATGAAAACTTTCAGCTAGCTTGGGACGCACTAAAATCGCGGTATGAAAACCAACGAATTTATTTCGAAAATGGTGAGCAAGTCCAAAAAATGCAAACCACAATAAACAACTAATTGTCCACCTTGGCAGCACAAAGAATCCCGACCTCCGACTGGGACCCCATCCTTGTATATCTCTGTTCATCGAAACTACCTAGCGAAACCCTTGCTCTATGAGAACAATCGCTAAGTTCTCGAAAAGAACTGCCATTGTGGGCAGATATGAGTGCATTTTTAACATCCCGATACGAAGTAGTAGAAAGACTCAATGCTTACCACCCAGGTAAGACGAGAACGCCTCTCCCAAATTTCACTACCAGAGCGATTAATCAGAATTCGACTTTTTTAAATAAAAGTAAGGCCCATAACTTTCACACTGACCTCAGTCAGCGAGTATCATGCAAATTATGCAACTCAAACCACCCGATGAAAGTCTGCGTGAAATTCAGAGCGCTGCCCGTTTCCGAGCGTCTTAAATTTGTGAAAGACAACAAATATTGTGAAAATTGTCTTTCATACTCTCACCTCAAGAGTGATTGTCAGAGCAAGTTCAGTTGCGTCTACTGCCAAAGAAGACATCACTCCCTCTTACATTTTCAACCCCAGTCACAGACACCGTGGGCAAACTCAAGACCCCAAAGGACTATGACCCAAATAGCGACTCAAAATAGACTACATGAAGAGCCGCCTACAACATCCAAGCAAGCGGCAAAAAATTCACTAGCGCAAGACTCCAGCGCCTCAAATTCTCAAAGGGTGTCATCTCATTTTTCCGACACCCGTGAAAAAACTCTACTCCCTACGGCAATAGTCCCCATCTATTTCGCCGGTGAATATCATAAAATTCGCGCCCTCATTGATCAAGGGTCCCAAAAAACATTTGTGGCATCGCGAATCCAAAAACTACTTGGCCTACCCACCAGAGAAACCCACTATGAAATCTCTGGAATGGGAGGAATGGTAGTACAAAACTCGAACAAAATTTGCGAAATAACGCTATGTTCAGCTGACTTAGGTCAAAAAGTCACAACAAGTGCGATCATCCTCACCCAACTCACTCATTTGCTGCCTTCTTTCAAAACGTCTGCTGTTAATACTAACGAATTCCGCTCTCTTCAACTCGCCGATCCCAATTACTCTACTCCGGCTAAAATCGACCTAGTAATAGGAAGTGATATAACTCCCCAAATTCTCCTCGAAGGTCTACACCATAATGTCAATGGTACCCTATTGGCACAAAACACCATATTTGGATGGATTCTCAGCGGCCCAATCCGAGAACAAATTTCCGCTTTTACAACGCAAGTCACGGAAACAACAGAACCGGAACTTAGCACACTACTCAAAAGGTTTTGGGAACAGGAGGAAATAGAATGCGCTCAACCCAAATCAGCCGAAGACGAAGTTTGTGAGGATATCTTCAAAAAAACGACCACAAGACAAGAAGATGGAAGATACGAGGTAAAACTCCCTTTTAAGCCCGAATTCCCGCACTCTCTAGCATTAGGCCACTCCCGTCTAGCAGCGCAGCAACAGTACATAAGCATTGAAAGGACCCTGTCGAACAACCCGGAATTGAGTGACAAATACTCAGAAATCCTCACGGAGTACCTCGAATTAAACCACATGCAGCACGCTACACCCCAAGAAATAGTAAAAGAAGGGAAATAATTTTCTTTTTACTTGCCCCATCATGCTGTCTTGAAACCCGACAGCAAAACTACAAAAGTACGCGTAGTATTCAACGCATCTAAAAGATCACAATCAGGAAATTCCCTGAATGACGTTTTATATACAGGCCCAATTCTCCAAAATGACCTGATGACCATTATCCTAAAATGGCGTCTTTACGAATTCGTTTTCAACGGTGATATCGAGAAAATGTATCGCCAAATACTCGTCCACAAAGAAGACCAAAACTTCCAAAGAATTCCCTTTAGGAAAGCTCCTCACCTGCCAATAGAAGATTTCAAGTTAAACACCGTAACTTTCGGAGTTAACTGCGCCCCGTATCTTGCAATTCGTACTCTCTACCAACTAGCTCACGATTGCTAGGAAAAATACCCTCTCGCCAAAAATATTATTCTGAATGAAACCTGCGTAGATGATGTACTATCTGGCGGTCACAATAAACAGTCCACTCTTCACTCAATGACCCAAACTATCGACGCTCTTAAATCGGCAGGCTTTCCGCTAAGAAAAATAACTGCTAATCATCCAAAAATTCTCGAAATAGTCCCAGAGTCTGATGTCTTAGATACTAAGTTTCTCAAGTTCCAAAATACAAGCTCTACAAAAACACTTGGGATACAGTGGAACGCACTTACCGACTCCTTCTCGTACTCTTACGATCCTCTACCCGCCTTTAATTCAAACACAAAGAGGCAAATACTATCGGCTGTAGCGAAACTGTTCGACCCGGCAAGATGGCTATAGCCCATTATGATACTTGCCAAAATGCTCCTCCAACAACTCTGGTTAGAAGGAACTGACTGGGACGAAACTGTCAAACCCACGGCCTTGCACAAATGGAACACATTTCGTGAAGACCTTCAAGCTATCAGCACCATCAACATCCCTCGTTGGGTGCGCTTCTCTCCTAATAAACGCATACAGATACACGGTTTTTCGGACGCCTCCGAAAAGGCATTCTGTGCGTGCGTTTATATTAGAGTGCAACATGCAGATAACTCCTGCACAACTCACCTCTTCGTTGCAAAAACCAAAGTTGCTCCTTTGCAAACGATAAGCCTGCCCCGCCTCGAACTCAACGGCGCAGTGTTGCTATCAAAATTAATCGCCCATACCCGAAATAAATTGGATTTGCCACCCCATTTGGTCAGATTCCTCGATAGTGTTAGCTTGGCTCGAAAAACCAGTACACACCTGGAAAACGTATGTAGCCAACAGAATCACCCAGATCATTCAAAACGTCAGCAACGCCACTTGGCGCCACGTGCCCAGCGGTGACAACCCAGCAGACCTAGGAACTCGTGGTTGCAAACCGAAAGATCTGGCTGATTGTTCTTTATGGTGGAACGGGCCAAAGTGGCTTTCTAAACCACCCACTTTATGGCCCAAAGCAATCTCTTCCAATTCAGACCCTCCCGAACAAAAACGGATAGAATCCCTTCATACACTAGAATGTACGGATATTCTCGAACGCTTTTCCTCATTTCCACGTGCACTAAGAGTAGTTGCCTTTATGTATCGTTTTATACAGAATTCACAAAAATCCCCGATTCCCAACTCATTAGCTCTTACGCAAGAAGAAATAAATCTCACAAAAACGAAACTTATCTTTATGACTCAACGCAGATATTTTCCAATCGAAATTAAGGCGTTAGAATCATCAAATCCCATTCCGAAAAAAAGTCCATTACTAACTTTAAACCCTATATTGGATAAGTGTGGTATCATGCGAGTAAATGGTCGCCTAGCTCATGCCACGCTAAGCTATAATGAACGCCATCCCATAATCATCCCAGAAGTCTCCAAATACTGCTCATTGCTGCTGGACTTTCTCCATAAAACCTTACTCCACGCAGAAAAGCAGTTAATGATTCGCAGTGTGCAGCAAGAGTATTACATCCCTCGCCTCAAGCAAAAGCTGAAAAAAATGCATATTCCAATGCAAAACCTGCACTGTGTACAAACAACGAGTGCGTTCACAAATAATGGCTGCTCTGCCCCCCGAGCGGGCAACTTACTCCGTTCCATTTCACACAACCGGCATTGATTTCGCTGGGCCCTTCATGGTCAAGACGTCTCCTCTTCGATGAGCCGCTTATACGAAAGCCTACGTATGTGTCTTTGTATGCTTCTCCACAAAGGCCATCCATTTAGAGGCATGCACAGACTTAACCACCGAGGCCGCATTCGCTCGATTTGTCGGTCGGCGTGGATTGCCACACAAAATTATGTCTGATAATGGGAAAACATTTATTGGAGCACAACGAGCTATTCAACGAGATTTCGTTATCTTCCTCAAAGAAGCAACTTCCGATGTTGCTGAAAAATATGCGACACAAGGTCTTTCTTGGCAATTCATACCACCGTATTCTCCTCACATGGGCGGCCTATGGGAAGCTGCTGTAAAAAGCTTTAAATCCCATTTCACTAAAGACGCGGAACACCATAAATTCTCTTTCGAGGAATTCACCACTCTTCTCATTCGGATCGAAGCAGTACTTAACTCGCGTCCGCTCTCCCCCATGTCCCAAGACGCAAATGACTTACTAGCTCTTACTCCTGGTCATTTCCTCCGCGGCGCCCCTTTGGTTTCTATACCGGACCAAAACGTACGAGTAGTGGACGTCCGCACACAGACTGGCGTAGTTACCAGAAATATAACGAAGCTATGCTTACTACCAGCATAATATTTCTAAAGGCCCCCGTAAACCTTTAGTCCATACTCAAAGAACCCCACACACTCATATAAAATTCAGCTACTCATTTTCACCTCTGGATTCAACCCAACTAATAACGTCTTTCGAAATTCTTTTCCACAGGTATGGAGTTCAGCAAGTGTCGTTTGTGCGCTCACTTTCACAGCTTACGGTATTGCCACGCGTTCAAGGCATTGACTCCGGAAGAACGCTACAATTCGGCAAAAATGCACCGATACTGCCTCAATTGTTTGGCCACCTCCCATAAGACTGAAATGTGCGATTGCCCTGACAGCTGCCACAGGTGTGGAAAAGCTCATCACGCGCTCCTCCATCGTTCAGCCTTTCCAGCACCAGATCGTCGACGTAAGGAAGAACTTCGTAAGAAAACAGTTCGCCGTGAAATTGCCTCCACTAGTCGGGCCATACAGAAGCCAACCAAGAGAATCCCAGACCGGAAGCCTGCTCAGCAGCGTATAACCGATTTATTCAGCCAGGCGGTCTTGACACTCGAGAAGCTGAAACAACTGCTCCATATCGCTCCGACTACGGCGGGCCGGCATGTTGAGAACATGAGCACCAACCTCATCGATTTTTAGTTTTAAGTAAAAACGAAATGTAATTTGTAAAATCTTTAAAGAACGTAAATATGTAATTGCAACACTGGCAATTCGAATGCCATTTCTCATTTATCTAAGTTCGAACTTTGTTATTGTAAGCGACGGGGTGACCCGACTTCGCCAACATAAAAGAAGCAAGTTAAAATCTTCAAAGGGCACTTGTCGTAGCAACTACAGAAAAGAAAAGCCTGCAGAGTCTAAACCCAAAAGTAAATTGTTAAGTTCCTCTTTATTGAAATATTAACTGATAATTGAAATGTGAGAAACATAGTTTATAAACTCAAATATAAATACATATACAATATTGTACAAAGAAGTAAAATTTATAAACCAAAATATAAATACATATACATATGCAATACAAAGAAATAAAAGTAAAATAAAACAAGTGAAATTGTTATACGAAATTATCTAAAAGCCAATTATAAGCAAATTTGTGTATTTAAACTTTGAAATATATCTTTGTTAAAAAAGCATAAAATATTTATCATTTATTTGAACAACAGCAAATACAATTATAATAAAAAATTATAGTTATGTTAGATAAAATAAATTATTCGAACTAAGCATAAGGCAAGGGAAATAAATACATACATATGTATGTATATGAAAACATATTCATCTAGTTTGAGTTTATTAAAATCTTCCATTTTATGACTTCAGCTTAAATTAAACACCGCGAAAACTCGCTTTCTTGTGGTGGAGTTGGTATAGGCGAAGGCATAACTCGCAATAATTTGCGATTGAAGTTGAAGATATTCGTATGGCTCGAGTTCAAGTTCAACTCGAAGGGTGACAATTTTTTTTAGTAAAAACTTTTTTTTTTATATTATTCTTATTTATAAATAATTAAATAAGTTTTGGATATACTCTTGAGGGTTCTTTCTCAAATTTACAAAAATAATAACAATATGTTTGGTTGTCCTTTTTTTATTTTTAATTTAAAATTTTTTTTTTAATAATCATACATTATGTTGATGAATCACATTGTTAGATCATCTATACATGTATTATATAAGGACATACATAAAAGCAAATGCATATAGGCTAAATACGGCACTCTATGCAAGATGAGTATTTCCCTCTTGCAAATTGAATGCGATATTGCCTTTTTTCCAGTTCCCTATTGGGTTGCGTCTTCAATTTCGACTAGTTCCCCATTGGATCCTGAATGTGCTAAGCGACTGATGTCACTTAACATTTGAACCTTCTCATTGTATTAAAATTCTCTGATAAAGGTCTCCACTGAGTGTTCCTATAAAGGGGTGTCGGGAAAATTATCCCAGTGTATTTGGCTTGCCATTGTGGCGTATGCTATACAACATGGTCCCATTGGGATATGGAGGCGACGCCAAATTATCGGGCCACAAAACACACTCGCCAGAGAATTCTGCACGTCGGCGTGTAGCTTGCGGCTGGGTCGTATTTGCGTGCCAGATCAGATTCGACGTGCGGTCATCCATAAATAGTAAATAGTTTTTCCTTAAGTGTGGTCCATTAAAGGAAAAGCATCCCCATTCGACTCCCGCGGTCTTATATTGACCAATGCAAACAGTTATATAAATAAGCCTTTCACCATGGTAGGGGGGGCATGTGGGGTAACACCACGGACGCGGATCTTCGATGTCCTTAATGTGGGTTCAAAATAAGCTTACCTTACATATAGCAAACCGACATAAGACGTTCTCTACATTCAACAGCAAATTTAGTGTTCCATATTGTACATAACCAGGATACCATTTGGTACAAGCTCATGCATGAAATTAGGCACTAATGGTAATTACACTACCACCTTTGTATTACATAATAAGTTGAACAGGAGCACGATATCTGTAATATCAAAATTAAGATGCATTAGTAATTTAACAGAGGTTGTGTTGTTGTTATTTTCACCATACCATACGTTAGATCATACCAGTCGAAAACTTTAGTATAGAGCCTGTGGTTTATCATTATGAAATGGTCAGGGTTGGTAGTTGGAGGTCTACAATTACCAAAAATATAAATTTAAAGTTATACTTTTTATATACGGGGAGTCTGCTTGTATTTTACTTATAAACACGCTGGCAACACTTGCCTAGGGAGGCGTTGCCACTCCAAATAATCTACAAGTTAACAAAAAATATGCAGAAAAATAAAAGAAGTAAAGAAAACGAATGTTGTCACTTAAATAAAAAAATAAGCCGGACCGGCTTGCATAGTATATTAAGTGAAACTCTTTTGTAAGTTGGCGGCTTTCGGCCGGGCTTTAGATTGTAACCCTAGTCCAAACCAACGCTGGCTTCGCCTTGCACAGTATTCTTAAGCGAATCTTCTTGGTAAGTTGGCCATCTTCGACCACGCATTAGATTGTAACCCTGGGTCGGACTTACACCGGCTTCGCCATTTACAATATTTATAAGTAAAACTCTTTAATTTTCACACAATCTTGTTTGCGAAATCTTCATTTTGTTTTGCTTGGATCTTATTGTTAATTTTTAGATTGTTTTACGGCGCCACCAACTTCCAAATGTTATGGAAAATTAATTTAAATAAAAAATTAAGTTAAATTTTCTAATTGCAGTTGTCCCTCGGCAGGGAATTTCCACCCCTCCAAGTGTATTTGGGACATGAAATAAATATAGGCTCCTCGTAAAAAACCATCAACCGTTCGGAAGCGGCTTAGTATAAACTGTAGGTCCCTCCATTTGTTGCAAAATAATCAAGACGAAAACTCCACAAATCGGAGGAACTCGGCCGAAAATCGCTTCAGCGGTGACAAAGTGCCAATTATATATATAAATGATTATAACTTTTAAACTAAAAATTTGCGAGCGATAAAATTTATATTTTTGGTAATTGTAGACCCCTACTACCAACATTTCATAAAAAACACAGGCTCTGATACGCGTTTTTATGTAAACATTCACAATAATAATTAACATATAAAATTTAAGCCGTTAGCTTTCGTTTCCCCGCCAAATAAGAAACTCGAGGTTCGAAAACTTTAAAGAAAATTTAACTGATCACTTTGTCGCATACTGTCCACAACAAAAACGACTTTTGTGTTTGTTTATATATTTCCTTTGTTTTGCTTAATATTAATGTCGGCAAAACAGTTGTATAATTTAAAGCCATGAATTGATGACACTGTTGTATTCGGTGTGTGCCTACCCAGTAGTATAAGTCTCCACCGAGTGTTCCTACCAGAACGCTTCCTCCACTAACAAATATTAGGGAAACGGGATGCATCGCGCAGGCTTTCCGTAAAAAGGGGTGTCGCAGTGTACTTGGTGTGCCATGGTGGCGTGTGCTATATAACACGGTTCCTTTAGGAAATGGAGGTGGCACCAAAACACACTCCACACAGAGTTCTGCCCACCGGCGGCCTGGCTCGTAAGTGCGTGCCGGATCAGATACGACGGGCGGTCATTTTAGTGGAAAAAAATAATAAGTAAATAGTGTTTTGCTAGTCGAGGCAAGTAGTAGGGCAAAGGCAGTTGAAACCTAGTGAGTGATTTTATGTCTTAAGACGGATTCGTCTTTTGTTTTGGATAGTGGAGGAGCTGAAGTTTAGCGGCACCTCCGGAGGACGCACATTCGACCGAGCAACCATAGGTATCATTTTATCTGTTGTTGTTTGCAATCGTTTTTGTGTTGACGACAGGGTTACCCTCCTCGTTATGTCCTCACCGCTCATTATAGCAGGCGGGTTAAAGATACATACCTCCGGCAACATGAGACCAGTGCGAGTGGGTTCGTTACCAGTTTGGTTGAACCACAACATAATTTGTTTAGTTGGTGTATTTACTTACATATAGTTTTTCTCTGGTGTTTAATTATTGTTGTTTTTTTTTAAACATTTTTTTTTTATTGAATCAGCTTCAATGCAGCTTTTAGCTGCAATGTGTCGTCTCCACGTTAAGCGCCTGTCCAAGTGGATTCCGAGGTATGTGTGATAATTTCGTCAGCTTGCGGTATTGACACATTGTTGAGCTTAATAGTAGGACACGTTTTTAGCCTTAATGTAAAAGTTATGTGTTTGCACTTGTTTTCATTAACTTTTATGCGCCATTTCGCTAGCCATTCTTCAATTAGTTTAAGATGCTGCTGTAACACTTTTGTGGCTGTAATGGGGCATTCTATTACTACTTAGTATTGCAGTATCATCCGCAAATGCTGACGTATTTACTTCGTCACTAGTAGGAATATCTGCGGTAAACAGTATGTACAATATTGGTCCAAGACCACTACCATGCGGAACACCTGCCATAATTGGACACTCTTCTGTTATGCTTGGCAATTCGTTTGGCATTTTTGGGGCAATAAGCAAACGTCGCTTATTTCGGACCAGTAATTCTATTCCGCAATTAGTTATCAATGTCTTTGCTTTGTTTTCTGCTCTGGTGTGGCTATAGTTGCCGCTGTCGCTAGTATACTGTTAAATGCAAGTAACTCGTTTTCAACATCAGTTCCTCTCTCTATTTACGGATTGGTCTGTATATGGCTGCTAATGTATTTTTTATATTTAAGCCAGTTAGTTCTTGATGTAAAAAGTTGAAAAGCATGCTCACTTTCAATTGCTTGTTCGTTCAACTTAATGATTATTGAGGAATGATCAGAAGATAACCCAGCACAGGTTTCAGCAAATACTAAACTCCTATCTACGTTTTTAGTGATTGCAAAGTCAATCAGGTCAGGTAATTTCCTTGAGTCCGTAGGCAAGTAAGTTGGTTGCCTTGGGCAGATAAAATCGTAACTATTTTTTGTACTTATGATCGTGTGATATAACTGACGACCTTTCGAGTTAATTAGCCTCTATCCCCTATCCTAGAGTCATAAAAAAGTCGCTAAATTGTTTTTTGTTATTACGAAACGTGGCGGACAGTAAATCGCAACCAAAGTAAGGTCGACCCCCCTATTTTTAAGGGTGATCGAAGTTGACTGCAACCAATTTGTTGAAAAGTAATTAAGAAAGTTGTGCTTTAAACGGTTCCTTATGAGTATAGCTGTGCCACCATGAGCTTTGCCTGGGTAATTAGTTAGTTGTTGTTAGTTGTACAGCTTACACCCAGGGATATAAAAATTATACTTCTGGGTGAAATGTGTTTCAGATATAAGCATAACATCAATTTCGTGGGTCTGTAAAAATAATTTGAGTGCTAATTTATGCTGGTTTACACCATTAGCATTCCATAAGCAAATCCTGAGTTCACTCATTTTTTGGTCAACAGGGTTTGAAGCATTTAGTTTTGCGCCTTTATTAGGTATTTTGCATGGTTGACATAAATCGTGTCATCCAGTACTGGATGGAGTGACTGGTGGGACTTGTTCATTGGCTTTTGAGCTGGGTAGGTTGGAAAGGCTCGGAATGGCAGTAGTATAAGGGAGTTGGTTCCGTTTGACCTGTATACCCTGAGCAAGTTTAGATTTTAAATCTTTGTAAACCGAACAACCTCTATAACTAGCGGTGTGATTGCCACCGCAGTTGCTACACTCTTTTTGTTCCTGACAGTTTGTGCATTGCACGGGACCATTACGCTTAAGCGCTTCTTCCACCGTGATTCTTCGATGTAAAAGGTATTTAAGACGTAAATTGGATGCGTTTCATTCTTCTTAAGTTGAGCTAAGCTTGGCGATAAGAACACTTTAAACATAGACTGCGGCACTTTATTTCTGTTAATTATGTTAACGACCGCCCTAATTTCAAACCCTTGCTCCTCTAGAGCTTCTTTTATGTCACATGAGTCAACAGTGGTTTCAATTCCTTTAATTACAACAATCAGGGCTTTCGCACTCTTCAACTGGTAAGAGTAATAATTCTTGTTGTTTGCAGAAAGAAACACATTGACTTCTCGAAAGTCTTTTTCACTATGTACTTGTATTTTTATCTCCTCTATGTTTCCTTTTTTAAGAGGTACAATGTGAAAATTGTTGGTACCTATTATCTTAGCTATGTTCGTACCGAGTAAATTGGAGCTGTGCTCCAGCAAGGAGATTGGTGGAGGTTTCGTACTGACGACTGTGGAAATACCCTTTGGGTCTGTCATAGGCTCTTCCTCATTTAACGGGGCAAATCTGTTCCCTTTTAGTGCATTACCATCAGCATCGATAGTGGTGCCAACGGTGTTAAATTTCTTAGCATTCATGTTTCGCGCCCATAGGCGGTTGCGCTGAAAGCTTCTTGTTCTATCAGACGGCGCCGAACTAAATGTTGCAACGAAAGATTATCGCACGGGAAAACGGTCTAATAAAACATAAATAATAATGTTTATGTTATATCATTGAAATATTTACTTATGTTTTTGTTATTAGTACCAATGAATTAGTTATGTTTGGTGATGCACACTGATTGGTAGTACAATCATATGCGAGCCACCGGTGGTACGCGCCGCCCGATGAAACAATTCTGTGTGAGCCACCGGTGGAACGCGCCGCCCGATCAGGCAGACATGTGCGAGCCACTGGTGGTACACGTCGGCGTGAACGTGTTAATCACTTTTTTGGGAGGATTAGATTTCCTCTTTTTGTTTACCACATTTATGTAGCGATCAATGCCTCTCTGCTCTGCCGACCCTTTTTTCATTTTGGCTGTCTCACCTTGCTCCGTATTAGTCGCCCGCACTGGAGTTGCTGCTGCTGCTGCGCTGCTTGACTGCATAGCTGTTTGTTTTTCTGCTATTGCTGGGGAACTAACACATATTGGGAATAGAGTTTTTTCACTCTCTGCTTTCTCTGTTGTTGCTAAGGTCTGCGTTGGCGCCCTTAGAGTTGAACTGCTTGCCTATGCACTGCTGTTAGGTGGTGATTTACTCGCAACAACTCTGCCGTCGCTCTTTCTGATTTAAGCGTTGATCACTCATTACATCGCCGGTTCACTTTGTACTTCTCGTATTCGTTTCTCTGTTTATTTGGAATGATTTTGTTTGTTGTTATGTATTGTTTTTTTTATTTGTTTATTGCCAACTTAAGTGGCTATACACCCACTACGGTCGATGTATAAGTTTAAACGATTTAACATTTTCGTTTTCTTAAACTTTAAGTGAAGTTACGGATCCGATCAAAAAAAACACGTCCGTATACTCTTTGAACTTAACATATATAATTATTGATGTCGTGCGATTTTCGTCAGTCAGCGTCGATCATTTCACTTGGTTTTCTTATTTTTCTTGCCCTTAGTTTTTTTTCTTGAAAGTAGTTAGCGACCCACGCCAACTCCACTAAGCCGGCCAGTTCGCTTTACACCCATACGCACATTTAGTCTGTTAATACGTAGGAAAATATGGAGGTGAAAACTTATTATCATACTCCCGTTTAGACGCTTCGTGGCAGCTGAAGTAATATTGTCATTTGTACATATATATACAATCTTGGCCAAAAGTATTAGATACCCCACTAATTACTGAATTTTTTGTTTTAACAAGTGAAGTAATGAAGTTTTATTAGTAAAACAGTGAAAATACAATGCATTTGTGATAATAACATTAATATTTAGTAGATTCACCCTTCGATTTAATAACGGCAGCAACTCTCTTAGGCATGCTGCGTACAAGCTTTGCACATTCGTCCACACTTATCTCGTAGCGTACCACTCGTTAATTGAGGCATTATTTAAGGCAGTTTTTGATGTTATACTGTGTTCTTAATCTTGCGTTTTAAAATAGCCCACAGGAGCTCAATGGGATTAAGATCTGGAGACTGTGCAGGCCAATCTATCAAAACGATGTTGTTATCTCTAGACCATCACATCGTAGTTGCTGACAAGGAGTATTTTCTTGCTGAAATTGAACCCCGTCTAAATTAGTATCGCCGAAAATGCGCGTAACGAAGGTAGAAGAATAGCTTCTAATATATTAATGTTCTTTTGCCTGTCCATGCGACCCTCTCAAACGAACATTTCGCCGACACCATCAGCAGCCATGCAGCCCCATGCTTAACAGTGGGTACCACGCAATGTGAATGATATTCTTTTCCAACCAAATATCTGTAGAAAAGAAAAAATAATGTTTTCATAAGATTTTTATTATGTCTTCAAAATTGCTCTAAGGTAAGAAGCTATGGCTGTTAATACTTTAAGACGATCTTAACTAAGCTTACCTCAAAGTTTGATTCATCAGACCACAGAACATTCGACCAATCTTCTTCCGTGAAATGTTGGTATCGGCGAGCCCATTCCATGCCACGGCTTCCTTCGGGCTTTACATCGTTTTTTGACATCCTTGAGAGACTCGCGCAAAAGTATTCGGTCTTCTTGTTTACTGGTTAAACGCTTTCTTCAATTTTTTGATTTATTATTGTGGGATTTCATTTCCACAAATCGCCTGATAGTACATTGGACCGCGCACTGCGAACATCCCACCAAATTGGCAATCTCAACCTGAGACTTACCTTCTTCACTTAGAACTCTATCATCGTAACTAATTTCACTTTTTTCAGGCATTTCTATAAGATTGGTACCTTTTCACTAAACGTAATTTACACTTTCACTTTCAAATTTTAAATGCGAAAACATTTTATGAATTTCTTAAAAATTACAATTTTAGGTTTAGCTTTCCCAGAGTGCTATGAGTTAGAATATTACGCACTTTATTCGTTTAATCAACAGTTAAACCCCCATGTAAGACATTTACAAAAAGAAGTGGTATTTTTGTGGAGTGCCTAATACTTTTGGCCAATGCTGTATTTCACTGTATCTACATACAAGCACATATACTATACTTATACTCACATATATTAATCTTGTTGAAAATTAGAATATTCAATTAATAATTATTGCCAGTATACTATTTCACTTTTTTCCTTTACACACTTCACACCGGTGCAACCTGATCTACGCTTGTCTGTATCGTGTGGTGAATCCCCCAATGTGATACCACAAAAGCTTGACTATCAGGCTTCATTATCGAGCCGTTTTGATATTCCAATGAACCTCATTAGATCTATGACTTTGACGTCGGCTATTTTTGATAGACAATCCAGTATAGGGTACCAAAATTCTGAATCCTAGCCCTACCCAAAGCAGCACAGTTGGATAAGGGATGGGTGATCGATTTCTCATCCTCCTTGAAGCTTCTGCAGAATCTTCTATAGTGAGCCCCTAGGATTTCCGCGTGTCGTGCTGTCTGACAGCCTGTCCGAACTCTTAGTACATGGATATGTGCCCTCTTTTTAAGGAGTACATACATATCTCGTGATCTCTTCTTACCACTTTCGGATGGGTGTGCAAGTTAACGGCAGCTTCCACACAGCTTCTTTACCGTAATTGTAATACAAAATTATAATTGATTCTTCTAAGAATTATATTGGAAGTCACTCTTTAAAACAACACACTTTGTTTACACAAGTGGCTATTGTTGACATTAACAAGCCTTCTACATCTTTGCAGCTACAATGAAATTTTCTTATTTTATCTTCATTTCAAGATTAAACTATTTCACAGTTCTGTGAAACTAAAAATAAGTAAACAATTTTGTAAGCCTATAAATAAGCTTGGATTCATATTTAAGTCAGTCTTTTGAGAATTATTGAAATAAAGACACGTTCGGTCGAGGCGAACTAAAAAACTTCGAACTTTTTAAAAATTGTTTTGCTTGACGCAAAAACATAATTGGCGCCCAACGTGGGAGAAAAAATCAAGTACCCCGATCCTTGAAAATTTTTTTTAAAGTAAACGCGAAAGGGGAAAAGTACAAGTACCCTAGTTTGTTTTACAAAAAAACAAAAAGAAATAAAAGTGTTAAAAAGGAAGAAAACACTAAAAATTTTTAACCACCCTTACAAAGGAAGAAAGTGAAAAAAAAAAGAAATCATCTGTAAAAGGAAAAAGCAATTGGAACAAGGACCAGCAGCAGAGAGCATAACTGAGAACCACAATTTCGAGTGATCATCAGCAAAATTAAGTAAGAATTCGCCGACAAGTTAAGTTAGCTTTAAATAGTTTTTATAAATATTAAATTCCGTGATTTGACAATTGATGATGAGAATATAGTGATTATATATTTTTTGAAAAAAAAATTAAATTAAAAAAAAATGGGTAATGACCTAAATAAACCTAAATACATTAGGTTGTATTATTGTGATTATTGTGGAGGAGACCACGAGATACTAAAATGTCCCTTATTAAGAAATGAAAATTAAATCTGAAGTTGATACCTAAATAAAAATGACAGATTCTCCAAATCGCTCCAAAAGATTAAATTTTGAAAAAGAAGAAATAGAAAATGAAATAAATAAAATTTTAGAAACCTTAGACTTAACGCAATGAGCTTATATGTTAGGAAGAGCTGGAAATATTTTGCTGATTTAACAATTTTAAGAAATAAAGTGACTAATGAGGCCAATGATGTTCTAACTAATCATGGAACAGTTTTAAATTTTGATGCGATAATCGCACGTTTAGATTTCGCATACTCTGACAAACGTCCAATTCATATAATTGAACAAGAGTTGAGTGTCCTACGACAGGGTACAAGTTGACACTTCTAATTAATAAAACTATAATGACTCATGGTAATTCAGCGGAACTTACCAAAGAATTAAATAAAAGAAATAGGGATCATGCCCTTAGAATATTTATAACTGGGTTAAATGAACCCTTAAGAGATTTAATTTTCTCCTTGAATCCTCAGGACCTCTCTGATGCTTTAGCAAAGGCTCAAGAGCTTGAGTCAAATAACCAAAGAGCGCGTTTTGCACAAAATTTTGTGAACGAACAATTAAGGGTGAGACAAAATTACCCAAGCAACAATTTAAGATTTCCCCGGCGAAATAATTATTCAGGGGACCGACAGAATGCTTTTCCCAAAACTCAAGCAAATAATTTTGTAAAAAATCAACAGAGTAGTTACTCAAAACTTGAACCGATGTACGTTTCCAGGATCTATAATGGAAACTATAATGCCCGAGTACACCAAAACGCAAATACTACTAATAAAAATACGAGGACCGCATGGAATTATTCAAATCCTAATGCTAATTGTCCTCAAACCCAAAATTACCATGGAGTAAAACGGGCTAGAGAAAGCGAAAATAGCTATAGGTCGCAAGGAAAAGCTCAAAGAGTTAATAATATCCGGGAAGATCATTTTTTAGAAGAAGAGGGGATACCTTCCCCTACATCACAGTGTGCGATTATAAATTAAATAAAAAATTTAAAACTCTTGTCGATACAGGAGCAACTTCTTGCTACATAAAGCAGGGAATTTATGAAAACAAAAATGAATTGGCAATTTTTAAAAGAGTCAAAACCATAAATGGTTACTCAATAATAAAATATTATCATATAATATCTTTGTTTGGGGTAAAACAGGTTTTCTATGAAATAGACAACTTGGGATCAGATTTGCTCCTAGGATATAATTTTTTGAAAGAAATAGAAGCGCACATTGATTAGAGCAGTGGAAAAATATTTTACAAAATACAACAAGGTCAGAAATTAGTGGAAAAAAAATATAAAAATAAACTTTCATGATGAAAGTCAAGAAAATTTAAACCCCTTGGAACATAAAAGTTCTAAGGCGCCCGCCGATGGTAATACCGGCAGTAACGAAAGCAAAGTTAATAAAAAATTAAAAAATATTGTGGAACAAAAAGTTTCCACAAGGCCAGCCGAAGATTTTTCTGGCAATATTATATTAAATAAATATTTTTTGTCGCAGCATAATGAGTGTAATGCGAATATAACTGAAAATTTTTCGATGCTAAATGGGAATAGTGACCGGAATAGCGGCAATGGAGAATTGTCGAATTATAAAAAATATGTTAGGAATAAAATTAATAATAAATAATAACGAAGATGAAAATTCGGAAGTTTTTTTTAAAGAATCTCGTCATGATTTTTTCGAGGAAAAACTCCTAGAATTTAAAAAACATATTAAAGGAAAAATTTTAAATACACATTCAAATATAAGTACCAGTTTTCCGTTTATGACAAATGTAAAAGCAGAGATTAGAACGAAGAGTATTGAACCTGTATGGAGTAGGCTGTACCCACATCCTTTATCCGTAAATTCCTTCATAAATAAAGAAATTGACAAAATGTTGAATGAAAATATAATAAGACCCAGTAAGAGTTCTTATAACTCACCAATTTGGGTGGTACCAAAGAAAGGATTAAATAAAGATGGCTAACCAAAACTTAGAATGGTTATCGATAAAAAATTAAATGAACATACCATTTCTCATAGATATCCCATTCCGGATACCAATATAATTTCGTCAAATTTAGGCAAATCAAAATATTTTTCCAGCATTGACTTAGAATCAGGTTTTCATCAAATTTTAATGTCAGAAAATGACATAGAAAAAACGGCTTTTTCCGTTAATAATGATAAGTACGAATTTTTACGAATGCCATTCGGTTTGAAGAATGCGCACAGAATTTTTCAAAGGGCAAGGGATGATATATTACGTGAACGTATAGGTAAAATATGGCATGTTTATATGGATGATATAATTATTTTCTCAGAAAACCTAACCCAGCATTTGCAGGATTTGGAAACAATTACAGAAATATTGAAGGAAACTAATATGAAAATTTCAGTTGAGGAATCAAAATTTTTTGAAAGAGAAATAGAATTTTTAGGGTACATAATAGCCCAAAATGTGATCAAAACAGATCCCAACAAAATAAAATTGATTTTAAATTACCCAATACCTGTAAGTCTACGAGAATTGAGAAGATTTATAGGATTTGCAAGATATTATCGAAAGTTCGTTAAGGACTATGCTACGATAGCAAAACCATTAAATATATACCTTTCAGACGAAAATGGAAGAGTTTCCAAAAATATGTCAAAAAAATTAAAAATTGATTTGGACCAAAATGGAATTTCTGCATTCAATAAATTGAAAAAACATTTAGCGTCAGAAATGGAATCGACGTAACCAAATTATTCAAAAACATTTGTTTTAACTACCGATGCATCAAATGTAGCAGTTGGTGCTGTGCTTTCACAGGAAGGTAAACCAATTACCTTCATTTCAAAAACTCTTAATAAAACAGAAAAAAGTAATTATGCAACTAATGAAAAGGAATTATTTGCCATTGTATGGGCATTGAAAACTCTTAGAAATTATTTATATGGTGTTACAAATCTAGAAATACATACTGATCACCAACCTTTGACATTTGCTTTGTCACCCCGTAACCCTAATCCGAAAATGAAAAGATGGCTTTTATAGAGGAGTTTGCTCCAAAATTTATATATCAGCCTGGTAAAACTAATGTTGTGGCATATGCGCTGTCACGCCTCGAATTAAATAATATGTCTGATGATCCAGAAGATTAAGAAAATAACAATTCAGCATTCAGCACAAAGTAGTGAAAGTATTCGAATACAAGAAACACAGAAACCTGTAAACCTATTTAAACAACAAATAATTTTATGTAAAAAATGGATTCACAATTCACTAGTTGATTGAAAGTTTCGGGAATAAAATATCATTTAATAGAATATGATACGGTAGAAAATCTGTTAACTATTTTAAAAGAATTTATTCAACCAAAATTGGTAACGGCAATTCATTGTACAATAGAAGATTTATATGAAATTCAAGGACCTCTGAAACAAACTTTTCAAAATAAATTTGAGTATACAAATCTTTTTCCAAAGGATATTATGAATAGAGGATCAATCCGGAATTATTGAACAAACTCATAATAGAGCTCATCGTAGCTTTAATGAAAATATTAAACAAATAGAGAAAATGTATTATTGGCCGAAAATGAGGAAAAGAATGAAAGAATATATTCGTAATTGCATTATTTGCAACAAAAATAAATATAATCGACATCGCAAAATAATTCCAATAGGTAAAGCTCCAATTCCAGAAAAAGAAGGGGAACAGCTTCACTTAGATATTTTTTACGCGCAAAAATTAAAATTTATTACATGTGTAGATGCTTATTCAAAGTTTTTGGTAATAAAACATATAGAATATAAATCAAATATCGAAGAAAAAGTTCTGGAACTACTTCAAACCTTCACTGATGTAAAGCAAATAACTTTGGACAATGAACCAAGCTTTACAACACCAACTTTTAAATCTTTAATGCAAAGACTAAATATCGAAATTTATTTTTGCGATTCCAAAACATAGCATAACAAATGGACAAATAGAAAGAGTCCATTCAACTATAATTGAAATCGCTAGATGCATAAAAGAAGAATATAACATAGTTAGCGACCTTGAAACAATCCTTAGAGCAGCTCAACAATATAATGTGACAATTCATTCCGTAACGAATTTGAAACCTAATGAAGTACTTTACAATAAGGTAAATCATGAGAATTTACCAATAATGCTTAGAAAAGCACAAAACAAAATGCTTATAACACATAACAAAAATAGGATAGAAAAACAATATTGTCCCGGCCAAATCGTTTATAAAAAGGTCATAGGAGAGAGGAATAAGCTCAGCCCTAGGTATAAAAAACAACAAGTTAAGGAAAATTTAGAAAATAAAATAATAAGAAATAATAGAGATAGAATCATACATAAGGATAACGGTAAATCTTAACTTTTCACAGATTACTAAAATGATATTTTTAATAATTACATCCCTGTTCGGCTCAATAACTGGATTACAACAGGCAAAATTATGTATTAATCGAAAATGGATACGCCTCTATATACGAGGATTATGGAGATATTTTTCATATTACAAATTTAACATATTTAGAAAATTTAGTAGAGGAAGAAAAAAGAAACTTCTATAATATTCCATTTTTAGTTACCAAAAATAATTATGACAAATTGAGCATAAAAAGTTTAGATGACGAATCTGATATTGTGTTAATCGAAGTTCTATTAGGGCAACTAAAACAAACCCCTTTCAGACAAAGGAGAGGAATAAATGAATTGGAAACACTTTGGAAATGGATAGCAGGAACCCCTGATCACGATGATTTTATGAAAATTAGATGAGTTGGTTGAGAATAATAATAAAGAGTTTACTACAATTCAGAAATTTTTAAGGTTATTACTGAAATAACCAATACAGTAAATACAATTAAGGAAGATTCGTTTGTTGAAACGTTAAGAAATCAGCGCATAAAGCACGAGCTTCAAAATTTAATAAATATAATCACTCTTGGGAAAGTGGGAACACTAAACCCAGTAATCTTACATTTGGATGAATTAAAAAATATAACCGACCATCAAAATGGTTTAATGTCAATTTCTGATTTAATAGACATATCAGAACTTAAAATTGCTTAGAAAAATAATGTAATCATAATTTATATTAAATATCCAAAAATTCTATTTACTTGCAAGTATTGGATGAGTGCATAAGTTCGTGCCCGATTTCAAGTGCAAACTAAAATTGAAATTTTTTGAAGAAAGCGCTTTTATTAATCAATTATGTATTCGCCATCATGTTCGGTAATCCACTCCCAACGTTCAACCAATTTACGGATGCCTGATTCATAGAAATCGCGCGGTTTCTCGTTGAAAAAGGTGTCAAGGTGGTTTTTGACGTCTTCCACATTTTTAAATTTTTTTCCATTCAAATTGTTCTGCAGCGATCGAAACAAATGATAATCAGAAGGTGCAATGTCGGGTGAATATGGGGGATGCGGCATGATTTCCCAATTCATCTCCTTCAGTTTGGCCAGGGTCGGTTTTGCAACATGTGGCCTGTCGTTGTCATGATGGAAAAGAACTCCTTTGCGATTGGCCGAAATCGGACGTTTTTCATCAATTGCTTTCTTCAATTCGACCAATTGCTGACAATACTTGTTGGCAGTGATCGTTTCTCCAGCTGGCAAGAGCTCAAAATAGATCACGCCTCGGATATCCCACCAAATGCACAGCAGTACCTTCATCGGATGCAATCCATCTTTCGACATCGGTTCCGCCCCTTCGTGTGCCTGTTTCCATGTTCTTTTGCGTTGAACATTGTTGTACAGGACCCATTTTTCATCACCAGTCACGAGCCGATCAAAAAAAGGTTCGTTTTTGATCCGTCGAAGCAAAGAAATTGCTGTTGACATACGGTCCACTTTGTTCTTTTCACTCAACTGATGTGGCACCCATGTATCGAGCTTCAAAGTGTACCCAACCTTTTTTAAACGACGAAACGCAATTGATTTGTTGACGTTCAATTCACTGGCAACCTCTTCCGTCGAAATACGTGAGCTATTCGCAACTAAAGTCCTTAGAACATCGTCATCAAGCTCAGAAGGCCGTCCACTGCGAGGTTGATCTTCGAGGTTAAAATCTCCAGAACGAAATTTCGCGAACCATTTCTTTACTGTGCGGAGTGCTGGAGCACGTTCCAAATAAACTTCGCGAATATCTTTAGTTGCAGCGCCCACTGTTTTTCCTTTGCGGAATTCGTATAACATAATATGACGCATATGATCTTTTTCGTTGTTCATCTTCCATGCGTCTTTTCACTAAGCAACTCAAATCAAAATGAAGTTATTTTATGCTTGATTTACAGTTCGGACTGTCACCTTTCCAACGATATATAATATGTATATATTTCTTTCACGAGCGCCACTCTCAAACGATTCGTACGGCATCCAGCGGAATCGGGCACGAACTTATGCACTCATCCAATATTATGAAACTAGAAGTATAGCGCAACTAGATGGTAAGTTGATAATTGACCAAAATGTAATAAATTGCAACAATGAATTTCTTAATGTAAAAAATTGTAAAACTGAAATAACAAGCACTTACTGCAAATTGAATAAAGAAAAAACTTGTTTTTCAGAACTTTTGAATAAAAAACCTGCAAATGTAAAAAGATTAAGGAAAGAAACAATAATATTGAAATAATTAAAGAAGGTGTTATATTAATTTCAGGTGAAAATAAAGTAGAAAAACAACACTTAACAGGAACATATTTAGTTACATTTGGAAATCAAACAATAATAAATAATATAACTTATGTGAATATTGAAACTAAGTTTTGGAACTATATAACGCAAAATCATGTTAATAATTTTGAAATACTAGAATATATGGAAACTACAAATAAACATTTAAAATTAGAAAATATAAATTTTCTAGGTAAGAAAAATGAAGATATTAAAAGACATTCAATCTATTTCTATATTTTTATAGCTTTTTGCATAATTTTGACAATTTATTTATGCAAAAAGTTGATCAAATCAAAAATGAACTAAAAAAAGAATGAAAATTCCGAATTTCAACAAATTTCATATAATGTAATTTGGATCAAATTCATAATGTAACGAACCCGGTTCTCCGGTCTATAGCTGGGCTATCACTCAGCCGGATTATGGGTCTCTCCTATAATGTTGATTCCAAAATAGGAAAGTAAAGGACAACACGAGTGGTTCTAATATTACACACTTTATTTATTTCTAAATTTCCTACTGGTGGCGTTTTCACGACACACCGTATATCCTAATCGTATCGTATTGGTAGCGTTTTCACGTCACACCATATATCTTAATAGTATCGTACTGGCAGCGTTTTCACGACACACCGTATACTTCTATTGGCAGCGTTTTCACGTCACACCGTATACTTCTATTGGCAGCGTTTTCACGTCACACCATATAACCTACTGGCAGCGTTTTCACGGCACACCATATCTTTCTATCTACTCCTTATTGGTAGCGTTTTCACGGCACACCATAAACACTAGCTACGACAGCACAAACAGAAGTGTCTGATCACTGCTGATGCTGCCCTTTTTATACAAAACTCTGCGTGCAGGTGGACAGTTACGCATTGTTGTTGGTAGGCCTATCGCCTATTCTTCTTTGCCCTACTTAACAGCGACGGCTTGCTGTGCTAGTGCTTGATGCTTGCTTAGCTTAAATGGTTAAATATTTAAAATTCATATTTTAGGTTCATACGTATGTATATATCTATATCTATATATATACATATGTACATTTATATTAATATATGTATATATCTATATATATTCAATTAATTATAAGTATGTGTACTTCAATGTATGTGTGTATGTATGTATTAACTAAGTATATGTATATATATGTGTATATGACTTCTCTTGTTGTTGTTGTTGTTATTGTTGTTGTTGTTGCCGTTGTTGTTGTTGCTGTGAAGGCTTCAAGGCCTTAGACTTGGGGTCTTCACACCCCCGTTTACTTCCCGTAAGGACGTGTTCAGTTCACCTTTCTGTTCTCTTTTCTACGACTTCTATTTATTTCTTCGGTTCTTCTTCTTTTTTTTGTTTCTTCGGCTTCTTCTTCTCCTCTGACTCTACGGCTTCTTCTTTTGTTCTCTGCTTAGACTTCTTCGATGCCTGATTCTTCTTCTTCTTTGTTTCTTCGGCTTCTTCTTCTTCTGTGTTTATTCGTCTTCTTCTTCGTCTCTTGGTCGTCTACTACCGGAGTTGTGCTTGTCTCCCCTGTACCTACACCTCGTTGCTCGCTCGGCTTAGTTATTTGACATCTGGGGCACTGTCGGATATACCTCTTGATATCCCTGAACATTCTCGGCCAGTAATATCGTGCTGCTGCCTTTGTAATAATTTCCCTAGTGCTCATGTGTCCGGAGTTGGGGCTGTTGTGAACTTCGTGGATTACTCTCTGACGTAATGGGGTTGCTACGCAATGCTTCCATGGGGTGGCGTCTTCTCCATCTATTTTTACTGATATGTGGCGGTATAATTCTCCGCTTTTTAGCGTGTAGTCCGGGAACTTTTCCGGAGCCATCTTAACTTCTCTTATTTTAGTCTTTAGCCATCTGCAGTTAATTGTTTCATTTTCTCCGACCACTATGTTCGGCTGCTCTTCCTTCTTACAATCGAATGTGTATTGTTTGGTTTTCGATGTAGTACATAGCTTGTTCGGGTTTTCCGGTGAGTGGCGCTGCTTTGTTGTTCTATAACCTTTAGTAACATGTTGTTTGCTATTACTTTTCTTTCCTTCGTAGACCTTCATAGTCGAACATGAAGTTTTCGTTTGTTTCTCGCCTTCTGCCTTCAACTTAATTATCTGCCCTCCGCAGCTTATAGTTATTTTGGCTTTTGCCAGGTAATCTGTCCCGAGGACCACGTCGTCGATTAAGCCTGGCAGGACCAGTAGTTCGCTCGTATGTCCTTTGTCGCCTATTCGTGTGACTGCTTCTACTGCTTCGGTGACCGCTCTCGCTCTACCGTCTCCCATCACCACCCTTTTGAATAACCTTCCTGTTGGTCCCATTTTCAATAATTCTGCTGCTTTCTTGCTGATGAAGCTTCGAGTTGCCCCGGTATCGATTGTTGCTGTTATGGGCTTTCCGCCTATCGCTACAGAGGCCGTTATGCGACCTTCTGTCTGACGTAGAACGGATAGTGCCTTGTATGAAATTGGGTCACTGGGGGACGATTTCACCCCTCGTATTAGGTGGAGTCGCTGGCCGTTTCCCGGACTCAAGCGGCAACACTCTTGCGTGCGAACGTCTCTTCGTCCGCATGTCCAGCAAAACAGTCGGATGGCGATCTGACACTCATAGGCGTAGTGTCCATCTTCGCCACATCGTCTACATACCGTTCGTGGATTCACTCGGCTTGGCTCCTCGTCTCTTGGCTGCCGGTTCATTTGGTGTGGTCGTGGAATCAACGCCTCACTTATCGGTGCATACTGATGCTCTTCGTAGTGCCTTCTTGGTATCGTATATCTCTCTCTATGCTGTTCCTCTCTTACCGCATAGTCTCACTCTTCATTTCTCCTGGGTATCATTGTTCTGGGTGCAGCCCTCGTTAGTTCTCTCTCTCGCATGATGTTCTCGAAATCTTCGGCCAGACTTAATAGTTCGGGCAGGGTGCCGAACTAGCTGGTATTCACTTCTGCAATTTCGGTATATATGTACGTCTGAGCTTTTGTGTTGGTGTGTGCTCCGAATGTCTCATTAGCCCTTGAAGTGCTAGTACATAATCTTTAAATTCTTCTTTTGGTTGTTGCACACGTTGCCTGATTTCGTCATCCAGCCGTTCAAAATAACGGGAATTCAGGAAAAACTTTAGGAAGTCCCGTTTGAAGGTCTCCCAGTCTTGCCATTGCCGTGGTTATTTCGAAGCCATACTAAGGCTCTATCCTTGAGCAGCTCCGGTAAAGCTCTCGGGAGTGCGTTTAACTCGACTTCGTAGCCGTGTGCTAATTCCTCGACGCGTTCGATGAAACCCAGTGGGTACTTGTCGCCGTCGTATCTCACACTCCACTTACGTACACGATCCATCACTGTTGAGTTGGACAACTGTGGGTAGACGTGGGTATACGCCTCTATCATACGAGGTGACATTCCCGTACTGTTGCTGTACCTGCGGCAGCTGCAGCGATTCCTTCTGTTTCGATGTAGGTGTGTTTGCTGCTATTAACACTTTCGCGTGCCTTAACGTTAAGTCTGTGACCCGTTCACGCAGACTCTCGTTCTCACCCTCCTCCTGCAGGAATATAGCAAGTCGTTTTCGTAATTCGTCGCCGGTGCCTGTATTCGACAAGCCGAGCTCGGTTGAGTATTGTATGAGTTCCTCCTTGTTGAGGTAATAAACCCAATTTACTTTTACCATTATATCTGTATTTTTTTTTCTCTACGTTTCTCTTTTTTTTTATCAATGTTATTGTGCCTCGCACTTGTGCCTCTATCACTTTTATATATATTTTGTGTCACTGTCACTTGTACTCGTGTGCACTCGTGTTTCCTACTTCACTTCACTACACTTCACTTTTGGTCCTTGATACTTGACCCTTATTTTCCTCAATTTATAAGGGCGCCACGTTGGGTGCCAGTTGTAACGAACCCGGTTCTCCGGTCTATAGCTGGGCTATCACTCAGCCGGATTATGGGTCTCTCCTATAATGTTGATTCCAAAAGAGGAAAGTAAAGGACAACACGAGTAGTTCTAATATTACACACTTTATTTATTTCTAAATTTCCTACTGGTAGCGTTTTCACAACTCATCGTATATCCTAATCGTATCGTATTGGTAGCGTTTTCACGTCACACCATATACTTCTATTGGCAGCGTTTTCACGTCACACCATATAACCTACTGGCAGCGTTTTCATGTCACACCATATAACCTACTGGCAGCGTTTTCACGGCACTCCATATCTTTCTATCTACTCCTTATTGGTAGCGTTTTCACGGCACACCATAAACACTAGCTACGACAGCACAAACAGAAGTGTTTGATCACTGCTGATGCTGCCCTTTTTATACAAAACTCTGCGTGCAGGTGGACAGTTACGCATTGCGTTGTTGGTAGGCCTATCGCCTATTCTTCTTTGCCCTACTTAACAGCGACGGCTTGCTGTGCTAGTGCTTGATGCTTGCTTAGCTTAAATGGTTAAATATTTAAAATTCATATTTTAGCTTCATACGTATGTATATATCTATATCTATATATATACATATGTACATTTATATTAATATATGTATATATCTATATATATTCAATTAATTATAAGTATGTGTACTTCAATGTATGTGTGTATGTATGTATTAACTAAGTATATATATATATATATATATATATGTGTATATGACTTCTCTTGTTGTTGTTGCCGTTGTTGTTGTTGCTGTGAAGGCTTCAAGGCCTTAGACTTGGGGTTTTCACAATAATTTAACAAAAAGTTAAATGGATCGGAAACGATTGATCTTAGAGAGGGGGGAGTTAACGGTAGCCTCCACACAGCTTCTTTACCGTAATTGTAAACAAAATCATAATTGATTCTTCTCATAAATTATATTGGAAGTCATTCTTTAAAACAACACACTATGTTTACACAAGTGGCTATTGTTGACATTAACAAGCCTTCTGCATCTTTGCAGCTACAATGAAATTTTCTTATTTTATTTTCATTTCAAGATTAAACTATTTCACAAATCTGTGAAACTAAAAATAAGTAAACAATTTTGTAAGCCTATAAATAAGCTTGGATTTATATTTAAGTCAGTCTTTTGAGGATTATTGAAATAAAGACACGTTCGGTCGAAGCGAACTAAAAAACTTCGAACTTTTTAAAAATTGTTTTGCATGACGCAAAAACATAATTTGCATGTGTTTGCAGGTTGTGGTATCATTCCTCCTTGACACAGCTTGTTCATATGTTAATTCCTTGAGAAGCAGCTTTCAAGTGGCAAAAGGAATACCAATGCGCTTCGAGAAGAATCTGTTAGGTCGTTCCTTGCCTAGCAAGCTCAACATTATTTATTAATCATATTCACTGCACTGGACTTAGATTTTCTTTCTGCCTTGCCTTTGTCCAAATAGAATGCTCGACACCGTTTCTTCCTCTCCACTTGTGGTTGAAAGTTATGGGATATTTTTGGAGCAAGCGGCAGATATTTTATATTATACATATATTAATACTTTTGAATAGTTTGATACAAAACAATTTTCACAGCTCTTCACATTATGTTTAATACAATAAATATGTTGTTGTACACATTGACAGAAATACTTGTGAAATGCTCAGTTATCAACTTCAGAAATTCAACCCAATTCTAATATAACTTTTAATTAAATATTTTATAATATATTTGAACTTAACTAAACTTAACTTAATGTCCTTATGGATCACCCTTTCTGTAATAAGAACTCTTGTTCCTGAATCCTTTTCTACAATCTGTTCCTCATAAAGCGACGTTAGGATTTAAAAACATCAAAATCACTGCAAAGTAATTGTAATGCGGTTACAATACCGTACCAATACAATGCAACCTTGCGTTGCATAAACTTTTTCAGAAAAAACATTGTATTCTATTTCACATTTTGCGGCACTTTTTATACAAGTTGTTGATTTGAAAAACATTATTTTAAAATATCTATTTATTTCGGTAGAAAAGTTAACTCAAAATTGTTATAAACTGTGAAAAAAAATATGAAACGCGTTGTTGCTACAAATATAAAACTTACACCGCTTACAAGATTATAACCGAATTAACAACAATCGTTTCTTCTTTTTCGGTGTTTGGCGCCAATAAGAGATATTCAGCAGAGCCAAGTCCTTCTTAACCTGGTCTTTCTAATGGAGTAGTGGTCTTCCTCTGTTTCCACCGGCAGGTACAACATCGAAAACTTTCAAAGCTGAAGTATTGTTTATCCATCCGTTTCACATGACCTAGCTAGCGAAGCCGCTATTTCTTGATTCGCTGCACTATGTCAATGTCGCCCTATATCTCATTCTATCGGCTGCGGTATTCGCCGTTTCCCTTACTCTCGAAAACTAATAACTCCGACTCATCAGATCTTGTCATCGCCCATGCCTCTGCACCATAACGTAGGAAGTAAACGATAAGCGACTTGTAGACTTTGGTTTTCGTTCGTCGGGAGAAGACTTAACTTTTCAATTGCCTACTCAGTCCAAAGTAGCACCTGCTGGCAAGAGTGATCCTGGGTTGGATTTCCAGGCTGACATTCTTGTTGGTGTTAATACTGGTTCCAAGACAGTGACGTGGGAATGCGATGACTGTTTGTGTGTTGACAGGAGATATTTCATCATGCCCTCGTTCACTACCAGACCCATATCCTTCGCTTCCTTATCCAGTCTGGGGAAAGCAGAACTCACGACGCGATTGTTGAAGCCAATAATGTCAAATGGCTAGATCAACTCTTTGTGTCCTACACCTGACTGCTCCGGTCTTGAAACCTTTTGTAAGCCGTCGTATCTTATCATAGAATTTTCGAGCTCTACCCTTGACGTCCAGATTCTCAAGCTGTTCATACTCATGCATCTCGGCCTCCTTCTTTTTTTGTCTGCAGATACGTCTTGCTTCTCTCTTCAATTCTCGTTATCTATCCCATCCCGCATGTGTACTGGTCGATTGCAACGTTGCGGGGTAGATAGTCTGCTTTTTTTCCCCTGTGATAAGACAGTCCTAATCGCACAAGCTGTTTTTGCGACCTTTACGAATTCCAATAGTTTCGTTTGCAGCTGTTCGTAGGGAGTTTATATTTCCGTCCCACAGTTCTCTTATACCGAGTTGCTGTTGAATGCTCTCAGAGAGCAAGAGTGCAAGTCGAGTAGAAAACCGCTCGGCAGTCTGTTATGACTGCAGTTTTTCGACGAAGTATATGCACGTAAAGAACACTGGAGACATGTTTTCCGTCTACCACAACATGATCGATCTGGTTTTGTGTTTTTCGATCAGGCTACAGTTAAGTAGCTTGATGTATTTTCTTGTGCTGGAATCTTGTACTACAGACAGCCATATTTCGGGACCCGGAGAAGTCGATCAACCTCAATCAATTAAGGGATGTTTCGTTGTGGAGGCTGAATTTTCCTACAGTTGCACCAAATATACCTTTTTTGCCCACGCTGGCATTAAAGCAGCAAAGCACGATTTTCAAATCTTTACGGAGCAGTGCTCATAAGTGTGCGTAGGCACAAATCAAGGATATGTTAAAAAATTTTGATGCGGATTATGGCGAGACTTTCATCTACCGGGTGAATACCAGTACTCGTCGACGAAGTCTCTCTCCCACTACAAACCTGACACCAAATTTGCACTCCTTTATCTATGGCCGCTGTAGTAGATGCCACAAGGATCTACTCGCTTCCGTCCTTGTTCTGTCCATCGCACTTCTTGGACGGCAGTGATGTCAGCCTTTACTCTTACGAGGACATCAACCAAACCCAGCGCCCAACCTTGCTTGGCGAGTTAGTTTAAAGTTTGTGCACATTTATATAGCGAGTCGCTTGCCTCAAGACCGACGCCTGCTCGTAACCGCACTTCTGGTGAACAGACGTTGCAACGACTTCAGCAGACCCTTAAACCGAGCAAATCGGAGTGGCTCCACTGAAACCTCCTCTCTTTTAGCCGTGACCCAAGGCTCTACACAGGTTAGTTTTGCCCAAGGGTTGCTCACGTTTCCAGGGCCCGCGACGTGGACGCAAGAGTAGGAATCGAGTATAGCCTCGCGACTACAACAGCATACCCAGAAGCATGACTATAATCCAATACACCCCACATAAATAAAATAGTAAACAAAAATATAAGGCGTGTGCCGAAACACAAGCTATTTTTATAAACCATTTGAGAAATGTCAATGATAGTTTTTATAGCCACTTTCGTATGGAATTATCGATATTTGAGGTAAGAAAAAGTATATTTATCGCGATTTATTTCATATTAATATATATATATATATAAACAAGTTTCAGAAATTGTGCGAGATCCTAGGACCATTATCGAGACATCGACAGCGAGACCAAGTAATTCGGGCGTTTACGAAAACCATAAAATTGATTTCGCAATTAAAGACTAGTGTTATTCAATTTCCGAAAACCGATCTTAAGTAAAACAGGACGCAGCACTTCACAAGAGCCGTTTAAAACCATTTCTATTTGTGCTAGGCTGTATAAATGGTACACACATACGCATAATGCAGGCAAAGAAAGACAGCATAAGTTATTATAATCAAAAAGGAAAATTTTCAGTGGTGGTACAAGTAAGCAATTGAAATATCCAAACACTTGGTAAAGTATTAATTATATTCTGTTGTCTTTTGCTTTTAACAGGTGGCCATAGATAGCGAGATGAAGTTTACAGATGCACTAACAACTATTTAACTATTTTAGTTTAATACGAAATTTCACGTAATTTTTATTTTTCCTTTACTTTTCCTTTTCCCAATTGCAAATTTAGAATACTTGTCCAAACATGTTAGGAAATATTTCGAATTTGTACACACAATATCAATGTAGAGGATTCCTCCTAGATGTGATGGTATTGGTGATGTCTTTAATACTTTGACCGTGAACAAATTTTACGGTTTCCAACTGTTTCTTTTGTCTTCTTCTCCAGTTTTGGAAAAAATAGTCCTTTAAAATATGCTTAACGTTTTCTTATGCCGCGCGGTGTGCACGATTGTGTTTTGTAATTATAATTTCAATCTGGTCATTTGTGTCAAAGATATCAGTTACAAAGTTTGTGGCATATTTAAATTTAGTATTTGGAAACAATCGGACTAGGTCATGTTGAATGTGCGCCAAATAGGCAAACTAGAATGGATTGCGTTTACCACATTCGTATTCATAAGTACCTGAACAATTCCTAAGAGACTACTTTTTTCACGAAAACAAATAATGTGGCTTGTTTTATTTTCATAATAATAAAGGTTCGTTTGGATGGTAACTCAGTCTCTTCAATAATTATTTGGTTTCTAAAACAGTTTACCGGTTTTTAAACCGCTTCTGTGGTAAAAGCTAGTGAATGTTCTCTCAGCAGGCTGGATAAGTGATCCCTCCATAAATTCAATATACTCTGGGTATCCGTCACTAGATCAACTCTTTGTGTCCTACAAGAGTCTGCTCCGGTCTTTAAACCTTTTGTAAGCTGTCGTATCTTTTCATAGAATTTTCGAGCTCTACCCTTGTCGTCCAGATTCTCAAGCTGTTCATACTCACGCATCTCGGCCTCCTTCGTTTTTTGTCTGCAGATACGTCTTGCTTCTCTCTTCAATTCTCGTTATCTATCCCATCCCGCACGTGTAGTGGTCGATCGCAACGTTGCTTATTTTCCACTGTGATACGAAAGTCTTTATCGCACCAGCTGTTTTTGCGACCTTTACGAAATCCAATAATTTCGTTTGCAGCTGTACGTAGCGAGTTTGAAATTCCGTCCGCAGTTTGATGACGGGCGCTCTTTGGCACACAGAGGCGGATGCAAATCTTCGCTGCAACAAGATAGGGGTCCGAATCGATGTTGGGTCCTCGAAGTATACGCACGTAAAGAACACTGGAGACATGTTTTCCGTCTATCACAACATTACGATCTGGTTTTGTGTTTTTCGATCAGGCGACAGTTAAGTAGCTTGATGTATTTTCTTGTGCTGGAATCTAGTACTACAGACAACCATATTTCGGGACCCGGCGAAGTCGATCAACTTCAATCAATTAAGGGATGTTTCGTTGTGGAGGCTGAATTTTTCTACAGTTGCACCAAAGATACCTTCTTTGCCCACCCTGGCGTTAAAACAGCCAAAAACGATTTTCAAATCTTTACGGAGCAGTGCTCATTAGTGTGCGTAGGCACAAATCAAGGATATGTTAAAAGATTTTGATGCGGATTGTGGCGAGGCTTTCCTCTACCGGGTGAATGCCAGTACTCGTCGACGAAGTCTCTCTCCCACTACAAACCTGATACCAAATTTTCACTCCTTTATATATGGCCGCTGTAGTAAATGTCACAGGGATCTATTCGCTTCCGTCCTTGTTCCGTCCATCGTACTTCGTGGATGGCGGTGATGTCAGCCTTTACTCTTACGAGGACATCAACCAAACCCAGCGCCCAACCTTGCTTGGCGAGTTAGTTTAAAGTTTGTGCACATTTATATAGCGAGGCGCTTGCTTCAAGACCGACGCCTGCTCGTAACCGCACTTCTGGTGAACAGACGTTGCAACGACTTCAGCAGACCCTTAAACCGAGCAAATCGGAGTGGCTTCACTGAAACCTCCTCTCTTTTAGCCGTGACCCAAGGCTCTACACGGGTTAGTTTTGCCCAAGGGTTGCTCACGTTTCCAGGGCCCGCGACGTGGACGCAAGAGTAGGAATCGAGTATAGCCTCGCGACTACAACAGCATACCCAGAAGCATGACTATAATCCAATACACCCCACATAAATAAAATAGTAAACAAAAATATAAGGCGTGTGCCGAAACACAAGCTATTTTTATAAACCATTTGAGAAATGTCAATGATAGTTTTTATAGCCACTTTCGTATGGAATTATCGATATTTGAGGTAAGAAAAAGTATATTTATCGCGATTTATTTCATATTAATATATATATATATAAACAAGTTTCAGAAATTGTGCGAGATCCTAGGACCATTATCGAGACATCGACAGCGAGACCAAGTAATTCGGGCGTTTACGAAAACCATAAAATTGATTTCGCAATTAAAGACTAGTGTTATTCAATTTCCGAAAACCGATCTTAAGTAAAACAGGACGCAGCACTTCACAAGAGCCGTTTAAAACCATTTCTATTTGTGCTAGGCTGTATAAATGGTACACACATACGCATAATGCAGGCAAAGAAAGACAGCATAAGTTATTATAATCAAAAAGGAAAATTTTCAGTGGTGGTACAAGTAAGCAATTGAAATATCCAAACACTTGGTAAAGTATTAATTATATTCTGTTGTCTTTTGCTTTTAACAGGTGGCCATAGATAGCGAGATGAAGTTTACAGATGCACTAACAACTATTTAACTATTTTAGTTTAATACGAAATTTCACGTAATTTTTATTTTTCCTTTACTTTTCCTTTTCCCAATTGCAAATTTAGAATACTTGTCCAAACATGTTAGGAAATATTTCGAATTTGTACACACAATATCAATGTAGAGGATTCCTCCTAGATGTGATGGTATTGGTGATGTCTTTAATACTTTGACCGTGAACAAATTTTACGGTTTCCAACTGTTTCTTTTGTCTTCTTCTCCAGTTTTGGAAAAAATAGTCCTTTAAAATTTGCTTAACGTTTTCTTATGCCGCGCGGTGTGCACGATTGTGTTTTGTAATTATAATTTCAATCTGGTCATTTGTGTCAAAGATATCAGTTACAAAGTTTGTGGCATATTTAAATTTAGTATTTGGAAACAATCGGACTAGGTCATGTTGAATGTGCGCCAAATAGGCAAACTAGAATGGATTGCGTTTACCACATTCGTATTCATAAGTACCTGAACAATTCCTAAGAGACTACTTTTTTCACGAAAACAAATAATGTGGCTTGTTTTATTTTCATAATAATAAAGGTTCGTTTGGATGGTAACTCAGTCTCTTCAATAATTATTTGGTTTCTAAAACAGTTTACCGGTTTTTAAACCGCTTCTGTGGTAAAAGCTAGTGAATGTTCTCTCAGCAGGCTGGATAAGTGATCCCTCCATAAATTCAATATACTCTGGGTATCCGTCACTAGATCAACTCTTTGTGTCCTACAAGAGTCTGCTCCGGTCTTTAAACCTTTTGTAAGCTGTCGTATCTTTTCATAGAATTTTCGAGCTCTACCCTTGTCGTCCAGATTCTCAAGCTGTTCATACTCACGCATCTCGGCCTCCTTCGTTTTTTGTCTGCAGATACGTCTTGCTTCTCTCTTCAATTCTCGTTATCTATCCCATCCCGCACGTGTAGTGGTCGATCGCAACGTTGCTTATTTTCCACTGTGATACGAAAGTCTTTATCGCACCAGCTGTTTTTGCGACCTTTACGAAATCCAATAATTTCGTTTGCAGCTGTACGTAGCGAGTTTGAAATTCCGTCCGCAGTTTGATGACGGGCGCTCTTTGGCACACAGAGGCGGATGCAAATCTTCGCTGCAACAAGATAGGGGTCCGAATCGATGTTGGGTCCTCGAAGTATACGCACGTAAAGAACACTGGAGACATGTTTTCCGTCTATCACAACATTACGATCTGGTTTTGTGTTTTTCGATCAGGCGACAGTTAAGTAGCTTGATGTATTTTCTTGTGCTGGAATCTAGTACTACAGACAACCATATTTCGGGACCCGGCGAAGTCGATCAACTTCAATCAATTAAGGGATGTTTCGTTGTGGAGGCTGAATTTTTCTACAGTTGCACCAAAGATACCTTCTTTGCCCACCCTGGCGTTAAAACAGCCAAAAACGATTTTCAAATCTTTACGGAGCAGTGCTCATTAGTGTGCGTAGGCACAAATCAAGGATATGTTAAAAGATTTTGATGCGGATTGTGGCGAGGCTTTCCTCTACCGGGTGAATGCCAGTACTCGTCGACGAAGTCTCTCTCCCACTACAAACCTGATACCAAATTTTCACTCCTTTATATATGGCCGCTGTAGTAAATGTCACAGGGATCTATTCGCTTCCGTCCTTGTTCCGTCCATCGTACTTCGTGGATGGCGGTGATGTCAGCCTTTACTCTTACGAGGACATCAACCAAACCCAGCGCCCAACCTTGCTTGGCGAGTTAGTTTAAAGTTTGTGCACATTTATATAGCGAGGCGCTTGCTTCAAGACCGACGCCTGCTCGTAACCGCACTTCTGGTGAACAGACGTTGCAACGACTTCAGCAGACCCTTAAACCGAGCAAATCGGAGTGGCTTCACTGAAACCTCCTCTCTTTTAGCCGTGACCCAAGGCTCTACACGGGTTAGTTTTGCCCAAGGGTTGCTCACGTTTCCAGGGCCCGCGACGTGGACGCAAGAGTAGGAATCGAGTATAGCCTCGCGACTACAACAGCATACCCAGAAGCATGACTATAATCCAATACACCCCACATAAATAAAATAGTAAACAAAAATATAAGGCGTGTGCCGAAACACAAGCTATTTTTATAAACCATTTGAGAAATGTCAATGATAGTTTTTATAGCCACTTTCGTATGGAATTATCGATATTTGAGGTAAGAAAAAGTATATTTATCGCGATTTATTTCATATTAATATATATATATATATAAACAAGTTTCAGAAATTGTGCGAGATCCTAGGACCATTATCGAGACATCGACAGCGAGACCAAGTAATTCGGGCGTTTACGAAAACCATAAAATTGATTTCGCAATTAAAGACTAGTGTTATTCAATTTCCGAAAACCGATCTTAAGTAAAACAGGACGCAGCACTTCACAAGAGCCGTTTAAAACCATTTCTATTTGTGCTAGGCTGTATAAATGGTACACACATACGCATAATGCAGGCAAAGAAAGACAGCATAAGTTATTATAATCAAAAAGGAAAATTTTCAGTGGTGGTACAAGTAAGCAATTGAAATATCCAAACACTTGGTAAAGTATTAATTATATTCTGTTGTCTTTTGCTTTTAACAGGTGGCCATAGATAGCGAGATGAAGTTTACAGATGCACTAACAACTATTTAACTATTTTAGTTTAATACGAAATTTCACGTAATTTTTATGTTTCCTTTACTTTTCCTTTTCCCAATTGCAAATTTAGAATACTTGTCCAAACATGTTAGGAAATATTTCGAATTTGTACACACAATATCAATGTAGAGGATTCCTCCTAGATGTGATGGTATTGGTGATGTCTTTAATACTTTGACCGTGAACAAATTTTACGGTTTCCAATTGTTTCTTTTGTCTTCTTCTCCAGTTTTGGAAAAAATAGTCCTTTAAAATTTGCTTAACGTTTTCTTATGCCGCGCGGTGTGCACGATTGTGTTTTGTAATTATAATTTCAATCTGGTCATTTGTGTCAAAGATATCAGTTACAAAGTTTGTGGCATATTTAAATTTAGTATTTGGAAACAATCGGACTAGGTCATGTTGAATGTGCGCCAAATAGGCAAACTAGAATGGATTGCGTTTACCACATTCGTATTCATAAGTACCTGAACAATTCCTAAGAGACTACTTTTTTCACGAAAACAAATAATGTGGCTTGTTTTATTTTCATAATAATAAAGGTTCGTTTGGATGGTAACTCAGTCTCTTCAATAATTATTTGGTTTCTAAAACAGTTTACCGGTTTTTAAACCGCTTCTGTGGTAAAAGCTAGTGAATGTTCTCTCAGCAGGCTGGATAAGTGATCCCTCCATAAATTCAATATACTCTGGGTATCCGTCACTAGATCAACTCTTTGTGTCCTACAAGAGTCTGCTCCGGTCTTTAAACCTTTTGTAAGCTGTCGTATCTTTTCATAGAATTTTCGAGCTCTACCCTTGTCGTCCAGATTCTCAAGCTGTTCATACTCACGCATCTCGGCCTCCTTCGTTTTTTGTCTGCAGATACGTCTTGCTTCTCTCTTCAATTCTCGTTATCTATCCCATCCCGCACGTGTAGTGGTCGATCGCAACGTTGCTTATTTTCCACTGTGATACGAAAGTCTTTATCGCACCAGCTGTTTTTGCGACCTTTACGAAATCCAATAATTTCGTTTGCAGCTGTACGTAGCGAGTTTGAAATTCCGTCCGCAGTTTGATGACGGGCGCTCTTTGGCACACAGAGGCGGATGCAAATCTTCGCTGCAACAAGATAGGGGTCCGAATCGATGTTGGGTCCTCGAAGTATACGCACGTAAAGAACACTGGAGACATGTTTTCCGTCTATCACAACATTACGATCTGGTTTTGTGTTTTTCGATCAGGCGACAGTTAAGTAGCTTGATGTATTTTCTTGTGCTGGAATCTAGTACTACAGACAACCATATTTCGGGACCCGGCGAAGTCGATCAACTTCAATCAATTAAGGGATGTTTCGTTGTGGAGGCTGAATTTTTCTACAGTTGCACCAAAGATACCTTCTTTGCCCACCCTGGCGTTAAAACAGCCAAAAACGATTTTCAAATCTTTACGGAGCAGTGCTCATTAGTGTGCGTAGGCACAAATCAAGGATATGTTAAAAGATTTTGATGCGGATTGTGGCGAGGCTTTCCTCTACCGGGTGAATGCCAGTACTCGTCGACGAAGTCTCTCTCCTCCTACAAATCGGACACCAAATTTGCACTCCTTTATCTATGGCCGCTGTAGTAGATGCCACAAGGATCTACTCGCTTCCGTCCTTGTTCTGTCCATCGCACTTCTTGGACGGCAGTGATGTCAGCCTTTACTCTTACGAGGACATCAACCAAACCCAGCGCCCAAATTTGCTTGGCGAGTTAGTTTAAAGTTTGTGCACATTTATATAGCGAGGCGCTTGCCTCAAGACCGACGCCTGCTCGTAACCGCACTTCTGGTGAACAGACGATGCAACGACTTCAGCAGACCCTTAAACCGAGCAAATCGGAGTGGCTCCACTGAAACTTCCTCTCTTTTAGCCGTGTCCCAAGGCTCTACACGGGTTGGTTTTGCCCAAGGGTTGCTCGCGTTTCCAGGGTGCGCGACGTGGACGCAAGAGTAGGAATTGAGTATAGCTGTTATAGCAAAACACCTTAATATAATATAAACTTATAAAATCCATATTAAAGCAGACTTGCTGAGTCTACATTTTCAGTACTTGTCAAAATCTTTACCTTTATATTTTAATACAGGAATCATGTTACATTATATTTTTACCAGACTTTTACTACGTCTGCATTTCCGGCACATGCCAATGTTTTAATCCTTTCCAAATAATTATTCTTTCGATTTTAATATATAATTCTTTGGAATTATTTCATAACATATTTTTACCAGACTTTCACTACGTTTGCATTTCCGGCACAAGCGAATATTTCAATTCATAACTTCACACGACCAAATATGCAAAGTAGGCATTTTAATAGCATAAGTAATACTGATTTTGTAATTTATAGTTAGTCTTTAATTTTATTCTGTATAGAACAGTTTAATAAATAAAGGGATTGGAAAATAAAAAGTTGTTTTTTTTATTTTCCTTAAAATCCCATATTAAAAGTGGCGCAGTCGGTAGGATACCGTTGTCCTACCCGTCGTTAAGAAACGAAGTGTAGTGTACGTGAATTTTATTTCTTAAAACGGTATTGCGTGAAATTTTGGACAAAGATAGTCCTAAATAAAAATCAAAAATTTAGAGCAAAAATAAAGAAATTTTTGTTACGAAATTTTCTAAAAAAAAAAGGACAAAAGATAGTCCTAACCTTAAATAAATCAAAAATTTAGTGCAAAAATAAAGAAATTTTTGTTACGAAATTTTCTAAAAAAACAAAAAAAAAATAAGGACAAAAGATAGTCCTAATTTTAAAACTTAGTACAAAAATAAGGAAATTTTTGTTGCGAACAAAACTTAAAAAAAAAGGACAAAAGATAGTCCTAACTTTAAAATTTAGTGCAAAAATAAGGAAATTTTTGTTACGAACGAAACTTTTGGAAAAAAAGGACAAAAATAGTCCTAACTCTAAACAAAATGAAAGCCTAGTGTAAAAAAGACAAAACCTTAAAGAAGTCGAAAATTTGGTGAAGAAAAAAAATATACATATATAAATAAAAGTAAATAAAGTCCTTACAAATACAACTATTTAAAGGACAAAAGTTAGTTTCAACATAAAAAAAAACAACACAAAAATCATCTCTAAACTAAGAAGACATCATAAGCAGTCGGACAACACAAGCAACGTTCAGCAGCAATCACAATACCCCACGGCAATAAGGTAGAAATAAGTTAAATTAAATTCTTAGATATAAATTAACACGTAATACACATAAAATGGCTCAAGTTAATTTCGATCCCCTAAAATATTTATCAACCTTACCCACATATGATGGCGACCTTAGAGACCTACAGACTTTTATTAACTTAATTGATAGAGTGCATCCAATACTACAAACGTTCGACGAACTATCTCAAACAATTTTTTCTGACCTAATTAAGAGTAGACTGAAAGGAAAAGCTAGGGAAATAATAGAAATTAATTGCCAAGCAGTTTCATGGCAAAGCGTAAAAGCAGTCCTTCAAAATAATTTCGGAGACAGACTAAGTTGCGATGATCTGTTCGATCTACTCAGGGCAACTACCTTTAAAACTACCAGTCTAGACTTCTTCGACGAAATAAAAAACAAACTTCGACGACTTAACAACAAAACAGTATTCCTCGTTGGACAAGAGGCAGCGGGTACTGTCGCTCAAAATAATTGCTGCACAGCCCTTAATGTATTCAAATCAAAAATTCCAGAGCCAATGAAGACAATCCTGGCTTGTAGAAACCCCGACACTTTAGAAGGAGCCATGAATATGATATGCTCACCTTAGAGTGGACAATCAACAATATTTTCCTCAAAACAGATCTGAGCAAAGATACTCAAAACCTAACCCTCAAAATAAACAAAGTGTAAATCAACAAAATAGGCAACCTAGGGATAACCAACATGCCAATCTACAAAATCCTGAGAATTTTAACCGGCAGAATTATCGCAATAACAATTCCGAAAATTTTAATCGGCAAAATTATAGAAATAATAACCCCCAAAATTATCCCAATACTACGAAACAAACCCATAATTATCAAAATCGATACGATCCCTCACGACAACTTAACCCAGCGCAAAAGGAATTCTCCCAACTAAATCCTCGCTATCCATCTCCAGAACCCATGGATATAAACAAATATGAATTAGCTGGAAATTTAATGTATAATCCTTCGCCACAACTTACAAATGTACAAGGTGAGAAATAAAATCTCGGACGTAGACAGACATGAAAATTTTCACAATGCAGCCTCGGAGAACTTCCATATATAAAAATAAAAACAAAATTAGGACATATAAAATTAATAATAGATACAGGTGCAACCAACTCAATTTTAAATCCGGGTATATGTCACCCCAAGTGGATTAAGAAGATTAATCCTACTTATATAAACACTTTACAACACAAAAGATGTATAAATGAAAAAGCAAGCATTAAAGCTTTTGAAGAACTTGGTACGGAACTCGACGTTATCGATTTTTACATAGTCAAATTCCATGACCTCTATGACGGCTTAATAGGTAACGATCTATTAAGGCCTTTAAAAGCTAAAATCAATTATATGGACAATACTATAAAATTTGGAAAAAATACCTTAACTCTCTTTGTCAAAAGCAAAGATGCCGACAAAATAGAGAAAAATGCAACTTTATGTAAAAACATTCATAAGGATATGGAATTAGACTTAGTTCCTAAGTCAGAAAATGCGTTCACGCAGAAGGTGGACCATACAAATTTTAATATTATAGAAGAAAAGGAATACAAACCTCTAAAGGAACAAATTAGGATCCAACACCTTAACTCCGAAGAAAAAATCAAACTCCTACCAATCATAAACAAATATTCTGATATTTTTTACCAAGAAAACACCGAATTGAGCTTTACTTCTGCGATCAAACATGAAATAAGGACTACTGATTATGAGCCGTTTTTTACCAAATCATATAGATACCCGTATATTCACAAAAACGAAATAGAAAAGCAAATCCAGGAAATGCTCGATAAGAAAATAATAAGACATAGTAATTCGCCATACTCAGCACCCATATGGATAGTAGCGAAGAAGGCTGATGCCAGTGGGAAAACTAAATGGAGACTCGTAATCGACTACCGTAAACTTAATGAAGTAACAATAGACGATAAATACCCAATTCCTAATATTGACGAAATACTAGATAAATTAGGCCGATGTCAATATTTCACTACCCTTGACCTAGCAAAAGGATTTCACCAAATAGAAATAGAAGAAAAAGACATTCACAAGACAGCCTTCAGTGTCGAAAGAGGACACTACGAGTTTTTGCGAATGCCATTTGGTCTGAAGACAGCACCAGGGACATTCCAAAGGCTCATGAATAACATTCTTAAAGATTATATTAATAAAATCTGCCTTGTATATTTAGATGATATTATTATTTTCTCAACTTCTCTACAGGAACATTTGGATTCCATAAAACTAATCTTTAACCGCTTAAAAGAAGCTAATCTTAAAGTTCAGTTGGACAAGTCAGAATTTCTAAAAAAGGAAAGTGAATTCCTTGGCCACATAGTAACACCCGATGGCATAAGGGCAAACCCCAAAAAAATAGAGTGTGTAAAAAATTTCCCAATCCCTAAGACCCCCAAACAAATAAAACAATTTCTCGGCTTAACCGGGTATTACAGAAAATTCATAAAGGATTATTCTTCAATCGCTAAACCCATGACCAAATATTTCAAAAAAGACGCAAAAATTAACATCTCAGACCCAAATTATCAAGATAGTTTTAATACACTTAAAACATTATTAATTCACGAACCAATTCTAGCGTATCCCGACTTCACAAAGAAATTTACTCTCACAACAGACGCTAGTAACTATGCATTAGGAGCAGTCCTTTCGCAGGACAACCATCCCATTTGTTACGCGAGCCGAACTCTTAACGAACATGAAATTAATTATAGCACTATAGAAAAAGAACTCTTAGCAATTATTTGGGCAACTAAATATTTTAGGTCATATCTTTTTGGACGCAAATTTCTGATCGAAACTGATCATAAACCCTTGACATGGCTTTTTTCCATCGAAGAACCCAACTCAAAACTCGTCAGATGGCGATTGAAATTATCTGAATTCGACAACGAGATAAAATACAAAAAGGGAACTAAAAATAGCAACGCAGATGCGCTATCTCGTATCGAACATGAACCAATGAACGTAAATGCATTAGAATCCAACATTTCAACAATCAAGGATACTTCCTCTTCACTAAATCTTTTCAAAAATCAAATAATTATCAAAAAAATTACATCAGGATCCATGAGATCACAAAATAAATCCGTTTTTAAAAATACGAGAAAAATCATACAAATCAAGCACTTAGATAGGTATACCACCATTATACTACTTAAAAACCATTTTAATCCTACACAACTGAATGCAGTCTTCATAGATGACGCATTTTACGATGTTTTTAAGACTACTTACGAAGAAATATTTTCTAATAATGAAAAGTTCAAAATAATAAGATGTTTTACTATATTAGAAGATATAGAAGACGAAAATAAGTTAAGTGAAATCATCGAGAAGGAGCACTTAGACAAAAACCATAGAGGTATACAAGCTGTTTTTGAGGAAATAAAGACAAAAATCTACAATCCTAATCTAAAACTTAGGATAACACAATTAATAAACAACTGCAAAATCTGTAACATAGAAAAATATGATAGAAATCCTCCTAAAATACCCTACAAAATCACTGAAACACCTTCAAAACCTCGCGAAATCGTTCACATTGATGTTTTTTATACATTAGAAAAACAAATTTTTATGACAATGATTGACAAGTTTACAAAATTTGCTGTAGCTTATAGAATTAATGGAAGAAATTGGGTAGAGTTCAAAACTAAACTATTACTTTACCTAAACACTTACAGTAAAATCAAAAAAATTATTGTTGATAACGAACTCGGCTTTAAAGCCATACCAATGCAACAATTCTTAAAGGACGAAAATATTACAACACACTACACATCTAACAGTAACCACACTTCAAACGCAGATATTGAAAGATTGCATAATACCATCAATGAACATATTAGACTTTTGAGACACAATGAAAGAAGCCGCCATGAGACAGTAGAAAAAAAATTTTTAAGGATAATAGGTTTTTATAATAACACTATACACAGTACCACAAAAACTAAACCAATTGACTTTATAAATGGAAAAATCCACGAAGACAAATATGAAGAAATCCATGACTTAATTTTGAAGAAAAAAGAAAACTACATAAATAAATTAAACAAGGATAGAAAAGATGTTGATATTCAAGAAGGTACCAACTTTATAAAAGAAATTAGAGGTGGTAAGAACCATAGAAAATACAGAAAAATAGATTCTAGTATAATTGATGACGAACATTTACAGGACACTAAGAATGGATTAAAATATTATAAAGCACATATAAAACCAAATAAGAAATATCAGGATAAAAATAACCCTAGAATAAAAGCTAGACATTGAAACCCCAGATACTACTACATAACACACACTCTTTTAGATGACACTTTGGATTTTGACGATCACATTTTTAACGACCATCTCTGCACAATCTATCGACATTCAGGATTTAACAAACAATAATGGATATATACCGATCAAAACAGGACAACAAAAAGTAATTGATCGATACAACAAAATATTTCACATTGTTAACGTAACTGTATACACGGACACATTAAATTTAATCTATGAAAACTTACAAACACTTGACGCTAGCACGGTCGAAACTAAAACATTATTAGACACCATAAATAAAAATTTTGCATTACTAAAAGGAAAAGTAGATGGCTTAAATCCACACTTTAGACAAAGAAGAGGACTGATAAACGTATTGGGAAAAGGGCTAAAGTTTATCGCAGGAACTATGGACAATGATGACGAACTTGAAATAAGCAGCTCACTGAAATCACTATATCAAAACGAAGAATATTTGACAAACCAAATTAACAATCTCACCTTTGTCAACCATTTTATATCCACACAAATACGAAACATTACTGAACACATAAACCAAAAACAAATCATAATAGGAAATTACTTAAACGAATTTAAGCATTATATACAAAATAAAATAGCAACAATAGAAGACGAAATAAAGTTTATGGAACACATTTACCAAATAAACAATGACATTTCACTCTTACGAGATCATGTGGACGATATTGGACAAATAATATTCTCTAGCAAATTGGGAATAATTCCCACGGACATTTTAACGAACACGGAGCTTGACTTGATAGATGACTTTGACAGTTACACGAGTATTAAAATTGCTGTTGCCTTACATGACAACAATATTATTATAATCCTTCAGATCCCTCAATTTTCAAAAGAAATTTTATCGAAAATTATATTTGAGCCAATTCCTAATATAAACAACAAAACAATTATATTAAATAACTATGAAATGTTAATAGATTCAAAAAATAACATTTTTGATGTAGATATTAAAGATAACCTTAAGAAAAATTTAATTCAAATATCTAACAAATGTATTTCAAGCATATTAAACTATGAAGAAGCATACTGCGATGTGCAAATTTTACACGAATCAAGTGTAATTGAAATCCTTCCTGGTATACTAATATTTAAAAATTTCTATTTCAAAGTAGAACATAATTGTAACAAAATTGATATCAAAATAAGCGAAAATTTTTTAATAAAATTTGAAAATTGTGAAATTAACGCAAACAACAAAACCTTTAGCAATGTCAAACTAAAATTCTACGACCAATTTATTCTACCTAATATTATAACAAAAATCAAAGAAAATTCGAATAACTTTCCTAATTTGAAGTTAGAATCATTATATTTAGAACAAATTGAACATAAGAAATATATTCAACAAATACAGTATCAAACAAAAAAATCAAATTTTATCAATGTAAGCATAAACATAGTAATTGTCATTACCATTATAATATTAGTAATATTTACTATATATAAGACAAATAAAAAACTGTCCATTCTGCATATTTCGTCGGAGCCTCAATCTAACGGTGGGGGTGTTATAGCAAAACACCTTAATATAATATAAACTTATAAAATCCATATTAATGCAGACTTGCTGAGTCTTCATTTTCAGTACTTGTCAAAATCTTTACCTTTATATTTTAATACAGGAATCATGTTACATTATATTTTTACCAGACTTTTACTACGTTTGCATTTCCGGCACATGCCAATGTTTTAATCCTTTCCAAATAATTATTCTTTCGATTTTAATATATAATTCTTTGGAATTATTTCATAACATATTTTTACCAGACTTTCACTACGTTTGCATTTCCGGCACAAGCGAATATTTCAATTCATAACTTCACACGACCAAATATGCAAAGTAGGCATTTTAATAGCATAAGTAATACTGATTTTGTAATTTATAGTTAGTCTTTAATTTTATTCCGTATAGAACATTTTAATAAATAAAGGGATTGGAAAATAAAAAGTTGTTTTTTATTTTTATTTTCCTTAAAATCCCATATTAAAAGTTATAGCCTCGCGACTACAACAGCATACCCAGAAGCTTGACTGTAATCCAAAACACCCCACATAAATAAAATAGTAAACAAAAATATAAGGCGTGTGCCGAACGCAAGCTATTTTTATAAACCATTTGAGAAATGCCAATGATAATTTTTATAGCCACTTTCGTATGGAATTATCGACATTTGAGGTAAGAAAATGTATATTTATCGCGATTTAGTTCCTATTTATATATATATAAACATGTTTCAGAAATTGTGCCAGATCCTAGGACCATTATCGAGACATCGACAGGGAGATCAAGTAACTCGGGACTTTACGAAAACCATAAACTTGATTTCGCAATTAAAGACTAGTGTTATTCAATTTCCGAAAACCGATCTTAAGTAAAACAGCACTTCAACGAGGGCCGTTTAAAACCATTTCTATTTGTGCTAGGCTCTGTAAATGGTACACACATCCGCATAATGCAGCCAAAGAAAGACAGTATAAGTTATTATAATCAAAAAGGAAAATTTTCACTGGTGGTACAAGTAAGCAATTGAAATATCCAAACGCTTGGTAAAGTCTTAATTATGTTCCGTTGTCTTTTGCTTTTAACAGGTGGTCATAGATAGCGAGCGGAAGTTTACAGATGCACTAACAACTATTTAACTATTTTGGTTTAATTTACAATTTCACGTAATTTTTATATTTCCTCTACTTTCCCTTTTTCAATTTTCCTTTTCCTTTTCCTCGTTCGCACTTTAAAAATTCTTTCATCATTTCCTTCTTCACGAAGGTATTCCAGCATCTCACACTGCGCTCGTTACGACTACTAGAAAGATTGGAGTCTGAAGCTGGACTGCTGCTTCCAGTCAAAATAAAATCTATATATTCCAAGGAGCTATCCAACATAGCTGTTGGTAGACATGTGTATGTATGTCTTTGCGTTCCACGTACACCTCGTCCGTGGCATCAAAATACTCCCACGACATCGTTTCTTCTCCCGATGTTGCGTTTCGATTTTTAATCCTTTTATTAAGAAATTAAGAAATTTGCGAATAATTTCATCACGTGTGAAGGGAAACTCTGCATCAATTTCTTTTATCTCCCGCAGTACTTTTTCCCACATCATATTTTTTTTTCATGTTTTGCCTGCGAATTCAGCACACGTTTAACAACAATTGTTTTCGTTCGTGTGTCCACTTTTTGTCTCTAAAAAAAAGCAAAGTAAAAAGGTATATGTTTAAATTATATTTAAAATAGGAAATATTTAATCCTACCCTTCTACTTCTGCCATTGTTTATATTGAAATGTCATCAAAGTGTCACTTAACCTAGCCATGGGCAGTTTGCTTTTGTTTGCGCATCGATAACCTTACCGATACATTTTAGAATACAACTCATCATTATTGTTTGCAGAGTTGCATTTAGGAATGCGTAACTTTGATAGGCTGCTTTGCAATTGACGATTTGGAACTAACCCCTTATTTCCAAGCCTAATGTTTCTTTTTACCCTACCCTTGTCACCTGCCTTAAATGTACCATCTATCCTACCTTTGGTGTGAGGTTTTAGTACCAATTGCTATGCCTCCCTTTTTTCAATACTCCTATTGTCTGTAGTGGGTCGAAATATGTTAGTTGGCGTTTTTTTCCTTGTTCCGTCCATGGCACTTCTTGGACGGCGGTGATGTCAGCCTTTACTCTTACGAGGACATCAACCAGCTGGGCAGCGGCACCTTCCCAAATAAAGGACCGGACATTCCAGGTACATGCCCTCAAATCATGATCATTTAAACGATTGCTTGGGTAATTTTTCCATTGGGAGTGGTTTTTATGTGGGGAGTCCCAAACCCAGCGCACAACCTTGCTTGGCGAGTTAGTTTAAAGTTTGCACACATTTATATAGCGAGTCGCTTGCTTCAAGACCGACGCCTGCTCGTAACCGGACTTCTGGTGAACAGATGCCGCAACGACTTCAGCAGACCCTTAAACCGAACAAATCGGAGCGGCTCCACTGAAACTTCCTCTCTTTTAGCCGTGACCCAAAGCTCTACTCGGGTTAGTTTTGTCCAAGGGTTGCTCACGTTTCCAGGGTGCGCGACGTGGACGCAAGAGTAGGAATTGAGTATAGCCTCGCGACTGCAACAGCATACTCAGAACCTTGACTATAACCCATAACTCCCCACATAAATAAAATAGTAAACAAAAATATAAGGCGTGTGCCGAAACGCAAGCTATTTTCATAAACCATTTGAGAAATGCCAATGATAGTTTTTATAGCCATTTTCGTATGGAATTATCGACATTTGAGGTAAGAAAAAGTATATTTATCGCGAATTATTTCATATTAATATATATATATATAAACAAGTTTCAGAAATTGTGCGAGATCCTAGGACCATTATTGAGACATCGACAGGGAGACCAAGTAATTTGGGCGTTTATGAAAACCATAAACTTGATTTCGCAATTAAAGACTAGTGTTATTCAATTTCCGAAAACCGATCTTAAGTAAAACAGGACGATGCAGCACTTCAACGAGAGCCGTTTAAAACCATTTCTATTTGTGCTAGGCTGTATAAATGGTACACACATCCGCACAATGCAGCTAAAGAAAGACAGCATAAGCTATAATATAATAATCAAAAAAGAAAATTTTTAGTGGTGGTACAAGTAAGCAATTGAAATATCCAAACGTTTGGTAAAGTATTAATTATATTCTGTTGTCTTTTGCTATAAACAGGTGGTCGTAGATAGCAAGATGAAGTTTACGGATGTCTTTGTAGGCTACCCCGGACGTTGTCATGTTGCTAGTATTTGAAAAAGTAGCCCGCTGAGAAGAGCAATCGCAAATAACTTAATAAGATTTCCGTCTGAACGCCACCTTTAAGGATTTGCAGCATATCTATTGAAAACATATATAATGACACCGTATAAGGATAATGGCTTTATAACGACTGAGCATCGAATATTGCATTATTTAGAAACTACCAATTTTCATTTAATTAAATATTCAATTATGCCATGTTTGGTCCTTCACAATTTTCTATTAACTAAAGAAGGATCAACTGGCCATGTCACATGACCAGGCGAGTCCTTCCAAAATACAACACACGACACTGATACATTGTCTGCTGGAAAAGATGAAGTTAAAAGAAATGCGATCAACGCTCATTTATGCATGAAATGTAAATAATTATGCATACATATAAAATTGCTACATGTATTGTCTAATAAGAATTTATTGAACTCATTTTTGTTTGTTAAAACTATTACTTAAAATTAAAAAAAAAACATTCTAGTTATTTAAAAAAATAAATAAAAATTATCCCATATAGGAATTCAGTTCACATTCTATGATATTTAAAACTACGCTTAAAGATGCACTAGCAACTATTTAACTATTTTGGTTTAATACACTAGCCAAAATCTCACGTAATTTTTATATTTCCTCTACTTTCCCTTTTTCAATTTTTAATTTTTCTTGTTCGCACTTTAAAAATTCTTTCATCATTTCCTTCTTCACGAAGGTATTCCAGCATCTCACACCGCACTCGTTACTACTACAAGAAAGATTGTTTTCGTTCGTGTGTCCAATTTTTGTCTCTAAAAAAAAGCAAAAAAGTATATGTTTAAATTATATTTAAAATAGGAACAATTTAATCCTTCAGCCATTGTGAAAAACCCGTGGCGCACGTATAGAATATACCCCAGTGGTTTCGCTCGAGAGATATCAAGGAAAAGAAAATGAATTAGGTTTATGGTTTTGAAAATAGCAACATGCTTTATTAATAATATAATATTGTTTGATAAATATAATATTGATATGTGCTTATATTGTACAATATTACCTTTGCGATGTGGCAATGGAACATCTGTGTTGTTCAAAATCTGAAACAGCGAGTGAGTGCGTGACAAAAAGGAATGTATTTATTTCAAACCCTCAAATCAGTTCTTTCGTTCCGTTTTGAGGGGAAATGCAGCAGACCGCTACAGTAAAAGCGTCGCTTTCACCTTTTCTTTTTTGAGTGCGTGTCTCTGTGTTTGTGCTTTTGCTCGTTGGCATATCTAGTGAAATTAAATTAGGTTGGTATACCCGTTGATTAAAAATTTGATTTACCCTGGAGGCCTAAACATTCCTGCCCCCTTGCTATAAGCAACATCTTTTAATGACGTACTTCCACTGCCATACCTACAATGTTTTTAAGTATGTATCCTCCAGGAGATCGGGTTTCTTCGTTAGTTGCTAGCTGTTTAAAATGAAAGGAATGTATTTGAGAGAAACATTAAAAAAGGCGTGGTTGACTTTTTGCACTTTTATTAAAATTCAGTTCAATTTTTTTGTTGTAAAAAAAGTATATATGTTCATAAAGAAGAAACTTTCATCCAGGAGGATTTTTTAACCTTGCGGTTACGATCTGCATGGGTGGGTACTACCCAAAAATCGTTCTTTGGCCTACTAGCGGGCCAAATGTGTTGGGTAGGTTACCCGACTGGATCAGACTGGGGTACACGTTGGCCCCGAGTACTAATCGAACTGGAGCCGATTGATAGAAACGAGGATCCGCTAACCAAATGTGTGTGTACGCGGCTGTGATCGCTGGGTCTACATTAGCCGTTGGACTCATTCTTAGATATCCCGGAATGACAACAGCATGTGTTGTTATAGTGGTGTTAACACCGTGTTTTCCGCGCAGACGCAGCATGCAGCCCGTATAGCGTGCCGTTTGAAGTTGCAGTTCTTCGGCTAGCTCCCAGGCAATAATGGACCTAGGTGCACAGACGTCGATTATTGCGCGCACAAGATTAAATCTCTCTCTAGCTTCTAATTTTACCATAGCTATAGGCGATATTGCAGTGATTGGCTGCAGGGTAACTGGCGTAAGGCTTTGATTTTGACGCCCAGTCCGAGAAGTTCGTTGTAGCTGTCTGAATCTCTGCAGACTTCTTTCTGTCTCTTGTCTAGACCATGAGCGGAAAGACCTGGAATCCGCTCCACGGCGTCGTGTTGCTGATTGAGGTGGGTGGAAAGTTCTCGATTCCACTGCACGTCGACGAGATGCTGAGGGTAGTGGGCGAAATGACCGTGATTCCACTCTACGTCGAGATGCTGTGGGTGGTGGGCGGAATGACCGCGATTCCGCTCCACTTTGGCGGCGTCTTTCATGCGCCAGTAGTGGTCGAAAGGTTCGGGATTCCGATTCCTGTTGCACAACCAGACGGAAAAGCTTGGATTCCGTTCCGGATGTCAAATCTCCGTCTTCAATTTCCGACGCGTCGATTGTTATCGTGTCGAGCTCTTCGGCTACCTGAACACTCCATGGCCTGGTGTCGATTGGCTCGTCGGTTTCTCCTCAAAGGTGCAACGTCTTTTGGTGCTTGGCCTGGCATCGTCTGCATCTTTCTGTATTTGTGCACGAGTCTGCTCCGTGTGCTACCGACAAGCAGTTGGCACAGTACTTGCCAAGGAGCGACTCTCGCAACCTTTCTTCTAGGGTTTCGCTCTAAATACTGCGCAGAGCCTTATGGGATGCTTTTCTTTGCAGAGGCGACACGGTTGTGGATAGCGGTGAGCTTGTTGTTCAGCTCTCTTTAGCATCACACCGAAACGAGTCATAATGACCTGAAAATTGGTAAACTGGGTATTTTTCCCGGGTATCTCTCTAATTTGTTGGGTGGCGCGTCAGATCATATTATATAAGGGAGAGAGGCAAATTCATACATATACGTTAGTGGTGAAATATCAAAAATTATTGAAATAATTATAGCAATTTCACCCAAGCCTACTATCCGCAAAGATGAAAAAACCCCTCTTCTTTAGTTGGTAGAGAGCCTTGCTAGAATATATCAACAGGGTTAATACTAATACCGTATCGTATCCGATAGAGGTCGCGGGATAATTGCGGAAGACCATATGTTGGCAGTGTGAAGAAACGTGTTGCGTATTCTTGTTGTTTTCAGACTTTGGACTCTGATTGTTTGTGAATGTAGTTCATTGTTTATGTAGGGGTTTCCCCCTTTTTTAGGATATTGTATATTGTATAGGTATTTGCCAAAAAATGTGAGATGTTCATAACTGTTTAGAAACCTGTCTAGAAGGCTAGGATCTAATGTTCGTTTTTAGAGAACATTTGGTATGGAGCTTTTCAGGGATGTATGCGACCTCTAAAAGGCCTGACTCGAAAATCGGTTTTCGAGAACATCTGGAACTTTCTAGTGATATATGCGACCGCTAACAAGGCTGCTTTGTCTCTTCTCCGCAGGCGGGTTTGACTTGTTGCATGGGCCAAGGTGTTAGCTAAAGGGTTCGGATGGTTACGCAGTTTTGTTAAGAATTTTTTTGCTGCGATTTCAATTTCTTCCTTGACGGTAGGTATATTTAGATCTCTATGAATATTTTCATTACGCATGTACCATGGTGCGCCCGTTATTACTCTTAACGTTTTCGATTGGAATCTTTGAGTTATATCTATATTCGTCGCGCAAGCTGTGCCCCATAACTGGATCCCATACATCCATATCGGTTTTATTGTTGCTTTATATAAATTAATAAAGAAACTGTGTTTTTCTTTTTATACTGATATTTTGTGCTATTCTTCTTCAAATAATAATATCGTCCACCACAATATTAACAAATGTTATATTCTTTAAACTTTATGCAAATATATTATAATAATTAAAGTATAAATTAATGAAATGAGCTGCGCTTCAATTTTATTTATAGCGACATGACTCGCAAGATTACAATTATCTTCTGTCACAATGTTATTAGACTTTTTAAGTGACCTGCTCCATAATCTCATACGTAATTGAGTCAATTGTATAGAGTTTATTTGTAACTTGTGGAGCTGTTGCTATGCAGATGTTGTTTTTGCTGTAATGCGGGATCATTGCAGTAATAAGTTTTGGCGGGAAAATTGAGCTATGCGGGTGTCGTTGTTGATTATAGTGCCAGCCAATCAGCGAGCGCCACGCACATACCGCACATATTGAGCACTTTGGCAAAAGTTTGAGTGCAAGTAAAAGCTTGACTCAAATTATAGGGTTAGCATTTTGGGTACCTTAACTGCTCCCCTTGTTAAGTATGAAACGTCCTCGTTTCGAAAAAGTTATTTTGGATCAACGTGCTAGTGGGAGCAGGTCAGATGTGTTTTGGTTTTTTTTCACATTTGTAGTAGCTTAGAATTAGGTTAACAAGTTGTTTTAATGAATTGGTAAGAAAAAAAATTTGACAATCTTAGTAGCTTAAAACTAGGTTTAGAAAGTTGTTTTAATAGAATGGTAAGAATTCAAGATCAAAAAAAATAGTTTCTTTTACCTCCATTGTTTTGTTAATTTTCATGTGGCATAAAAAAATGTTATTCTACTTTAGTTTATTATTTAGATTTAATTTCTTCAGGAAATCCTTAAAGAGAACTATCGCAAATTGCTTTTGTGAATTCTTTTGCCTTCGATCATAACTGTAGTACGGAGATCTCTTTCGATAATTTTTTCTATAAAAATTTTATCAAATTTATTACCCAATCTTTTTTTTCTTCTCAAGAATACCTTTTCTCCAACTTCGTATGTTTTAAGTGTTTTATTTGCATTAAATCGTTTAAGAGTTTTTTCTTGAGCTTCTACTAACCTTCTTCTAATAGCTTTTAATTCTTCGGCTGGATAATTGTGAAACACGTCAACAGGCTTAGCGTTTATGACAGAATGAATGCTATGATTATATTTGTGGGTTGCTAGTAAAATTAGATCAGTAGTTTCGCATATTGGCTGCTGTTCCTTAATACAACGCGCTATTTCAAGCAAGGTGGAGTGAAACCTTTCTACTTGGCCGTTGCTTTCGCTATGAAGTGTATGAAGAATTGGCCAATAGAAAAGTGATCTCTTAATAGTGTTTTTATTAGATTGGAGTGAAAAGCCTTTTCATTGTCGGATACAACAGTTTTTGTGTTCTTGAACATTAATAAAATTTGTAGAAGAGCGTCTTTGACATCAATAGTCGATCTTGATGCGATTGGCCTAACCAGCAAATTTAGAAAATTTGTCGATGCATGTCAAAAAATGTTGTTTGGTTGTAATAAAAATGTCTAAATGGAGAATTTCCCCTGGGTAATTTGGGATCGGCGTTTTGCTAATGCCAGGATCTGGTGGCTTACCCTGGTACTTATTCTCCAAGCAAATCTTACAATTTCCAATTAGATTTTTTAACATTTGTGTTAAATTCGGAAAGTAATATTCTTTGGAAATTTGATGAAAGTTTTCAGATAAGCAGCGGTGCGCTCGATTATGCTCAGTAGCGACTGTTTCCAGTTGATCATCCTTGTTCGTCAGATCAATAACGAGTAATTCGGTGTGAACAAATTTTACACCTGGAAATTTAGATAATAAGGGGTTCTGTATTTTCGCTAAAGTAGAAAGGTCACAATGAATCCCATTTGTTACGTTATAATTTAGTGAAGATTTTAGACAGTTTATTAAATTTTCAACAGTGTCAAAGAAAAAGGTGTGTCGAATAAGTTTCTGAAACAAAATTTTAGTGGTTTTACTGAAAGTATTCGACTTAGATAAAATGAGTTGGTTTTTGAATTGATTAATGGGTTGCTTTATAGTTTTTATAGTGTTACTAGATGACTCTTCACTATGAACGGTTTCATTTGTTTCAGATCCTTCTAAATTATTAACATATTGCCTAGAGAGCGCGTCAGCTACCTTATTCTCTTTTCCCGGTTTATAGTGAAAGTTGGGTGAAAATTCCTCTATAAATGCGCGCCATCTCTTCATTTTACTGTTTGGATTTTTTTCTGATATTGAAAAAATAAGGGGTTGGTGGTCGGTAAAAATTTTTATATTTTTTACTCCGTAGAGATAATGCCGCAATGTTTTCTAAGCCCATACTATAGCAAGCAGTTCGCGTTCATTGGTGGCGTAATTTTGTTCTGTAGCAGAAAGAGTTCTTGAAATCATTGTAATTGGGAGGGCATTTTGACACAAAACTGCACCTAAAGCGGTTGACGAGGCATCCGTCGTTAGTTCGAAAAGTTGGTTGTAATTTGGATATTAAAGAAGAACGTCTTCAGATGCTAACACTCGCTTTACCTTTTCGAAAGCACTTAGCGCCTCACAATCAAGCATAATCTCAACATTTTTCGATTTTTTTGCTCCTATATGTCCATTCTCACCACGAAGATATTTGGTTAATGGCTTTACCATATCGGCGTAATTCTTTACAAAACGATTGGAAGATTATAATTCAAAATTGCGTGGACTTTATCTGGACAAGTTCTTATACCTTTTTCTGATACCAAAAAACCCAGAAACTCAACTTCAGTTTTGTAAAACTTCGATTTTTCAGTCGACACTCTCATTCCCGCTTTTTCTAACTTGCCTAAGATTTTATCGATGCTAGCCAAATGCGAGTTTTCGTCGGGTGAATAAATAATAATGTTTATGGTTTTGAAAATAGCAACATGCTTTATTAATAATATAATATTGTTTGATAAATATAATATTGATATGTGCTTATATTGTACAATATTACCTTTGCGATGTGGCAATGGAACATCTGTGTTGTTCAAAATCTGAAACAGCGAGTGAGTGCGTGACAAAAAGGAATGTATTTATTTCAAACCCTCAAATCAGTTCTTTCGTTCCGTTTTGAGGGGAAATGCAGCAGCAGACCGCTACAGTAAAAGCGTCGCTTTCACCTTTTCTTTTTTGAGTGCGTGTCTCTGTGTGTGTGCTTTTGCTCGTTGGCATATCTAGTGAAATTAAATTAGGTTGGTATACCCGTTGATTAAAAATTTGATTTACCCTGGAGGCCTAAACATTCCTGCCCCCTTGCTATAAGCAACATCTTTTAATGACGTACTTCCACTGCCATACCTACAATGTTTTTAAGTATGTATCCTCCAGGAGATCGGGTTTCTTCGTTAGTTGCTAGCTGTTTAAAATGAAAGGAATGTATTTGAGAGAAACATTAAAAAAGGCGTGGTTGACTTTTTGCACTTTTATTAAAATTCAGTTCAATTTTTTTGTTGTAAAAAAAGTATATATGTTCATAAAGAAGAAACTTTCATCCAGGAGGATTTTTTAACCTTGCGGTTACGATCTGCATGGGTGGGTACTACCCAAAAATCGTTCTTTGGCCTACTAGCGGGCCAAATGTGTTGGGTAGGTTACCCGACTGGATCAGACTGGGGTACACGTTGGCCCCGAGTACTAATCGAACTGGAGCCGATTGATAGAAACGAGGATCCGCTAACCAAATGTGTGTGTACGCGGCTGTGATCGCTGGGTCTACATTAGCCGTTGGACTCATTCTTAGATATCCCGGAATGACAACAGCATGTGTTGTTATAGTGGTGTTAACACCGTGTTTTCCGCGCAGACGCAGCATGCAGCCCGTATAGCGTGCCGTTTGAAGTTGCAGTTCTTCGGCTAGCTCCCAGGCAATAATGGACCTAGGTGCACAGACGTCGATTATTGCGCGCACAAGATTAAATCTCTCTCTAGCTTCTAATTTTACCATAGCTATAGGCGATATTGCAGTGATTGGCTGCAGGGTAACTGGCGTAAGGCTTTGATTTTGACGCCCAGTCCGAGAAGTTCGTTGTAGCTGTCTGAATCTCTGCAGACTTCTTTCTGTCTCTTGTCTAGACCATGAGCGGAAAGACCTGGAATCCGCTCCACGGCGTCGTGTTGCTGATTGAGGTGGGTGGAAAGTTCTCGATTCCACTGCACGTCGACGAGATGCTGAGGGTAGTGGGCGAAATGACCGTGATTCCACTCTACGTCGAGATGCTGTGGGTGGTGGGCGGAATGACCGCGATTCCGCTCCACTTTGGCGGCGTCTTTCATGCGCCAGTAGTGGTCGAAAGGTTCGGGATTCCGATTCCTGTTGCACAACCAGACGGAAAAGCTTGGATTCCGTTCCGGATGTCAAATCTCCGTCTTCAATTTCCGACGCGTCGATTGTTATCGTGTCGAGCTCTTCGGCTACCTGAACACTCCATGGCCTGGTGTCGATTGGCTCGTCGGTTTCTCCTCAAAGGTGCAACGTCTTTTGGTGCTTGGCCTGGCATCGTCTGCATCTTTCTGTATTTGTGCACGAGTCTGCTCCGTGTGCTACCGACAAGCAGTTGGCACAGTACTTGCCAAGGAGCGACTCTCGCAACCTTTCTTCTAGGGTTTCGCTCTAAATACTGCGCAGAGCCTTATGGGATGCTTTTCTTTGCAGAGGCGACACGGTTGTGGATAGCGGTGAGCTTGTTGTTCAGCTCTCTTTAGCATCACACCGAAACGAGTCATAATGACCTGAAAATTGGTAAACTGGGTATTTTTCCCGGGTATCTCTCTAATTTGTTGGGTGGCGCGTCAGATCATATTATATAAGGGAGAGAGGCAAATTCATACATATACGTTAGTGGTGAAATATCAAAAATTATTGAAATAATTATAGCAATTTCACCCAAGCCTACTATCCGCAAAGATGAAAAAACCCCTCTTCTTTAGTTGGTAGAGAGCCTTGCTAGAATATATCAACAGGGTTAATACTAATACCGTATCGTATCCGATAGAGGTCGCGGGATAATTGCGGAAGACCATATGTTGGCAGTGTGAAGAAACGTGTTGCGTATTCTTGTTGTTTTCAGACTTTGGACTCTGATTGTTTGTGAATGTAGTTCATTGTTTATGTAGGGGTTTCCCCCTTTTTTAGGATATTGTATATTGTATAGGTATTTGCCAAAAAATGTGAGATGTTCAACCTGTCTAGAAGGCTAGGATCTAATGTTCGTTTTTAGAGAACATTTGGTATGGAGCTTTTCAGGGATGTATGCGACCTCTAAAAGGCCTGACTCGAAAATCGGTTTTCGAGAACATCTGGAACTTTCTAGTGATATATGCGACCGCTAACAAGGCTGCTTTGTCTCTTCTCCGCAGGCGGGTTTGACTTGTTGCATGAGCCAAGGTGTTAGCTAAAGGGTTCGGATGGTTACGCAGTTTTGTTAAGTATTTTTTTGCTGCGATTTCAATTTCTTCCTTGACGGTAGGTATATTTAGATCTCTATGAATATTTTCATTACGCATGTACCATGGTGCGCCCGTTATTACTCTTAACGTTTTCGATTGGAATCTTTGAGTTATATCCATATTCGTCGCGCAAGCTGTGCCCCATAACTGGATCCCATACATCCATATCGGTTTTATTGTTGCTTTATATAAATTAATAAAGAAACTGTGTTTTTCTTTTTATACTGATATTTTGTGCTATTCTTCTTCAAATAATAATATCGTCCACCACAATATTAACAAATGTTATATTCTTTAAACTTTATGCAAATATATTATAATAATTAAAGTATAAATTAATGAAATGAGCTGCGCTTCAATTTTATTTATAGCGACATGACTCGCAAGATTACAATTATCTTCTGTCACAATGTTATTAGACTTTTTTTAAGTGACCTGCTCCATAATCTCATACGTAATTGAGTCAATTGTATAGAGTTTATTTGTAACTTGTGGAGCTGTTGCTATGCAGATGTTGTTTTTGCTGTAATGCGGGATCATTGCAGTAATAAGTTTTGGCGGGAAAATTGAGCTATGCGGGTGTCGTTGTTGATTATAGTGCCAGCCAATCAGCGAGCGCCACGCACATACCGCACATATTGAGCACTTTGGCAAAAGTTTGAGTGCAAGTAAAAGCTTGACTCAAATTATAGGGTTAGCATTTTGGGTACCTTAACTGCTCCCCTTGTTAAGTATGAAACGTCCTCGTTTCGAAAAAGTTATTTTGGATCAACGTGCTAGTGGGAGCAGGTCAGATGTGTTTTGGTTTTTTTTTCACATTTGTAGTAGCTTAGAATTAGGTTAACAAGTTGTTTTAATGAATTGGTAAGAAAAAAAATTTGACAATCTTAGTAGCTTAAAACTAGGTTTAGAAAGTTGTTTTAATAGAATGGTAAGAATTCAAGATCAAAAAAAATAGTTTCTTTTACCTCCATTGTTTTGTTGATTTTCATGTGGCATAAAAAAATGTTATTCTACTTTAGTTTATTATTTAGATTTAATTTCTTCAGGAAATCCTTAAAGAGAACTATCGCAAATTGCTTTTGTGAATTCTTTTGCCTTCGATCATAACTGTAGTACGGAGATCTCTTTCGATAATTTTTTCTATAAAAATTTTATCAAATTTATTACCCAATCTTTTTTTTCTTCTCAAGAATACCTTTTCTCCAACTTCGTATGTTTTAAGTGTTTTATTTGCATTAAATCGTTTAAGAGTTTTTTCTTGAGCTTCTACTAACCTTCTTCTAATAGCTTTTAATTCTTCGGCTGGATAATTGTGAAACACGTCAACAGGCTTAGCGTTTATGACAGAATGAATGCTATGATTATATTTGTGGGTTGCTAGTAAAATTAGATCAGTAGTTTCGCATATTGGCTGCTGTTCCTTAATACAACGCGCTATTTCAAGCAAGGTGGAGTGAAACCTTTCTACTTGGCCGTTGCTTTCGCTATGAAGTGTATGAAGAATTGGCCAATAGAAAAGTGATCTCTTAATAGTGTTTTTATTAGATTGGAGTGAAAAGCCTTTTCATTGTCGGATACAACAGTTTTTGTGTTCTTGAACATTAATAAAATTTGTAGAAGAGCGTCTTTGACATCAATAGTCGATCTTGATGCGATTGGCCTAACCAGCAAATTTATAAAATTTGTCGATGCATGTCAAAAAATGTTGTTTGGTTGTAATAAAAATGTCTAAATGGAGAATTTCCCCTGGGTAATTTGGGATCGGCGTTTTGCTAATGCCAGGATCTGGTGGCTTACCCTGGTACTTATTCTCCAAGCAAATCTTACAATTTCCAATTAGATTTTTTAACATTTGTGTTAAATTCGGAAAGTAATATTCTTTGGAAATTTGATGAAAGTTTTCAGATAAGCAGCGGTGCGCTCGATTATGCTCAGTAGCGACTGTTTCCAGTTGATCATCCTTGTTCGTCAGATCAATAACGAGTAATTCGGTGTGAACAAATTTTACACCTGGAAATTTAGATAATAAGGGGTTCTGTATTTTCGCTAAAGTAGAAAGGTCACAATGAATCCCATTTGTTACGTTATAATTTAGTGAAGATTTTAGACAGTTTATTAAATTTTCAACAGTGTCAAAGAAAAAGGTGTGTCGAATAAGTTTCTGAAACAAAATTTTAGTGGTTTTACTGAAAGTATTCGACTTAGATAAAATGAGTTGGTTTTTGAATTGATTAATGGGTTGCTTTATAGTTTTTATAGTGTTACTAGATGACTCTTCACTATGAACGGTTTCATTTGTTTCAGATCCTTCTAAATTATTAACATATTGCCTAGAGAGCGCGTCAGCTACCTTATTCTCTTTTCCCGGTTTATAGTGAAAGTTGGGTGAAAATTCCTCTATAAATGCGCGCCATCTCTTCATTTTACTGTTTGGATTTTTTTCTGATATTGAAAAAATAAGGGGTTGGTGGTCGGTAAAAATTTTTATATTTTTTACTCCGTAGAGATAATGCCGCAATGTTTTCTAAGCCCATACTATAGCAAGCAGTTCGCGTTCATTGGTGGCGTAATTTTGTTCTGTAGCAGAAAGAGTTCTTGAAATCATTGTAATTGGGAGGGCATTTTGACACAAAACTGCACCTAAAGCGGTTGACGAGGCATCCGTCGTTAGTTCGAAAAGTTGGTTGTAATTTGGATATTAAAGAAGAACGTCTTCAGATGCTAACACTCGCTTTACCTTTTCGAAAGCACTTAGCGCCTCACAATCAAGCATAATCTCAACATTTTTCGATTTTTTTGCTCCTATATGTCCATTCTCACCACGAAGATATTTGGTTAATGGCTTTACCATATCGGCGTAATTCTTTACAAAACGATTGGAAGATTATAATTCAAAATTGCGTGGACTTTATCTGGACAAGTTCTTATACCTTTTTCTGATACCAAAAAAACCCAGAAACTCAACTTCAGTTTTGTAAAACTTCGATTTTTCAGTCGACACTCTCATTCCCGCTTTTTCTAACTTGCCTAAGATTTTATCGATGCTAGCCAAATGCGAGTTTTCGTCGGGTGAATAAATAATAATGTCATCGATGTAAACGTGGCAACATTTTCCGATGTCTTCACGAAGGACATCATCGGTAGCTCTCTGAAATATGCTTGGCGCATTTTTTAAACCAAATGGTAGCCTACAAAATTCATATTTTCCATTGTTAATGCTAAACGCAGTTTTTTTCTATCTTCCTCGCACATAACTATCTGATGGAAACCGGATTTTAAATCTAAGGTGGTAAAATATTTTGAATTTCCCAAATTAGCTAAAATTGTGGTAGTATCCGGTATTGGGTATCGATCGTAGCTTCGGATTACCGCTTTCGTCCAAACCCTTTTTGGATACAACATGGACGGGAGAATTATATGGGGAACAGGATTCTCTAATTATACCGTCTTTAAGAAGTGTTTTTATTTCACTATTAATGAACGGCGCAACTGAAACCGGATACAGATAGCTTCTGCTATAAATTGGATCATTTGTTTGAGTATGAATCCGAGCCTTAACATTAGTGTTAAATGGTAGTGCTCTATTCGGGTCAGCAAACGCATTTATGTTTCTGTTAATCATATCGCGGAATTGAGATTTAATTTTAAATGGAACAGAATCTTCTTCTATTGTAACCGAATTGCTTTGGTTACATGAGGGATCTTTAGTTTCTCTCTACCGTTACGGTAAAACAAGTATCCATTTTCAGTATCAACATTTACCAATGACTTAAATTAGGAAGTAAGTAAAACGTTGAAGTATGGTTGAAAACGTTCATTAAGCATTTTTGATTTATTAAATTCGTCCCGTTAATAGACTTTAACTTGAAGGGTTTATCGATATTTTTGATTCCATGTAGAAACGAAAAATTTTTAACATAGTTCTTAGAAGTTCCGGTGTCGATTAAATGGCGTAGCTCCTGACCGCTTTTCGAAGTTTTAGTTATAAACGGCAGGAGCGATTTTAGTTTAAAAAAATAATATCTTCGACCTGTTTCGTATCTATATCAGCGTGATTATGGTTACTGGTGTCATCGAGGCAACTTTCAGCATAATTTCTGAAACTGTCGCCTTGCAAATAATCTTCATTATATCCTTCATAATCTACTTGATCGAACATTTCTTTTTCATTCATAAAATTAACTTTTTGCATTTTATTTAGGGGTGTCTGATTTGAGAAGGATTGCTCGCGTGACCGCTTAAATACCATGGGATGAGTCGTAGAAAGCTGCTGCGGCGGAGCATATGACTAATTTCGAGCTCTTGAGCTACTGCTAGTGCGGAGGGAAGATCCTTTGGCCGTGCCGAAAATAGAATGTCGCACATTGGGCGACGAAGTCCCGATATGAATACCCGCAAAGCGTTTTCTCTTGCTCGATCGTTAAGAGCGTCAATGATTTCCCTATTACCACTATGGGTCATTATTTGTTTGTTAATAAAGAGGGTTAATTGTTTGCCAACTTTGTCATAATACTCGGATATTGACAACCTATCTTGCCTTAACACGCTAAGTTCATTCTCTAGAACATACAATGGTCTTTTGTCAGAGTACGATTGGTCTAACCTCGCAATAATCGCTTGAAAATTAAGGACTGTATTGAACGATGAAAGAGTAGAATTAGCAGATTCAGTAATCTTATTTCGAAATATGCCCATTGCAATGTAGTATTTCTCCGAACCCTCTTTATAATAATTCATTGCGAACTGCGCAGCAGTGCGCCATGCCGGATATGATGCAGAATCGCCTTTAAAATCAGGAATCGACTTAATTAAGTCCAAGCTAGCATTATTATCTGTAACTAAGGGGTTAATAGATACTGGAACATAAGTCTGAATAGAGGGAGGCGCTAATCGGTTCAATTGTGAAGCTAATAGATCAAGCTGATCGGCAAAAGCTTTCCTAGTCTGCTCAGTAGTTGTGTTAACTATTTCTAGGACTTGTTCCCTGCTAATGCTCATGTTGATATTTAAAACACTTAAATTTTCCCTTTTTTTATAAACTTTAAATCGTAATTGTAGCAAATATTACGAGATATTAATTTTGAAGAAACAAATTTACTTTGAAATGTGAAGAAAAAGTAACTTATTCAAAACGATATGCGAGAAATGAAAAAGACTCTTTTACCAAGCCAAATCGAGAATTTTAATTTTCTATAGAAAATGGAGGCCAGAAAAGCACGTTTAATATTTCTTAAACTACATACATACATATGTTTACTGATTTTAATTAGCTTTAATTATTTTCAGATAAAAATACTGAGCTTGTAGAAAGAAAAGTTCTCGAGTAATAATATTGAACGTTTTCGTTTTTTAGGATTTTTATTAACAGTTCGTCGAAGCGAAAACTTAAAAGGAGAATCTTTATTATTTAAATTAAATAAATTTTATTATGTTCACACTTATCACGAGTTTTAATTATACCTTTTTCGGCTTTTAGATCAGAAAGCTAACGTGTTTGAAGAAAATATTGAATAATAATAAGGTTTGCACACGTGCTCAGGGGGTTCTATTTCGACCCTGAAAGAGCACTCGTTCGCTAAGCAAATCGAGATTTAAACTAAAAATTTTAACAAAGCAGGAGCCACAAAAACAATTTTACTTTCGTTTATCATTATCCGTTTAAGCAATATTAAATTATTAAAACTCGCAAAGAAAAACTATATAATAAGTATTCTTCTTGTATGTCCTTGGATATTATAGTCCAGTTGTTAGGAGATTTTAAGAAGCCAAACGTTGGGCGCCAATTAATAAAGAAACTGTGTTTTTCTTTTTATACTGATATTTTGTGCTATTCTTCTTCAAATAATAATATCGTCCACCACAATATTAACAAATATTATATTCTTTAAACTTTATGCAAATATAATATAATAATTAAAGTATAAATTAATGAAATGAGCTGCGCTTCAAATTTATTTATAGCGACGTGACTCGCGAGATTACAATTATCTTCTGTCACAATGTCATTAGACTTTTTGTTAAGTGACCTGCTCCATAATCTCATACGTAATTGAGTCAATTGTATAGAGTTTATTTGTAACTTGTGGAGCTGTTGCTATGCAGATGTTGTTTTTGCTGTAATGCGGGATCATTGCAGTAATAAGTTTTGGCGGGAAAATCGAGCTATGCGGGTGTCGTTGTTGATTATAGTGCCAGCCAATCAGCGAGCGCCACGCACATACCGCAGATATTGAGCACTTTGGCAAAAGTTTGAGTGCAAGTAAAAGCTTGACTCAAATTATAGGGTTAGCATTTTGGGTACCTTAACTTATAAGAGGACTTTGTTGTTAAAGCTTAGTCCAGACTTCTTGTTTAAAAGCCAATGTAAACTGGCAGATTTCAGTTTAAGCTGCAGCTTTTTAGCTGCAATGTGTCGTATCCAGGTTAAGCGCCTGTCCAAGTGGATTCCGAGGTATGTAATTTCGTCAGCTTGCGGTATTGATACATTGTTGAGCTTAACAGTGGGACACGTTTTTGGCCTTACGAGATAAGAGATGGCAATATTGTCCATAGTTCTAGTTTTACGTGTCGCATCATGTCATACTATACGGCGCTGACAGTTTTTCGATTGATTGATTCAGTACGTAGTGAGCGCTCGTCAAAGATGGACACCAGCAAAGAGAAAATTCGCTATATTTTACAATTTTTCTTCGAGGCGAAAAAGCAGGCAAAGCGGCTGAAAAAATTAATTTAGTTTATGGGCCCGATACTATAAACGAACATGTAGCACACAAGTGTTTTGCTAGGTTCCGTTCCGGTAATTTCGAGGTCAAAGATGCACCACGCGTCGGGTGGCCTCTCGTCGAAAATTGCAATAAAATCATGGAAATAGTAGAAACAGACCGTCAAGTGAGCTCTTATTTAATTGCTGAGGAGCTAAAGATAAGCGAGAAAGCCCTTTGGAACCACTTGCTTAACCTTGGATTCAAAAAGAAGCTCGATGTTTGGATGCCACACGAGCTAACGCAAAAAAACATGAAGGACCGAATTTCCATCTGCGAATCGCTGCTAGATCGCAACAAAATCGACCCATTTTTGAATCGTTTGGTGACTGGCGATGAAAAGTGGATCACTTATGACAACATCAAGCGAAATCGGTCGTGGTCGAAATGCGGTGAGCCGGCGGAAACGGTGGCCAAGCCAGGTTTTGCTATATTTTTGGTGGGATTGGCAAGGAATCATCTACTACGAGCTGCTACTATGACCAAACGCTCAATTCGGCCCTCTACTGCCAACAACTGGACCGCTTGAAAGCAGCACTCATCCAGAGGAGGCGATCTTTAATCAACAGAGGCCGAATTGTGTCCCATCAAGACAACGCCAGGCCACACCTCTTTGGTGACGCGCCAGAAGCTCCAGGAGCTCTGATGGTAGGTCCTAATGCACCCACCTTATAGTCCGGACCTGGCACCACGTGATTACCAAATTTTCCTGTCCATGGCGAACGCGCTTAATGTTGAGAAGTTGGCCTCAAGAGAAGCCTGTGAAAACTGGCTCTCCGAGTTTTTTGCCAATAAGGACGCAGCCTTGTACTAAAGGGGTATAATGAAGTTGTTTGCAACAAGTTTTCGAACAAAACGGTGCGTATTTGACTTAAATCGGACAAATGTACACAAAGTTATCATTAACTTTTTACTTCACCTAATATATTTACAATCTTAACTAGGATATTTATTTACAATATTTTCGTTGCATCTGAACTCGGTGTTATGTACCGAAATCGAAAAAATGTGTATCAAAATTTTATGTCGTTGAGCAACACTATTTGCTTTGACATTTCTATGTGATATTTTTGACTGCTGCCAACCTAAGTATTGCATCATATTTTTTACAAGGTAAGTAGATATTTTGGAATATTCTAGAAGGAACCCATTTTATATTCGTTCTTCTAGGCGCATCAAATTTTAAAGATTCTAGTCCTGATCAATTGCCACCTGACCATGACGTCTGTTCAGAAGACACTTAAATTGCAGAATTCAGATTTGCATTGGAATTTCCACATATTGTGGCAAAGAAGGTTGGAAGACCTGCAATAATATCGTTCTCTTCGGCTGCGATGGATTTAGAAGCGACTTTGAAAAAGTAAAAGTTGGAAAATTCAAAATTTAAAAAACAATCATTTCGAAAATTTTAATATAAAATAATTTTTTTAGGCTTCATATTTAACTGAAAATTTTAAAATCTACAACCAACAAACTAATTTATAGCGTGAATCTGCTGCATCTATAGAATTATGTCTCGATTTTCCGTAAGGTAGTTCGTTATACACATGTGCATAAACTGCCTCAGATTTGATGATGTGTTGAATATGGAATTATTGTTTACATACAAAATTTTTCCATGCCGATACGTGTTTTTATTGACTAAATAAAAAGCGTATTGGTAAAATATTCTTCCTGAATAAACCTTTTAACAGCCTTTAGACTCCTCATGGAAGGTTTTCTTATATTTTGTATCGGCGAAGTTTCACGTGTTCTTATGAGGCAGACTCTGCATACGTACGCTTACGGCGGTGAGTGTTGCGCTATTATTGGGTAATATTCGTAAGCTTCTGGCAACCATATGTGTCGATAATAGTTGAGTAAACAGAAGGGAATTTAAGGTATACGACTGCATAATTGCAATTTTAAAGAAAACTAAGTATTCAATGAGAGTGAAAAAATATTAATTGTTTTCACTTTTTGCTTAAGGCAGTGTGCCTTAATATTTTGAGATATTTATCTGATACGCGTTTAACTAACCTGAAAAAATCTCTTTACGATGGTTTCTGGTATGGCTAGGTTTTTGGGTTGACTTCAGTTTGGAGGCTGTGGTTTTTTTTATGAAATGTTCGTAGTTGGTAGTAGGAGGTCTACAATTACCAAAATATAAGTTACACTTTTTATATTCAGAGAGCCTGCTTCTGCTTTTCTTAAAAACACACTAATAACCCTTGGCTAGGCAGGCGTTGCCACTCCGTAAGAGAATCCGCTTATGCTTCGCCTAATACGTACGCAATATTGGATTCCACGAGTACAGAATAAGATTAGGTCAACAATTCACAACTGCAAAATGAGCACAAATTACAGAAAACGGTCACAACTTATGGGTGTACTTCCATTTGCGCATACAGGAGTCGATTAAACTGGACCGTTTGACATAAAAACTTATAATGGACGAGGGTGTCGAGTGCCCAAAAGATATGTCTCTTCGCATGTTTCGCCACCAAATCAATTCACTTAGAAGCTACCTCAGACTTAAGTACGCAAGCAAGCTGCCAAAGCCTTGCCAGATTTGTAGGAAGACGACTTTGTCTCAAAAATGTCTATTCCGACAATGAGCTTCTTTGTCGGAGCTTCTCGATCTCAACGATCAGAGTTAAATGCATTTATAGCCGAAGCACGAAGTAGCACTTTGACAAAATACGTTCATCAAATGCTTACGTGGAATTTAATTCACGCCTCATCTCTTCATATGGGAGGATTGTGGGAAACGGGGGTTAAAAGCTTCAAGGCTCAATTCAAAAAAATTGCCACAGAACATAAATACACCTCTGAGGAACTCTCGACCCTTCTTTGCAGAATTGAGTCATGCCTCAATTCTCGACCACCCAGTCTCGCATCAAACCAGCCATCCGACTTGGAACCGCTAACCCCAGGTCACTTCTTAGTCGGTGGACATCTACTTGCTCTTCCTGAAATAGATGCCGATGAACAGCGAGCCTCAATCATGTATCGGTGGCAACGACTAAAGGCGCTACATTAAACATTTTGTAAAAGATGGAAAACAGAACATCTATCTGAAATACAAAAATGCAACAAGTGGAGATTCCTGCAATCCAACATTAAAACTGGTGGCTACGTCGTGGTCAAAGAAGATAATCTACCACCTAATGAATGGAGATTGGGCAGAGTCGCCAACCTATACCCAGGATCGGACAACATTGTACGAGTCGTAGAAGTGAAAAGCAATGATGAGTTTCACTCCTGTTTGTATGCTTCGATTCCACATTTTGAGATTAATACCAATCCATCTTCTCATTTCAATAGACTAAGTAGCAGCATAAATGTAGAAACGTGCATGACATACGTGCTTGCAAAACCTTTACAGAATATCACGATTCTGTCACAGAAAAGAATAATGATAGATTTTTACTACTCATCGCGTTTAAACGCAAATGGCAGAAGAATTAAAGCTTTAGGGCTTGTTACTTTGCTAACACTCATAGAGTATTCAAAATCCATCAATACAATACAATTCAAATATATAACGTCAATCAAATGTTTAATTCTACAACATACAAATTCAACTTAGTTAAATCAACATTTACATTCCAGGATTATATCAGATAGTGAAATAAAAACTTTCGTCAAAGCACACGCTCATATATTCTTGGATTAGATTCTAAGCATCCAGTGTAACCTAATTTACGAAGAGTCCGAAAGTATGTATATACTAGTAGGTCGTTATTAATACATAATACGCAAATACTTATTTCAAAACCGCACTATCTGCTTCAATATTATGCACCCTACAATGCCCATGCGAAAATCCCCAATAGTTGTACAGAAATAGCTCTTTATGTCAGAAGAAAAGATTGAAAATCGCTTAAACAACTACTCATATAAATAGGAGAAGGCGTAAGTTACGCGATGCATTTTTATAGTTTGTGTTTTTAGTAGGTACAAAGTCAGTGTATGGTAGTGAACCAAATCAAAATTCTCTGAAAGTTGCTTAAATCGAACAAGATCTCGCTTGAAAGGAAGCTTTAGTGTTTGGGTGAGTCCTTTAGAATAATCTTATGATATAAGATAAGACTCGCAAAGCTCTCGCTAGGTCAAAAAATCTCTCAGAAATATCTTCATTAATATTGTTTGCCATAGTCGTATGAACTTGCATCCTTTTCTCTTCTAACTCGGTATTATAGTTTTTATCTTGGGTGGGCCATTTGGACTTTTCTTCTTGCAGCTAAGAAGGACTCTGCCACCACAACGAATTTGTAATTAAATCTTGTGCGCTAAGGCCTCTACTTGCCAAATCTGAAGGATTTGATGCTAAATCAACATGAATCCAATTTTTATTTCCTTCTTTTTCCCCAATTTTTGTGACTCGATGAGCCACAAATGTTGACCACGAGCACGGGAGTCTTCTGATCCAGGCTAGGACAATAGTTGAATCGATTCATAAATAAGTAGTAATCTGACCTAAATTAAGATTTGTAATGATTGACTCAACTAGATCTGCTAACAAGACAGCTCCACAGAGTTCTAGTCGCGGTAATGGAACAGTTTTCACTGCTGCTATTTTTGACTTAGCGACCAGGAGATTAACGTATATTTTATTTTCTTTCCTTGCACAAACGAAAATACTAGCCGCGTAAGCCTTCTCTGAAACATCACGAAAGCCATGTAGTTCTACTTGATCCATTGGTGAAAAATATACCCAGCGTGGAGTACGGATTTTATTAATTTCCGAATAGTTATACATATATAAAACTTCGCCAACGGTCTGCCGAAGATGCAGAGACTGCTTCGTCCCAACATGTACCCTCTAACCAGATGTTTTGCATTATTATTTTTACAGTAATTACAAATGGCGCCAGCCAACCAAGTGGGACGAATAATTTTGTAATAGATGAAAGTATTGCTCTTTTTGTGAAACTAACTTCTGATACCAATTCTCGCGGTAAAATATATGTGTCAGAGTGAGTCTTCCATCTAATGCCCAATGCCTTTACTAAGCTAGTATCTTCAAAGTCCAGAAAGCTTCATTAAGTTAGTCCGATTTTGGTATTCCCTCCAGAATTTTTTCATGGTTAGACGTCCATTTGCGAAGTGGAAATGCTAATATCTCATTCCTACATTTGATTGCAGATCCGATGATGTGCTCTCCTCTCACAATATTAGACGCTAGAGGGTATAACTCTTCTAGATCATCTGTTAGTTGAAGTAGTGTCCTTGTGGCTAAGTAAGGGGCGCAATTGACGCCAAAGGTAACAGTCTTTAACTCATATAAACTGATTGGTTCGGTTCGATTTTTTCGGAAAACTATACGTTGGGACTTGGTCTCGTTCGGATTCAGTATTATTTGGCGATACATCTTTTCGATGTCACTATTGAAGACGAATTAAAACAATCTCCAGAATTGGACCGGCGGGAGGATATTGTTGAGGCTGACTCCGCTTTTAGTTGGAAATGAAGCGTTGAATACTACTCGCACCTTAGTGGTTGTGCTTTCATGAGGCAGCAAGTATGTATCACATTCGTCTCCGGGAACATGATGCGAAATCTGCTGCATATGTCCAAGGGATTCGTACTCCACTAGAATTGTATTGTATTCCCTCTGCAGAAGCGGATCCTTTGCCAGGCGGGTTTCAATTCGATTGAACTGCGAACAAGCTATTTTTAAAGATTCCGCTTAGTTGTGGTTTTGTAAAGCTGCTCGCAGTATGTTTCTTCAGTATTATATGGTAATTTCCTTGGAATGGCCTCCAATTTCCAAAACGAAGCTAAACGTTTGTTTCAAATGACTGCGCTGTAAAAGGAAACGCAATTGTGGCTTGTCAGTCCGACCAGTCAATATCCAACCGAACACTGTTTCTTGTGCAAGAAGAGTCTCAAGAAAATTCTTCCTTATGGCGCCGAATAATATTTGGGCGTAGATGTCGCAGCCGAGAATGAGATCCACCTGTTCATTTGCCTATTTTGTCATAGCGTCGATTTGACAAGATGGAAGATCTCCGGTTAATTGAGATAGTACTAATACGGTTGTATCGATTTTAATTCAAGGGTCAATTGGTGACCGCAGCTGTATGTAACACGCCTCCTTGACATGAGCTGAGACCGTGATATTTGACACTTGGGCTTGTACCTTTTTTGAAGGCAGATTTATTCTGCGCCTAAATCTTTCACTGATGAAAGAGCACTCTAAGCCAGAGTCTAATAGAGCGCGCGCCGAAAAAGTTGTGTTGTTATAGAAAACATTAACTCGTGCGGTCCCTAATAACACCCCTTTGCTCGTATGAGCAAAACATGATTGGGCATTTTGATTTTGTGTTTTGTTAGATTTTAGAGCATCGCGCTTTGCTTGAGCTTGCGCCGAGGTTGATGCAATATTATTTAAATTGTTGTTATTCAGTGCTGCTTTGGCTGAACTGTTTGTAAATGAAGAAGTGAATTGTGTATTTGGTTACAAATGTTGCAGTTAAAACGACTCCTGCACCTTGTCACCGTATGACCAGAAGATAAGCAGTTCAAGCAGTTGTGAACCTTTTTTATGAAATAAATTCTATCTCGAATTTTTAATTTCAGGAAATTTTGACACTCGAATAACTTGTGATCCGTGCCTTTGCACAATTTGCAAAAAAACATTGGAAATAGTTGCCTTTATATCAGATATAGTTTCCAGAGTCTGAAATCTGTTCGACAGTAATCTGTCCATATCATCCCATTTAGGGATTTCGAATTTGTCTTGAACAGTTTGCTCCCAAAGAGCCAACGTACTCTCTCGTAGCTTTGTGGAACAGAGATATGTAACTATTGCATCCCAGTTAGCTACGTCTATATTGTGGTAGCGTAATGCAGAAAGGCAGTGGTTAGTACTCCTTTGTAAATTTTTAAGTGAGGTTCCACACCCACTATCAACCGCCTGTAAATTAAAAAGAATTTTTATTTGCGAATTTACTAATATCCGCCTATTTTCAAATCTATCACCTAGATTTTTCCACGCAGTGATAAAGCCCTCGTTCGTAACTTTGAAAGTGAAACAGCTTTCCCACAAGGCTGAGACGTTTGTTGTTAATGTATATGGCCAAAAACATATCTCGGAATGTTGTCCATGAGGTATAGTCACCCTTGAATATGTCGGTATCACAGGGCGGGAGATGAATATTATCCTCTATTTCTTTGTCATTTTTAGTGAGCTTGGCATGAAGTTCTGCCATGTTCGACATGCAACGTAAATAAACCGCGTAGGAATTTTTATATTTGGCTTTTACTGGTGCTGATTTTGCATCTGCCAGGCTGGAATTTAAAAGTTCTTCGTATGATATTTTCACTTTTCTCCATATTGCCTTTAATTCATCTTGTTGGAGCGCGAGAGTATATTTGGTATGGTCTGTTTCAGCCATCAAATTGTAATCGAGCTTCGATCTCTGCTACAGAGTCGGCTAAGCGATTAAAAGTTTCCGTATTATCAATTTTGTATCGTTTTTTTTTTGAAAGTAAAATAGGAAAAAAACCCCACGGGGATAAATAATTACCAAAATAATTTAAAAAAATATTAAAAAACTCGACAATTTTAATGTGCAATTGCACAATTTTTAAAATTTTATTTTTCTATGTTGAATATGTATACGTATGTATATGCGTATATGTAAATGTATATGTATTTGCATATGTATATGTATTTATATAACTTTTTGAAATAAATAACACTCTCCAATTTCAGACCTCGCCACCCACTTAGAGGAATATATTTATATATACAATGAGAAAGTGCAGATGCTGATATTGAAGTGATTTTGTGAAAAAATAGAAATTATTAATAATTTAATTATTAATTAAAAGTGATATATGCAAAATCAAGCACGGTTATAAAATTCGTCATTTGTTGTTAGTGCCAATGAATTGACTAATTAAAATACTGTTTACACAACATATATTGCAAAACGAAATGAAGTGAAAAGAATATCAAAATGTGAAATTAATATCTTGCAATTAAATAAATTGTGTTCCTGTAATATATTGTCGAAAAATTAAAAGGAAAAAAAATAATGCACACTTATAAATTGATTAAATGTATAAATATACACGAAAATACTGTGTTCACTTTCATAGAATCACTCGCGATATCACTATGTATGCAAATTACTAGTATTTATCCTTGTCGATAAAATTCCGCGAATATCATTAAAAGTGTTTTATATATTTATTTATCTACTTTTTGAAAACAGTGCATGTCAACCAGGTACCTTTATAAAAATGTTGTTGTTATATAATGAAAATTTGATTGGTGATAGATTGTGTTTGTTGGATTCCTTCTCGTGCAGGAATTTTAAGATGATTTTTAATTAATTAATTAGCTGCCGGTCTTCTTTTTACAAAAATATATAGTTATCCAGTGGACTGTAAATAATTGCTGGTTAGGTGTCGGTTGGATAGGACCATGAAAAACCCGTGGCGCAGGTATATGATAAGCCCCAGTGGTTTCGCTCGAAGGAAATCAAGGAAAAGAAAATGTATTAGGTTTATGGTATTGAAAATAGCAACGTGCTTTATTAATAATATAATATTGTTTGATAAATATAATATCGATATGTGCTAATATTGTACAATATTACCTTAGCGATCACGAAGTGTGGCAGCGGTACGTCTGTGTTGTTCAAAATCTGAAACAGCAAGTGAGTGCGTGACAAAAAGAAATGTATTTCAAACCCTCAAATCAGTTGGGGAAATGCAGCAACAGACCGCTACAGTAAAAGCGTCGCTCTCACCTTTTGTTGGAATGAGTATGTGCGTCTGCGTGTGTGCTTTTGCTCATTAGCATATCTAGTGAAATTACATTAGGGTGGTATACCCGTTTATTAAAAATTTGATTTAGCCTGGAAGCCTAAACACATTGTTTATATTGAAATGTCATCAAAGCATCGCTTAGCCTAGCCATGCCCAGTTTGCTTTGTTTGCGTATCGATAACCTTACCGATACATTTTAGAATACAACTCATTATTGATGATTGCAGAGTTGCATTTAAGAATGCGTAACTTTGTAAGGCTGCTTTGCAATTTAAGTTTTGGAAATCACCCCTTATTTCCAAGCCTAATGTTTCTTTATTACTCTAACCTTGTCAGCTGCTTTAGATGTACCATCTATCCTACCTTTGTTGTGCGTTTTTAGTATTAATTGCTCTGCCTTGCTGATGCGTGTCGATATTTCATTACTCCAATTGTCTGTAGTGGGTCGAAATATGTCAGTTGGCGTTTTTTTTTTTTTGTTACAGAACGATTTGTTGTATTATATTCGAGAATTGAAAGTAAAATTAAGTCCCTTGTGTCATCAATGCTTATATAGCATACCAAAGTCCCGTGAAATCTCTTCACTTGACCATTAGAGGTGCTGTGGAGGTGGAGTATTTAATATTTCGGTACCGAAACTATTTTCAAGAAGATGTCTGACAATACTTGATTTTCGTGATTTCTAGTCTTAGGAAATATATTCAAAAGTTGTGTGAGTTGGGGTTTTACGTTAACAATTGGACTATATGGTATTGCTTGGACAATTGCAAATTTAGAATACTTGTCCAAACATGTTAGGAAATATTTCGAATTTGTACACACATTATCAATGTAGAGGATTTCTCCTAGATATGATGGTATTGGTGTTTCAGCTACATTCTGCCTTTGGTGTTGTCTTTTATACTTTTACAGTGAACAAATCTTACGGTTTCCGACTGTGTCTTTTGTCTTCTTTTCCAGTTTTGGAAAAAAATTGTCCTTTAAAATTTGCTTAACGTTTTCTTATGCCGCGCGGTGTGCACGGTTGTGTTCTGTAATTATAATTTCAGTCTGGTCATTTGTGTCAAAGATGTCAGTTACAAAGCTTTTGGCATATTTAAATTTTGTATTTGGAAATATTCGGACTAGGTCATGTTAAATTTGTGTCTAAATAGACAAACGGGAATGAATTGCGTTTACCTGAATTATACCTAGGAGAAAATATTTTTCACGAAAACGAATAATGTGCCTTTTCCTATTTCCAAAAATAATAAAGGTTCGTTTGGATGGTATCTCAGTCTCCTCAATAATTATTTGGTTTCTAAAACAGTTAACCGATTTTTAAACTATGGTATAAGTTAGCTAATATTCACTATGACCTGTCGCCGAGTCTGATTTTGAACCTTACCCAATTATGTTAAGTTGTTGGCGTGACAAAGCATCAGCAATATAATTTGCATTTCCGGGCTTATAATATAATTTTGCGTTGTGCTCGTCAATGAAAGCCTTCCAACGCTTGAGTTTTGCATTGGGGTTACTATCCGAAACTGCAAACGTTAGAGGTTGGTAATCTGTGAAGATATTCAAATGACGTACCTTTTTGCGACAAATCGCCACCCGACCATGGCTAGAAGCATTTGTTGTTAGATCATTATTTAAGAGAAAGCTGTGAAGATATTCAAATGACGTACCATCTTTTGACAAAACGCCATCCGACCATGGTTGGGAGCATCGGTTGTTAGATCATTATTTAAGAGTTCTTTCACTTCTTTATTAGCAAAATCTGCTACCCCCATTGGAGGTTTCGTTCGAATTGTTGTAACTACATTCGTGTTATACGACATTCAGTTTCTAAAATACCTTTGTTTTAATGATCTTCATTAATCTGCTCCAGTGCAGCTAAGACTGCTGAACGCCACCGGCACCAGTTTGTAGAAACTTGGTTAATTTTAATAATTTTTTGTTGTTCCGCTTCTCGCAAAGTCAGGCATTGCCGTCAATATTTGTTGCAATTTGTAAAAACGTGTTTTAATAGTTTTCGTAACCTGTGAAAATTGTACGTCACCGCCATCAGCTGGTAATAATGTAGTGATCTTTGCTGTAGTTTTGTTTAGCAGGTGTGTTAGTTGAAATTTACCATTTTTTTCGATAAAGAAAACACTTAATTTTCAGAGGAATCTCAAAATTTTTTTATTCAAAGTATTGACCATTGATTTCTACACATTTCGCCCATTTCTCAGGCAAATTATGGATACCATTCCAAAAAAACTTTTTCTCTTTCGAGGCAAACCATTCAACGAGACATTTTTCGACTTCTTCAAAATTAGCGAAGCACTGCTCTGCAAGGGAGTGTCCCATCGATGCGAAAAGGTGATAGTCGGACGGGACGAGATCTGGAGAGTACGGCGGGTGCGATCATATTTCCCAAATAAGTGTTTTTAATGTGTCTTTCACCAGTTCAGCGGTATGAGACGGCGCGTTGTCATGTTGCAAGATAACTTTGCCATGTCTTCGACCGTTTTTCGATCAACGCATGATTCAAATTAATCATTTGTTGTCGGTAGCGATCCGTGTTCACCCTTTCACCAGGTTTTAACAACTCGTAGTACACCACACCACACTGGTCCCACCAAACACAGAGCATTGTCTTACGGCCAAAGCGATTTGGCCTTGCAGTCGATGGGCCAGCTTCACCAGGGGAAAGCCATGATTTTTTTCGCTTCGGGTTCTCAAAATAAATCCATCTTTCGTCCCCCGTTACAATTCGATGCAGATAAGATTTCCTTTCGAATCGTTGAAGCAGCATTTCACAAACGGTTTTTCGATTTTCCATTTGTCTATCGTTCAGCTGGTGTGGCACTCATTTTCCATACTTCTGGATCTTTCCCATGGCTATTAAATGTTGGCAAATTGCTCCTCGAGTAACATGTATGGTTTCTGCCAATTTTTGTTGCGATTGGGTTGGATCAACATGCAATTCCTCGTCTTCGAACTTTTTCGCTGCACCAGGATGTTCATTGTCTGTCAAATCGAAATCTCCACTTTTAAATTGACGAAACCATGTCTCACATGTTCTAATCACTGGAGCATGTTCACCATAAGTTTCTACCAGCTTCAGCTGCTTTTTTCTTTTGATGAAATAAGAAAAGTAACGAATGCCGCAAATGCGATTTACTTGGAACGAAACTCGACATATTTACTGAGGTAAACAAATATGACGCTATTATTTTGGCGGAATGTGACTTGCGTATTTTTGTAGGTTAATGTCAATAGAAAAAAATTACATACATGCCAAATCATATAAATTTTTACATATTGCTAGCGACATCTACTAGTAAAACCGACACACTTCAACAAACACACCTGGTAAGTATTTGCAGCTTTGAATATTTTATTTAACTTCCATTGTATGCTGCATTTTTGAGTTATTTATTTAAAGTTTTGAATACGGCTTAAACGAATTTCCCGGCCTGGTTGGGTGCCAATTATTTAATTGTAGTTATTTATTTATTTATTATGTTCCCTCCACTTGACTTACGATTTCTTTCTACCTTGCTTTGCTACAAATAGCGGTAGCCGAGTGGGTAGCATTGCGTACTGTCATTTGAAGGACCAGGGTTCGAATCCTGGTACAACCAGCACCCAAAAGTTATAGAAAATTAAGTTAAATTTTCCAATTGCGGTTCCCCTCGGTGGGGGGCCCCTTCGAGTGTATTTCTCACAGGTAATAAAGGCTCCTCATATAAAAACCATCAGCCGTTCGAAAGCGGCTTAGTATCAACTGTAGGTCCCTCGATTTGTTGGATAGACATCAAGACTCATACCACATATTTGAAGAGGAGCTCGGCCGAAAATCGCTTCAGCGGTTACAAAGCGCCAAAATTATGTAAAAGCATCGTGAGTGATCATCAATAGTTTTTCGACGAAACTTATATATTTTCCGGTTGTCACATGGAGTGTGGTTGGTCCAACGTCTTACCTATCGCTCTTTTTCGTATCTGTGGAAAGTATTATCTCTTCAGTTTAGCTACATGTCTAAGATAACTTCTAAAAATTTGGCTTTTGTCCCCAGGGTAATTCAACACCTTGCAGTACTAGTGGGTTGATCGAGCGAATCTTGTATCTCCTTGTAAATAGTATTATTTCTACTATGCTTGAGTTGACACAGAGGCCACATCGAGGAAACCAGGACGATATCTTTCTGAGTTTTCGCTGCAGAGGGTTTGTGAAAACTTCCCTCTGTATGTAATGGCGATATCATCAGCGTAGGCAATGGTTTTGCATCCGTTCTATTCCGTTTGCGTTAATAGCGAGTTTACTGTGAGGCTCCAGAGCAGTGGGGATATCTGGATACTTGATATACTTCCAGATTCGAGTTTATAACCCGGTGTTGAGGACATGGACCTCCTTTCGTTTTCGGAGTGATCCCCCTCAGGTGGAAACGCCGCGATGTGCTGCCCAATGTCGCCCAATGCTGCTAACGTACCGCACCAGCAACACCGTTTGAATTAACCAACCGGCTAAAGTAGCCAACAGCGACACAATCAGCTTTTTAATCGCTTTTCAACCCCCAACGAATCGACATCGCGACCACGGACCGCTCTTCATCATTTAAATTCATAATCTTATATTTGCTTATATTCTTTTAATTGTAATTTCAAATAACTTTTAAAGACCTAGTCTTGTAATAATTAAATGGTCTCAAAGACACTAAGACAATTTGTGTCTGAAAACCTTATACAACGAATTATAAATCAAAATTATTATTTTTTTCAATAGTCCATCTTATAACATAAGAAATTCAATAAACCTGAATTGTTACCGTTTAAAACCCAAAAGACCTAGACTTCTTCATTTCATTGGAAACGGCCCAATTTTTACCCCCACTCAACAATATACATGGTCCTTCGGTGCCGCCAAAACGAATTGGCACCACTACTCTACCCAACGGCAACAGCGGCCATCACTCACAATACACAAAATCAAACGGAATCTTTAAACGAGCGGTCGTATGTGAAAAAAAGAAAAAAATTGGAAATATCTCAACAATAATAATGTAGAAAAGAAGCCAGCTGCCCCTGGCGGCTTAAAGAGAATTGCGTTCAGTACAAAATAAGTTTCGTCAAAAAAAAAAAAAACAAATTAAGCCGTGAAAGTGAACTTTGAATTCAAAAATTTATATTTTCAAAAGCGAAATATAGCAAAAAAAAAGATCTCTTTTAAAGCGCTGATTTAAAATTTCTGTGAAATTAGTGTTTGAACTGACAAATTTTGTTTTAAACAATTTTTGGAAACAATTAAATTCGTTTACTTGTCATTCGCATAACAGCTATAAAATATTTGACTAAGAGAAAGAAACGGTGAAAATTATAAAACTAAAAAATCCAAACAATTTGAAAATAAAACCTACTATTTACACATTGTTAAGTGACGAAACTGTGGGAGTTTTATCAAACTAAAGAAAAAAAAATTAAATTAAAATTGAAAAAAAGCAATAATTAATTATATATTGGAAACGTGTACATATTGTAAGAAAAGTAGAAAATCTGTGTGAAAATTGGCATTTGTATAAAAAAGTGCTAAAAATAAATACATACGCGCATATTGTACAAACATACATACACGGTGTGTCCCAAAAATAACCGAACTTTATATTTAAATCATACAACATACAGCGCCATGTATTGAAAATTTGCGACATTAAACAGATACATTCCTCTTTCAAATGCACCTAACTCCATGTAAGTCGGATGACAGATGTAAAAGTGATAGCCATTTCAATAAAACCAAAAGTGTGCTAATGGTTCCAAAAAAATGGAACAAAGAGCAAATATAAAATTTTGTGTCAAACTTGAAAAAAAATTGAAATTGAAGTTTAAAAAATTAAAAAAAAATTAAAAAAAATGAAGCAGCCGTAACCGAGGTACTGAAGAACATTTCTATAAATGACATAAAAAAATCTATGCATGCGCTGGTTGATCGTTCCAACGTTGCGTTGAGTCAAATGGAACCTATTTTGAATAAATAATAACTTTCAAAGATAATATAATGTGTATTTTACTATTTTATATCCAAAAAGTTCGGTTATTTTTGGGACACACCGTGTACAACCTGTGGGATCAATCAACCAAAAAAATTGTGCTAGTATAATAAGCGAAAAAGTTTAAAAGAAACAAAGAATTAAATATATTGTGCTAATATACATATACAGAAAAATACTTTTTACTATATAATATACATACATATCTGTACATATGTACATATTGGAAAAAAAAATTAAAATTTCAAAATGAATTTTTATAAGTGTAAAATAAATAACACGTGTATATATACACAAGCATACAAACAAAAATTATCTGCTTTCATACAAACCAATTGTTAAATATTTTATAAATTTTCCAAGAACATTGTAGGAAAATTTTTTTAAGAAAACGCGAAACTGTAATTTACAAATTGTGCGAAAAAAAAATTGCAATAACAAAATAATATTATACATATGTATGTATATCCTACAAATGCATGATAAATATACGCACGTTAACAGTAAATATTCAGTGCTATAAATTAGTAATATAAAGATAAAGTGTATTAAATAACTTTCGATTTATGTGTTTGAAACAAAAAAAAAGTTCCAGAATAAACAATTTAAATCGAAAATATTTTCCGCTATAAGCAAAAATTCATATATATATAAAACAAAAAAATATATTTGAAATTGAAAGTGATTTTTCTAGATACCTAACCCATTTCCTAACGTTGTTGTTGCGTGCATACATACATATGTACATATGTACATTGGTATAATTATATATACGGCGAAAGAAAAGTGAAATAGAAAGTTCAGCAACAGTTGGCGCTGAAATTACCCATAAGTCGAAGCTCGATTATTCATTACAAAACAACCAATTCGACGTAAAAATAACAAAAAAATATATATATATACCTATATGCATATACAGGGTCCGCCAAGTAACTTTTTTTTTTTTTTCGGCAAAGGCAAACCGCATCGGATGGTCTCGTGGCTTCAATTCTTGAACCAATTGAACTTTGTACGGTGTCATACCAAGGTCTTTTTTCAAAATTCGCCTAAGGGACGTCTCGGAAATGTCCAATTGTTGAGAGCGACGCTTCACTGATGTTCCGGGCGCCTCACGCACACTCTCGGCCACAGCAGCGATATTACCGGCAGTACGCACTTTTTTTGGTTTCTCACGCGTTGGTTTATCAATAATTGTGCCGGTTTCTTTCAATTTTTTCAAAAGAAAGCGCACATACGGAGCGGACGGTGCTTTGTTACGGCTCATTTCCGTGCCACCATAATTTTCAAAGTAAAACTGCACTATTTTATCGCGTTCCTTAATCGTATACACAACCATTTTCGTTCAGCGGAAGGATAAAACTAACTGTCAAATCAGATGTAACATCAGTGTTACCACACTCAAAATAACCACTAGTTCAAAAAAAAATCTTAGATGGCGGACCCTGTATAAATATCGTGAAGTTTCGAGCAATATAATATAAATAAAAGCGTACGCTTTCTACCACCACCGCCAACAACAGCAACAATCAAGTCTACCAGCGCAAGGAAAGTCCCTCCAACAACAACAACCAAGTCCCATCAGCTACAAAACCCAAGGCTAAGTAAAACCCATGGCGGAGTAAGTACAACCGAATCTTTACTCAATACATACATACATATAGTCGCATATAATTTTTCAAGCCCTCATAAATTACATAATTATTGGTGTCAACTGTACAAGCTTGTATAACACCAAAAAACCCCGTTAGCCACTCCCTCAAATTTGCAGTAGCGAAAAAACATATTATACATACATATCAGTACCGTTTTTCTGAAAAGCAGTTGAAATATACCCATCAAAAAAATTATATACAAATTAAACTGTAAAAGCTTGTATAACACAAAAAATCCCGTTGGCCACTCCCTCAAATTTGCAGCAGTTAAAAAATATAGTATACATCTCAGTACCGTCTCTCTCTAATACGGTTGGCATATCGGTATACGTATATGCAAAATCTCAATCCCGTTACAGCGCAGCACACACATTTGATTCCCACACAAACGCGCTCACACACATCAAACCCATTGCACTCAAACGAGCTGAGGAAAAATAAACAAAAGGAGTCGCAGAATAAGACACAGTGGGCCGCGATCAAGCAATTATTACACTTTTGTACAGTGGGACAAAAGTGAATAGTTTTTAAAAGGAATTCACCACTAAAAACCCAATTATTCCAATTAAATTTATTTATTTATTTGGAATAAATAATAAATATACAGCAAAAAAAAAATTTTTAAATTTGCATACCCACCCAAATATTTCCACTCAGAAGCACTGAGGCAAATAGACACATTAAAATTTTTTTATTACAAACTCACCCAATTTTTTTATAAATACCACTCTATATCAATTTAATTTTTTCAAAAACCCCATTAATTCAAATGAAAAAAATTACACAAATGCCAAAAGATAAGGCAGAAAAAGCATGAACCAAGATGAACAGGTACTTACAGAAGTTCATCTTTGAATCCAACAGGCTGGAGGTCTTCTGTGCAAAATGGTCAACGGACTTGGCGAGTGACCAGACCTACTAAGCGTCAAAATACAGCAGCTGGACAAAAACTGGGATAGCCTCCTAGAAGCATACGAGGCTATTTTCATGGCAGACGCATATCCGGAAGCCAGCGAGTCAGTGGAGCAGAAATACGCAAAATGTTCTGAAAGCTTCCAGAACTGTAAAGCGCAAATGCTAGAAGCATTGCAGCTTTTCACAGTCAATCAACAAATACACACACAAGCTCAGTTTCCAGTGGGGTATGTCTCAAAGTACCAGCAGGCGATACTGAAGCATATTACGGAGGCTACGAAGACTGGCCGACATTCCGAGACATGTATAAATCACTCTCAATTAACATCCGCCCAAAAATTATTTCACCTGCGCCACAAGGCGAAAGGTCCAGCAGGCCTCATTGTGAAACAATACCCACCCACAGATGAAAGCTTTCCGCTTGCTTGGGAAGCATTAAAATCTCGCTATGAGACCCCAAGAATTCAAGTAGATAACCAGCTCAAAACCCTCCTTAATCTACAACGCATCTATGCAGAGAACGGGGAGCAGCTGCAAAAACTGCAGACTACAATAAATAACTGCCGCTCTAATCTCTCATCACAAAAGATTTCCACTAAGGTTTGGGATCTCATCCTCATTTATATATGCTCCACGAAACTCCCGAGCGAAACACTCGCGCTTTGGGAACAATCCTCAGTTCGAGGAAAGAACTACCACTCTGGTCCGAAATGAACGCATTCCTGACCAGTAGATACGAGGTAGTAGAACGACTGTGAGCATACCGCCCAGGTAAACCCAAACCCCACATCAATACATTCACACCCAGAGCTAGCAATCAAAGCTCCCCATTTGCGAATAAAAGTCGCACGCAAACCTATCACACAGAGTTCCAAAAACCCGTTTCCTGCAAGTTATGCAACTCTAGTCACGGGATGAAAATGTGCATCCGATTTAGGAACCTTTCCGTCCCAGATCGACAAAAATTCGTTCGTGAAAACAATTACTGCGAAAATTGTCTTTCCTGTTCACATCAGCGAAATCAATGTCAAAGCAAATTCACTTGCGTTTACTGCCAAAGGCGTCATCACTCACTACTCCATTTGCAAAACACAATCCCATACTCAAAACCCCTCTCATCGACAGCACATGCAGCGACCGCAGTGGAAATAGCAGACGACAGACCATCAACTTCAACAGGAATCAGCCACACCCCCCAGTCTTAGAAGAAGACAGTCAAGGTAACAACACACCATGCAAGCAGCAACGAAACCACTCTCTTGCCCACGGCTATAGTCCCGATATATCTAGCAGGAGAACACCAAAAAATCCGAGCAATGATAGACCAAGGTTCGCAAAAAACCTTTGTCACATCTCGGATTCAAAACACACTCAATCTACCCACGTACGAACTTTCGTCCAGAACTCATCCAAAGTCTGCGAACTAACTCTATGTTCGTCAGACTTATCACACCATGTAAAAGCTAGAGCAATAATATTACCCAAGCTCACACACCTACTACCCACAACCCAGGTGTCAACCATTGACATCAACCAAATAACCCAATTAGTGTTAGCCGACCCAAAATGTCTCACCCCATCTCGAATTGACATGGTAATCGGCAGCGACTTAGCACCCTAAACCCTGTTGGCGAAACAGACAATATTTGGATGGATAATCAGCGGACCAACAAATCAAAAGGTAGAGTCCTTTTTAACACAGGTCAATCCAGCCCAAAATGACCCGATCAGCATCCAACTAAGGAAATTCTGGGAGCAAGAAGAAGTCCCAGCAACTCAAACTCACTTAGAAGCGGACGAATTTTGCGAAAATTTGTATCGCAAAACAACAACGCGTCAAAAGAATGGTAAATACACCGTCAAATTACCATTCAAAAAGGAGTTTCCTAGGGACGCAGCCCTAGGCCACTCCAGACTAGCAGCACAGCAACAGTACATCAGCAACGAGCGGGCACTAGAGTGAAAACCAGTGCTGCAGCAAAAATATTAGGAGGTCTTGGAAGAATACTTGACCATGGACCACATGGAACCCACTTCACCTCTCGAAGTAATCCACGAAAGGAAGTACTTCTCCTTCTATCTACCCCATCACGCTGTCATAAAACCCGACAGTAAATGCACAAAGGTCCGAGTGGTATTCAACGCGTCCAGATTATCACAATCAGGGAACCCATTAAACAGGCCCAACACTACAAAACGACTTAATGCTAATAATCCTCAATTGGCGACTCTATAAGTATGTATTTAACGGCGACATTGAGAAAATGTACCGGCAAATACTCGTTAACCAGGAAGATCAAGACTTCCAGCGAATACTCTTTCGCAGAACCCCCGACTCTCCCATAGAAGATTTCAAGCTAAAGACAGTTACGTTTGGCGTTAACTGTGCCCCATATTTAGCTATTCGAACCCTACATCAATTAGCCGAAGATTGCAAAACCGAATACCCTCTCGCAAACAATATCCTACTTAATGAAATTTATGTAGATGACTTTCTTTCAGGCAGTAATGAAATACAGTCCACTATCAACTCACTCACCCAAGTTATCGAAGCGTTAAATTCAGCAGGATTTCCTCTTAAGAAAATTACGGCAAACCACCCGAATATACTCGAAAAAATCCCAGAGTCTCATTTGCTAGATGCCGACTTTCTTAAATTCAGCGACACAAGCTCAACAAAAACTCTAGGAATACGCTGGAACGCGCCTACGGACACCTTCTCATACTCATACGAACCTCAACCCGCAGCAAAGTGTAGCACTAAACGCCAGATTTTATCGGCTGTGGCGAAATTATGCGACCCGGCAGGATGGTTATCACCAATTACGATAGTAACCGAGGTACTTCTCCAAACACTTTGGCTAGAAGGAACGGATTGGGACGAAAACGTAAAATCCGGATCCCTACATAAATGGAACTCGTTTCATGAGAATCTCCCGGCAATCAAAGACATCCAAATACCCCGATGGGTGCAGTACTCCCCCGACAAACCGATTCAACTACATGGATTCTCAGATGCCTCAGAGAAGGCATTCTGCGCTTGTGTGTACATAAGGGTACAACACGGAGAAAACTCCTTCACCTCCCATTCACTAGCTGCAAAAACAAAGGTAGTTCCTCTCCAAACGATAAGTCTCCCCCGTCTAGAGCTCTGTGGAGCAGTTATACTGGCAAAGTTGGTAAACCAAATACAAACAGAATTAAGTTTACCGCCTCACGAACTTGTTCTGTGGACAGACTCGACCATCGTCTTAGCATGGCTAGAGAAACCACCACAGTCTTGGAAAACATATATAGCAAACAGGATATTCCAGATCCTGCAACTGATAAGCAATGCTACGTAGCGGCACGTATGCAGCAGCGACAACCCAGCTGACCTAGACACCCGTAGATGCCGACCTCAGGATCTCGTTGAAGACACTATCTGGTGGAAAGGTCATGAACGACTCGCCAAACCCGCCAATGAATGGCCTAGCTCTCGCCCCCAGCACTCATGGCCTCCGGAGCAAAGGCACATCGTCGCATTCCATACCTCGCCATCCAAAGATATCTTGGAGAGATTTTCTTCCTTCCCCCGAGCCCTTAGAGTAATTGCATATATATATCGTTTTATACACAGGTCACGAAAATTGCCATCTCGGATGAGCATGACTCTAAGCCACGAAGAGATGAAAGAAGCAAAAAAGCGATGCCAATGCGCAAAGGACCATAAATCGTTCGCAGAATTTTCCTCTCGAAGACTTCTAGAGCTGACTCATCAGATATTGATAACGTCCACGCTTCTGCGCCATATAGTAGGACCGGTATAATGGTCGACTTGTAGAGCTTGGTTTTCGTTCGTCGAGAGAGGACTTTACATTTCAATTGCCTAATCAGCCCAAAGAAGCACCTGTTGGCAAGAGTGATTCTGCGTTGGATTTCAAGGCTGACATTGTTGTTGGTATTAATGCTGGTTCCTAGATAGACGAAATTACGACCTCGAAGTTATGACTGTCAACAGTGACGTGGGAGCCGAGTCGCGAATGCGATGACTGTTTGTTTGATGACAGGAGATATTTCGTCTTGCCCTCATTCACTACCAGACCCATTCGTTTCGCTTCTTTATCAATTCTGGAGAAAGCAGAACTCACGGCGTGGTTGTTGAGGCCAATAATGTCGATATCATCGGCGTACGCCAGCAGCTGTACACTCTTGTAGAAGATTGTACCTTCTCTATTTAGCTCTGCAGCTCGTATTATTTTCTCCAGCATTAAATTAAAAAAGTCACACGATAAGGAATCACCCTGTCTGAAACCTCGTTTGGTATCGAACGGCTCGGAGAGGTCCTTCCCGATCCTGACGGAGCTTTTAGTGTTGCTTAACGTCAGTTTACTTAGCCGTATAAGTTTTGCGGGGATTCCAAATTCAGACATAGCGGCATAAAGGCAGCTCCTATTCGTGCTGTCGAAGGCGGCTTTAAAATCGACGAAAAGGTGGTGGGTGTCGATTCTCTTTTCACGGGTCTTTTCCAAGATTTGGCGCATGGTGAATATCTGGTCAATGGTTGACTTACCAGGTCTAAAGCCACACTAATAAGGTCCAATCAGATTGTTGACGGTGGGCTTTAGCCTTTCACACAATACGCTTGATAGAACCTTATATGCGATATTAAGAAGGCATGCTTTCATCCGACCACATTTTGCAAAGAAGCTGATGCATGCACCTGATCAGTTCTTCGCCGCCGCATTTGAATAGCTCGGCCGGTAATCCATCGGCCCCTGCCGCTTTGTTGTTTTTTAAGCGGACGATTGCTATTCGCACTTCTTCATAGTCGGGTAATGGAACAACTTTTCCATCGTCATCAATTGGAGTTTCGGGTTCACCATCTCCGCGTGTTTCCTGTTCACTGCCATTCAGCAAGCTGGAGAAGTGCTCCCTCCATAAATCGAGTATACTCTGGGCATCTGTCACTAGCTCACCTCCCTGGGTCCTACAAGAGTTTGCTCCGGTCTTGAAACCTTCTGTAAGTCGCCGTATCTTTTCATAGAATTTTCGAGCGTTACCCTTGTCGGCCAGCTTCTCAAGCTCCTCATACTCGCGCATCTCGGCCTCTTTCTTTTTTTGTCTGCAGACGCGCCTTGCTTCCCTCTTCAGTTCTCGGTATCTATCCCACCCTGCACGTGTTGTGGTCGATCGCAAGGTTGCGAGGTAGGCAGTCTGTTTTCTCTCCACTGCGACACGGCAGTCCTCATCGTACCAGCTGTTTTTGCAATCTTTCCGAAATCCAATGGTTTCGTTTGCAGCTGTACGCAGGGAGTTTGCGATGCCGTCCCACAGTTCCCTTATACCGGGTTGCTGACGAGTGCTCTCAGAGAGCAGGTGTGCAAGTCGAGTAGAAAACCGCTCGGTAGTCTGTTGTGATTGCAGCTATTCAACGTCGAGCCTTCCTTGTGTTTGTTGGTGGGCGTTCTTCGATACACAGAGGCGCGTGCGTATCTTCGCTGCGACAAGATAGTGATCCGAGTCAATGTTGGGACCTCGGAACGTACGCACATCTAAAACACTGGATACGTGTCTTCCGTCTATCACAACATGATCGATCTGGTTGGAAGTTTTCCGATCTGGAGACAGCCAAGTAGCTTGGTGGACGGCTTAACTACGCAGGCCTTAATTACAACGAACGTCATCCCATAAACATCCCAGGAAACTCAATATTCTGTACTCTGCTGTTAAAATTTCTACACACCACCATGCTGCATGCTGGAAACCAGTTAATGATGCGAATGGTACAACAAGAGTACTACATTCCCCGGCTCAAACCCAAAATAAAAATGTGCATCTTTTACTGCAAAACATGCACCATCCTCAAGCAGCAGATGAGATCGCAGATTATGGCAACACTACCCTCCGAACGAACCACATATACCATACCGTTTCACACGACTGGGATGGATTTCGCCGGCCCGTTCCTAGTAAAGGTATCTACCCATCGGCCAGCTTCATATTCAAAGGCATACGTTTGTGTGTTTGTATGCTTCTCCACGAAAGCAATACACCTCGAAGTCTCCTCTGACTTGACCACGAAGGCTTTCCGAGCAGCCTTCCCTAGATTTGTTGGACGTCGCGGTCTCCCCTAAAAGGTTATGTCCGACAATGGAAAAACATTTGTCGGAGCTCAACGAACCTTCCACCGCGAGTTCGGCGTGTTCTTGAAGGAAGTAGCAGCTGACGTCTCCGCTCAATACGCCCCACTCGGCTTCTATTGGGAGTTTATTCCACCGTATGCCCCTCATATGGGTGGACTATGGGAAGCAGCAGTGAAGAGTTTTAAGCTGCACTTCACTAAAGTCGCCGGAAATCACAAGTTAAGCTTCGAGGAACTCACAACCCTGATGGTACGAATAGAAGCGGTTCTCAATTCCCGACCGCTCTCAGCCATGTCGCAAGACCCGCAAGACTTACTAGTACTCACCCCTATACATTTCCTTCACGGTGCTCCATTGTTATCGATACCCGAACCCAATGCCGAAGACCTCTCTCTGGTTCCCAAATGGCAGAAACTCAAGGTGCTTCATCATCAATTTAGTACCAGATGGAAGAACGAGTATCTCAGAGAATCACACAAGAGGTACAAATGGGAAAGGGCGGAAAGCCCCGTAAAGGAAGGAGATCTAGTCGTCGTCAAGGATGACCTCCTCCCCGAATGAGCACATGGACCTCCTTTCGTTTTCGGAGTGATTCCCCTCAGGTGGAAACGCCGCGATGTGCTGCCCAATGTCGCACAATGTTGCTAACGTTCCGCACCAGCAACACCGTTTGAATTAACCAACCGGCTAAAGTAGCCAACAGCGACACAATCAGCTTTTTAATCGCTTTTCAACCCCCAACGAATCGACATCGCGACCACGGACCGCTCTTCATCATTTAAATTCATAATCTTATATTTGCTTATATTCTTTTAATTGTAATTTGAAATAACTTTTAAAGACCTAGTCTTGTAATAATTAAATGGTCTCAAAGACACTAAGACATTTTGTGTCTGAAAACCTTATACAACGAATTATAAATCAAAATTATTATTTTTTTCAATAGTCCATCTTATAACATAAGAAATTCAATAAACCTGAATTGTTACCGTTTAAAACCCAAAAGACCTAGACTTCTTCATTTCATTGGAAACTGCCCAATTTTTACCCCCACTCAACAATATACACCCTGCTTAGTAGAAGTTAGTTGATGAAATCCACTAATGGAGTGTTGACGTCTAAGCTAGGCGGCAACTACTTGGAAAGATATATAACTCCCAGTTAGTATGTCTGGGATTTTTTCTTGGATTTTTATTATTTGTAAGCTTCCTCCCTCTATTATATATTGCTCAATTTGTAGAAAAGTGGCTCACCTCTTTCGTTGATGTTTGTGTGGCCCCATTGAGTGTAGTGGGCATTTGTGTCGCTACCGATTAGTAGGCGCTCGCTGCTGCGTTCTGCCACGGGGTTTCAAACCGTAGTAAGACGAGAGTCGATGGCATCATACACTATATATACTGATGATAGCCAAATCGTACGTCTCCCTATATTAGCGATAGCTTCCGTGACATAGCCATCGCTGAAATTAGTAATAACTGAGATATTTATACGAGTTTTAGTCAATATGCATGATCTGATGTTATCTTAGCTACTTGCTAGAACAAGATTGTAGCCAATGGCCTTCAAACAACACCCTCTTGAGTTTACCACCTACTGTTCTTGGACGAGATGACCTTAGATTTGTTAACATGATTTCCGTAGATCAGTCGTCAAGTTGCACATCCCTACCCTTTATGGTACCGTAAATTTGATTTTATTCTCTAATAAATCCTCAAAGACATGTACAACTTAAAATTATTATAAATATATGTATATACATGTAAAATCTTCACGTATTTTCTATTTTCCTTGGTCGTACTAGCAATATTTTATGTACAGGTATTAGCTTTTTTCAGCCACCACTGTACATCTCACATAATCTTTCTCTCCTGTACTCCCACTCTGTTTTCTCAAATCCAGCTCTTTGCTCAAATTCTTAAAAATTGGAACTTACTGGATTCGCTTGGTGAATAAGGGGAAATGATTCGCAGAAATAGGAGAATAAAAACAAATACAAAAAAGAGTAAGCATATACGGAGAAGCAGATACATAAACACCTGCTAAATATCTATTTGACGATGATAAATGATCTTATCCACAAAAACAAACAAAAAATAATTATTGAGTTTATGGACCTCCTTATATTTTCGGAGCAATTTGTGGTCGACCTCCTCAGGTGGCAACGCCGATATGTTCTCAGCTGAGGAAAATACTGGGCTGCCCTTTGTCACCAAAAGTTGCATGCCATCTTCACCCGCAACACTTTTTTGTACCCATTGAATTCATTTCTTGTAGCGAACAGCACCACAATCTATCAATTGTTTTCAACCCCCGGCGCAGCTACATCGCGAATCCTGCACCGCTCCGCAATCAATCTTCGACTAATTGTTAACTTATTTTCCATGTAAATTGAATTTGACACCATTATAAAACTATTTTACGAGTATAACGTTTCCTGAAAATTCAACCTTCTTTTTATTTCAAAACCAAACGCTCTTATTTTTATTCAAATTCTATACATAGTCCTTTTGGAGCCATCAAAAAGGACATTCCAGTGAGCATAGTGGCCTAAACGAATAAACGGGTGGCCAAAAAAACCGAAAAAGAGTGAAGTCGAACGCATATCGAACGAGAGTGAGGTGCAGAAAAAAATTAAAAACGAAATCAGTGAAAACTAAATAAAATAGACTTGAAACAGTACACCAGAATATAGTGACAGTAAAAGTGCAAAAAATAAAGTAAAATATATTCCGCCTAAATATTTTCCGTTGAAATAAAAGCTTCATTATACAAAATAAAACAAAATTATTTATTGAAAGCAAAAATAAAAACCAATTATAAAAACAAACAAATAATAAAAACAAAATAAAATTAATACACTTTTTAATGGCTTGTTAAGTAAAATATGAACTAAAATAAAGAAAAATTTAAATAACATACGCAAACACTCACATACATACGCATACACAAACACATAACACCCAGCGCGCGTTGTGGTAAAGGTTTTTAAAAAAAAATATAACTGTGAATGTGCGCGATATTACTAAAACAAGAAAATAGCTTAAACCAACAAAAAGAGTGTTACTGAATAATTCATAATAGGAAATGTCTATATTCCAAAAATTACTGAGTGGTACCGCTGAACAGGTAATTCAATACCTTTACCTTTATCAAAATACCTTTCATTTGATGTTTTTGTAAATATTTAAATTACCGTTTAAAAGATACATAAATATTTTTTGCCGCTTCACCTTGCACAGTATTTTTTAACCAAATTCCTTTATAAGTTGGCGGCCTTCGGTCGCGCTTTAGATTGAAACCCTGAGCCGGATCAACACCGGCTTGCACAGAATTCTTAAGTGATTTTTTTATTGCCAATTTGAATAAAATATAATATGTACAGCTATTTCTTATAGCAAGTTCTACATCAAATGAAAGGTAATTTTATGCTGTACTTAATAAATAAACAGTGTTAATAAAGCAGATTTTTAAGAAAACAATATCATAATAATATTGTATACAACTCGACTATCGTGTTAGCATGTCTAGAAAAATCCCCACACACTTGGAAGACATACTATGTGACAAAGAGGATATCCCAAATCCTGCAGATGATAAGTAATGCTAAGTGGCGTCATGTATACAGCAGTGATAACACGTTCCACTTAGGTACACGAGGCTACGACCTTAAAAACTCATTAAAAACACTCTGGTGGAAAGGTCGTAAACATCTGAAAATTGAGGCATTTCATACCACGCAATGCACCGATATATTGAAAAACTTGCTTACGTGTATCGTTTCATTCACAGCTCACGAAAATTGTCATCCCAGATGAACTTGGCTCTAACACAAGAAGAGATAAACGAAACATAAACGCGACTTATAATCCTGACTCAACGAAGTCATTATGGTGAAGCTATTGCACAACTCAAAACCAATCAGCAAGAAGAACACGTTGCTGACATTACTTCCGATACTCGACAGCAAAGGCGTACTGCACGTATGAGGCCGACTTACATACATAGTTATAATGAGTTATAATGAGCCCCATAATTATTACAGATGTTCTATATTCTGCACTCTGCTGTTAAATTTTCTACACACCACCAGGCTGGAATCCAGTTAATGATGCGAATGGTACAACTGGAGTACTACATTCCCCGACTCGGACCCACAATAAAAAATGCATTTTTGACTGCAAAATCTGCACCATACATAAGCAGCAAATGAGATCACATATCATGGCAGCACTACCATCACAAAGGACAACATATACTCTACTGTTTCACACTACTGGAGTGAAATTCGCCGGCCGATCTCTACCCGACCCACCCGCGAGCCTTATATGCAAAGGCATACGATTGTGTGTTTGTATGCTACTTCACGAAGTCTGTTCTGACTTGACCACGGAAGCATTCCGAGCAACCTTCGCTATACACTCCGATGTCTGTTCTGACTTGACCACGGAAGCATTCCGAGCAACCTTCGCTAGATTTGTTGGACGTCGCGGTCTCCGCCATAAGATTATGTCTGATAATTGGAAAACGTTCTCTGGAACTCAACGCACATTCAAACGCGAGGTTATCGCGTTCTTGAAAGAGTAGCAACTAGCTCTCACCGCTGGACATTTTCTGAGGGGTACTCCATTGCTATCGCTACCCGAATCCAATATTGAAGAACTCACTCTGGTTCATAAATGGCAAAAACTCAAAGTTCTTTACACCAACTAAACTAAACTGATGGAAGAACGAGTAAATATAGCAAAATTGTGTGTGCTGCCTGTTATGCGAACTTCGCACCCTCTGACTCAATCCTACTATTGCCGTTCAACATTTACATATACATATATACAACTCATTATAAAATTCTTTCATAAAACCTCTTTATATACCCTTTTTCAACCATCTACTAAAGTCGTACATTTTCACTCTTTTCTCCTATATCACGACGAGACGCGTTATCGAGGAAATGCATATTATGCGGACGGTTGCATTCGCTGCGCTATTGCCTTACTTTCCGCGCCTTTGCAACGGATGAAAGGTATGAGTGCGCGAGACTGCACCGGTACTACCTCAATTGCCTGGTAACTTCCCATACGACCGGCGATTGCTACTCAAGGTCTAGTTGCCATCGGTGCACTCTTGGGCATCATACTCTGCTCCACCGGGCGAAGTAAGAGGGTAAGCGGTGCAGCGCATGTAACCAATCCCACTCACGCTTTATCCAGCCGGTTTGCCTAGCAGAGGAAGAAGTCGCAGCAATTGGTGAAGGACGAGCCGAGTTTAATTGGCAAGCTGGAGAAGGAGATACAGGAACAAACACCATGAGCAAGAAGGCGGCATGTTGAGGACACGGACTTTCTTATGTTTCCAGAGTAATATGTGGTCGTCCCTCTTAGGTGGCAACGCCAATATGTTCACAGCTAAGAAAAATAACGGCTTGCCCATGCCATCTTCACCCGAAACACTTTTTTTTGTACCAATTCATTTTCTGTAGCCAGCCACAATCAATCAAAGTTGTTTTTTAACTCCCAGCAACATTGAAAAAAATGTTATGTAAACTTGAATAATATTGAATTGTTAACTTATTTTCCATGTAAATTGAATTTGACAACATTAAAAAACCTATTTTATAACATTTCCTGAAAATTCAATCTTCTTTTATTTCAACAGCAAACGGCCTTTTTTTCACCCTCAATCAAATTTATAATTTATTGTGAATTCCAAAAAGGGATAAAAAGTAGTAATATAATGGCTAATTATGAGGGGTGTATTCAAGCATCTGGGTATGCTGTTACAGTTGTGAGGCTATACTCAATTCCTACTCTTGCGTCCACGTCGCGCAACCTGGAAACGTGAGCAATCCTTGTGCAAGATGCGGTAACCAACCCTTGTAGAGCCTTGGGTCACGGCTAATTAGAAAGGAAGCTTCAGTGGAGCCACTCCGACTTATTCGAATTCAGGGTCCGCAGAAGTCTAATTGCAGCGCCTGTGGTGAGGCTGCGAGCGGGGGTCGATCTTGAAGCAAGCGGCTTGCTATATAAATGTGTAAAATCTTTAAACTTACTCGCCTAGCGAAGTTAAGCGCTGGGTTTGAGACCCGCCGCGTAGAAACCAGCTCCAATGAAAAAGTTAGCAACGCCTCGTATGAGATAACCCCTTTCTGTTGACGACCCCTGCAAACGAATTAAGGATCACGATTTGAGGGAATGCACCTGGAATGTCCGGTCCCTTAATTGCGAAGGTGCCACTGCTCAGCCGATTGATGTCCTCGTAAGAATAAAGGCTGACATCACCGCCATCCAGGAAGTGCGAGGACGAAAGCCAGTAGGTTCTTGTGACATTTACTACAGCGGCCATATAAAGTAGCGCAAATTTGCTGTCGGATTGGTGGTGGGAGGAGACCCTGTCGCCGAGTACTGGCATTCACTCCGGTGGATGAACGTCTAGCCACAATCCGCATCAAAACCAATTTTTTCAATACCACTCTAATTTGCGCCCACGCCCCGACGGAACAGAAGGATGACTTGACCAAAGATGACGAGCGCATCGAACACACTTATGACCGCTGCCCCCGCCACGACGTTAAAATTGTGCTAGGCGACTTCAACGCTAGGGTGGGCAAAGAAGGTATCTATGGTACGACTGTCGGAAAATTCACTCTTCACGACGAAATATCTCCAAATGGTGTAACGAGCCCGGTTCTCCGGTTTATAGCTGGGCTATCACTCAGCCGGATTATGGGTCTCTCCTATAATGTTGATTCCAAAAGAGGAAAGTAAAGGACAACACGAGTGGTTCTAATATTACACACTTAACTTTATTTTCTAATTTTCCTACTGGTAGCGTTTTCACGACACACCGTATACTTCTATTGGCTGCGTTTTCACGTCACACCATATACTCTACGTATATATATATATATATATTTAATTAACTCTATAAGTATATCTATATGTTTTTTTTTTTTTTTTTTTTTGGGATGACGCCCGAGAAGAGGAAACTCTCATGAGTACTGCTAAGCCGGCCTAACAGTATGCACGACTTGCAACCTCACAGTTGCACCTACGTACTAAATACCACTCCCCCAACTACCACTCTCCCCGCGGAACTATCAATGAAGTATTACTTCGCGGGGCTGGTAAGCACTATGGCTCTCACTCGTTACTGCGTTTCAGCATCATACTTTACTTAAATAGCTGGCGAGGCCAAATCTCCAGCCTATTTTCTTTTACAACGGGCGAAAAGTCCTAGTTTCCGCTCCGTGATTCATTAATGCGATTAAGAACTTGGTCGGAAAGGACTAGTTTCCGATCCATATTCCCATCGTTTATAGTACCTCGAATCAAAGTAGGGCAGGCGGAAAGTACTTGTTTCCGCTCCACTCTGCTATTATGCTACTAAGCGTGGTCGGAAAGAACGAGTTTCCGATCCAAGCTAGCATGACATTTTCTACATTAGTCGGCGTGATATATGATCATCTACCCTAAGTCGCTTCATTATTTCTACGATAACTTCTGCGCATCTCATCCACGTACATTCTTCAAGAATCATTGCCTTCAAGAGGTTTTCTGGCGTCAATGTGCCTCTTATACACTGCTTGAGCTGCATGCGCTCATCTTCAAATCGGCTGCAGTATAAGAGAGTATGCTCTGCGTCTTCTGTCTCTCCACTGCAATACAAACAATAGGGAGTGTCTGCGTGCGTGAACTTATGCAAATATTGACGAAAGCAGCCATGCCCTGTGAGGAACTGCGTGAGATAATAATCAGTTTCACCGTGCTGTCTTTCGATCCATTTGCTTACACTTGGGATCAGCTTCTTCGTCCATCTTCCTTTCGGAGACGAATCCCACCTTTGCTGCCACTCATTTATGCATTGTTGCATGATTTCTTTTCGCTTAGTAGGATTGCGCCTAACTTCCGAAGCGGCTCTGGCTGCTATATCTACTGGACATCTTCCAGCCAGCAGGTTTGCGGCTTCGTCTGACACTGTTACGAACGCACTACATACCCTTAGCGATGTCAATCTATGTACCGCAGCTGGTGCTCTCAGATACGCCGGCACCAGAGTGGCATTTGCCCAGATTGGTGCTGCATACATTAGAATAGACGAACTGACGCTCGCAAGTAATTTTCTTCTTTGTTGCCTTGGCCCTCCTATATTGGGCATAAGCCTTGCGATAGCCGCACCGACCTTACTTGCTTTTTCGCTGGAGTATTTCAAATGCTCCTTGAAGCTAAGTCGGCGGTCCAGAACGACTCCGAGATATTTAATGGTTGGCCTGGATTCTATTGTGCAACCACCTACTCTCACTTGTATGGCCTCTACCTTTTTCCGGCTGGTCATTAGCAAAGCCTCTGTTTTGTGGTCTGCTAACTCCAGTCTTACTGTTAGAAGCCATGCTTTCACGGACGCTATGGTTTCGTTGCACATTTGTGATGCATCAGCCAATTGTTTTGCTACCACTACAATAGCTATGTCATCAGCATACCCCACGATGGATACGCCCTCCGGTTTTTTTATTTTAAAAATGCCATCGTACATTATATTCCACAGAAGCGGTCCAAGGACCGATCCTTGTGGTACGCCTGCTGTTATTTTATATTTCCTCGGGCCCTCGTTTGTATCATACAGTAGCATTCTTTCACTAAAATAATTCATGATTACACATTTTTTGTTGCCGTTATGATTTGTTGCCAGTTGGCGGAGTTAAATGCGTTTTTAACATCTAACGTGATAATGGCGCAGTACTGCTTTGTCCCTTCAAACCATCTTTTGCCTTCAAGGGCTTTGCGAGCTATGTCGCAAACAGCAGCTACAGAGTCAATTGTAGAGCGCTTTTTCCTAAACCCGTACTGCCAAGTGGAAAGTCCCTGGTCTCCTTCCGTAGTTTCTTGAATCCGTGAACTCAATACTGCCTCCAATAGCTTACCTGCTGTGTCTAACATACACAGAGGCCTGTATGATGACGGCTCTTCTGGTGGCTTTTTACCTTTGGGTAGCAGGACCAGCCTTTGTCGCTTCCATCTTTTTGGGAAGATGCCATCTTGGACACACTTTGTAAATAACTTGCTGAAGAGTTCTGGCTTTTTCTTAACAACATATATGAGAACAGCATTCGGGACACCGTCGATGCCTGGGGCCTTTTTTGTCTTAATGTTTGCTACCGCTGCAAGCACTTCGGCGTTGCTAATAGGTGGTATTTCAGCAACATCCACCGCTGTTTCGTTTGGTGCACTATACTCATCGTGTTTCGGGAATAACCCCTCCACGATGTGTTTCATCATTTGAGGACACACTGGTTGTTTAGCGTTGCTTACTTTTAATTTTTTGAGTACAACGTTGTATCCGCTACCCCAGGGATTATCATCGACGTCCCTTATCAGTTCTTGAAAAGCCTCCCGCTTGCTCTTCTTGATAGCTTTTTGAAGCTCATCCCGCTTGCTTTTATATAAGATCTGTAAGCGTAAGTATTCGGGACTACTCCTTGCCCTTTGCCTTTGATATTGTCGCCGCAGCTTAAGACTCTGTGCGCGCAGCTCCTTTATTTCTTGGTTCCACCAATAGACTGGGGCTCTTCCATTTCCCTTTGTTTTCCGTGGCATTGATGCATCACAGATCTTAGTAATGTAATTCATTAACTCATTAGCCCAGTTGTTCGCACTAGCGTTTGTACTTGCGGCAAATGAGTCTGGCAGAAGGTCTGTCATGTATCTAAGCATACTGCTGTCTAACATTTTTGTTTTCCAGCCACCTTTTTGTACTTTTTGGACTCTGTTTTTCAACGCAATACTCCGGGGCGGGTGTACCACGATAGAGATTGCAAAGTGGTCACTATACGTGAAATCGTCCAGTATTTCCCATTTGATGCGATTGAGTAGCGCGGCGCTGCAGAAGGTTAAATCAATGATCGACCCTGCGTTTCCTTTTTGAAACGTGTTTTTTCCACCTTGGTTGAGTAGCACTATATCGAGGTTAACGAAGGCTTCAAGTAGCGCTTGTCCCCGCGCATTGGTCTTTGAGCTACCCCACTCCACCGCCCAAGCATTGAAATCTCCCGCAATAATGACCGGCGATTTTCCGGCAGCATCATTTACTAGTCGCCTTAGCATGTTTTTAAAACTTTCCAGTGACTCACTTGGTGGAGCGTAGCAACTGTAGAAATGCACACCCCCAGCTCTTGCATGAGTGAATCCTTCATGCTGGCTAGAACAGGTTTGTTCAAAAGGGAGATCGCCACATGCCCAGACAGCAGCTTTGCTCATTTTATCCTGTAGCCAGCTTCCCCCCGAGGGTGGACGGTACTGTTCACTGATCAGTGCAACATTAATCTTTCGTTCAAAGATAGTTTGCTTTAGGAGGTCTTGAGCCGCCTCACAGTGGTTCAAATTGATTTGTAAGCATCTAATCATTGCTTAAGATTCGTGATCGCCTTTTTATATGCCGGACACCTAAAACTGCCAGTGGGGTGGTCTGTACCATTGTCATTTTTGCATAGCACGCATTTAGGTGTTGCATCGCAAAGCTTGGCAATATGACCCTTTTTTCCACAGCGCAGGCACATCCCACTGCGGTCTTCTGTGGATTTGCAGTTTCTTGATATGTGTCCGAATTCCAGACAACGGTAGCATCTGGTTGGGCTGACAACTTCCCTGACCCTGCAACTCACCCATCCTATACGGATGCGTCCCGTCTCCACCAAGATTTTCGCATCTCGTATAGGGAGATTTAAGGTTGCAGTATATGTGTCACTTCTAGCTTTCCTCAGTGACTTCAGTATTATAGTTTCCCCATTGTTCAACTTAGGGAACTGGTCTCTTAACGCGTTACTGACGTCCTCGCCCGTTGTAGCCATGTCTATGTCCCGTATCTCTACGGTTAGACTGCTACTCAGCACAGTTACACTTGCGTTAGACTTAAGCAGCTCGGTCGCTCGTTCCTTGAATTTGCTTGCAAGTTTGCCAGTCTTATCGCGGAGTTGAACTAACAGGTTTCCACTTGCTGTTGTTGATATTTTATTGACATTGTCGCCAAGCTCTTTCATATCCGGCTGTTGCTTCAGTTGTCTCAATATGTCAGCATATGTAGTTTCACCCGTCTTTGAGATAACAATCGCATCAGGTTTGATTGTTTTTCTCGCGGTCTTGCTCAGTGCTTTCTTCCTTTGCACCAGTTTCCATTCATTGGAAGGGACTTCGTCTTCCCTTTTCTTATTTATTGGCCGATTGTCCTGGGAAGGGACTTCGTCTTCCCTTTTCTTGCTCATTGGCCGAGTCTCCTTGGGGGTCTTCGTGGTGGAAGCAGGTTTTTTTAAAACGGGCTTGCCCCTATGATCTCCCGTTTGTACCCCGATGTTCACTGTACGAGTGACGTTTTTAACGGTGGCTCCTTTTTCTTGCGGTGTTGTTTGAGATCCTATACTTTTAACCTCTTGCGCCTGAGGGTATAGGATCTTCTCGTATAGCATTGGTAGCTCTGCTATGACGTCACGCATCGGTTGGTGGATGGATCTTCTCTTGCCATCTTCCAACATTCCAACTAGCTCTTTTATCTTGAGCCCCAATAACTTCCATGTATCTACTTCGCCTTGTGGCCGGTTACACGGAGAGCTTACCCGTGCTCTAGTCGGCGAGCGCGCCATTTTACTAGACCTATCAAACGGGCTAGGCCCGCTTCCATTATCACTGCCAACCTCATAACTTGGCTCCGTGATGCTCAGACGCCCAGGAGGGGCGACCTGGGAACACTCATGGTTTGATGGTGTAATTTCTTATGATTTTTTTATATATTATTAGTGCTTTATTATTATTATATATTTATTTATTATTGTTATATATTTATTATTATTATTATTATTATTATGTATTTATTTATTATTATTATTATTATATATTTATTTATTATTGTTATATATTTATTTATTATTATTATTATTATAGTTATTATTATTATTATTATTATTATTATTATTATTATTATTATTATTATTATTATTATTTTTATTATTATTATTATTGTTATTATTATTATTTTTATTATTATTATTATTGTTATTATTATTATTATTACTATTATTATTATTATTAATATTATTATTATTATTATTATTATTATTATTATTATTATTATTATTATTATTATTATTATTATTATTATTATTATTGTTATTATTGTTATTAATTTATTTTTATTTTATTTTATTTTTTGTTTTTTTTTTTTTTTTAATTCTTATTAATATTATTTTGTTATTTTTTATGTTATTATTATTATTATTATTATTTTTATTATTGTATAATTATTTATATTGATATTATGTACTAGTTTCATTAATATTTATATTTTTATTACTATTATTATTTTACCGACTGGTATTTGCCGAGGACACACCTTATTAATTGTTGGGTTGCGTCTCGGCTAAATTGTCGCACTTTGTTAACAGCTGTTAAACTGTTCCCACTTTGGGTGACAAGATCAGCTGTATTTGTTTACTTTATTTCAGAAATGGATTAGATAGAAACCTATCTCACTCACTTTGCAGTTTAAGCGAGAAAGAATAAAATAAACAGGTAAATATATATACTATAGAAAACAAAATGTATACTTATCAGATTTTTCAATAAATTCCACTTCAGGTGTTTTTTTAACCATACACTTGATACACAAATCGAAGAAGAAGTGTGCACGCTCAGGTAAGGGCCCCTCAGGTACCTTTTGGTTAACTTAAACCTCAGTTTTTTTCTTTTTTTTTCAGGCGGCTTCTATACGTCCACCTTTCCACTTTCACTCTCACTTTGTGTATCTATATGTGTACTTCAATGTATGTGTGTATATGTATGTTCATAGATTATATATATATATATGTGTGTGTAACTTCTATTTTTGTTGTTGTTGTTGCTGTGAAGGCTTCAAGGCCTTAGACTTGGGGTCTTCACACCCCCCCTTTACTTCCCGAAAGGACATGTGATGGTTATCACGTCGGCTCCTGAGACTCTTACGCGATACCAGACGCCTCTTGCCTTGTGCCGGAACGTCTGTCGTTTGCCGGGTTGTTGCTGCACTCTTTCACCGATTTTTGTAACGAGTTCCATCGGTAGCGGGTCGACGCTCGTAAAATTTCGCCAGCCTGATGGTGTTGTTGTTGTTTCTGTTGATTGTTGAAGCCATTTTTCTATTTCCCTGACTATCCCTGGTTCTGCCTGCTGCTTTTCGTTGTCGGCAATCTCCCTCAGCCATTGCTCCAACCCACGGTCTTCCTCCGCTAACAGGGTGAGCGCAGTCTCTTCCTCAATGTCGTAGTCCTCTTCGCCTACCGCTGTCGTATCTTTAATCGCACGCTGTTGTTGTTGATGTTGTGTGTGCGCGGTCCGGTCGTTGAAAATTTTCTTTGTCATCGGGACACGTCGGGTGTATTCGGTATACCCTTCGCCCAGTCGCTGGCTGTCTTCTTCCGATATGTTCATTTCGCCTATTCTTATAGGAGGAAGACCTCTTATTCGTCCGACGAGATTACTATCGGCGTCGGGGCCCTCACTACATCGTATGCTTCTTCCGTATCGCTGTCGCTTGATATTGTTGTTTCGTCCGTTAGTCGATGTATGCGCACTTTTAGTGAACCGCAGGTGCTTGTTGCCTTGAACATATTTATTGGTTGCTGATCGCTATTAAATGTTTCGTTTACTTATGTGCCTTTTATAATAGGCTCGCTTCTCTGTGATTTTCTAATGTTACCAACTGTAATTTTCCCTTCTTGCATTTTGTTGCTGCGCTTTCCAAATTTATGTTTACTGCCCTCTGGCTTTGTTATTGTTTTTAATTTCTTTAACTGTTGGGCAATATAGTATACCTGTTCAACGACAGGGATTTTTGTTCTGCGGATTTTCCCTTTTATATAATATTTTATGTTATAATAATAATAATAATTATTATTATTGTTATTATTATTATTATTTTTTTTTTGTTGTTATTGCCATAATTACTGTTACTATTATTTATGTTATTATTATTATTATTGACTTCGGTTGGACTTCTTCAAAATTTGATGGCTTCAGTTTTTTCTTTTGCTTCTTCTTCTTCTGTGTGTGTTTTTTTTCTTCTTCATCTTCTTTCTCGTTCTTCATTATTTTCGGCTTCTTTCTTTGTTTCTTCGGTTTCTTTTATTTCTTCGGCTTCTTCTTCTCTGGTTCTTCGATTTCTTCTTCTTCTCTGATTCTTCGGCTTCTTCTTCTCTGATTCTTCGGCTTCTTCTTCTTCTCTGATTCTTCTTCTTTTCTTCTCTAGTTTTCGTTTTCTTCTTCTTTGATTCTTTGGCTTCTTCTTCTCTGATTCTTCGGCTTCTTCTTCTTCTCTAATTCTTCTTCTTTTCTTCTCTAGTTTTTCGGTTTCTTCTTCTTCTTTGATTCTTCGGCTTCTTCTCTGATTCTTCGGTTTGGGATTGGTCGCTCCTTACTAGGCGATTGCTTCCCTATTTGGTAAATTGCCCTCCTGTATCGCAAATACCCTCCTATTTGGCAGATGTTCCCTTATTTAGCAACTGCCGAGTTATCACATTTTAACTTGAAGCTAAAATTTACATATTCTTCGCATTGCGTCGAATTAGGCTCGGATGCTTGCCGGGGAGGGTTGCTTCGGGCGCCTATCATTTTATTTCCGTCCTCGTCTCCAGCGTGGTACGGTTTGAGTTCACCTAGGTGCGCAGTTCTCCTTTTTCCGTTATGCATCCTGTCTAATTCGAAGATTACTGGTGATATGAAATTTGTTACTTTGAACGGTCCGCCGTATCTCGATGCTAACTTAGCTGCGAAGTTTTCGTTCGCCTTCGATAAAGGATGCTCCTTCACGAGTGTTTAACTTGCCTTTTTTTTCTATGCCACTCGGCCCGAAATCATTAAAAGAAAATAAGTTCGTTTTTGTGCACAAACACCAATCACTAAGTTTTTATTTTCTTTAGTGGTTTTTCACTTTTCTGATTGTATAAATATTTATATACATATTTTTTATAAAATCGTTGTTTCTTTTTTTTTATAAAATTGTCCTTTGTATTACAATTGAATATTCAATAATTTATATACAAAACACTTCAAATTCGTGGTTTTTAAACTTAGGGAGCTGCCGCGATCAAATATGCCGTGCGCGCGCGTAGGTAGTTGGATGATAAGTGATTTTTACATACCCTTCTTCGTTAGCTCGAACTACCGCGGCTAAACGATAGTTCGGCTAACGGATTAGGGTATACACGGAAAGAAGGATAACCGCGTGAAAAGAGACATGGAAGAATAGGATACCGGAAGTTGGCGCGCACGGCATTTACAATTGGGTTTTATGTTGCGTGCTTAAACATCCTGCCCGCCCTGCAGGGATGTGCTGGCTAGCGCGTTCTGCAGCTTTTGGAGGGCGCGAATTGCTTCGTCTATAGCGTTCTTGGTGGTCCGATTTCGGAAAGCTTTGGTTTGCAGTCCGGTGGTCGTGCGCTTGATTGACCGCAACCTTTCACCGCTGCTTTTCTTTGTGTCCCGCTGGTTGGTGACGCTCTGCTGCGTGGCACGTTGTTGGATGGCACACTGTTGCATGGCACGTTGCTGTGTGGATCTTTGATGCGTTGTGGCCCGCTGTGATGTTGCGTGCTGTTTTGCGGCACGCTGTTGCGTCGCGTGCTGTTTAGTGGCACGTTGCGGTGTTGCGCGCTGCTGGGTTGCGCGCTGCGGGGTTACGCGCTGCTGCGTTGCGCGCTGCTGGGTTACGCGCTTTTGTTGCCGCTTCTTTTTGCTGGTTGCGGCGGGTGCTGGCGCTGGCTCGCTATGTTGCGGCTCTGATGGGTGCAGCATAGTGTGATGCGCCTTTTTGCATCGTCTGCAATTTCCTCTTGAGTCAAACTCTTCCGTGACGTGTGTAAGCGCCAAGCAGTTGCTGCAATACCCTTGTGCGTTGGCCACCGCGATGCGCTGAGGAGGCCGCATTGCCCGGAAAGCGGCGCAATTGCGCAAGGCGTGGTACCGGTGACACGGCCGACACTGTAGGCAGTTTCCGGTGTCTGCTGTCGGCGCGAGGGGCACTGCACTGCGCGTTGCCATTGGTGTCCTTCGTCTGGAAATGGAAAGAAGCGGAACAATCGGTAGATTCTTATATGTCGTAAACAATTGTATTAAGAGGGGAATTTCTCTTTATTGCTGTGCTTCGAGCGAAGGTTGCTCATTTGGAATGAAGCACAGTTTTACTAAGGGCCGCGTGATAATCCCGTTTTGCGTGCGGAGGTCCACGACACGGATGTGATTATCAGGCCCACGATGAACGTTTTGGATTCGTCCGAGACGCCACTCGGTCGGCGGTAGACCGTCGTCTCGGATTACGGCGCAGTCGCCAACTTGAGGCTCCTTCTGTGGAAATTTCCACTTGTACATCTTTTGGAGATCTTTGAGGTACTCCTTTTTCAGCGGCGACTGAATTGATGGTGAAGTGCTTTGACTTTCTCCCATCGGTTAATTAACGAGAGGGTCTCCGCATTTGGCTCGGGAATGGCTAATAGCGGAGCGCCTCGAATGAAATGACCCGGAGTTAATGCTGTGAAGTCAGCTGGGTCCCGTGACAAAGCCGAAAGTGGCCGAGAGTTGAGTACAGCCTCAATTCGAACTAAGAGTGTCGTGAACTCTTCAAATGTAAATTTATGGGATGCAGCGGTTTTCTTGAAATGAATTTTAAAACTCTTTACTGCGGATTCCCACAGGCCGCCCATATGTGGGGCGCTGGGTAGTATATATTGCCAATTGATGCCTTGGGGAGCATACTTCTGGGTGATGTCGGCTGAACATTCGTTAAGGAATTTAACGAATTCGCGTTCAGTTGCTCTCTGTGCTCCGATGAACGTTTTTCCATTATCGCTCATCATTGCGGCGGGATATCCTCGCCTGCCCACGAATCGGGCGAATGCTGCTCTAAATGCCTCAGTAGTAAGATCAGAGCATAACTCAAGATGTACTGCCTTCGTCGCGAAACAAACGAATACGGCAACGTACCCCTTTGATGAGTGTAGTGGATCTTAAAACTGAGGCCTTTATTAAAAACGGTCCTGCGAAGTCCACTCCAGTTACAGAAAATGGTAGGGACATTGTGCACCGCTCAGGGGGTAGAGCGGCCATTAGCTGGGAGCGCGTTTGTTGCTTGTATAAAGTGCAAGCTTTGCATTGAAAAATGCACCTTTTTATTAAAGGCTTTAGCTTCGGTATGAAGTATTCTTGTCTGACCATTTGAAGCATGAGGCGCGTTTCTGCATGGAGAAGCAGTGCGTGTAGGAAATTCAAATGTAATTGACAGAATCTTGAAGCATTTGGGATGATGATTGGATGCCGCTCATAATAGCTGAGTGTGGCATGCGCTAGTCTGCCATTGACGCGGAGAAGTCCGTTTTTATCCAGAAATGGATTCAGGTTGAGGAGCGAACTTTTTTTGTCAATTGGCTTTTTGTTTTGTAACGCATCTTTTTCGCCAGGAAAATAGCGGGATTGCGATACTTCGATTAGACGCTGTTTTGCGAATTGGCATTCAGCATGAGTCAGATGTGGCATGGTAGTTGTTGGTTGCATTCTTGATTTATTCCGGACATTATTCACGAAACGGAACATGTACGCAGTCACGCGAATTGCTCGAGGGAGTGAAGAGAATCGATCAAGAAAATCGAGTTCTTCTTCGAGTCCATGAAAAGCCTCAATTTTCCGCTTTTCTGGCGGAGAGGTGCTGCGTGCCTTTGAATTAGGCCAAGGGTCGTTGATGCCACATAATAATCTTCGCACGCCTGATTTTCAGGCGTACTTTGTGGAGGTATATGGATTTCCTCCTGTTCCCAGAATTGCCTCAGTTGTGCACTGAGCGTTTCATTGGAAACTCGTTCTATTTGGTTGGAAAATGAGGATACCTTTTCGGTCACCGAACCACTAATTATCCATCCAAATATGGTATTTTGCGCAAGAAGATTGTCGCAACTTTTTGCAGCCCTTCCACTAGGATTTGTGGAATCAGATCGCTGCCGATAACCATATCGATTTGAGCTGGAATGTGACAATTTGGGTCAGCTAGCTCGACACTACTCAGTTCATGCCATTTTTCACGACTCGTTGTAAAGGTCGGAAGAAGCTTTGTTAACTGAGGTAATACTATTGCATGGGCCTTAATTCTTTGATTGGTTTTGGAAGAAACCAGCGTCAAAGAACAAAGCTTAGAGGAATTTTGGACCACTCGGCCACCCATGCCTGAAATTTCGAACCTGGAATGTTCGAACGGTAATTTCAATTTTTTCTGGAATTTTGAGGAAATAAAAGTCCTTTGGGAGCCTTGGTCAATCAAGGCCCGTAATTGAAATAATTCTCCTTCATGTTCAACTGCCACCATGGCTGTTGGAAGAAGAACTTTGCTTTCAATGTTTGAATGTAAAGACTGTATGTGTGTATGTTTTGAACAGCACGGTTGCTCGTCGGGATTGGAGCTGGTTTGCGGCTGTCGAGCGGGAATTGTCGACTTTGCCGTTGTATGTTGTACTGTAACTTCATGGAGTCGGCTACTGGTATGTTGAGCTTGTGGTTTAACATCTATGTGCAGTAGAGTATGATGCCTTTGTTGGCATTTCGCACATGTAAACTTGCTCTGACAGTCTTTGACGTTATGGTTGTAAGCAAGGCAGTTTTTACATAGATTATTTTTCTGTACAACCTTAAAACGTTCTTGTTCGGACATTTTTCGGAATTTTTGGCAGAATTTTAGGGGGTGGCTGGAGTTGCACACCTGGCAGGAATATGCCTTCTTTGGTTCTACCATAAAATTTTGTGTCCTGATTAAAGGTTTTTGTTGAGCGGCATATGGAGCACTGGGTTTAGGCTTATTAGGATGAAGCCTATTTAGTATTTCTACAACTTCGTACCGAGAAGTTAGAAAGTCGTCTAATTGAGACCATTGGGGTAGATCTCGTCTTGATGAGAGCGATTGTTCCCAAAGTGACAGTGTTGTTTCTGGTAATTTTGTTGAACAAATGTATACCAGGATAGGATCCCAACTGTCTGTTGAAACGTCTTGAGCATGCAAGACAGACAGACAGTTGTTAATGCTTGTTTGCAGCCTTTGTAATTGTTCGCTATTTTCGGATTGAATAGCAGGCAAGTTCATTAAAATTTTGACCTGATTATCTACTAAAATGCGTTAGTTTTCGTATCTAGACCTAAGCGCTTCCCAAGCCAGATCGAAATTATCGTCACTCAAAGGATATTGTTTGACAATAGCACCGGCTTTTCCTTCTGTTTTATACCTGAGGTGGTATAGTTTTTGAGCACGAGAGAGCTTCGGGTGGTTAATGTACACGGCTGTGAACATGTCACGGAAAGCCGGCCATTCTTCGTAACCCCCATAAAAAGTCTCTGTGTCGCATGGAGGAACTTGTAGGAAAACATTGGAAGCACTTGATTGCTCTGAAGTGGGTTCCACACGGGATGGTGGACTCGGAGCATCGACTAGTTTGAGCATTTTTAGCAGGTCTGACATCTTGATTTGTGTAATCTCATAGATGTCAAGGCATGCGTCGTACTTGCCTTGAGCTGACTCTTTGAACCTGTCAGGCAAGCAGTCATCCGTTTTGGAAAAAACGTTATCAAAGGCAGCTTGCAATCGAACAAAATAGTCATTCAGACTTTTGTGTTTGACTTCAAGATACGATTCGGTATGATCTTCAATAGGTGAATTACCGAATTTTGTACAGTATCTCATTAGGCTGTCACTTTCTGTTATGAACTTTTGCGCACAGGGGTCGTACGCTTTACTTCTTGAGCGTGTTTGTGAGGATTCCTTCCTCGCACTTGCGGAATCTAGCGAAGTAGTTTTCGCTTTACCCTCAGTATCTGACATCTTGGCAAATTTCGTTTCTTGCTCTAGAGATTTTTTGGGACTGTGTCCAATTGGCATTGAGTGATTTTAGGAAAAAAAACCTTTTTAAGGCCGAAAAAATTTCATAAAGCAAGAAACTTTGAGAAATACCCACCCAGCAGGTAGTGAAATTAATATTTGCACTACTGCCCACAGAAAATTTTTAATTCGGAAAATGAATTTAGTATATGTGCGAGTGTGTGTGTGTTTTTCTTTTTGTCGGAAATGGTAGTTTAAAATAGGAATTATAGAAAAACGTTAAGCTATTGTTTTGAAACAAACAAGATATGAAAACGAAATTTGAAAATTATTATTTTTTTTTTCTAATTTAAAATAAAAGGAAATCACACACACTTGCACTTATGTATATATGTATGTACATGTATTGAAATATACGTGTTGAAATATACGTGCAAAAATATATATATTATAATTAATATATATTATATAATAATATATAATTAATAATATTTATGTAAATATGTAATATGTCGATGGCAAGATATTAAGAAATCTATCTTTTATGTTATTTCATGCATGCATTCGTTTATGTATGCCTTTGTGCGCTAAATATGTAAACAAGATACACCAGCTGTTCTGGTACAGCTCATATTAGAATAAATATGTATATATGTATGTATGTTGGTGTATCAATGTTTTGATTTATTGTCTTTGCTGCCAAAGAGAATTGCAGCTGACCAATGCTGAGAAATAGCAATGGTAAAGAGTGTTAAACTATGAGCGTGGGAGTGTGCGCAATGCTCTTGAATTAGTTTGATGCTGTAAAGTGCACTGCTCATCTATTGCAATAAGCGGATATCGCACAAAGGAGAATGGTGGATAATGGTTTAGTGAGAAGATCACTTGTTATTATAACTCTCTTTTTTTATGCGCTCAGTGTATGTATGTAAATTCTTTGCCCTTGATGCGCTGTCGAGTTCGTTCAACTCGGTAACCGCTACCAAAGTTGTTGACAAGTCGCTCTTTTACAGGTCTTTGAACTTTACATTTACTGTAGAATAAGTAGGTCAAGAAGGCAATGACCTTAGAGCCTGCAATAGGAAAATTGCTAAGAGCCGTAAGTAGGCAAATTAAAAGAACTGCAATTAGATGTATGTATATAGTTAAGTTATTAACTGTATAGAAAAACAGATTTAATTTACCGGAATTAAATAAATATATTAGCGGCAAGAAGAACCGCTTTCCGCTGGAATTAGCGGATTAAATTTTCTAATTTAATGTTTTTGGCGGGAAGAAGATCCGTCTGAAAAAACCTCATTGCAATTTAAAAAAAATGGAAACAGGCCATATGTTTGGTGTCTTTTTAAAGAAAATTAAAAAGCTTGCCTACTTACTACTTATTGGCTTCATTACTTTCCTTTTTTTTTGTTTGTAGGCCGCTTCTTGTATGGGAGGGAGCCTCTGAAATGGATTTTCTGTGGTGCCGATGTGGTTTCCGTATCCTCCTGGCTTGCTGTTGATTGATGTTGATGTTGATTTTGTGTCTGGCAATTTTTCGTTTATTTATGTGTGTGTGTGTACGTATTTGTGCAAAATTAAAAAATTTTTTTTTTTTTTGATTTGCGTTGGTGCACTTTATATGTACATATGTGGTATTTTTTATTTTTCAAAACCTCTTTTTTTTCAAAAACTTTTTCTGTGTGTGTTTTTCAAAAACTTTTTTTTTTCAAAAACTTTTTTTTTTTCAAAAACCTTTTCTTCGTTTGTTTTTCGAAAATTTTTTTGTTTTTTCAAAACATTCTTTTTTTCCAAAAATTTTTTCTTTGTTTATCTGTATTTTATTTCATCATGGGTGTGCACTCTTTTTTTCAATTATTGTATATTTGTATGTATGTGTTTGATTTCGCACACACTTAATTATTTTCTTTGTTTTTCAAATTATATTTGCATGTACATATATGTTTGTTTGTTTGATTTCGCACTTTATATTTATGCTTTATTATTTTCGAAATTTAAAAAAAGTTTTTTTTTTGTTTTTTCCAAATTTGGTACTTTTTATGTTTGTCACTTTAACTTTGTTAAATTTTTTTTTTTGTATTAAAGGGAACGCACGGGGGAGCGACGGTTGTGGACTGTAGGTATTTTAGTTAGTTTTTTTATTTTTTTATTTTTATGTATATGGTATAGGGCTGGTCAAGTTTGGCCTCGAAGGACCATGTTTAACTTGCCTTTTTTTTCTATGCCACTCGGCCCGAAATCATTAAAAGAAAATAAGTTCGTTTTTGTGCACAAACACCAATCACTAAGTTTTTATTTTCTTTAGTGGTTTTTCACTTTTCTGATTGTATAAATATTTATATACATATTTTTTATAAAATCGTTGTTTCTTTTTTTTTGTAAAATTGTCCTTTGTATTACAATTGAATATTCAATAATTTATATACAAAACACTTCAAATTCGTGGTTTTTAAACTTAGGGAGCTGCCGCGATCAAATATGCCGTGCGCGCGCGTAGGTAGTTGGATGATAAGTGATTTTTACATACCCTTCTTCGTTAGCTCGAACTACCGCGGCTTAACGATAGTTCGGCTAACGGAGTAGGGTATACACGGAAAGAAGGATAACCGCGTGAAAAGAGACATTGGAGAATAGGATACCGGAAGTTGGCGCGCACGGCATTTACAATTAGGTTTTATATTGCGCGCTTAAACAACGAGGACTCGGTCCCCTATCTTCGGGTGCCACCTTCATCGACGTAAATTGTAATATCGAGCCTGTTCAATTGATGCTTTTTGTTGGTTTCTTCTCACCATTTTGAATATTTCTCTCATCTTTACTGCCTTGTCCGCCGGGGTTGTGGTTATCTCACCTGTGCCAAATGTGGATTCGTCGTATAGTACTTTCGGTATCCGTGGTTCCCGGCCTTGTACTAAAAATGCAGGACTGTATCCAGTGGCCTCACATGTGCTCGTTTTTAGCGCTAGTGTTATTTCTGGTATACTTTCATCCCAATACTTCTGGTCTTTTCCCGTAAACTGTGCTAGCATTCGTTTGATATTTCTGTTTGCCCTCTCCGTCGGTGATCATAATCTTCGGGATCCCGAATCGCGCGAGTATGCGTTCTTTAAACGACTTGATGAGGCCTTCGGCTGTCGCTTTCCTCAACGGTATGATCTCTACCCACATCGAAAATTTATCGATGAATACCAGTATCGTCGTATTTCCATGTTTTGACCGTGGGAGTGTGCCTACAAAATCTGCACATACTGTTGCCCAGGGTTCCTCGGCAATTTGGGTTAACATCTTACCCGTGGCTTGTTGTTGGTTTGGTTTATATATTTGGCACATAGGGCACTGTTGGACATACCTCTTGATGTCCCTGAACATCTCCGGCCAGTAATACCGTGCTGTTGCTTTCGCGATGGTTTTCCTGACGCCCATGTGGCCGGCGCTGGGACTGTCGTGAACTTCTTTCAGGACTCTCTGACGTAGTGGTGATGCGACGCAAAGTTTCCACGGGATCGCGTCTTCATCATCTATTTGTACGGCTATGTGCCTGTATAATTCCCCTTCTTGTAGTGTATAGTCTGGAAATTTTTCCGGAGGCGTCTTCACCTCTTCTATTTTAGCCTTTAGCCATTTACAGTCGGTTGTTTCCTTTCCTTCGACCAGTATGTTCAGCCGCTCTTCCTGTGGCTGACGAGATAGTGCGTCTGCGACGATGTTTAGCCGGCCCTTACGGTATTTGATATCAAATGTGTGTGGCTGCAATTCTAGTGCCCATCTTGCGATACGACCTGAGGGACTCTCGATAGCGTTCAGCCATTTTAAGGACAGATGATCGGTGATTACTGTGAACGAGTAACCTTCTAGATACGGGCGTATTTCGCGAACGGCCCACACGATGGCCAGGCATTCCTTCTCGGTTGCCGAGTAGTTCTGCCCGGCTTTATTCAGTCGTCTACTGGCGTATGCGATCACTCGTTCGCCTCCATCTAATTCTTGTGTTAGGACTGCACCTAGTCCGAAATCGCTGGCATCTGTTTGTAGGGTGAATCTCTGCGAGAAGTCTGGACAAGCTAATACAGGTGCCTCCGTCAGTGCCTTCTTTAACTCTTCGAATGCGGTTTGTTGTTCCTCGTTCCATTTCCATCGACAACCCTTCTTGAGTAATACTATCAGCGAGTGGGCAGTGCGTGAGAAATCTGCCACAAATCGTCGGTACCATGATGCTATGCCTAAAAATCGTCTCAATTCTCGTGTATTCGTTGGCGGTGTCAGCTCTTTAATCGCCGCAATCTTGTTGGGATCCGTATGAATTTCTTCTTCGCTAACTACGTGCCCTAAATATTTTAGGCTCTTTTTGAAGAATTCACATTTCTCTGGGTTGATTTTCATGTTCGCCAATCGTAATCGTCGAAATACCTCTCTTAGATGTTTCATGTGTTGTTCTAACCTTGAGCTCGTGATGATGATGTCATCCAAGTATGCAAATGCGTGCGGTTCTAGTTCTGGCCCAATGACTCTGTCCATTGTTCTTTGGAAGGTAGCTGGAGCTGAATGTAGTCCGAATGGCATAACTCGCCATTAGAATAGGTACGGTAAACGCTGTATACGGCTTCCTCTCTTCCTCCATAGGGATTTACCAGTAGCCATTCTTTAAGTCAAGACTGCTAATGAATTTCGCGCTCCTTAAGCGATCTAATAAGTGCTGCATTCGGGGGAGGGGGTAGGCGTCTGGTACTGAACGCGCGTTAAGCTGGCGGTTGTCAACGCACAGTCTCCATTTCCCGTTCTTCTTCACTAGTACGATTGGTGCGCTGTGTGGACTACGGGACGGCTCTATACACCCCTTTTCGATAAGTTCGTCTATCTCCTTGTTTATTATGTCATGCATTTTCGGGTTCTTCGGAAAGTATCGTTGCGTTATGGGTCGATCCTCTTTCATGATGATCTTGTGTGACGACATATTTGTCGTACCGGTAATTTTGTCGAATGCTAGTAATTCTTTCTTCAGAAATGCATCGGCCTCTTTCGTGTTCGTGGTGCTTATGTGTGGTTCGGGTACTATCTCCGCTTTCTCGAATTGCTTTACCTCGTACATGTTCATTGACGTGCATGCGACTTTCTTTCGAGTCTCACCTTCTGCATTTAACCTCATTGTCTGCCCTCCGCAGCTAATGGTTGTGTTGGCTTTTGCCAGGTAGTCTGTTCCAAGGACGATGTTGTCGGCTAGACCTGACAGGACAAGTAGCTCGTTCGTGTGCTCTTCGCCGCCTATTTGTATTACTGCTGCCAATGCTTCGGTGACCGCTCTCGGTCTACCATCTCCCATTACCACCTTCTTGAACACTCTTCTTGTCGGTCCCACTTTTAACGATTCTGCCACCTCCTTGCTGATGAAGCTTCGAGTTGCTCCAGTATCGATTGTCGCTAGCACGGGTTTTCTCCCTACGGCTGCAGTGGCGACTATGCGCCCTCCGGTTTGCTTCAAGCATGATTGTTTCGGACGCGAGGTTGCGATGCTGGTGACCTCTCCCCTCGCAGTGGTTGGGGCCGCTGGCCGTTTCCCGGGCTCGCGCGGCAGCATTCTTGCGTTCGAACGTTTCTCCACCCGCATGTCCAGCAGAACTGTTGAATGGCGTTCTGGCACTCATAAGCGAAGTGCCCATTCTCGCCACATCGTCTACACGCCGTTCGTGGGTTTATTCGGCTAGGCTTCTCACCTCTAGGCTGCTGGTTCATCTGGTGTGGTCGTGGCATCGGCGCCTCTCTTGTGGGTGCATACTGTCGCTCCTCATAATGTCGCACTGGTAGCGCCTAACTTTCTCGACGCTGTTCTTCTCTGATCGTATAGTTACGCTCTTCATTTCTCCTGGGTGGCATTGTTCTAACTTCAGCTCTCGATGGCTCTCTTTCTCGCATGATGTTTTCGTAGTCTTCGGCTAGACTTACTAGTTCGGTTAGGGTACGGAACTCACTCTCTTTTATGTACAGCTGGTATTCGCTTCTGCAATTCCGGTATAAACGTCTGAGCTTTTGTGTAGGTGTGTACTCCGAATGTCTCATTAGCCCTTGGAGTGCTGGTACATAATCTTTAAATTCTTCTTTTGGACGTTGCACACGCTGCCTGATTTCATCATCCAGCCGTTCAAAATAACGAGAATTCAGGAAAAACTTTAGGAAGTCCCGTTTGAAAGTCTCCAAGTCTTGATATTGCCGTGGTTATTTCGAAGCCATACTAAGGCTCTATCCTTGAGTAGCTCCGGTAAAGCTCTCGGGAGCGCGTTTAATTCGACTTTGTAGCCGTGTACTAATTCCTCAACACGTTCGATGAAACCCAGTGGGTCCTTGCCGCCGTCGTATCTCACACCCCACTTACGTATACGATCCATCACTGATGGGTTGGACAACTGTGGGTAGACGTGGGTATACGCCTCTATCATATGAGGTGAAATTCCCGTACCGTTGTCGTTACTTGGTTGCTGTACCTGTGGCAACCGCAGCGATTCTTTCTGCTTCGTTGTAGGTTTGTTTGCGGCTACTAACACCCTCGCGTGTCTTAACGATAAGTCTGTGACCCGATCACGCAGACTCTCGTTTTCACCCTCCTCCTGTAGGAATGTAGCAAGGCGTTTTCTTAATTCGTCGACGGTGTGTGTGTTCGACAAGCCGAACTCGGTTGTGTATTGTATGAGTTCCTCCTTGTTGAGGTAATAAACCCAATTTACTTTTGCCATTATTTCTATTTTTTTTCTCTACGCTTTTTTTTTCAATGTTACTGTGTCTCGCACTTGTGTCTCTTTTATATATATTTTGTGTCACTGTCAGTAAAGGAAAGTAAAGGGCAACACGAGTGGTTCTAATATTACACACTTAACTTTATTTTCTAATTTTCCTACTGGTAGCGTTTTCACGACACACCGTATATCTTAATCGTATTCTATTGATAGCGTTTTCACGTCACACCATATACCTTAATTGTATCGTACTGGCAGCGTTTTCACGTCACACCATATACTCTACTGGCAGCGTTTTCACGTCACACCATATATTTCTATCTACTCCTATTGGTAGCGTTTTCACGTCACACCATATATTTCTATCCACTCCTATTGATAGCGTTTTCACGACACACCATATACCCTAGCTACGACAGCACAAACAGAAGTGTTCGATCACTGCTGATGCTGCCCTTTTTATACTAAAAACTGCCTGCAGGTGGACAGTTACGCGTTGCGTTGTTGGTAGGTCTATCGCTTATTCTCATTTGCCCTACTTAACAGCGACCTAACTTAAATGATTAAATATTTAAAATTCATCTTTTAGTTTCCTACGTATATATCTATATATATGTATATGCATATTAATATATATATATATCTATATATATTTAATTAATTCTATAAGTATATCTATATGTGTACTTCAATGTATGTGTGTATATGTATGTTCATAGACTATATATATATATATATGTTTGTGTAACTTCTATTTTTGTTGTTGTTGTTGGTGTTGTTGTTGTTGCTGTGAAGGCTTCAAGGCCTTAGACTTGGGGTCTTCACAATGGGCTGAGGCTGATAGACTTTGCCGGGGCCCAAAATATGGTTGTCTGTAGCACCAAAAATTTTGTTTGCACGTATGGAGTTTGAAATGCCATCCCACAGCTCCCTTATACCAGGTTGCTGATGTGTGCTTTCAGAGAGCAGGTGTGCAAGTCGAGTAGAAAACCGCTCGGCAGTCTGCTGTGATTGCAGCTTTTCAACGTCGAACCTACCTTGTGTTTGTTGAGGGGCGTTCTTCGATACACAGAGCCGCGTGCGTATCTTCGCTGCGACAATATAGTGATCCGAGTCAATGTTGGGACCTCGGAACGTATGCACATCTAAAACACTGGATATGTGTCTTCCGTCTATCACAACATGATCGATCTGGTTGAAAGTTTTCCGATCTGGAGACAGCATCTTGGGGATTTTTTTGTTCTGGAATCTAGTGCTACAGATAACCATATTTCAAGCCCCGGCGAAGTCTATCAGCCTCAGCCCGTTTGTGGAAGTTTCGTCGTGGAGGCTGAATTTTCGGACTGTTGTTCCAAAAATACCTTTTTTGCCCACCCTGGCGTTGAAGTAGCCTAGCACAATTTTGATGTCATCGTGGGGGCAGCGGTCATAAGTGTGTTCGAGACGCTCGTAAAAGGCATTCTTGGTCACATCGTCCTTCTCTTCCGTCGGGGCATGGGTGCAAATTAGGGTGGTGTTGAAAAATTTCTTCTTGATGCAGATTTTTTTTGAAATTATTTAGCTACAATTGGAAACTTAACGAATGTTGCACGGGTTAGGTTTATTTTTTTTTTTTTTTTATTTATTTATTAAAGCTTACATAACAAAAAACTTATTATATAAACTATGGTACGCAGCGCTAGCAACATCGGCTTTCGGCTGACTGGTTTATTTAAATACGGCGGAGAAGATCGGATTCCTTTAGGAAATTATAAATTTTAGAGATGTTTGCTACTGATGGTACACTTAATAATTGAACCGGATCGTCGTTGTTGAAGAGGTTTGTTCTTGAGTTTTCCAGAGCGGGACAGACGATAAGTAGGTGATGAATGCTGACGGTGCAATCACAGAACGGGCATTGATTTTGGCGGCTGCCGCTCAATAGGTGTGAATTTGTTATGATACAGTGACCGATGCGAAGTCTGATGTACGGAGTAATTAAATTGGTCGACATGGTTGAGGGAAAATCTGGCTTGGCGCGACTTGGGTTAATCCTTGAGTAATGATGATTATAATTTACCCAGTCGAGAGATAGTATTGTGCTTCTTTTATGTTTTATTAGTCGGAAGATATCGCCTCTTGTAAAGTATGGAGAGGTGATGGTAGGAGTGAGGATCATTTCCTTAGCGGTTGCGTCCGCAGCGGTGTTTCCACTGATACCTGTGTGGCTGGGAGTCCACATTAATTTGAGTTTGTTAGGGAAGGATATTAATTTGTCTCTTATTCCGCTTATGATGTAGTTTGCGTTAATAGGGTTTTTTATCGCCAGGAAGCATGAAAGACTGTCAGTACAGATTATGTATTTTCCTCTATTTAGTTGTGAGTATTCAACAGCTTTGAGAATTGCTGTAGCTTCAGCTGTGAATATTGAGCAAAATGGAAATAACAGCCCATAGGAAATAGGTTCCTTATCTTCTCTGACTGCGGCGAAGGAGGTGTTAGATGCTTTGGATCCATCCGTGAAAAGGAGCTTCCAGCCAGCTGATTTGAAGGGGGTAGTTGCTTCAATGAAGCGGGCTTTGTACATGCAACTGGGCGTATTGGCTTTTTTTAATTCCGCTAGGTCGGTGAGAAATGAGGATTCTTTCACTCTCCACGGTGGGTGTTTGACTCGCCAAGGTAAATGGATTTTTTGCGGTAGTGCATTATCTTTCGCAAATAAGGCGCATTTGTAAATAGATGATGGTACCTTTGGAGAACGTTTTTTTGATAAGGCTGATAGAAAATCCTGTTTCAGGACAATGTTGGTGCCGATGATGAATTTTGGATAAAGTTTACATAGGCAGTCTTCCACACTGTCCTTTAAAGAAGGTAGTCCAGATTCCGATAAGATGTTTTTTAATGGAGATGTCGGGAATGCGCGAATAGAGCGGCGAACTGCAGAGTGGTAAGGTGCAGCAAGCATCTTGATGTGATTCTTAGAGTGATGGCCATATATTTCTAGGCCGTAGTTTATTACAGATGAGCTGATAGACTTGGTTAGGTTTACCAGTAGAGCCGGGCCGATGAGTGAGCGTTTACTCGATAAATATTTGATAATGTTTAAGTTCACAAATAGTTTTTTTATTATATACTGACAGTGTGGCTTAAAGGAGTACTTAGAGTCTAGAATTAATCCTAAATTACTTAAAACTATCTGTACAAGCTAAATTTACATTGTTAAAGTTAAGATTAGGTGAGTTACATTGATGTTTTTTACAGATATGTAGTAGTTTAGATTTGGTGGGAGAAATCGTCGTGCCTGAGTACTTGGACCAATTAAATAACAAAGTTAATATTTCAGTTAAGGAGGCCATAACTATCGTTAAATCTGTAGTTTTTGAAAATAACACGAAGTCATCGGCGTAAATTTGATGGGTAATGCGAGGGAAAGCAGCTAAAATAGCGCTTATTTCGTTAAATGCAATTGTAAAGAGAATGGTGGAGAGAGGGGACCCTTGAGGAGTGCCATTATCGAGGGGAAGTATATCGGAACGGACGTTACGTATGAGGACAGTCATTTTGCGTTTGGAGAGGAATGATTAAATGAATTTGTAAATTTTTGAGCCAACTTTCCATTTGCTTAGTTGCCTTAAAATTACGTGGCTTCCGATTCTATCGAAGGCTTTTAAAAAATCTAGCGAAAGTATTGTAACATGATTTTTGTGGGATAATGCATCAGACACGATATGATCGAAATGCAAAAGAGCATCTAATGTCCCTTGCCCCTTTTTGAATGCGAATTGGTTGGGGTGAATAAGTTTGTGATGTTGGGCGTACCAGGAGAGTCTCGTGGGTTTGCCAGGTTTTAAAATGGGAATTATGGCGCTAGTCTTCCATTGGGAAGGGTAGTTGCCAGTATTGTAGATGTTGTTATAGTGTTTGGTTAGACGGGTTAATATGGTGGGAGGGAGGTGCTTAATGATGGGATATAATATTTTATCGGCCCCAGGGGTTTTGCCCTTAACAAGGGAAAGGGCAGAGAGGATTTCGGGGGTGGATATTTCGGAATCTAAGAACTTGGCCGATGGGGACAGGTTGGAAGAGGGTTGATATGGGGTGTTAAGGGTTGAATGTTTGCTGCGAGCAAATTCTGGGGGGTTATTATGGTTAGAATAACCAAAAAAAGATTAAATAAAAAACTCTAATAAGAGAATCAAAAAATCACACACGCCTCCGAGCAAATATACGACATATTAATTATTAATAATACATAGAAAATTGTTTTTTATTTGGTATATATGAAGATATGGATTTTTGTATATAATAAATATTTTTCATACCAAGATAGTTTGAAGAAATCTTTCTTGTAAATTCACTGTATTATTCACGCACTCGTGGGTGTGTATGTGTGTGAGCAGTGTAAGCAAAATACTGTCAGCAAAATAAATCAGCTGTTGATGCACAGCACATACGAGTATGAGAATATGTAAATATCGTTGCTGGCAAAGAGAAGTGCAGCTCACAAATTCTAAGAGATAGCAAAAGAAATAGTCTGAGACTGTGCACACTTACTCTGTAGAATAGTAAAAAGCTATTTCACTTATGTTTTAGAAAATCATGATTGTGGGGAGCGGACAAGGCATAAAAGGGAAATTGAGAATATTTGTAAAGGACGAAGAGAAAATTATTGCTGAAGGCGGACAAAGCATAAACAGGTGAGCTGAAAACTTTGTAACGATCAAAGAGAAGATTAGGTTTTTTATTACTCTACTCGTTTTAAGCTTCGTTCTGTATTGCCCAAAATTTATATACCTTTTTGGTTAATTTCTTCTCGCTTATGTTTGCATACGCAAATTAGTTTGCTATTGGTTTTTTGTTGCGGCGTTATCTAAGGGCCATGAACTTAGATTAACGGCTATCAATGCACTAAATTGAAAGTTTCAACCTTTTGAGCTTACAATAGGGAAAATGTACCGTATTTAAAGTAGACAAAGGAAACCTTCAATTAGTTGTTCGTATTTGTTGCACTCTTCCTTTTTAATTTAATTTATTTTTTGATAAATATATATGTATAGGTATGTGTGAAGGTTTTTAATAATTTAAAATTTTAAATTTTCTTTTTGTTCAATTCTTATATTTACGTATGTATGATCTAATGATGTATGTATGTGTTACATATAGAAGTGTCCTTTCACCACACTTCTATTCTTGTAATTTTAAATATATATATGTATGGATGTGTGTGAACACTTTATACATATTTCAAAAACTTTAATTATATTTTATTTGTATGTATGATGTGTGTGTACCTTATTATTTGATTTTTGTGTGTATGACTTTCTCAATTTCAAAAATTTTTAATGATTTTGATATGTATGTGTGTATGTGCACTTATGGTATATGTTTCCGCCGGGTGGCGGTGCACAATGGGGTAAAATGTGTCGATTTTGGAGATTAATTCAAAACTCAAATTTCAAGGTACAATTAAAATTTTGGTACCAAACGAAAGGAGATGAAATCCTCCATCACTGGCAATACTTCCAGGTATTCTTTGAAAATCCCGAGATGTCAGTAACAATTACTAAAGTTGATATAAATTTGATTAAAAAGATGCACAATACTCGTGTTTCTAGTGGGCACGACATTAACGTACATAAGTTTAGTAACTACGATTTAAATACAGGAAAATATTGAATGTTATCCTGGTATAGCATGTCTCCAACACTTCGCAAACATTTCATCCCTTGTTATCCAACACTTCATCCATTTACCAGGGTTCGAAAAGGTCAGTCCTCGGTCCACTTCCCGCAGAGAAGTGTAGACTTCCTGTAAATATAAACAAAACCGAATTTCAAATAAGCCGAATCACATGTAAAAGTTTTACGAATATGAAAGACTTACTGTTAAACTAAGCAAAAAGTTACCTTCGCCAAATTTCAAATAAATCGAATGATAAATAAAAAAGAAAAAAGAACAGTCTCCCTATTAATATAAGCAAAAATCCACCTATGTACTGAATTTCAAGTAAATCGAGCGATAAATAAACTCTTTTTGAGTAGGCCAATCCCTGATCTACTTCCGGGAGAGTAGTGAAGTCTTCCTGTTAATCTAAGTAAAAACCCACCAGTGTACCGAATTTCAAGTAAGTCGAGCAATAACTATAAAGTTTTCGAATAGGTTAGTCCCTGGCCCACTCCCCAGAGAGAAGAGTATTCCTGTTAATCTAAGCGAAATACTACCTATGTACCGAATTTCAAGTACCATAAATCCAGCAAAAAATAATTTTTTTTTCAAATAGATCAGTACCTTAACCACTTTCCAGAGAATACTGTAATCTTCCTCTTAATATAAGCAAAAGTCTATCTATGTATGTACCGAATTTCAAGTAAATCGAAAAACTATTGGGTGTATGCATTAATTCGTGCGGTTTTCTAAGAGAGGGCTCTACTAGTATTATTTCGCGTCGTGTTCATCTGTGGCTATATTCATTTCAAAGGTACTGTCAGTTTGCGTCGTTTTCAAAACGAATTGGCACCACTGCTCTATCCAACAGCAATAGCGGCCATCACACATAAAAGGCAAATAAAACGGAATCTTGAACCGAGCGGTCGTATGTGAACAAAAAACATATAAAAAACTGGGCTTTTGAAACTAGTATAAAGTGAATAAAAATCGGCGGAAGAAAAAACGCAAAACACCAAATAAAGTTGAAAAATTGTGTGTGCTGCCCGCTGTGTGAAAAAAAGGAAAAAATATTAATAGAAAAATAAACGGAAAAACCATATTATAACAAACTTTGCTGTTAAAACTAATATAAAGTGAACAAACATCGAAATTAATGCAAAAAAGCGCGAAATACCAAAAAAAAGTGAAATATTGTGTGTGCTGCCCACTATGTGAGAAAAAAAATAAATTGAAAACAAAAAATTTGACACAAAAAAACATACTCTCATAAATCAAAAAAAAAAAAAATACTAAAATACTCAAAATAAAATTCGAGCGGTCACACAAAAAATAAATATGTACGAGTCGTTTAAATGCTTGCAACTGTACAGATACAAAAATACGTCAAATTAATTTTTTAAATTGAAAATACCTAAAGTTCAACAAGCATACAAAAATACAGTCTTTTTAAATCTGCATGTACAGTAATTATTTAAACAAAAAGTTTCAACAAGCTTGTGACAAGATTTTATTGGGTGCTTGGATTACAGTCAATAAACCAATATTAAAAACAACAGCATTAAGTAATTTTGAAATAAATTTTTTTATTCTTTGGAACCAAATGTGGTAAAGTGGAAAATGCAATTAAAAAATTATAAATGTAAGAACGTTTAAACGGAATGAGTTAAGGTTTTATGTGAATAATAAATTAAAAAAGTCATCCATCAGTTAATTTTAAAGCAACACAGCAGAAAAATTGAATGGTATATTGGATTGGAATAAAACAAGAATTTTTAGCCGATACATATTTTTGCCTCGATCACGCAACGCAATAACCACATCAAGTACAAAACATCAACCAGCGCGTCATTGGACTGTTTAATACAGTCAACAACAAAAACCAAGCCGCACAATCCCAACAACAATTCGCACAAAATAAATTTTCTCAAATCCTCGAAAATTATATAATGATTGGTGTCAAATGTACAAGCTTGTATAACACCAAAAAATCCCGTTAGCCACTCCCTCAAATTTGCAGTAGCTAAAAAATATATAGGTATTATACATCTCAGTACCGTTCCTCTCTAAAACGGTTGACATATACCCATCGAAAAAATTATATACAAGTTAAACTATATACTCGTACTACATAGCACATCTGTATACGTATATGCAAAATCTCAATTGCCACTCAAACGCGCTCACAAACAGTAAACATATTGTACTCTGAGTCGTAGCCCAAGACACAGTGGGCCGCGTCCAAGCATATATTACACATTTGTACAGTGGGACAAAATTGAATAGTTTTAATCGGAAATCACCACTAAAAATCCAATTATTCTAAATAACTAAATTTATTAATTATTTGGAATAAATATACACCCAAAAAAAAAAAATTTTAAATTTTGCATACCCACCCAAACATTTGCACTCAGACGCGCTGAGGCAAATAGACACATTAAAATTTGCTGCTAGTTAATATATAGCAGATAAAAAATATTAAAAAAAAAAATCACCCAATTTTTTTTACAAAACTCACCCAATTTTTTTTACAATACTAACCCAATTTTTTTTATAAAACCCACTCTATAGCAATTAATTTTTTCATAAAACCTCATTAAATCAAATCACAAAAAATTCCACAAATGCCAGAAGATAAGGCAGAAAAAGCATCAACCAAGATGAACAGGTACTTGCAATTTTTGATAGCAGCGCTTTTTCGAAAGTTTGGATAGGCAAGGCAACAGACTTATTGGTTTATATGATGACGGCAGGGTTGCGTCTTTACCTGGTTTAGTTATCATAATTATCAGCGACTTTTTCCATATTTGAGGATAAAATCCCAGCTTTAATATGGCACTCTAAAGCTTTGCAAGAAAAACGAGATCTATGCTTTGCCATTTGGGTTTAAGTTTAGGGTTTTTAAAAGTTATAGTTATGAGTGAGATGCGTTTCGGATAATAGCAAATTGAGTGCTAATCCTGAGTTCACTCATTTTTTGGTCATCAGGGCTTGAAGCATTTGGTTTTACGCTTTTATTAGATCTACTTTGCATGGTTTACATAAATTGTGCCATGCACTGGGTTAGATTACGAATCATGGTCACAACTCCAGTGCTGGAGGGAATGACTGGAGGCGTCGGTTCACTGGCTTTTAGCACGTTGGCATTGGTCATTTGACCAATATTTGAGCTGGGTAGGTTGAAAGGGTTTGGAATGGAAGTAGTATATGGGAGTTGGTTCCGTTTGGTTTGTATACCCTGAGCAAGTTTAGATTTAAAATTTTTGTAAATCGGACAACCTCTGTAATTAGCGGTGTGGTTGCCACCGCAGTTGCTAAACTTTTTTGTGTTGGATCCGTTTTATTCAAGGGCCATTTGGTGGAATGGTGAAGATCACCACATGCTACGCAGACGGTACGTAAAGAGCAATAGGATTTTGTGTGACCAAATTCCTGGCAGTTTGTGTATTGCATGGGACCATTACGCTTAAGCGCATCTTCCACCGTGATACTTTGGTGTAAAAGATATTTTAACCCGTAAATTGGATGCGTTAATTTCTTCTTAAGTTGAGCTGAGCTTGGAAATAATAACACTTTAAACATAGGCCGCAGCACTTTATTTCTGTTAATTATGTTAACCACCGCCCTTATTTCAAACCCTTGCTCCTTTACAACTTCTTTATGTCACCTGAGTCAACAGTGGCTTCAATTCCCTTAATAACAATAATCAGTACTTTCAGACTCTTTAACTGGTAGGAGTAATAATTCTTGTTGTTTGCTGAAAGAAACGCAACGACTTCACGAAAGTCTTTTTTACTGTGTACTTGTATTTTTGTCTCGTCTATGTTTCCTTTTTTAAAAGGTACAATGTGAAAATTATTGGTATCTATTATCTTAGCTATGTTCGTAATGAGTAAGTTAGAGCTGCGCTTCCGCAAGTAAATTGGTGGAGGTACAATGTGAAAATTATTGGTATCAATTATCTTGGTTATGTAACGAGTAAATTAGAGCTGCGCTTCCGCAAGAAAATTGGTGGGGGCTTAGTATTAGCCACTGTGGAAACACTATCTGGGTCTATTACAGGCTCTTCCTCATTTAACAGGGCAAATCTGTTCCCTTTTAGTGCATCACCATCAGCATCGATAGTGGAGCCATGCTCTTAGCATTACCAATTTTTTGGAAGCACTAGATTTCTCTATTTGTTTATGTAGCGATCAATACCTGTCTGCACTGCCGACCATTTTTTTCATTTTGGCTGTCCCATCTTGTTCAGTATTAGTCGCCCGCACTGGAGTTGCTGCTGCTGCTGCGCTGCTTGACCGCATAGCTGTTTGTTTTTCTGCTATTGCGCATGTTGGGCAGAGAGCCTTCTCTGTTGTTGCTAAGGTCTGCGCTGGCGCCTTTAGAGTTGAACTGTTTGCCTTTGCACTGCTGTTATGTGAAGATTTACTCGCAACAACAGTGAAATAGGCATTTCTCTCTGCCGTCGCTCTTTCTGATTTGAGCGTTGATCACTCTCTTTATTTGGAAATGATTTTGTTTTTTCATATATTCTGTTTATTTTTTATTTTTTTTCCTATTTTTTTATATGTTTATTGCCAACTTAAGTGGCTTTACACCCACTACAGTCGATGTATAAATTTAAACGATTTAGTATTTTCTTTTTCGTAAACTTTAAGCGAAGTTACGGAGCATATAAAAAAGCACGTCCGCACAATAAAGCAGCCTAATTGGCAAAAAAAGACGAAAATAAACTTTTTTTAAATAAGTTAGGCCCCGGTCCACTTCCCGGCGAGAAGTGTATTCTTCCTGTTAATCTGAGCAAGAAGTCCCTTGTGTGCGGAGTTTCAATCAAATCGAACCATATTTTTTTTAATAAGTCTGTCACTGTTCCTCTTCCCACGTACCTATAAGACGAGTCTTCCTATTAATCTATGCAAAAAGCCACCCATGTATCGAATATCAAGAACATCGAACCATAACTAAGATTTCTTTCAATAGGTCAGCACACGATCCACTTCCCGGAGAAAAAAAGAGTCTTCCTGTTAACCTAAGCAAAAATACAGCTGTGTACCGAATTTCAAGTAAATCGATACATAAATAATTTTTTTATGAAGTGTAGTTTTGCTGTTAAACTAAACAAAAAGCTACGTATGTACCGAATTTAGAGTAAGTTGAACCATACCTAAGATTTTTGAATAGGTCAGCCCCTGATCCACATAACGGAGAGCAAAAGAGTATTCCTGTTAACACAAGCAAAAATACAGCTATGTATCGAATTTCAAGTAAATCGAACTATAAATAAAATTTTTTTGGAAAAGGTCAGGACCTGGTCCACCTTCTGTAGAGAAGTTTAGTCTTCCCGTTTATTTAAGCAAAAAGGCACCTATGTAACGAGTTTCGAGTAATGCGCTCCAGAAATAATTTTTTTTTTTTCGATAAGTCAGTTTCAAGTCCACTTCCCAGTCAATGGTCCACTTTTCGGAGACAAGTGAAGTCTTCCTCTTAATTTGGGCAAAAAGCCATATACGTCCCTAATTACAAGTAAGCCGAGCCATAAATAAGATAAGTCAGTCTCTCTGGTCCATTTTTCGGAGAGAAGTGTAGACTTCTTGCTAACTTGAGCAAAAAGCACATATATACAGAAATTCGAGAAAATCGAACCATAACTAAGATTTCCTAATTACAAGTAAGCCGAGCCATAAATAAGATAAGTCAGTCTCTCTGGTCCAATTTCCGGAGAGAAGTGTAGTCTTCCTATTTACTTAAGCAAAAAGACACCTATATACAGACATTCACGAAGATCGAACCATAAATACCTGGTTAACTTTCCGGAGAGAAGTGTGGCATTGCTGCTAACTAGGCCAAGGACCACTTATGCCCGGAATTTCAAGTAAACGTATTCATTAATTTGTTTTTTCGAATAGGAAATTCCCTGGTTCACTTTTCGGAGAGAAGTGTAGACTTCCTGTTAACTTAAGCAAAAGCTACTTTTGTACTGAAATTCAAAATAGCTCAGATTTCCAAGAATTATAAAAACAATCTGACGAAACTTAGAGTCAACGGTTAAGAGATATTCTTTGAGATTACTTGATATTTCATAGCTACATTAAGTCTTGACTTACTTCGCTTACATTCATGATCACTGCATAAGTTTAGTAGATGTAGATGGATGTATGGATGGCTTTTTATCTCCTGAGTTTTTCATTACCGCAAAGTATTTACTCACTTACTTAATTTACTGGCGTAGACACCGCTTACGAGATTTTAGCCGAGTTAACAGCATTGCGCCATTTGCTTCTTCTTTTTGCTGTGCGGCGCCAATTGGAAATAACAAGTACAGCCAGGTCCTTCTCTACTTGATCCTTCCAACGGAGTGGAGGTCTTCCTCTTCGTATCCATCCGGACCACATGGCCTATCCAGCGTAGCCGCTGCTTCTTAATTCGCTGAACTATGCCAATATCGACGTTTAATAGCTTACTTAGTCCAAAGTAGCACCTGTTGGCAAGAGTGATTCTGCGCTGGATTTCAAGGCTGACATTATTATTGGTGTTGATGCTGGTTCCTATATAGACGAAATTATCTACGACCTCAAAGTTATGACTGTCAACAGTGACGTGAAAGCCGAGTCGCGAGTGCGATGACTGTTTGTTTGATGACAGAAGATATTTCGTCTTGCCCTCGTTCACTACCAGACCCATATCCTTCGCTTCCTTATCCAGTCTGGAGAAAGCAGAACTCACGGCGCGGTTGTTGAGGCCAATTGCGCCTTCTCTATTCAGCTCTGCTGCTCGTATTATTTTCTCCGGCTTTAAATTAAAAAAGTCGCACGATAACTAGTCACGTTGTCTGAAACCTCGTTTGGTTTCGAACGGCTCGGAGAGGTCCTTCTCGATCCTGATGAAGCTCTTAGTGTTGCGGGGATACTAAATTCAGACATAGCTCCTATTCGTGCTGTTGAAGGCTGCTTTAAAATCGACGAAGAGGTGGTGGGTGCCTTGGGTTTTTTTCGTTGGCGCATGGTGAATATCTGGTCAATGGTTGACTTACCAGGTCTAAAGCCACACTGATAAGGTTCAATCAGTTTGTTGACGGTGGGCTTTAGTCTTTCACACAATACGCTTAATAGGACCTTATATGCGATGTTAAGAAAGCTTATCCCACTGTCATTGGCGTAGGCTGTGGAAACGCCTTTTTTGTGGATTGGGCAGAGCGCACTTAGGTTCCAATGCACCTGATCAATTCTTCACCGCCGTGTTTGAATAGATCGGCCGGTAATCCATCGGTCCCCACCGCTTTGTTGTTTTTTAAGCGGACAATTGCTATTCGGACTTCTTCATAGTCGGGTAACGGAACAACTTTTCCATCGTCATCAATTGGAGTTTCAGGTTCACCATCTCCGGGTGTTTCCTCTTCACTACCATTCAGAAGGCTGGAGAAGTGATCCCTCCATAAAACCAGTATACTCTGGGCATCTATCACTAGCTCACCTCCCTTCAAGAGTACTCGCGCATCTCGGCCTCTTTCGTTTTTTGTCTGCAGACGCGTCTTGCTGCGGGGTCAACAACAAAAACCAAGCCGCACAATCACAACAACAATTCGCACAAAATAAATTTTCTCAAATCCTCGAAAATTATATAATGATTGGTGTCAAATGTACAAGCTTTATAACACCAAAAAATCCCGTTAGCCACTCCCTCAAATTTGCAGTAGCTAAAAAATATGTAGGTATTATACATCTCAGTACCGTTCCTCTCTAAAACGGTTGACATATACTCATCGAAAAAATTATATACAAGTTAAACTATATACTCGTACTACATAGCACATCTCGCGCTCACAAACAGTAAACATATTGTACTCTGAGTCGTAGCCCAAGACACAGTGGGCCGCGTCCAAGCATATATTACACATTTGTACAGTGGGACAGAATTGAATAGTTTTAATCGGAAATCACCACTAAAAATCCAATTATTCTAAATAAATAAATTTATTTTTTATTTGGAATAAATATACACATTAAAATTTGCTGCTAGTTAATATATAGCAGATGAAAGATATTTAAAAAAAAAAATCACCCAATTTTTTTAAAAAACTCACCCAATTTTTTTTACAATACTAACCCAATTTTTTTTATAAAACCCACTCTATAGCAATTAAATTTTTTCATAAAACCCCATTAAATCAAATCACAAAAAATTCCGCAAATGCCAGAAGATAAGGCAGAAAAAGCATCAACCAAGATGAACAGGTACTTGCAATTTTTGATAGCAGCGCTTTTTCGAAAGTTTGGATAGGCAAGGCAACAGACTTATTGGTTTATATGATGACGGCAGGGTTGCGTCTTTACCTGGTTTAGTTATCATAATTATCAGCGACTTTTTCCATATTTGAGGATAAAATCCCAGCTTTAATATGGCACTGTAAAGCTTTGCAAGAAAAACGAGATCTATGCTTTGCCATTTGGGTTTAAGTTTAGGGATTTAAAAGTTATAGTTATGAGTGAGATGCGTTTCGGATAATAGCAAATTGAGTGCTAATCCTGAGTTCACTCATTTTTTGGTCATCAGGGCTTGAAGCATTTGGTTTTACGCTTTTATTAGATCTACTTTGCATGGTTTACATAAATTGTGCCATGCACTGGGTTAGATTAAGAATCATGGTCACAACTCCTGTGCTGGAGGGAATGACTGGAGGCGTCGGTTCACTGGCTTTTAGCACGTTGGCATTGGTCATTTGACCAATATTTGAGCTGAGTAGGTTGAAAGGGTTTGGAATGGAAGTAGTATATGGGAGTTGGTTCCGTTTGGCTTGTATACCCTGAGCAAGTTTAGATTTAAAATTTTTGTAAATCGGACAACCTCTGTAATTAGCGGTGTGGTTGCCACCGCAGTTGCTAAACTTTTTTGTGTTGGATCCGTTTTATTCAAGGGCCATTTGGTGGAATGGTGAAGATCACCACATGCTACGCAGACGGTACGTAAAGTGCAATAGGATTTTGTGTGACCAAATTCCTGGCAGTTTGTGTATTGCATGGGACCATTACGCTTAAGCGCATCTTCCACCGTGATACTTTGGTGTAAAAGATATTTTAACCCGTAAATTGGATGCGTTTATTTCTTCTTAAGTTGAGCTGAGCTTGGAAACAATAACACTTTAAACATAGGCCGCAGCACTTTATTTCTGTTAATTATGTTAACCACCGCCCTTATTTCAAACCCTTGCTCCTTTACAACTTCTTTAAGTCACCTGAGTCAACAGTGGCTTCAATTCCCTTAATAACAATAATCAGTACTTTCAGACTCTTTAACTGGTAGGAGTAATAATTCTTGTTGTTTGCTGAAAGAAACGCAACGACTTCACGAAAGTCTTTTTTACTGTGTACTTGTATTTTTGTCTCGTCTATGTTTCCTTTTTCAAAAGGTACAATGTGAAAATTATTGGTATCTATTATCTTAGCTATGTTCGTAACGAGTAAGTTAGAGCTGCGCTTCCGCAAGTAAATTGGTGGAGGTACAATGTGAAAATTATTGGTATCAATTATCTTGGTTATGTTCGTAACGAGTAAATTAGAGCTGCGCTTCCGCAAGAAAATTGGTGGGGGCTTAGTATTAGCCACTGTGGAAACACTATCTGGGTCTATTACAGGCTCTTCCTCATTTAACGGGGCAAATCTGTTCCCTTTTAGTGCATCACCATCAGCATCGATAGTGGAGCCATGCTCTTAGCATTACCAATTTTTTGGAAGCACTAGATTTCTCTATTTGTTTATGTAGCGATCAATACCTGTCTGCACTGCCGACCATTTTTTTCATTTTGGCTGTCCCATCTTGTTCAGTATTAGTCGCTGGCACTGGAGTTGCTGCTGCTGCTGCGCTGCTTGACTGCATAGCTGTTTGTTTTTCTGCTATTGCGCATGTTGGGCAGAGAGCCTTCTCTGTTGTTGCTAAGGTCTGCGCTGGCGCCTTTAGAGTTGAACTGTTTGCCTTTGCACTGCTGTTATGTGAAGATTTACTCGCAACAACAGTGAAATAGGCATTTCTCTCTGCCGTCGCTCTTTCTGATTTGAGCGTTGATCACTCTCTTTATTTGGAAATGATTTTGTTTTTTCATATATTCTGTTTATTTTTTATTTTTTTTCCTATTTTTTTTATATGTTTATTGCCAACTTAAGTGGCTTTACACCCACTACAGTCGATGTATAAATTTAATATTTAGTAGTTTCGTTTTCGTAAACTTTAAGCGAAGTTACGGAGCATATAAATAAGCACGTCCGCACACTAAAGCAGCCTAATTGGCAAAAAAAGACGAAAATAAACTTTTTTTTAAATAAGTTAGGCAAGAAGTCCCCTGTGTGCGGAGTTTCAATTAAATCGAACCATATTTTTTTTAATAAGTCTGTCACTGGTCCTCTTCCCACGTACCTATAAGACGAGTCTTCCTATTAATCTATGCAAAGAGCCACCCATGTACCGAATATCAAGAACATCGAACCATAACTAAGATTTCTTTCAATAGGTCAGCACCCGATCCACTTCCCGGAGAAAAAAATAGTCTTCCTGTTAACCTAAGCAAAAATACAGCTGTGTACCGAATTTCAAGTAAATCGATACGTAAATAATTTTTATATGAAGTGTAGTTTTGCTGTTAAACTAAACAAAAAGCTACGTATGTACCGAATTTAGAGTAAGTTGAACCATACCTAAGATTTTTGAATAGGTCAGCCCCTGATCCACATAACGGAGAGCAAAAGAGTATTCCTGTTAACACAAGCAAAAATACAGCTATGTACAGAAATTCAAGTAAATCGAACTATAAGTAAGGTTTTTCGAATAAGTAAGTCTACAGTCGTGGTCTACTTTCCGGAGAGAAATTTAGTGTTCCTGTAAATCTAAGCAAAAAGACACCTATGTACCGAGTTGCAAGTAATGCGCTCCATAAATAATTTTTTTTTTGAATAAGTCAGTCCCAACTCAATATACCGGAGAGAACTATTTTCTTCCTCTTAATCTAAGCAAAGAGCCACCTTTGTACCAAACTTCAAGGAAATCGAACCAATAATAAACTTTTCTTCAATTGGTCGGTTAATGGTCCACTTTTCGGAGAGAAGTGTAGTCTTCCTGTTAATTTAAACAAAAAGCCACCTATGTACCGAATTGCAAGTAAACCGAGCCATAAATAAGATTTTTTTGAATAAGTCAGGCCTCGGCCCACTTCCCGGAGAGAAGTGTAATCTTCCTGTTAATCTAAGCAAAAAGACACATATGTACCGAATTTCAAGTATATCGAACCACAGCTAAGATTTCTTTGAATAAGTCAGCTCCTGATCCACTTCCCAGAGAGAAAAAAGAGTCTGCCGGTTAACATTAGCAAAAATACAGCTATGTACCGAATTTCAAGTAAATCGAACTATAAATAAAATTTTTTTGGAAAAGGTCAGGACCTGGTCCACCTTCTGTAGAGAAGTTTAGTCTTCGCGTTTATTTAAGCAAAAAGGCACCTATGTAACGAGTTTCGAGTAATGCGCTCCAGAAATAATTTTTTTTTTTCAATAAGTCAGTTTCAAGTCCACTTCCCAGTCAATGGTCCACTTTTCGGAGACAAGTGAAGTCTTCCTCTTAATTTGGGCAAAAAGCCACATACGTCCCTAATTACAAGTAAGCCGAGCCATAAATAAGATAAGTCAGTCTCTCTGGTCCATTTTTCGGAGAGAGGTGTAGACTTCTTGCTAACTTGAGCAAAAAGCACATATATACAGAAATTCGAGAAAATCGAACCATAACTAAGATTTCCTAATTACAAGTAAGCCGAGCCATAAATAAGATAAGTCAGTCTCTCTGGTCCAATTTCCGGAGAGAAGTGTAGTCTTCCTATTTACTTAAGCAAAAAGACACCTATATACAGACATTCACGAAGATCGAACCATAAATACCTGGTTAACTTTCCGGAGAGAAGTGTGGCATTGCTGCTAGCTAGGCCAAGGACCACTTATGCCCGGAATTTCAAGTAAACGTATTCATTAATTTGTTTTTTCGAATAGGAAATTCCCTGGTTCACTTTTTGGAGAGAAGTGTAGACTTCCTGTTAACTTAAGCAAAAGCTACTTTTGTACTGAAATTCAAAATAGCTCAGATTTCCAAGAATTATAAAAACAATCTGACGAAACTTAGAGTCAACGGTTAAGAGATATTCTTTGAGATTACTTGATATTTCATAGCTACATTAAGTCTTGACTTACTTCGCTTACATTCATGATCACTGCATAAGTTTAGTAGATGTAGATGGATGTATGGATGGCTTTTTATCTCCTGAGTTTTTCATTACCGCAAAGTATTTACTCACTTACTTAATTTACTGGCGTAGACACCGCTTACGAGATTTTAGCCGAGTTAACAGCATTGCGCCATTTGCTTCTTCTTTTTGCTGTGCGGCGCCAATTGGAAATAACAAGTACAGCCAGGTCTTTCTCTACTTGATCCTTCCAACGGAGTGGAGGTCTTCCTCTTCGTATCCATCCGGACCACATGGCCTATCCAGCGTAGCCGCTGCTTCTTAATTCGCTGAACTATGCCAATGTCGACGTTTAATAGCTTACTTAGTCCAAAGTAGCACCTGTTGGCAAGAGTGATTCTGCGCTGGATTTCAAGGCTGACATTATTATTGGTGTTGATGCTGGTTCCTAGATAGACGAAATTATCTACGACCTCAAAGTTATGACTGTCAACAGTGACGTGAAAGCCGAGTCGCGAGTGCGATGACTGTTTGTTTGATGACAGAAGATATTTCGTCTTGCCCTCGTTCACTACCAGACCCATATCCTTCGCTTCCTTATCCAGTCTGGAGAAAGCAGAACTCACGGCGCGGTTGTTGAGGCCAATTGTGCCTTCTCTATTCAGCTCTGCTGCTCGTATTATTTTCTCCGGCTTTAAATTAAAAAAGTCGCACGATAAATAGTCACGTTGTCTGAAACCTCGTTTGGTTTCGAACGGCTCGGAGAGGTCCTTCTCGATCCTGATGAAGCTCTTAGTGTTGCGGGGATACTAAATTCAGACATAGCTCCTATTCGTGCTGTTGAAGGCTGCTTTAAAATCGACGAAGAGGTGGTGGGTGCCTTGGGTTTTTTTCGTTGGCGCATGGTGAATATCTGGTCAATGGTTGACTTACCAGGTCTAAAGCCACACTGATAAGGTTCAATCAGTTTGATGACGGTGGGCTTTAGTCTTTCACACAATACGCTTAATAGGACCTTATATGCGATGTTAAGAAAGCTTATCCCACTGTCATTGGCGTAGACTGTGGAAACGCCTTTTTTGTGGATTGGGCAGAGCGCACTTAGGTTCCAATGCACCTGATCAATTCTTCACCGCCGTGTTTGAATAGATCGGCCGGTAATCCATCGGTCCCCACCGCTTTGTTGTTTTTTAAGCGGACAATTGCTATTCGGACTTCTTCATAGTCGGGTAACGGAACAACTTTTCCATCGTCATCAATTGGAGTTTCAGGTTCACCATCTCCGGGTGTTTCCTCTTCACTACCATTCAGAAGGCTGGAGAAGTGATCCCTCCATAAAACCAGTATACTCTGGGCATCTGTCACTAGCTCACCTCCCTTCAAGAGTACTCGCGCATCTCGGCCTCTTTCGTTTTTTGTCTGCAGACGCGTCTTGCTTCCCTCTTCTCGGTATCTATCTCACCCCGCGGGTGTTGTGGTCGATTGCCAGGTTACGAGGTAGGTAGTCTGTTTTCTCTCCACTGCGATACGGTAGTCCTCATCGTACCAGCTGTTTTTGCGTGTCGCAGCGGAGAGAAAACAAACTGCCTACCTCGCAACCTTTTCGATCGACCACAAGAGGGAAGCAAGACGCATCTGCAGACAAAAAAGAAAGAGGCCGAGATGCGTGAGTATGAAGAGCTTGACTGTTTGAATGGTATATTGGATTGGAATAAAACAAGAATTTTTAGCCGATACATATTTTTGCCTCGATCACGCAACGCAATAACCACATCAAGTACAAAACATCAACCAGCGCGTCATTGGACTGTTTAATACGGTCAACAACAAAAACCAAGCCGCACAATCACAACAACAATTCGCACAAAATAAATTTTCTCAAATCCTCGAAAATTATATAATGATTGGTGTCAAATGTACAAGCTTTATAACACCAAAAAATCCCGTTAGCCACTCCCTCAAATTTGCAGTAGCTAAAAAATATATAGGTATTATACATCTCAGTACCGTTCCTCTCTAAAACGGTTGACATATACCCATCGAAAAAATTATATACAAGTTAAACTATATACTCGTACTACATAGCACATCTGTATACGTATATGCAAAATCTCAATTGCCACTCAAACGCGCTCACAAACAGTAAACATATTGTACTCTGAGTCGTAGCCCAAGACACAGTGGGCCGCGTCCAAGCATATATTACACATTTGTACAGTGGGACAGAATTGAATAGTTTTAATGGGAAATCACCACTAAAAATCCAATTATTCTAAATAAATAAATTTATTATTTATTTGGAATAAATATACACAATAAAATTTGCTGCTAGTTAATATATAGCAGATGAAAGATATTTAAAAAAAAAAAATCACCCAATTTTTTTTACAAAACTCACCCAATTTTTTTTACAATACTAACCCAATTTTATTTATAAAACCCACTCTATAGCAATTAATTTTTTCATAAAACCTCATTAAATCAAATCACAAAAAATTCCACAAATGCCAGAAGATAAGGCAGAAAAAGCATCAACCAAGATGAACAGGTACTTGCAATTTTTGATAGCAGCGCTTTTTCGAAAGTTTGGATAGGCAAGGCAACAGACTTATTGGTTTATATGATGACGGCAGGGTTGCGTCTTTACCTGGTTTAGTTATCATAATTATCAGCGACTTTTTCCATATTTGAGGATAAAATCCCAGCTTTAATATGGCACTCTAAAGCTTTGCAAGAAAAACGAGATCTATGCTTTGCCATTTGGGTTTAAGTTTAGGGTTTTTAAAAGTTATAGTTATGAGTGAGATGCGTTTCGGATAATAGCAAATTGAGTGCTAATCCTGAGTTCACTCATTTTTTGGTCATCAGGGCTTGAAGCATTTGGTTTTACGCTTTTATTAGATCTACTTTGCATGGTTTACATAAATTGTGCCATGCACTGGGTTAGATTAAGAATCATGGTCACAACTCCAGTGCTGGAGGGAATGACTGGAGGCGTCGGTTCACTGGCTTTTAGCACGTTGGCATTGGTCATTTGACCAATATTTGAGCTGGGTAGGTTGAAAGGGTTTGGAATGGAAGTAGTATATGGGAGTTGGTTCCGTTTGGCTTGTATACCCTGAGCAAGTTTAGATTTAAAATTTTTGTAAATCGGACAGCCTCTGTAATTAGCGGTGTGGTTGCCACCGCAGTTGCTAAACTTTTTTGTGTTGGATCCGTTTTATTCAAGGGCCATTTGGTGGAATGGTGAAGATCACCACATGCTACGCAGACGGTACGTAAAGTGCAATAGGATTTTGTGTGACCAAATTCCTGGCAGTTTGTGTATTGCATGGGACCATTACGCTTAAGCGCATCTTCCACCGTGATACTTTGGTGTAAAAGATATTTTAACCCGTAAATTGGATGCGTTTATTTCTTCTTAAGTTGAGCTGAGCTTGGAAACAATAACACTTTAAACATAGGCCGCAGCACTTTATTTCTGTTAATTATGTTAACCACCGCCCTTATTTCAAACCCTTGCTCCTTTACAACTTCTTTATGTCACCTGAGTCAACAGTGGCTTCAATTCCCTTAATAACAATAATCAGTACTTTCAGACTCTTTAACTGGTAGGAGTAATAATTCTTGTTGTTTGCTGAAAGAAACGCAACGACTTCACGAAAGTCTTTTTTACTGTGTACTTGTATTTTTGTCTCGTCTATGTTTCCTTTTTCAAAAGGTACAATGTGAAAATTATTGGTATCTATTATCTTAGCTATGTTCGTAACGAGTAAGTTAGAGCTGCGCTTCCGCAAGTAAATTGGTGGAGGTACAATGTGAAAATTATTGGTATCAATTATCTTGGTTATGTTCGTAACGAGTAAATTAGAGCTGCGCTTCCGCAAGAAAATTGGTGGGGGCTTAGTATTAGCCACTGTGGAAACACTATCTGGGTCTATTACAGGCTCTTCCTCATTTAACGGGGCAAATCTGTTCCCTTTTAGTGCATCACCATCAGCATCGATAGTGGAGCCATGCTCTTAGCATTACCAATTTTTTGGAAGCACTAGATTTCTCTATTTGTTTATGTAGCGATCAATACCTGTCTGCACTGCCGACCATTTTTTTCATTTTGGCTGTCCCATCTTGTTCAGTATTAGTCGCCCGCACTGGAGTTGCTGCTGCTGCTGCGCTGCTTGACCGCATAGCTGTTTGTTTTTCTGCTATTGCGCATGTTGGGCAGAGAGCCTTCTCTGTTGTTGCTAAGGTCTGCGCTGGCGCCTTTAGAGTTGAACTGTTTGCCTTTGCACTGGTGTTATGTGAAGATTTACTCGCAACAACAGTGAAATAGGCATTTCTCTCTGCCGTCGCTCTTTCTGATTTGAGCGTTAATCACTCTCTTTATTTGGAAATGATTTTGTTTTTTCATATATTCTGTTTATTTTTTATTTTTTTTCCTATTTTTTTTATATGTTTATTGCCAACTTAAGTGGCTTTACACCCACTACAGTCGATGTATAAATTTAATATTTAGTAGTTTCGTTTTCGTAAACTTTAAGCGAAGTTACGGAGCATATAAATAAGCACGTCCGCACACTAAAGCAGCCTAATTGGCAAAAAAAGACGAAAATAAACTTTTTTTTAAATAAGTTAGGCAAGAAGTCCCCTGTGTGCGGAGTTTCAATTAAATCGAACCATATTTTTTTTAATAAGTCTGTCACTGGTCCTCTTCCCACGTACCTATAAGACGAGTCTTCCTATTAATCTATGCAAAGAGCCACCCATGTACCGAATATCAAGAACATCGAACCATAACTAAGATTTCTTTCAATAGGTCAGCACCCGATCCACTTCCCGGAGAAAAAAATAGTCTTCCTGTTAACCTAAGCAAAAATACAGCTGTTTACCGAATTTCAAGTAAATCGATACGTAAATAATTTTTTTATGAAGTGTAGTTTTGCTGTTAAACTAAACAAAAAGCTACGTATGTACCGAATTTAGAGTAAGTTGAACCATACCTAAGATTTTTGAATAGGTCAGCCCCTGATCCACATAACGGAGAGCAAAAGAGTATTCCTGTTAACACAAGCAAAAATACAGCTATGTACAGAAATTCAAGTAAATCGAACTATAAGTAAGGTTTTTCGAATAAGTAAGTCTACAGTCGTGGTCTACTTTCCGGAGAGAAATTTAGTGTTCCTGTAAATCTAAGCAAAAAGACACCTATGTACCGAGTTGCAAGTAATGCGCTCCATAAATAATTTTTTTTTTGAATAAGTCAGTCCCAACTCAATATACCGGAGAGAACTATTTTCTTCCTCTTAATCTAAGCAAAGAGCCACCTTTGTACCAAACTTCAAGGAAATCGAACCAATAATAAACTTTTCTTCAATTGGTCGGTTAATGGTCCACTTTTCGGAGAGAAGTGTAGTCTTCCTGTTAATTTAAACAAAAAGCCACCTATGTACCGAATTGCAAGTAAACCGAGCCATAAATAAGATTTTTTTGAATAAGTCAGGCCTCGGCCCACTTCCCGGAGAGAAGTGTAATCTTCCTGTTAATCTAAGCAAAAAGACACATATGTACCGAATTTCAAGTATATCGAACCACAGCTAAGATTTCTTTGAATAAGTCAGCTCCTGATCCACTTCCCAGAGAGAAAAAAGAGTCTGCCGGTTAACATTAGCAAAAATACAGCTATGTACCGAATTTCAAGTAAATCGAACTATAAATAAAATTTTTTTGGAAAAGGTCAGGACCTGGTCCATCTTCTGTAGAGAAGTTTAGTCTTCGCGTTTATTTAAGCAAAAAGGCACCTATGTAACGAGTTTCGAGTAATGCGCTCCAGAAATAATTTTTTTTTTTCAATAAGTCAGTTTCAAGTCCACTTCCCAGTCAATGGTCCACTTTTCGGGGACAAGTGAAGTCTTCCTCTTAATTTGGGCAAAAAGCCACATACGTCCCTAATTACAAGTAAGCCGAGCCATAAATAAGATAAGTCAGTCTCTCTGGTCCATTTTTCGGAGAGAGGTGTAGACTTCTTGCTAACTTGAGCAAAAAGCACATATATACAGAAATTCGAGAAAATCGAACCATAACTAAGATTTCCTAATTACAAGTAAGCCGAGCCATAAATAAGATAAGTCAGTCTCTCTGGTCCAATTTCCGGAGAGAAGTGTAGTCTTCCTATTTACTTAAGCAAAAAGACACCTATATACAGACATTCACGAAGATCGAACCATAAATACCTGGTTAACTTTCCGGAGAGAAGTGTGGCATTGCTGCTAACTAGGCCAAGGACCACTTATGCCCGGAATTTCAAGTAAACGTATTCATTAATTTGTTTTTTTCGAATAGGAAATTCCCTGGTTCACTTTTTGGAGAGAAGTGTAGACTTCCTGTTAACTTAAGCAAAAGCTACTTTTGTACTGAAATTCAAAATAGCTCAGATTTCCAAGAATTATAAAAACAATCTGACGAAACTTAGAGTCAACGGTTAAGAGATATTCTTTGAGATTACTTGATATTTCATAGCTACATTAAGTCTTGACTTACTTCGCTTACATTCATGATCACTGCATAAGTTTAGTAGATGTAGATGGATGTATGGATGGCTTTTTATCTCCTGAGTTTTTCATTACCGCAAAGTATTTACTCACTTACTTAATTTACTGGCGTAGACACCGCTTACGAGATTTTAGCCGAGTTAACAGCATTGCGCCATTTGCTTCTTCTTTTTGCTGTGCGGCGCCAATTGGAAATAACAAGTACAGCCAGGTCTTTCTCTACTTGATCCTTCCAACGGAGTGGAGGTCTTCCTCTTCGTATCCATCCGGACCACATGGCCTATCCAGCGTAGCCGCTGCTTCTTAATTCGCTGAACTATGCCAATGTCGACGTTTAATAGCTTACTTAGTCCAAAGTAGCACCTGTTGGCAAGAGTGATTCTGCGCTGGATTTCAAGGCTGACATTATTATTGGTGTTGATGCTGGTTCCTAGATAGACGAAATTATCTACGACCTCAAAGTTATGACTGTCAACAGTGACGTGAAAGCCGAGTCGCGAGTGCGATGACTGTTTGTTTGATGACAGAAGATATTTCGTCTTGCCCTCGTTCACTACCAGACCCATATCCTTCGCTTCCTTATCCAGTCTGGAGAAAGCAGAACTCACGGCGCGGTTGTTGAGGCCAATTGTGCCTTCTCTATTCAGCTCTGCTGCTCGTATTATTTTCTCCGGCTTTAAATTAAAAAAGTCGCACGATAAATAGTCACGTTGTCTGAAACCTCGTTTGGTTTCGAACGGCTCGGAGAGGTCCTTCTCGATCCTGATGAAGCTCTTAGTGTTGCGGGGATACTAAATTCAGACATAGCTCCTATTCGTGCTGTTGAAGGCTGCTTTAAAATCGACGAAGAGGTGGTGGGTGCCTTGGGTTTTTTTCGTTGGCGCATGGTGAATATCTGGTCAATGGTTGACTTACCAGGTCTAAAGCCACACTGATAAGGTTCAATCAGTTTGTTGACGGTGGGCTTTAGTCTTTCACACAATACGCTTAATAGGACCTTATATGCGATGTTAAGAAAGCTTATCCCACTGTCATTGGCGTAGACTGTGGAAACGCCTTTTTTGTGGATTGGGCAGAGCGCACTTAGGTTCCAATGCACCTGATCAATTCTTCACCGCCGTGTTTGAATAGATCGGCCGGTAATCCATCGGTCCCCACCGCTTTGTTGTTTTTTAAGCGGACAATTGCTATTCGGACTTCTTCATAGTCGGGTAACGGAACAACTTTTCCATCGTCATCAATTGGAGTTTCAGGTTCACCATCTCCGGGTGTTTCCTCTTCACTACCATTCAGAAGGCTGGAGAAGTGATCCCTCCATAAAACCAGTATACTCTGGGCATCTGTCACTAGCTCACCTCCCTTCAAGAGTACTCGCGCATCTCGGCCTCTTTCGTTTTTTGTCTGCAGACGCGTCTTGCTGCCCTCTTCTCGGTATCTATCCCACCCCGCGGGTGTTGTGGTCGATTGCCAGGTTACGAGGTAGGTAGTCTGTTTTCTCTCCACTGCGATACGGTAGTCCTCATCGTACCAGCTGTTTTTGCGTGTCGCAGCGGAGAGAAAACAGACTGCCTACCTCGCAACCTTTTCGATCGACCACAAGAGGGAAGCAAGACGCATCTGCAGACAAAACAGAAAGAGGCCGAGATGCGTGAGTATGAAGAGCTTGACTGTTTGAATGGTATATTGGATTGGAATAAAACAAGAATTTTTAGCCGATACATATTTTTGCCTCGATCACGTAACGCAATAACCACATCAAGTACAAAACATCAACCAGCGCGTCATTGGACTGTTTAATACGGGGTCAACAACAAAAACCAAGCCGCACAATCACAACAACAATTCGCACAAAATAAATTTTCTCAAATCCTCGAAAATTATATAATGATTGGTGTCAAATGTACAAACAGTAAACATATTGTACTCTGAGTCGTAGCCCAAGACACAGTGGGCCGCGTCCAAGCATATATTACACATTTGTACAGTGGGACAGAATTGAATAGTTTTAATGGGAAATCACCACTAAAAATCCAATTATTCTAAATAAATAAATTTATTATTTATTTGGAATAAATATACACAATAAAATTTGCTGCTAGTTAATATATAGCAGATGAAAGATATTTAAAAAAAAAAAATCACCCAATTTTTTTTACAAAACTCACCCAATTTTTTTTACAATACTAACCCAATTTTTTTTATAAAACCCACTCTATAGCAATTAAATTTTTTCATAAAACCTCATTAAATCAAATCACAAAAAATTCCACAAATGCCAGAAGATAAGGCAGAAAAAGCATCAACCAAGATGAACAGGTACTTGCAATTTTTGATAGCAGCGCTTTTTCGAAAGTTTGGATAGGCAAGGCAACAGACTTATTGGTTTATATGATGACGGCAGGGTTGCGTCTTTACCTGGTTTAGTTATCATAATTATCAGCGACTTTTTCAATATTTGAGGATAAAATCCCAGCTTTAATATGGCACTGTAAAGCTTTGCAAGAAAAACGAGATCTATGCTTTGCCATTTGGGTTTAAGTTTAGGGATTTAAAAGTTATAGTTATGAGTGAGATGCGTTTCGGATAATAGCAAATTGAGTGCTAATCCTGAGTTCACTCATTTTTTGGTCATCAGGGCTTGAAGCATTTGGTTTTACGCTTTTATTAGATCTACTTTGCATGGTTTACATAAATTGTGCCATGCACTGGGTTAGATTACGAATCATGGTCACAACTCCAGTGCTGGAGGGAATGACTGGAGGCGTCGGTTCACTGGCTTTTAGCACGTTGGCATTGGTCATTTGACCAATATTTGAGCTGAGTAGGTTGAAAGGGTTTGGAATGGAAGTAGTATATGGGAGTTGGTTCCGTTTGGCTTGTATACCCTGAGCAAGTTTAGATTTAAAATTTTTGTAAATCGGACAACCTCTGTAATTAGCGGTGTGGTTGCCACCGCAGTTGCTAAACTTTTTTGTGTTGGATCCGTTTTATTCAAGGGCCATTTGGTGGAGTGATGAAGATCACCACATGCTACGCAGACGGTACGTAAAGTGCAATAGGATTTTGTGTGACCAAATTCCTGGCAGTTTGTGTATTGCATGGGACCATTACGCTTAAGCGCATCTTCCACCGTGATACTTTGGTGTAAAAGATATTTTAACCCGTAAATTGGATGCGTTTATTTCTTCTTAAGTTGAGCTGAGCTTGGAAACAATAACACTTTAAACATAGGCCGCAGCACTTTATTTCTGTTAATTATGTTAACCACCGCCCTTATTTCAAACCCTTGCTCCTTTACAACTTCTTTATGTCACCTGAGTCAACAGTGGCTTCAATTCCCTTAATTACAATAATCAGTACTTTCAGACTCTTTAACTGGTAGGAGTAATAATTCTTGTTGTTTGCTGAAAGAAACGCAACGACTTCACGAAAGTCTTTTTTACTGTGTACTTGTATTTTTGTCTCGTCTATGTTTCCTTTTTTAAAAGGTACAATGTGAAAATTATTGGTATCTATTATCTTAGCTATGTTCGTAACGAGTAAGTTAGAGCTGCGCTTCCGCAAGTAAATTGGTGGAGGTACAATGTGAAAATTATTGGTATCAATTATCTTGGTTATGTTCGTAACGAGTAAATTAGAGCTGCGCTTCCGCAAGAAAATTGGTGGGGGCTTAGTATTAGCCACTGTGGAAACACTATCTGGGTCTATTACAGGCTCTTCCTCATTTAACGGGGCAAATCTGTTCCCTTTTAGTGTATCACCATCAGCATCGATAGTGGAGCCATGCTCTTAGCATTACCAATTTTTTGGAAGCACTAGATTTCTCTATTTGTTTATGTAGCGATCAATACCTGTCTGCACTGCCGACCATTTTTTTCATTTTGGCTGTCTCATCTTGTTCAGTATTAGTCGCCCGCACTGGAGTTGCTGCTGCTGCTGCGCTGCTTGACCGCATAGCTGTTTGTTTTTCTGCTATTGCGCATGTTGGGCAGAGAGCCTTCTCTGTTGTTGCTAAGGTCTGCGCTGGCGCCTTTAGAGTTGAACTGTTTGCCTTTGCACTGCTGTTATGTGAAGATTTACTCGCAACAACAGTGAAATAGGCATTTCTCTCTGCCGTCGCTCTTTCTGATTTGAGCGTTGATCACTCTCTTTATTTGGAAATGATTTTGTTTTTTCATATATTCTGTTTATTTTTTATTTTTTTTCCTATGTTTTTTATATGTTTATTGCCAACTTAAGTGGCTTTACACCCACTACAGTCGATGTATAAATTTAATATTTAGTATTTTCGTTTTCGTAAACTTTAAGCGAAGTTACGGAGCATATAAAAAAGCACGTCCGCACACTAAAGCAGCCTAATTGGAAAAAAAAGACGAAAATAAACTTTTTTTAAATAAGTTAGGCCCCGGTCCACTTCCCGGCGAGAAGTGTATTCGTCCTGTTAATCTGAGCAAGAAGTCCCCTGTGTGCGGAGTTTCAATTAAATCGAACCATATTTTTTTTAATAAGTCTGTCACTGGTCCTCTGTTCACGTACCTATAAGACGAGTCTTCCTATTAATCTATGCAAAAAGCCACCCATGTACCGAATATCAAGAACATCGAACCATAACTAAGATTTCTTTCAATAGGTCAGCACACGATCCACTTCTCGGAGAAAAAAAGAGTCTTCCTGTTAACCTAAGCAAAAATACAGCTGTGTACCGAATTTCAAGTAAATCGATACATAAATAATTTTTTTATGAAGTGTAGTCTTGCTGTTAAACTAAACAAAAAGCTACGTATGTACCGAATTTAGAGTAAGTCGAACAATACCTAAGATTTTTGAATAGGTCAGCCCCTGATCCACCTAACGGAGAGCAAAAGAGTATTCCTGTTAACACAAGCAAAAATACAGCTATGTACAGAAATTCAAGTAAATCGAACTAAAGGTAAGGTTTTTCGAATAAGTCAGTCTACAGTCGTGGTCTACTTTCCGGAGAGAAATTTAGTGTTCCTGTAAATCTAAGCAAAAAGACACCTATGTACCGAGTTGCAAGTAATGCGCTCCATAAATAATTTTTTTTTTAATAAGTCAGTCCCAAGTCAATATCCCGGAGAGAACTATTTTCTTCCTCTTAAACTAAGCAAAGAGCCACCTTTGTACCAAACTTCAAGGAAATCGAACCAATAATAAACTTTTCTTCAATTGGTCGGTTAATGGTCCACTTTTCAGAGAGAAGTGTAGTCTTCCTGTTAATTTAAACAAAAAGCCACCTATGTACCGAATTTCAAGTATATCGAACCACAGCTAAGATTTCTTTGAATAGGTCAGCTCTTGATCCACTTCCCGGAGAGAACAAAGAGTCTGCCGGTTAACATTAGCAAAAATACAGCTATGTACCGAATTTCAAGTAAATCGAACTATAAATAAAATTTTTTTGGAAAAGGTCAGGACCTGGTCCACCTTCTGTAGAGAAGTTTAGTCTTCCCGTTTATTTAAGCAAAAAGGCACCTATGTAACGAGTTTCGAGTAATGCGCTCCAGAAATAATTTTTTTTTTTCAATAAGTCAGTTTCAAGTCCACTTCCCGGAGAGAAGTATATTCTTTCTCTTAATCTAAGCAAAGAGCCACCTTTGTATTGTACTGAAATTCAAGGAAATCGAAAAAATATTTAACATTTTTCCAATAGGTCAGTCAATGGTCCACTTTTCGGAGACAAGTGAAGTCTTCCTCTTAATTTGGGCAAAAAGCCACATACATCCCAAATTACAAGTAAGCCGAGCCATAAATAAGATAAGTCAGTCTCTCTGGTCCATTTTTCGGAGAGAAGTGTAGACTTCTTGCTAACTTGAGCAAAAAGCACATATATACAGAAATTCGAGAAAATCGAACCATAACTAAGATTTCCTAATTACAAGTAAGCCGAGCCATAAATAAGATAAGTCAGTCTCTCTGGTCCAATTTCCGGAGAGAAGTGTAGTCTTCCTATTTACTTAAGCAAAAAGACACCTATATACAGACATTCACGAAGATCGAACCATAAATACCTGGTTAACTTTCCGGAGAGAAGTGTGGCATTGCTGCTAATTAGGCCAAGGACCACTTATGCCCGGAATTTCAAGTAAACGTAATCATTAATTTCTTTTTTCGAATAACAAATTCCCTGGTTCACTTTTCGGAGAGAGGTGTAGACTTCCTGTTAACTTAAGCAAAAGCTACTTTTGTACTGAAATTTAAAATAGCTCAGATTTCCAAGAATTATAAAAACAATCTGACAAAACTTAGAGTCAACGGTTAAGAGATATTCTTTGAGATTACTTGATATTTCATAGCTACATTAAGTCTTGACTTACTTCGCTTACATTCATGACCACTGCATAAGTTTAGTAGATGTAGATGGATGTATGGATGGCTTTTTTATCTCTATATCACAAATTTCCTAACCTTTCCTGAGTTTTTCATTACCGCAAAGTATTTACTTACTTACTTAATTTACTGGCGTAGACACCGCTTACGAGATTTTAGCCGAGTTAACAGCATTGCGCCATTTGCTTCTTCTTTTTGCTGTGTTGCGCCAATTGGAAATAACAAGTACAGCCTGGTCCTTCTCTACCTGATCCTTCCCACGGAGTGGAGGTCTTCTCTTCGTATCCATCCGGACCACATGGCCTATCCAGCGTAGCCGCTGCTTCTTGATTCGCTGAACAATGCCAATATCGTCGTTTAACTCGTACAGCTCATCGTTCCATCGTCTCCGATATTCGCCGTAGCCAACTCCAAGAGGAACATCCATCTTACGCAAAACTTTTCTCTCGAAAACTCCTAACGCCGACTCATCAGATGTTGTCATCGTCCATGCTTCCGCACCATATGGCAAGACGGGAACGATGAGGGACTTGTAGAGTTTGGTTTTCGTTCGCCGAGAGAGAACTTTACTTTTCAATAGCTTACTTAGTCCAAAGTAGCACCTGTTGGCAAGAGTGATTCTGCGCTGGATTTCAAGGCTGACATTATTATTGGTGTTGATGCTGGTTCGTAGATAGACGAAATTATCTACGACCTCAAAGTTATGACTGTCAACAGTGACGTGAAAGCCGAGTCGCGAGTGCGATGACTGTTTGTTTGATGACAGAAGATATTTCGTCTTGCCCTCGTTCACTACCAGACCCATATCCTTCGCTTCCTTATCCAGTCTGGAGAAAGCAGAGCTCACGGCGCGGTTGTTGAGGCCAATTGTGCCTTCTCTATTTAGCTCTGCTGCTCGTATTATTTTCTCCGGCTTTAAATTAAAAAAGTCGCACGATAAATAGTCACGTTGTCTGAAACCTCGTTTGGTTTCGACCGGCTCGGAGAGGTCCTTCTCGATCCTGATGAAGCTCTTAGTGTTGCGGGGATACTAAATTCAGACATAGCTCCTATTCGTGCTGTTGAAGGCTGCTTTAAAATCGACGAAGAGGTGGTGGGTGCCTTGGGTTTTTTTCGTTGGCGCATGGTGAATATCTGGTCAATGGTTGACTTACCAGGTCTAAAGCCACACTGATAAGGTTCAATCAGTTTGTTGACGGTGGGCTTTAGTCTTTCACACAATACGCTTAATAGGACCTTATATGCGATGTTAAGAAAGCTTATTCCACTGTAATTGGCGTAGACTGTGGGAACGCCTTTTTTGTGGATTGGGCAGAGCGCACTTAGGTTCCAATGCACCTGATCAATTCTTCACCGCCGTGTTTGAATAGATCGGCCGGTAATCCATCGGTCCCCACCGCTTTGTTGTTTTTTAAGCGGACAATTGCTATTCGGACTTTTTCATAGTCGGGTAACGGAACAACTTTTCCATCGTCATCAATTGGAGTTTCAGGTTCACCATCTCCGGGTGTTTCCTCTTCACTGCCATTCAGAAGGCTGGAGAAGTGATCCCTCCACAAAACCAGTATACTCTGGGCATCTGTCACTAGCTCACCTCCCTTCAAGAGTTTGCTCCGGTCTTGAAACCTTCTGTAAGTCGCCGTATCTTTTTGTAGAATTTTCGAGCGTTACCCTTGTCGGCCAGCTTGTCAAGTTCCTCGTACTCGCGCATCTCGGCCTCTTTCGTTTTTTGTCTGCAGACGCGTCTTGCTTCCCTCTTCTCGGTATCTATCCCACCCCGCGGGTGTTGTGGTCGATCGAAAAGGTTGCGAGGTAGGTAGTCTGTTTTCTCTCCACTGCGATACGGTAGTCCTCATCGTACCAGCTGTTTTTGCGTGTCGCAGCGGAGAGAAAACAGACTGCCTACCTCGCAACCTTTTCGATCGACCACAAGAGGGAAGCAAGACGCATCTGCAGACAAAAAAGAAAGAGGCCGAGATGCGTGAGTATGAAGAGCTTGACTGTTTGAATGGTATATTGGATTGGAATAAAACAAGAATTTTTAGCCGATACATATTTTTGCCTCGATCACGTAACGCAATAACCACATCAAGTACAAAACATCAACCAGCGCGTCATTGGACTGTTTAATACGGTCAACAACAAAAACCAAGCCGCACAATCACAACAACAATTCGCACAAAATAAATTTTCTCAAATCCTCGAAAATTATATAATGATTGGTGTCAAATGTACAAGCTTTATAACACCAAAAAATCCCGTTAGCCACTCCCTCAAATTTGCAGTAGCTAAAAAATATATAGGTATTATACATCTCAGTACCGTTCCTCTCTAAAACGGTTGACATATACCCATCGAAAAAATTATATACAAGTTAAACTATATACTCGTACTACATAGCACATCTGTATACGTATATGCAAAATCTCAATTGCCACTCAAACGCGCTCACAAACAGTAAACATATTGTACTCTGAGTCGTAGCCCAAGACACAGTGGGCCGCGTCCAAGCATATATTACACATTTGTACGGTGGGACAAAATTGAATAGTTTTAATCGGAAATTACCACTAAAAATCCAATTATTCTAAATAAATAAATTTATTATTTATTTGGAATAAATATACACCCAAAAAAAAAATTTTTTTTAAATTTTGCATACCCACCCAAACATTTGCACTCAGACGCGCTGAGGCAAATAGACACATTAAAATTTGCTGCTAGTTAATATATAGCAGATAAAAGATATTAAAAAAAAAAAATCACCCAATTTTTTTTACAAAACTCACCCAATTTTTTTTACAATACTAACCCAATTTTTTTTATAAAACCCACTCTATAGCAATTAAATTTTTTCATAAAACCCCATTAAATCAAATCACAAAAAATTCCACAAATGCCAGAAGATAAGGCAGAAAAAGCATCAACCAAGATGAACAGGTACTTGCAATTTTTGATAGCAGCGCTTTTTCGAAAGTTTGGATAGGCAAGGCAACAGACTTATTGGTTTATATGATGACGGCAGGCTTGCGTCATTACCTGGTTTAGTTATAATAATTATCAGCGACTTTTTCCATATTTGAGGATAAAATCCCCCAGGGATTTAAAAGTTATAGTTATGAGTGAGATGCGTTTCGGATAATAGCAAATTGAGTGCTAATCCTGAGTTCACTCATTTTTTGGTCATCAGGGCTTGAAGCATTTGGTTTTACGCTTTTATTAGATCTACTTTGCATGGTTTACATAAATTGTGCCATGCACTGGGTTTAGCAGTCATATACAGACCACATTAGCAGTCATATACAGACCAATCCGCCAGTAGAGGGAGGAACCGACGTTGAAAATGAGTTACTTGTATTCAACAGTATACTAGCAACAGCAGCAACTATAGCCACACCAGAGCAGAATACAAAAGAAAAGGCATTGATAACTAATAGTGGAATAGAATTACTGGTCCGAAATAAGCGACGTTTGCGTCGCGAATGGCAAGCCTGCCGATCTCCCGATGCAAAAATTCGTCTTAAGGTAGCAGAAAACAAACTAAAAAAGGCATTAGTATACGAAGAAGAAAGAAATATCAAACATCTTATCACGTCTTTGTCTCCCAACGTTTCTAATAAAAAATCTCTATGGAAAGCTAGCAAAAACCTTAAGCCGCCAGTAAGCACTGAAGTACCATTGAGAATGCGTAATGGTTCATGGACAAGAACGGATGAAGAGAAGGCGTCTTGTTTCGCAGAGCACCTCAGCACAGTATTTCAACCAAATACTGCTACATATAGTGCACCTTTGTCACCGACCCATACTGCTCCTAGATACACTGTTACTTGCGGAGCATCTGTGTCTGAACTAAAAAACACTATTGCCGCCTTAAATCCAAAAAAATCTCCAGGAGACGATCATATCTCACCAAAAATGCTAAAAGAATTGCCAAGCATTGCTCTCGTTTTTCTTGCAAAGCTTTTCAGTGCCATTTTGATGCTAGGATATTATCCACAACTCTGGAAAAAGTCGCAGATAATTGTGGTAGTTAAACCAGGTAAAGACGCAACCCTGCCGCCATCATATAGACCAATCAGCCTGTTGCCTTGCCTATCAAAACTTTTCGAAAAAGTGCTGCTATCAAAAATTACTCCTTTTCTCCATCAAAATGATATTATTCCTACACATCAATTTGGTTTTCGGGAAAAACACGGCACAATTGAACAAGTAAATCGTATAACAAACGAAATAAGGAAAGTTTTCGAAATGCGAGAGTATTGCTCGGCTGTTTTTCTTGATGTGGCGCAAGCATTTGACAAAGTGTGGTATGATGGCCTCATTAATAAAATTAAAAAATCATTACCTAATACGTTCCACAATATCCTTGAATCCTACTTATCCAACAGGCGATTCACAGTAAAAGTAAAAGATTACATAACAGAAGAGTGTCCGATTACGGCAGGTGTTCCACAGGGTAGTGTTCTTGGACCAATATTGTACATACTATTTACCGCAGATATCCCTACAAGTGACGAAGTAATTACGTCAACATTTGCGGATGATACTGCTATACTAAGTCGACATAAATGTCCCATTACAGCCACAAAAGTGTTACAGCAACATCTTAAACAAATTGAAGAATGGCTAGCGAAATGGCGTATAAAAGTTAATGAAAACAAGTGCAAACACATAACTTTTACATTAAGGCCAAAACGTGTCCTACTGTTAAGCTCAACAATGTATCAATACCGCAAGCTGACGAAATTACATACCTCGGAATCCACTTGGACAGGCGCTTAACCTGGAGACGACACATTGCAGCTAAAAAGCTGCAGCTTAAACTCAAATCTGCTAGTTTACATTGGCTTTTAAACAAGAAATCTGGACTAAGCCTTAGCAACAAAGTCCTCTTATACAATGCAATAATAAAACCGATATGGATGTATGGGATCCAGTTATGGGGCACAGCTTGCGCGACGAATATAGATATAATTCAAAGATTCCAATCGAAAACGTTAAGAGTAATAACGGGCGCACCATGGTACATAGAGATCTAAATATACCTACCATCAAGGAAGAAATTGAAATCGCAGCAAAAAAATACTTAACAAAACTGCGTAACCATCCGAACCCTTTGGCTAACACCTTGGCCCATGCAACAAGTCAAACCCGCCTGCGGAGAAGAGACAAAGCAGCCTTCTAAAGAGCAACGTCAAGCCAGCAGCCCATTCGTACTAATGGGCTTTATATTTTAATTTAGTTTAAGATTTTATTACTTATTGTTAGGCTTCCGAAGTCGAAGTAGATTCAATAAATAAATATTAATGTATAAAAAAAAACAATGCATTGGGTTAGATTAAGAATCATGGTCACAACTCCAGTGCTGGAGGGAATGACTGGAGGCGTCGGTTCACTGGCTTTTAGCACGTTGGCATTGGTCATTTGACCAAAATTTGAGCTGGGTAGGTTGAAAGGGCTTGGAATGGAAGTAGTATATGGGAGTTGGTTCCGTTTGGCTTGTATACCCTGAGCAAGTTTAGATTTAAAATTTAAAATTTTTGTAAATCGGACAACCTCTGTAATTAGCGGTGTGGTTGCCACCGCAGTTGCTAAACTTTTTTATGTTGGATCCGTTTTATTCAAGGGCCATTTGGTGGAATGGTGAAGATCACCACATGCTACGCAGACGGTACGTAAAGTGCAATAGGATTTTGTGTGACCAAATTCCTGGCAGTTTGTGTATTTCATGGGACCATTACGCTTAAGCGCATCTTCCACCGTGATACTTTGGTGTAAAAGATATTTTAACCCGTAAATTGGATGCGTTTATTTCTTCTTAAGTTGAGCTGAGCTTGGAAACAATAACACTTTAAACATAGGCCGCAGCACTTTATTTCTGTTAATTATGTTAACCACCGCCCTTATTTCAAACCCTTGCTCCTTTACAACTTCTTTATGTCACCTGAGTCAACAGTGGCTTCAATTCCCTTAATTACAATAATCAGTACTTTCAGACTCTTTAACTGGTAGGAGTAATAATTCTTGTTGTTATGAAAGAAACGCAACGACTTCACAAAAGTCTTTTTTACTGTGTACTTGTATTTTTGTCTCGACTATGTTTCCTTTTTTAAAAGGTACAATGTGAAAATTATTGGTATCTATTATCTTAGCTATGTTCGTAACGAGTAAGTTAGAGCTGCGCTTCCGCAAGTAAATTGGTGGAGGTACAATGTGAAAATTATTGGTATCTATTATCTTAGCTATGATCGTAACGAGTAAATTAGAGCTGCGCTTCCGCAAGAAAATTGGTGGGGGCTTAGTATTAGCCACTGTGGAAACACTATCTGGGTCTATTACAGGATCTTCCTCATTTAACGGGGCAAATCTGTTCCCTTTTAGTGCATCACCATCAGCATCGATAGTGGAGCCATGCTCTTAGCATTAACCAATTTTTTGGAAGCACTAGATTTCCTCTATTTGTTTATGTAGCGATCAATACCTGTCTGCACTGCCGACCATTTTTTTCATTTTGGCTGTCTCATCTTGTTCAGTATTAGTCGCCCGCACTGGAGTTGCTGCTGCTGCTGCGCTACTTGACTGCATAGCTGTTTGTTTTTCTGCTATTGCGCATGTTGGGCAGAGAGCCTTCTCTGTTGTTGCTAAGGTCTGCGCTGGCGCCTTTAGAGTTGAACTGTTTGCCTTTGCACTGCTGTTATGTGAAGATTTACTCGTAACAACAGTGAAATAGGCATTTCTCTCTGCCGTCGCTCTTTCTGATTTGAGCGTTGATCACTCTCTTTATTTGGAAACGATTTGGTTTTTTCATATATTCTGTTTATTTTTTATTTTTTTTCCTATTTTTTTTATATGTTTATTGCCCACTTAAGTGGCTTTACACCCACTACAGTCGATGTATAAATTTAAACGATTTAGTATTTTCGTTTTCGTAAACTTTAAGCGAAGTTACGGAGCATACAAAAAAGCACATCCGCACACTAAAGCAGCCTAATTGGCAAAAAAAGACGAAAATAAACTTTTTTTAAATAAGTTAGGCCCCGGTCCACTTCCCGGCGAGAAGTGTATTCTTCCTGTTAATCTGAGCAAGAAGTCACCTGGGTGCGGAGTTTCAATTAAATCGCACCATATTTTTTTTAATAAGTCTGTCACTGGTCCTCTTCCCACGTACCTATAAGACGAGTCTTCCTATTAATCTATGCAAAAAGCCACCCATGTACCGAATATCAAGAACATCGAACCATAACTAAGATTTCTTTCAATAGGTCAGCACCCGATCCACTTCCCGGAGAAAAAAAGAGTCTTCCTGTTAACCTAAGCAAAAATACAGCTGTGTACCGAATTTCAAATCGATACATAAATAATTTTTTTATGAAGTGTAGTCTTGCTGTTAAACTAAACAAAAAGCTACGTATGTACCGAATTTAGAGTAAGTCGAACCATACCTAAGATTTTTGAATAGGTCAGCCCCTGATCCACATAACGGAGAGCAAAAGAGTTTCCTGTTAACACAAGCAAAAATACAGCTATGTACAGAAATTCAAGTAAATCGAACTATAAATAAATTTTTTTTGGAAAAGGTCAGGACCTGGTCCACCTTCTGTAGAGAAGTTTAGTCTTCCCGTTTATTTAAGCAAAAAGGCACCTATGTAACGAGTTTCGAGTAATGCGCTCCAGAAATAATTTTTTTTTTTTCAATAAGTCAGTTTCAAGTCCACTTCCCAGTCAATGGTCCACTTTTCGGAGACAAGTGAAGTCTTCCTCTTAATTTGGGCAAAAAGTCACATACGTCCCTAATTACAAGTAAGCCGAGCCATAAATGAGATGGTCCATTTTTCGGAGAGAAGTGTAGACTTCTTGCTAACTTGAGCAAAAAGCACATATATACAGAAATTCGAGAAAATCGAACCATAACTAAGATTTCCTAATTACAAGTAAGCCGAGCCATAAATAAGATAAGTCAGTCTCTCTGGTCCAATTTCCGGAGAGAAGTGTAGTCTTCCTATTTACTTAAGCAAAAAGACACCTACCATATATACAGACATTCACGAAGATCGAACCATAAATACCTGGTTAACTTTCCGGAGAGAAGTGTGGCATTGCTGCTAACTAGGCCAAGGACCACTTATGCCCGGAATTTCAAGTAAACGTAATCATTAATTTCTTTTTTCGAATAACAAATTCCCTGGTTCACTTTTCGGAGAGAAGTGTAGACTTCCTGTTAACTTAAGCAAAAGCTACTTTTGTACTGAAATTCAAAATAGCTCAGATTTCCAAGAATTATAAAAACAATCTGACGAAACTTAGAGTCAACGGTTAAGAGATATTCTTTGAGATTACTTGATATTTCATAGCTACAATACATTAAGTCTTGACTTACTTCGCTTACATTCATGATCACTGCATAAGTTTAGTAGATGTAGATGGATGTATGGATGGCTTTTTGATCTCTATATCACAAATTTCCTAACCTTTGCTGAGTTTTTCATTACCGCAAAGTATTTACTTACTTACTTAATTTACTGGCGTAGACACCGCTTACGAGATTTTAGCCGAGTTAACAGCATTGCGCCATTTGCTTCTTCTTTTTGCTGTGCGGCGCCAATTGGAAATAAGAAGTACAGCCAGGTCCTTCTCTACTTGATCCTTCCAACGGAGTGGAGGTCTTCCTCTTCGTATCCATCCGGACCACATGGCCTATCCAGCGTAGCCGCTGCTTCTTGATTCGCTGAACTGTGCCAATATCGACGTTTAATAGCTTACTTAGTCCAAAGTAGCACCTGTTGGCAAGAGTGATTTTGCGCTGGATTTCAAGGCTGACATTATTATTGGTGTTGATGCTGGTTCCTAGATAGACGAAATTATCTACGACCTCAAAGTTATGACTGTCAACAGTGACGTGAAAGCCGAGTCGCGAGTGCGATGACTGTTTGTTTGATGACAGAAGATATTTCGTCTTGCCCTCGTTCACTACCAGACCCATATCCTTCGCTTCCTTATCCAGTCTGGAGAAAGCAGAACTCACGGCGCGGTTGTTGAGGCCAATTGTGCCTTCTCTATTCAGCTCTTCTGCTCGTATTATTTTCTCCGGCTTTAAATTAAAAAAGTCGACTGATAAATAGTCACGTTGTCTGAAACCTCGTTTGGTTTCGAACGGCTCGGAGAGGTCCTTCTCGATCCTGACGAAGCTCTTAGTGTTGCGGGGATACTAAATTCAGACATAGCTCCTATTCGTGCTGTTGAAGGCTGCTTTAAAATCGACGAAGAGGTGGTGGGTGCCTTGGGTTTTTTTCGTTGGCGCATGGTGAATATCTGGTCAATGGTTGACTTACCAGGTCTAAAGCCACACTGATAAGGTTCAATCAGTTTGTTGACGGTGGGCTTTAGTCTTTCACACAATACGCTTAATAGGACCTTATATGCGATGTTAAGAAAGCTTATTCCACTGTAATTGGCGTAGACTGTGGGAACGCCTTTTTTGTGGATTGGGCAGAGCGCACTTAGGTTCCAATGCACCTGATCAATTCTTCACCGCCGTGTTTGAATAGATCGGCCGGTAATCCATCAGTCCCCACCGCTTTGTTGTTTTTTAAGCGGACAATTGCTATTCGGACTTTTTCATAGTCGGGTAACGGAACAACTTTTCCATCGTCATCAATTGGAGTTTCAGGTTCACCATCTCCGGGTGTTTCCTCTTCACTGCCATTCAGAAGGCTGGAGAAGTGATCCCTCCATAAAACCAGTATACTCTGGGCATCTGTCACTAGCTCACCTCCCTTCAAGAGTTTGCTCCGGTTTTGAAACCTTCTGTAAGTCGCCGTATCTTTTCGTAGAATTTTCGAGCGTTACCCTTGTCGGCCAGCTTATCAAGTTCCTCGTACTCGCGCATCTGGGCCTCTTTCGTTTTTTGTCTGCAGACCCGTCTTGCTTCCCTCTTCTCGGTATCTATCCCACCCCGCGGGTGTTGTGGTCGATCGAAAAGGTTGCGAGGTAGGTAGTCTGTTTTCTCTCCACTGCGATACGGTAGTCCTCATCGTACCAGCTGTTTTTGCGTGTCGCAGCGGAGAGAAAACAGACTGCCTACCTCGCAACCTTTTCGATCGACCACAAGAGGGAAGCAAGACGCATCTGCAGACAAAAAAGAAAGAGGCCGAGATGTGTGAGTATGAAGAGCTTGACTGTTTGAATGGTATATTGGATTGGAATAAAACAAGAATTTTTAGCCGATACATATTTTTGCCTCGATCACGCAACGCAATAACCACATCAAGTACAAAACATCAACCAGCGCGTCATTGGACTGTTTAATACGGTCAACAACAAAAACCAAGCCGCACAATCACAACAACAATTCGCACAAAATAAATTTTCTCAAATCCTCGAAAATTATATAATGATTGGTGTCAAATGTACAAGCTTGTATAACACCAAAAAATCCCGTTAGCCACTCCCTCAAATTTGCAGTAGCTAAAAAATATATAGGTATTATACATCTCAGTACCGTTTCTCTCTAAAACGGTTGACATATACCCATCGAAAAAATTATATACAAGTTAAACTATATACTCGTACTACATAGCACATCTGTATACGTATATGCAAAATCTCAATTGCCAATCAAACGCGCTCACAAACAGTAAACATATTGTACTCTGAGTCGTAGCCCAAGACACAGTGGGCCGCGTCCAAGCATATATTACACATTTGTACAGTGGGACAAAATTGAATAGTTTTAATCGGAAATCACCACTAAAAATCCAATTATTCTAAATAAATAAATTTATTATTTATTTGGAATAAATATACACCCAAAAAAAAAAAATTTTTTAAATTTTGCATACCCACTCAAACATTTGCACTCAGACGCGCTGAGGCAAATAGACACATTAAAATTTGCTGCTAGTTAATATATAGCAGATGAAAGATATTTAAAAAAAAAAATCACCCAATTTTTTTTACAAAACTCACCCAATTTTTTTTACAATACTAACCCAATTTTTTTTATAAAACCCACTCTATAGCAATTAAATTTTTTCATAAAACCTCATTAAATCAAATCACAAAAAATTCCACAAATGCCAGAAGATAAGGCAGAAAAAGCATCAACCAAGATGAACAGGTACTTGCAATTTTTGATAGCAGCGCTTTTTCGAAAGTTTGGATAGGCAAGGCAACAGACTTATTGGTTTATATGATGACGGCAGGGTTGCGTCTTTACCTGGTTTAGTTATCATAATTATCAGCGACTTTTTCCATATTTGAGGATAAAATCCCAGCTTTAATATGGCACTGTAAAGCTTTGCAAGAAAAACGAGATCTATGCTTTGCCATTTGGGTTTAAGTTTAGGGATTCAAAAGTTATAGTTGTGAGTGAGATGCGTTTCGGATAATAGCAAATTGAGTGCTAATCCTGAGTTCACTCATTTTTTGGTCATCAGGGCTTGAAGCATTTGGTTTTACGCTTTTATTAGATCTACTTTGCATGGTTTACATAAATTGTGCCATGCACTGGGTTTAGCAGTCATATACAGACCACATTAGCAGTCATATACAGACCAATCCGCCAGTAGAGGGAGGAACCGACGTTGAAAATGAGTTACTTGTATTCAACAGTATACTAGCAACAGCAGCAACTATAGCCACACCAGAGCAGAATACAAAAGAAAAGGCATTGATAACTAATAGTGGAATAGAATTACTGGTCCGAAATAAGCGACGTTTGCGTCGCGAATGGCAAGCCTGCCGATCTCCCGATGCAAAAATTCGTCTTAAGGTGGCAGAAAACAAACTAAAAAAGGCATTAGTATACGAAGAAGAAAGAAATATCAAACATCTTATCACGTCTTTGTCTCCCAACGTTTCTAATAAAAAATCTCTATGGAAAGCTAGCAAAAACCTTAAGCCGCCAGTAAGCACTGAAGTACCATTGAGAATGCGTAATGGTTCATGGACAAGAACGGATGAAGAGAAGGCGTCTTGTTTCGCAGAGCACCTCAGCACAGTATTTCAACCAAATACTGCTACATATAGTGCACCTTTGTCACCGACCCATACTGCTCCTAGATACACTGTTACTTGCGGAGCATCTGTGTCTGAACTAAAAAACACTATTGCCGCCTTAAATCCAAAAAAATCTCCAGGAGACGATCATATCTCACCAAAAATGCTAAAAGAATTGCCAAGCATTGCTCTCGTTTTTCTTGCAAAGCTTTTCAGTGCCATTTTGATGCTAGGATATTATCCACAACTCTGGAAAAAGTCGCAGATAATTGTGGTAGTTAAACCAGGTAAAGACGCAACCCTGCCGCCATCATATAGACCAATCAGCCTGTTGCCTTGCCTATCAAAACTTTTCGAAAAAGGGCTGCTATCAAAAATTACTCCTTTTCTCCATCAAAATGATATTATTCCTACACATCAATTTGGTTTTCGGGAAAAACACGGCACAATTGAACAAGTAAATCGTATAACAAACGAAATAAGGAAAGCTTTCGAAATGCGAGAGTATTGCTCGGCTGTTTTTCTTGATGTGGCGCAAGCATTTGACAAAGTGTGGTATGATGGCCTCATTAATAAAATTAAAAAATCATTACCTAATACGTTCCACAATATCCTTGAATCCTACTTATCCAACAGGCGATTCACAGTAAAAGTAAAAGATTACATAACAGAAGAGTGTCCGATTACGGCAGGTGTTCCACAGGGTAGTGTTCTTGGACCAATATTGTACATACTATTTACCGCAGATATCCCTACAAGTGACGAAGTAATTACGTCAACATTTGCGGATGATACTGCTATACTAAGTCGACATAAATGTCCCATTACAGCCACAAAAGTGTTACAGCAGCATCTTAAACAAATTGAAGAATGGCTAGCGAAATGGCGTATAAAAGTTAATGAAAACAAGTGCAAACACATAACTTTTACATTAAGGCCAAAACGTGTCCTACTGTTAAGCTCAACAATGTATCAATACCGCAAGCTGACGAAATTACATACCTCGGAATCCACTTGGACAGGCGCTTAACCTGGAGACGACACATTGCAGCTAAAAAGCTGCAGCTTAAACTCAAATCTGCTAGTTTACATTGGCTTTTAAACAAGAAATCTGGACTAAGCCTTAGCAACAAAGTCCTCTTATACAATGCAATAATAAAACCGATATGGATGTATGGGATCCAGTTATGGGGCACAGCTTGCGCGACGAATATAGATATAATTCAAAGATTCCAATCGAAAACGTTAAGAGTAATAACGGGCGCACCATGGTACATAGAGATCTAAATATACCTACCATCAAGGAAGAAATTGAAATCGCAGCAAAAAAATACTTAACAAAACTGCGTAACCATCCGAACCCTTTGGCTAACACCTTGGCCCATGCAACAAGTCAAACCCGCCTGCGAAGAAGAGACAAAGCAGCCTTCTAAAGAGCAACGTCAAGCCAGCAGCCCATTCGTACTAATGGGCTTTATATTTTAATTTAGTTTAAGATTTTATTACTTATTGTTAGGCTTCCGAAGTCGAAGTAGATTCAATAAATAAATATTAATGTTTAAAAAAAAAACAATGCACTGGGTTAGATTAAGAATCATGGTCACAACTCCAGTGCTGGAGGGAATGACTGGAGGCGTCGGTTCACTGGCTTTTAGCACGTTGGCATTGGTCATGTGACCAATATTTGAGCTGGGTAGGTTGAAAGGGTTTGGAATGGAAGTAGTATATGGGAATTGGTTCCGTTTGGCTTGTATACCCTGAGCAAGTTTAGATTTAAAATTTTTGTAAATCGGACAACCTCTGTAATTAGCGGTGTGGTTGCCACCGCAGTTGCTAAACTTTTTTATGTTGGATCCGTTTTATTCAAGGGCCATTTGGTGGAATGGTGAAGATCACCACATGCTACGCAGACGATACGTAAAGTGAAATAGGATTTTGTGTGACCAAATTCCTGGCAGTTTGTGTATTGCATGGGACCATTACGCTTAAGCGCATCTTCCACTTTGGTGTAAAAGATATTTTAACCCGTAAATTGGATGCGTTTATTTCTTCTTAAGTTGAACTGAGCTTGGAAACAATAACACTTTCAACATAGGCCGCAGCACTTTATTTCTGTTAATTATGTAAACCACCGCCCTTATTTCAAACCCTTGCTTCAATTCCCTTAATTACAATAATCAGTACTTTCAGACTCTTTAACTGGTAGGAGTAATAATTCTTGTTGTTTGCTGAAAGAAACGCAACGACTTCACGAAAGTCTTTTTTACTGTGTACTTGTATTTTTGTCTCGTCTATGTTTCCTTTTTTAAAAGGTACAATGTGAAAATTATTGGTATCTATTATCTTAGCTATGTTCGTAACGAGTAAGTTAGAGCTGCGCTTCCGCAAGTAAATTGGTGGAGGTACAATGTGAAAATTATTGGTATCTATTATCTTAGCTATGTTCGTAACGAGTAAATTAGAGCTGCGCTTCCGCAAGAAAATTGGTGAGGGCTTAGTATTAGCCACTGTGGAAACACTATCTGGGTCTATTACAGGCTCTTCCTCATTTAACGGGGCAAATCTGTTCCCTTTTAGTGCATCACCATCAGCATCGATAGTGGAGCCATGCTCTTAGCATTAACCAATTTTTTGGAAGCACTAGATTTCCTCTATTTGTTTATGTAGCGATCAATACCTGTCTGCACTGCCGACCATTTTTTTCATTTTGGCTGTCTCATCTTGTTCAGTATTAGTCGCCCGCACTGGAGTTGCTGCTGCTGCTGCGCTACTTGACTGCATAGCTGTTTGTTTTTCTGCTATTGCGCATGTTGGGCAGAGAGCCTTCTCTGTTGTTGCTAAGGTCTGCGCTGGCGCCTTTAGAGTTGAACTGTTTGCCTTTGCACTGCTGTTATGTGAAGATTTACTCGCAACAACAGTGAAATAGGCATTTCTCTCTGCCGTCGCTCTTTCTGATTTGAGCGTTGATCACTCTCTTTATTTGGAAATGATTTTGTTTTTTCATATATTCTGTTTATTTTTTATTTTTTTTTTTTCCTATGTTTTTTATATGTTTATTGCCAACTTAAGTGGCTTTACACCCACTACAGTCGATGTATAAATTTAAACGATTTAGTATTTTCGTTTTCGTAAACTTTAAGCGAAGTTACGGAGCATATAAAAAAGCACGTCCGCACACTAAAGCAGCCTAATTGGCAAAAAAAAGACGAAAATAAACTTTTTTTTAAATAAGTTAGGCCCCGGTCCACTTCCCGGCGAGAAGTGTATTCTTCCTGTTAATCTGAGCAAGAAATCACCTGTGTGCGTAGTTTCAATTAAATCGAACCATATTTTTTTAATAAGTCTGTCACTGGTCCTCTTCCCACGTACCTATAAGACGAGTCTTCCTATTAATCTATGCAAAAAGCCACCCATGTACCGAATATCAAGAACATCGAACATAACTTTCAATAGGTCAGCACCCGATCCACTTCCCGGAGAAAAAAAGAGTCTTCCTGTTAACCTAAGCAAAAATACAGCTGTGTACCGAATTTCAAATCGATACATAAATAATTTTTTTATGAAGTGTAGTCTTGCTGTTAAACTAAATAAAAAGCTACGTATGTACCGAATTTAGAGTAAGTCGAACCATACCTAAGATTTTTGAATAGGTCAGCCCCTGATCCACATAACGGAGAGCAAAAGAGTATTCCTGTTAACACAAGCAAAAATACAGCTATGTACAGAAATTCAAGTAAATCGAACTATAAATAAATTTTTTTTGGAAAAGGTCAGGACCTGGTCCACCTTCTGTAGAGAAGTTTAGTCTTCCCGTTTATTTAAGCAAAAAGGCACCTATGTAACGAGTTTCGAGTAATGCGCTCCAGAAATAATTTTTTTTTTTTCAATAAGTCAGTTTCAAGTCCACTTCCCAGTCAATGGTCCACTTTTCGGAGACAAGTGAAGTCTTCCTCTTAATTTGGGCAAAAAGTCACATACGTCCCTAATTACAAGTAAGCCGAGCCATAAATAAGATGGTCCATTTTTCGGAGAGAAGTGTAGACTTCTTGCTAACTTGAGCAAAAAGCACATATATACAGAAATTCGAGAAAATCGAACCATAACTAAGATTTCCTAATTACAAGTAAGCCGAGCCATAAATAAGATAAGTCAGTCTCTCTGGTCCAATTTCCGGAGAGAAGTGTAGTCTTCCTATTTACTTAAGCAAAAAGACACCTATATACAGACATTCACGAAGATCGAACCATAAATACCTGGTTAACTTTCCGGAGAGAAGTGTGGCATTGCTGCTAACTAGGCCAAGGACCACTTATGCCCGGAATTTCAAGTAAACGTATTCATTAATTTCTTTTTTCGAATAACAAATTCCCTGGTTCACTTTTCGGAGAGAAGTGTAGACTTCCTGTTAACTTAAGCAAAAGCTACTTTTGTACTGAAATTCAAAATAGCTCAGATTTCCAAGAATTATAAAAACAATCTGACGAAACTTAGAGTCAATGGTTAAGAGATATTCTTTGAGATTACTTGATATTTCATAGCTACAATACATTAAGTCTTGACTTACTTCGCTTACATTCATGATCACTGCATAAGTTTAGTAGATGTAGATGGATGTATGGATGGCTTTTTGATCTCTATATCACAAATTTCCTAACCTTTCCTGAGTTTTTCATTACCGCAAAGTATTTACTTACTTACTTAATTTACTGGCGTAGACACCGCTTACGAGATTTTAGCCGAGTTAACAGCATTGCGCCATTTGCTTCTTCTTTTTGCTGTGCGGCGCGAATTGGAAATAACAAGTACAGCCAGGTCCTTCTCTACTTGATCCTTCCAACGGAGTGGAGGTCTTCCTCTTCGTATCCATCCGGACCACATAGCCTATCCAGCGTAGCCGCTGCTTCTTGATTCGCTGAACTGTGCCAATATCGACGTTTAATAGCTTACATAGTCCAAAGTAGCACCTGTTGGCAAGAGTGATTCTGCGCTGGATTTCAAGGCTGACATTATTATTGGTGTTGATGCTGGTTCCTAGATAGACGAAATTATCTACGACCTCAAAGTTATGACTGTCAACAGTGACGTGAAAGCCGAGTCGCGAGTGCGATGACTGTTTGTTTGATGACAGAAGATATTTCGTCTTGCCCTCGTTCACTACCAGACCCATATCCTTCGCTTCCTTATCCAGTCTGGAGAAAGCAGAACTCACGGCGCGGTTGTTGAGGCCAATTGTGCCTTCTCTATTTAGCTCTGCTGCTCGTATTATTTTCTCCGGCTTTAAATTAAAAAAGTCGCACGATAAATAGTCACGTTGTCTGAAACCTCGTTTGGTTTCGAACGGCTCGGAGAGGTCCTTCTCGATCCTGACGAAGCTCTTAGTGTTGCGGGGATACTAAATTCAGACATAGCTCCTATTCGTGCTGTTGAAGGCTGCTTTAAAATCGACGAAGAGGTGGTGGGTGCCTTGGGTTTTTTTCGTTGGCGCATGGTGAATATCTGGTCAATGGTTGACTTACCAGGTCTAAAGCCACACTGATAAGGTTCAATCAGTTTGTTGACGGTGGGCTTTAGTCTTTCACACAATACGCTTAATAGGACCTTATATGCGATGTTAAGAAAGCTTATCCCACTGTCATTGGCGTAGACTGTGGAAACGCCTTTTTTGTGGATTGGGCAGAGCGCACTTAGGTTCCAATGCACCTGATCAATTCTTCACCGCCGTGTTTGAATAGATCGGCCGGTAATCCATCGGTCCCCACCGCTTTGTTGTTTTTTAAGCGGACAATTGCTATTCGGACTTCTTCATAGTCGGGTAACGGAACAACTTTTCCATCGTCATCAATTGGAGTTTCAGGTTCACCATCTCCGGGTGTTTCCTCTTCACTACCATTCAGAAGGCTGGAGAAGTGATCCCTCCATAAAACCAGTATACTCTGGGCATCTGTCACTAGCTCACCTCCCTGGGTCCTACAAAAGTTTGTTCCGGTCTTGAAACCTTCTGTAAGTCGCCGTATCTTTTCGTAGAATTTTCGAGCGTTGCCCTTGTCGGCCAGCTTATCAAGTTCCTCGTATTCGCGCATCTCGGCCTCTTTCGTTTTTTGTCTGCAGACGCGTCTGGCTTCCCTCTTCTCGGTATCTATCCCACCCCGCGCGTATTGTGGTCGATAGCAAGGTTGCGAGGTAGGTAGTCTGTTTTCTCTCCATTGCGATACGGTAGTCCTCATCGTACCAGCTGTTTTTGCGACCTTTCTGAAGTCCAATGGTTTCGCTTGCAGCTGTACGCAGGGAGTTTAAAATGCCGTCCCACAGTTCCTTTATACCGGGTTGCTGATGAGTGCTCTCAGAGAGCAGATGTGCAAATCGAGTAACAAACCGCTCGGCAGTCTGTTGTGATTGCAGCTTTTCAACGTCGAACCTACCTTGTGTTTGTTGACGGGCGTTCTTCGCTACACAGAGCCGCGTGCGTATCTTCGCTGCGACAATATAGTGATCCGAGTCAATGTTGGGACCTCGGAACGTACGCACTGGATATGTGTCTTCCGTCTATCCCAACTTGATCGATCTGGTTGAAAGTTTTCCGATCTGGAGACAGCATCTTGGGGATTTATTTTGTTCTGGAATCTAATGCTACAGACCATCATATTTCGGGCCCCGGCAAAGTCTATCAGCCTCAGCCCATTTGGAGATATTTCGTCGTGGAGACTGAATTTTCCGACAGTCGCACCTAAGATACCTTCTTTGCCCACCCTGGCGTTGAAGTCGCCAAGCACAATTTTGACGTCGTGGCGGGGGCAGCGGTCATAAGTGTGTTCGAGGCGCTCGTAAAAGGCATCTTTGGTCAAGTCATCCTACCCTTCCCTCGGGGCGTGGACGCAAATTAGAGTAGTATTGAAAAAATTGGTTTTGATGCGGATTGTGGCTAGACGTTCACCCACCGGAGTGAATGCCAGTACGCGGCGACAGAGTCTCTCTCTCACCACGAACCCGACACCAAATTTGCGCTACTTTATATGGCCACTGTAGTAAATTTCACAAGGACCCACCTTCTTCCCTCCTTGTCCCGTCCATAGCAATTCTTGGACGGCAGTGATTTCAGCCTTTAACTTTATGAGGACATCAACCAGCTGAGCAACGGAACCTTTTCAATTAAGGGACCGGATATTCCAGGTGCATGCCCTAAAATCGTAATCCTTAAAGCATTTTCGGAGTCGTCATCAAATGGAGAGTCTCTCATCCGAGGCTGAAATTGGTTTTTCATTGGGTTGTTTTTTCATGTGGTGGGTTCCAAACCCTACGCACAATCGCATGGGATTCCCTTCTCACGTTAGCTGGCCTCCAAACGGATGTTCGTTGGCTACCCAGGGGATACGTGGTCTAAGACCGGAAGTCGTGAGCTGCTTGAACCATATGCAAAAGAATCGTTTCTAGCCTCTCCCAGGTGAATGGCTGGCAAAAACTTTCCTCACTTGCATGAACTTCTGCACATGGCCCCATCTCCCAAAACAGCTAAGCTTGGAAGAATGCAATACTATATTATGGTCAGATTTCGATGTTGTTCTGGCAAGGCTCGAAAAGCAACATGGACATGGAAAATATACATGTCAAATGGGACCTTGCCTTGCCTATCAAAACTTTTCGAAAAAGTGCTGCTATCAAAAATTACTCCTTTTCTCCATCAAAATGATATCATTCCTACACATCAATTTGGATTTCGGGAAAAACACGGTACAATTGAACAAGTAAATCGTATAACAAACGAAATAAGGAAAGTTTTCGAAATGCGAGAGTATTGCTCGGCTGTTTTTCTTGATGTGGCGCAAGCATTTGACAAAGTGTGGTATGATGGCCTCATTCACAAAATTAAAAAATCATTACCTAACACGTTCCACAATATCCTTGAATCCTACTTAACCAATAGGCGATTCACAGTAAAAGTAAATGATTACATAACAGAAGAGTGTCCGATTACGGCAGGTGTTCCGCAGGGCAGTGTTCTTGGGCCAGTATTGTACATACTGTTTACCGCAGATATCCCTACAAGTGACGAAGTAATTACGTCAACATTTGCGGATGATACTGCTATACTAAGTCGACATAAATGCCCCATTACAGCCACAAAAGTGTTACAGCAGCATCTTAAACAAATTGAAGAATGGCTGGCGAAATGGCGCATAAAAGTTAATGAAAACAAGTGCAAACACATAACTTTTACATTAAGGCCAAAAACGTGTCCTACTGTTAAGCTCAACAATGTATCAATACCGCAAGCTGACGTAATTACATACCTCGGAATCCACTTGGACAGGCGCTTAACCTGGAGACGACACATTGCAGCTAAAAAGCTGCAGCTTAAACTCAAATCTGCTAGTTTACATTGGCTTTTAAACAAGAAATCTGGACTAAGCCTTAGCAACAAAGTCCTCTTATATAATGCAATAATAAAACCGATATGGATGTATGGGATCCAGTTATGGGGCACAGCTTGCGCGACGAATATAGATATAATTCAAAGATTCCAATCGAAAACGTTAAGAGTAATAACGGGCGCACCATGGTACATAGAGATCTAAATATACCTACCATCAAGGAAGAAATTGAAATCGCAGCAAAAAAATACTTAACAAAACTGCGTAACCATCCGAACCCTTTGGCTAACACCTTGGCCCATGCAACAAGTCAAACCCGCCTGCGGAGAAGAGACAAAGCAGCCTTCTAAAGAGCAACGTCAAGCCAGCAGCCCATTCGTACTAATGGGCTTTATATTTTAATTTAGTTTAAGATTTTATTACTTATTGTTAGGCTTCCGAAGTCGAAGTAGATTCAATAAATAAATATTAATGTTTAAAAAAAAAAAAGAAAAAAAAAATGGGACCTCCCAAATTCGGGAGTATGTCACAAACGGCGTATGGCGCCATGTTACAAGCGGCTGATCTCGGTACACGCCGTTGCAAACCACATAATTTATCTACCAATTCACTCTGGTGGCAGGGTCTTACGTGACTGCAACACCAAACAGATTCTTGGCAAAGTCAAAGACTCCTAGCACTTCTCCGCCAGAAGTGTATCATTCACTTGAAGAAGATAGCGATTTTCTCGATGGTTTCTCCTCTTTTCCTCGAGCGACTCGCAGGACTGCGTATATGTTGCGTTTCGTGAACAATGTACAAAATAAGTTAAAGCATCTCCTACGTGTATGCTCCATCTGACCCACGTTGAGTGTCAATTCGCAAAGAAGCGTATTATCAATGCGAAGGCGTTGCAAAACAAGAAGCCGATTGACAAGAAAAGTCCTCTTCTCAACCTCAATCTATTCCAGGATAAAGTTGGCCTTCTTCGTGTAAACGGCAGATTAACGCATGCCACTCTCAGCTTAATGTGCGGCATTTAATCATTATATCCAACAATTTAAAGTTTTTCCACCTCTACTTGGAGTTTTTACACAGAGACACGCTTAATGCTCCAAATGGTGAGTCAGAAATATTTCATTCCGAAGCTAGAACCTTCGACCTAAAGGTGCATTTTCAATTGCATACCCTGTACCTTACACCCGGTGGGATAGTTATCATAGCTGCGCTCAAAGCTACCGGGCGGGTCGTGGATAGCCGGACGACCTATAGTAGCAGGTTGGTTGCGAAATAAGTTTTAACGAATAAGCAATCCTCGATGAGGAGCGGAAGATGCGGTGTAAAAACCGGTAAGTCCGATGATGCTTCTGTGACAGTGGCGAATCGACGCGTTAGAAATGGGTGTCCTCCTCAACATGCATCGAAATGTTGAGTAATACAAAAATCCAGGCGCGGCGAATCCATAATGGGCGGCTTTCCTGGTCAGCGTCTGTTCACCATGTTAGATGGGGCTGACATAATCTGACCGGTACACAACGCGGCGCATGAAATTTCCACAACGACGTCTCCGCTGATGAGATATAAAGGGTGATGCAAGGTTTGCTCTGCTGAGGTGCCAGCCACGGTGTGTATCAGTAAACAGACATTTCGATCCTTGGTCGGGACGTGTGCATTGGACGCAGGAGTAGTAGCCCGCGTTACCCCGGCGCCAGTACGTCCGTGTTTCTCGGGACTGTTACAGCGAAGGACAGACCTCAGGGAACTGGGGTAGGAACATTGTCACCGAGGGTATGCTCGTTCCTGTTTATTTCGGCCCGCCCCCCTACACACGATGTGCTAAAAGAAAAGCAAAATATGGATTACAATAAGAGAACAAAGAGTAGTACAAATAGTAATAACATATACGGGATAATAATGAACAGCGACACTCAAAAACCTGATATGAATAGTATTTAATATGCCAGAAGCGGATCTGCTCAGGAGAACGCCGATCACTTTAGACGTGCACCAAGACTCGTGCGATCGCCAAGAAAGGTGCTTACAGTGGAAAGGCCTGTGAGAGCGAGATTGTCACCACCTTCGCTGTAAGTCAGCGCGCCGCAAACAGTATCGGCACAACCGGATTGTGATGCATGTCAGAGCTAGGGAAGACGGTAAAGAAATTGACTGAGGCAATGAGCCTGCCACAGCTGTCGATAAATAAACAAATCCGGAACACTCTTAGCTCCGTGACGAAGTTTCATGCACGGAAACAAAAAGAGTTCGACAAATAACGACGACGGACTCAACGCCGAAGAACCCCTTAAGAAAAAAGCCAATCAAGGAGCAGTGCAAAAGATAGCCAATGAGAGAAAAAGGGATGAAGACAACACCCTTGTAAATGAAAAGAAAGATACCGAAAATGAAAACGGATGGACACAAGTGAAACGCAAAGCAAAGAGCGAGAAGAAGAAATCAACGTCCGAGAGCCTATGCAATAATCATTGCACGCGCTGGAAACATGTTTTATAGGGCTGTCAAAAATGAAGATACCCTAAAAGAGTTTGGAGAGAACGTATCGCGGATCAGGAAGACGGCAAAAGGCGAAATACTTCTGGAAAGGAAGAAAGCGCAGATAATGAACATGGGAGCATATGAAAAGGACCAGGTGAAGATGAGAGCCCTCACCCACGAAATATCTGTGGAGCTCTAAGGGGAATATAATGGAGGTAATCCGATAGCGAATTAAGCTCAATCAGTGAAGATGCGGTTAAAAACATCCGACAGGCCTATGCGGGTACGCAGACAGCACTGATCAGCCTCCCCGCAACGGACGCAAAACGACTGCTTGACGTCCACAAGATCAAAGTTGGATGGGTCGTCTGCAGAATTAAGGAAAGGCCGAACGTTAGAAAAGGCTTCAGGTGCATGGAATATGGCCGCCTAGCGAGGGCGTGTACCAGCGAGGATGACAGAAGTCATTGTTGTGCCAAGTTCGGCGAGAAGGGGCATTTTGCGAAAGAATGCAGTGCAGTATACAAAAGCAATGGAAATAAGAATACGGATCATCGAATCGGAAGTTGAAAGTATCCTCTATACCAAGAGGCGTGCACAATCCAAATGAAGGTTGTATGAATCAACCTATACCATGTGAAGTAACGCAAGTGCTGCTTAAGCAGATAATCTACAATACATGAAGAAGAAAGATGTGGGGATAGTCTGTGAGTAATATAAAAACATAAGCTCTGGTGCATAGATCTGTGATAAAGAAAGCAATGCTGCCATATGGGCATGTGGGGATAAGACTTTCTAGGACGTACCGCTTCTGGGACAAGCTGACATTCTGGTGAAGCACATAATAAATGCCTGCGACGCTGCCATGTGTAGAAAAAGACAGAATAAGTCTCAAAGGTCAGCATACTGCTGGAATGAGACAAAGAGATCAGCACACTAAGAAGCGAATGCGGCAAAGCAAGACGCCTCTCCCATAGAAGCCAAGGTACGCCTAATCAAGGGTGTGTGAATGCTTCAGTACAAAATGTAAGCAGCTGAAACAGGCGATCAAAAGAAGCAAGTCGTCAAGTTTCAAAGAACTGTGTGAGAAAGGGAATGAGAACCCACGTGGTGATGCGTACAAAATTGTAATGACGAAGGTGAGAGGAAGCAGAATTAAAGCTCCAACATGTCCTATCCTCTTAGAAAAGGTAATGAAAGCGCTCTTCCCTACGCAAGAACCACAATCGAGTAGGAGTATGTATACCCGTAGTCGTGGAAGCGTACACAATCGACGAGAAGGAAGTAATTTGAGTGACGGAGAGTTTCGACAACGCAAAGGCGCCTGGACTTGATGTGATCCCAAATAAAGCACTTAAAATCGCCATCACACATAGAATCAAGGTTTTCGCCGAGCTCTATACACGGCGTTTTATGAAGGAATTTTCCCGAAAATATGGAAAAAGTAGTGCCTGGTTCTTTTTCAAAAGCCGAACAAACCGGCTGGAGAGCATAATGCGTAATGCATAATGCGACCACTTTATGATCGATACGATCGCTAAAATATTGGAGAGGCTGATCTGTACACGTTTGGAAAACCACCTAGAAAACGAGTCACCTGGCTTATCTGACAATAAATTTGGCTTCAGGAGACATTGGTCTACCAAAGATGCAGTCCGAAAATTGACTGGCATTGCGGAGGATAGAGGGTACCATATGGATGTATGGCGAGGAAAAATATTGCACAGTTATCACATTGGTGAATAAAATTTCACAAAGTGTGTGAAGAGGCATTTTTAGCGCAGCTTGGCCCTGCGAAGTAATACTTAACGGCGGTCCTGCAGAGCCAAATTCAAGCTACAGCAGCGTACAATAAGAATCGTGCATGCCGCCCTGAAAAATGGCGGTATCTTCCGAACATTCCCTCCTCCGAAAACAAAATAAACCCCTGAACGTTGCAAAATGACCCTACCATTCGCCGAAACTGGAGCGAACCTTGCAGGGCCGTATATGTTAAAAGCTTCAGTATTGAGACGGGGCCTCTAGGCCTCTTTCGTCCTTATCCCAGGACCTGGCTGATTTCACAGCACTTACTCCGGTACATTTCATTCGTGGTGCACCGCTATTAGCAGTCCCCGAACCGAATGGGGAAACCCTCCCGCTGATAAATCGGTGGGTAAAAGTCAAAGCCCTACACCATCAATTCAGTCGCCGTTGGAAAGAGGAGTACCTCAAAGACCTCCAAAAGAGGTAAAAGTGAAAGTCCCTACAGCATAAGCCTCACGTCGGCGACTGTGTTGTTGTCCAAACGACTGCCTTACTGTTGAAGACATGAGTGTCGATCTCATAGAGTTCTAAAAGAACAATTGAAATTAAATACCCATATATATGTATATAAGAAATTTATACTCACCTTGAATTGTTTACCCTAATCTGAAATACTCACCCTTTATCCACTGGTATACCTGCCTTAATTTCCAATTCCTGTAAAGCAAAGAAAATTGAAGAGAAAGCGGAAACCGAAATTTCCCCTCCTTCCCCGTTAATATAAAACTAAGCTAAGTATTTTGTATAAATAATAAGCTTACAGTATTTGTAAAACATTCGCTAGTTTTCGCTCGCATTCGTCTAAAAAAACTAAAGTGCTAAATTTAAAGATCTTGTAAAGAAAAACTAAATAATTAAAGAAATATATCATTTTCACATTGTGCCTAACACAAATAAAAAAAGTGCGTTTTCTTTATAAAGTTAAAGGAAATATATACATTTATATATATATATACCTATATATATATATACAAAAAAAAAGTATAATATAATATTCAACCGAGCTAAAATGATATCGTTGAATATTAGACGTGGTGCCGAAACCCAATTACGGAGTGAACCTAAATAGTGTGTACAGTGTAAAAACAAATAATAATTAAATACATAAAAGAAATAAATACAGCACTAGCTGATTTATACATGGCTCTATATACATATATACATACATACAATATATAAAGTTAAAACAAAATTAAACGCGATCACCGTAGCAATACAAAGCGAGCGAAAAGTCGTCTGTCATAACTCGGGCGTTGAAAAAGGTGCTGTGACAAAAAAATACATACGGAAAGTGCTGTGTAAAAACATAGAAAAGTTTAATAAGAAAAAAACATAAAAAGTTAAAGTTAAAGTGCTGTGCTGCAAAATAACAAAATTAAAAGCCATAAACAATTAAATAGAAAATTAAAACTAACAAAAAAAAAATACAACCATACATATATTAGTGCATAGTAGGTACAGAAAACATAAAAAAGTGAAAAAAGCGGTGAAAATATAAACGCGGAATATATATATATATATATATATATACAATATATGTACATGCATGCATATACAATTGCATACATGTGACACGAAAAAAAAATTACAAAAGAGGGGCAGTGGAAAATAAAATACACATATACATACATACACGTATATAAAAAAAGGTAACCATATACATATATATGTATATAAATAATTGCCCAAAATATGCGGTAAGAATAAAAAAAAGAAGTTCAAAAAATTACCTACATACATACATACGCATAGAAACGTGTCGTGAAAACATACATAAAACATATTTAAAAAATTTTAATAAAAAATAATAGTAATAAATATATGTAGGTATGTAAGTTCAAGTTAAAAACGATTATATAAAAATTTTTATAAAAAAAACAGCACGGAACATATACATACAGTAGACCAAGGCTGCAAAATAAAAGGAGCCTCAGCACGTCGCCCCCCTCTCAAAAAAGTGGTTTGTACTCGTCCGGATGCCAAAGTAAGTCCCACCCATTCTTACCCTTAACACCATTTGTTTAGCGGATTTTGCTCGTGCTGTGTATGAAACTCTTTCTTTTGTCATACACATACATAGTCTTATAAATTAAATTATAACTTCTTATGGAAAGTTCGAGCAAAATCTTAAAAGCCGCTAAACAATAAGATATAATCACAATACCTCTATATAATGTACATAGCGGGTCCCAAAAGTCGGTAAATGAAAATCCTCTAATTTTCATTTACCGAATATAACAGCGCTCATATATAATATATTAAAACGTATATATGAAAAACGCGCGCTTTCTCCATCAAAGTATATATTTCTTATATATCCCCTCACATATATAAACACCCCTTTTATAAACACCAACTGGTCCAAAAACACCTTCGAATCGGACCAGTTTCCGCACTCATACATCCTCCCAAGTATATATATATTCTCGGTATATACACCCCAACTGAACCGAAACTCATTCCAACGGGTCCAGAACCGGATCAGTGTAAACACATTACACTGCTCAAATTCACCACCTCATAGCAAGTCACCGCTACCCAACCGTGGTACATGTATATACGTACACATATATACATAAAGTGTTTTTTTCATATTCCGGCAATTTCCACTTCTTCGCTATTTACAATAGCAAGCGGGCAAAGATACACGTACGTATGTATTGTACATAAGTATACATACGTACATACTCGTATAAGCTAAGCAAAGCACCTAGCATACATAAAAGGTATAATAAAAACCCAGTATACATTTATACATTGCTGAGCTCAGACGCGCTGATACAGTACAGTACACAACATAAAAGCTACCCACTAAATAAATTAATTAAAAATAACGTATATACATACATATATATAAATATAAATAAATATTTTATATTAAAACTTAATAAAATCAATATCTCACAATGGAGGACAAAATGGAGAAACCCCAATCCCTCCACACCCGAACAAGTGAGCTACATGGCCAAATCAAACAAAATATGGATTCTTCACAGTCAAACAACCCCATCTCAAAGATGTCCCCCCAACACAAGCTGACTCACTCAGCTTTCTCAAGGTACCTGCATGTGTCACAGAAATCTTCTGTGGAGGATATGAAGATTGGCCCTCATTTAGGGACATGTTCACAGCGGTGTACATCAACTACCCCCAATTATCCGAAGTTCAGAAACTATACCACTTAAGGCAGAAAACAAGAGGTAAAGCTGCACTCCTCATCAAAAATTACCCACTCAGTGGCCACAATTTCTCGTTAGCATGGGATGCACTCAAGGCACGGTACGAAAATAGAAGAATCGTAGTGGATGGCCAAATAAAGACGTTGTTCAACATCCAACCCACACAGAGAACGGAGAAAGGATTCAACAGATCCAGACAACAATAAACTATTGTCTTTCTACCCTACAGGCAAATGGAGTATCTACAGAAAGCTGGGACCCAATGCTTGTCTACCTCTGCTCCTCAAAACTGCCGGATGAAACTCTAGCCCTCTGGGAGCAATCACTCAACTCAAGGAAGGAGTTATCTCGATGATCAGAAAAGGACCGATTTCTGACAGCTCGGTACGAGGTCGTGGAGCGACTCAGCACATACAGACCCAATAAGCCGAAGGTTAGTCAGCCCAGCAACCCCCCACGGACACCAGTGGTCCCTCCCCCAACACTCAATTATCGGAACAAAACCCAATCGTTCCATACTCAAAACAAAAGGCAAGTTCCATGTAAACTATGCCAATCAAACCACTCGATGATATCGTGCGTCAAATTTCGAGAACTGTCCGTCTCAGACCGGAACAAGTACATTGAAGACAACAACTACTGCAAAAATTGCCTGGCGTACTCGCATTTGGAGAAAGATTGCAAAAGCAACTTTACGTGCGTTTACTGTCAAAGACGTCACCACTCCCTCCTCCATTACACTGCGAACAACCACACGCCTTACCCCCCAAAACCTCAAAGAAACTTCACTACTTTTCAAGTGACAGTCGAGTAAGAACCGCCCTGCACCTCTAAACAGGCATCAAAAAACTCAAAGGCAAATGAAAGCGGTAGAACAAAAACTCTATCCCACTATTCGAGTAACAAAGAAAGGACTTTGCTTCCCACTGCAAATATACCCATTCTCCACAAAGGAGAAGTAACTCACATGAGAGCTCTCATTGACCAAGGCTCTCAAAAAACTTTTGTAACATCCCGTATAGAAAAGTTGCTTGGTCTCCCCACCACAAAAGCCAACTACCAAATTCTTGGCATGGGCGGTAACACAGTACAAAACTCGAATAGAATATGCTCTACCTATTACGATATGCTCAGCTAATCAAACAGAAAAAATCCCGGCTCAAGCGATAATACTGCCTCAATTGACGCACACTCTCCCATCCTTCAAAATAAAAGAAGTAGATTTAACAGAATATCTCTCACCACCATTAGCAGACCTCAACTGCTTTACACCAGCTAGAACAGACATGGTCATTGGTAGCGATATAATCCCAAAAATACTCACCCAAAACACAATATTTGGGTGGATATTAAGTGGACCAGTTGTGGAAGAAATCTCATCATTCTCTACTCAGGTGATTGAAACCCCTTCAGAATCACTAGGAGAACTGCTCAGGAAATTCTGGGAACAAGAAGAGGTACCACCGGCCCCCACATACACAGACGATGATGAATATTGTGAAGCGCTCTACAAAACAACTACTCATCGACGAAAAGATGGTCGGTATGTAGTAAAGCTGCCATTCAAATCAGCATTCCCGGACTCCATTGCACTCAGGAACTAACGAAAAGAAAGATGAACTTCGGAACACCTATTCAGAAGTCCTAGAGGAATACCTAACGTTAGGCCACATGGAACCAGTCCATTCACGAGAAATCATACTAAAGTCCGTGTAGTTTTCAAAGCCTCAAAAACTTCGCATTCCGGTCTCTCACTTAACGACGTATTACATACGGGCCCCGTTCTCCAAAATGACTTAATGCTCATTATTCTAAAATGGAGATTATATAAGTATGCATTTAACGGCGACATTGAAAAAATGTACCGCCAAATATACGTCCATAAGGAAAACCAAGACTTCCAACGCGTTCTAGTCCGTAGAACCCGCAATAGTCCGATAGAAGACTTTAAACCAAAAACTGTCACATTCGGTGTCAACTGCGCTCCATACTTGGCAATAAGGACACTCCACCAATTAGACGAGCTCTCTAAGGAGACATACCCCCATGTTTCAAAAATATTAAGAGGAGGGACATACGTAGATGACATCCTCTCAGGCGGACACAATCTAGACTCAGCAAAAAACAAGTCGCTGCTGAAAGACGTCCCACAATCTGATCTTTTAGATGAAGAATTTCTCCAATTCCAAGAGGTAAGTTCTATAAAAACCCTCGGAATAAAATGGAATGCTCTCGCTGATACATTTTCGTACTCAGTTGACCCTCCGTTATCCTCAGCCACTGCCACGAAACGACAGATCCTCTCATCTGTCGTGAAACTTTTCAACTCGGCTGGATGGCTATCGCCCATAATGATAGCAGCGAAAACTATTCTCCAACAACTATGGATGGAAGGAACAGACTGGCACGAAACCGTGAAGCTGATCTCACTCCACAAATGGAACACCTTCAGGAAAAATCTCGCCGCAATCGAAGAGATAAGGATACCTCGATGGGTGCAATTCAGCCCAAACAGTTCCATCCAGCTACACGGATTCTCAGATGCTTCCGAGGAGGCATTCTGCGCTTGCGTATATTTACGAGTCCAGCAAGGCGAATCTGCTACATCCCACTTACTCGCAGCCAAGAGTAAAGTAGCCCCCTTACAAACCGTCTCTCTCCCTAGGCTGGAACTTTGCGGTGCAGTTTTACTAGCAAAATTAATAAAGCAGATCCGATCCTTCCAAAATCTGCCATCTCATAAACTAGTTTTGTGGATAGACTCCTCATTTAGCATGGCTGGAAAAACAGGACATCTCAGACCCTCGAACTCGTGAACAATGTTACGTGGCGACATATCTCCAGCGCTGACAACCCAGCTAATCTAGGGACGCGTGGAGCTAAACCCCAAGAGCTCGTCAACTGTTCACTCTGGTGGAAAGGCCCCGAGTGGTTGACTAGGCCATCACCTCTTTGGCCGAAAAGTTCACCAACTCATTCGTCCCCTCCTGAACAACGACAAATTGAAGCATTCAACGCTTTAGAATCTCCTGATTTTCTAGACCGTTTCTACTCCTTTTCCACCGCTCTCAGAGTAACAGGCTAGGAAACTGCCAAATCTGCCCTCTACCCCTCTCACTCAAAGCGACATAAAGTTCGCAAAAACTCGACTCATAGCTGTCACCCAGTGAAAATATTTCGGAAAAACCATCACAGCACTGGAGTCGAAATGTCCGATAGAAAAAAGAGATCCTCTCCGCACTCTCAACCCTTTCTTGGATAAATCAGGACTGCTGCGTGCAAATGGACGTCTCACTCATGCCGCCCTCAGCTACGATGAGCGCAATCCAATTATCATACCCGATAATTCCCGATATTGCTCCCTCCTCCTCGATTTTCTCCACTCAACTCTATTGCACGCGGAAAAGCAGCTGGTGATTCGCGTGGTCCAACAGAAATACCATATTCCCCGAATCCGCCAAAAAGTAAAATCTTGCATTTTTCGGTGCAAGACATGCACGATATACAAGCAGAAGATGAGCTCGAAATTGATGGCAGCGTTACCCCCTGAACGGTCCACATATACACTCCCATTCCATACTACCGATGTAGATTTTGCCGGCCCATTCCTCGTCAAAACCTCGACTCTCCGCCGAGCATACCTGTGTGTATTCGTATGTTTCTCGACAGAGGCCATTCATCTGGAAGTATGTTCCGGCCTAACAACAGAAGCGTTTAAGGCAGCATTCGCACGATTTGTAGGACGAAGAGGCATTCCCCACAAGATAATGTCCGACAACGGCAAAACTTTCGTAGGAGCACAGCGAGCCCTACAAAGAGAACTATCCTCCTTCCTCAAGGAAGTTTCGGACAAAACCACAACAGAATATGCCATTCACGGACTTACATGGCAATATATACCTCCTTATGCTCCACATACACGTATGGGAGGACTTTGGGAAGCGGCAGTGAAAAGCTTCAAAACTCACTTCACTAAAGTCGCTGGAAATCAAAAGTTCACCTTCGAGGAGTTTACCACACTCCTAATACGCATCAAAGCGCATCAACTCCAGACCACTCTCTCCTATGACTCAAGATCCCGAAGACTTGAAGGTACTAACTCCAGGCCACTTCTGACGAGGCGCACCCATACTCTCGATCCCTGTTTATTGAGCAATATATTGTATAGTCTTATATACGTAAGGGTACATATGTATGGTACATATACCATATACTTAGCAACTTATATATATGAGTGGTATTTTACTGATCTCATAGGAATCTGCTGCGACCAATTGGAAAACTATGGATTGCTATGTGTGTTATAGTCTTTTTCACGAGAGGGTATGTAGTTAGACTTACGCTTATCGACTTATACATATATTTGAGTGATGTTTTACTGTCCCTGTGGGAATGGATTGCTATATGTGGTATAGTCTTTTAAATATATGGGGAGTGTAAGTATATGCATATATGTACATATATATACTTAGCGGTTTTGTGTATTGGTATTTAAATGAATGTATGTATGATGTAGGAGATATAGAGTTCATTCACCATTTGAGATGTCCGCTAAACTAATATCAATAGGTATATGCAAGAATCGTGTGACTTACTTTGACATCCTGGTTTTAATGTTTTATCAAGTTTTTCTTGCTTCCTGACTCCTGCTGCTTCTTAAGGGGTATTGTATTTTTACAAAGGGGGTCTGCTTCAATTTTTTATTTATTTTTCTTCAACCCGTATGTGGATATTTTTGTATGTATGTATGTAAGCAGCTTGTTTTTACCTTGTCTGCTACTTTTCGTCAGCAGTATTTTAATATGTGTATGTGTGTATGCTTGTACCTATATATGATTTTTCAACCGCTTACTTTATTTCTTACTTGTTTAAATAATTATATTTTTTTGAGGATACTCGTTTTTTAGTATGTTTGTGTCACTTGTGTAATGTTTTACTTCGTTATTTAGAATTTTATGCACAAGCTTTTCATTTTGTAAATCTCAATATGATATATTGGGCTTTGTTTTCGTGTTTGTTGTTTAATTACACATTTTATTTGATCTATTGTATATTGGTTTTATTTCACCGCACAAGGGGTAAGTTGAAGATTTTAAAATCCACTTGAAATCTCACTTTTTGAGTTTGTGGTTTTCTCATTTATTATTATTTTTCACTGTGCAAGTGGTAACAGGTAAAAATAAGGCTGTTATTGGTTTTGTTTTAACTTTTACTTTAAATTTTAGCTTTTTCTCTTTTCAGATTTTCTGATCATTGTCACCGTATGTAACCACTGACACAATATTTAAATGTTAAAATATTATATTTATTTATTTTCAATTATTTAAAGTTCTCTACTTTTTTTTTGTGTATATACGTAAGTTTGTATGTACGTATTTACTTATGTATTGTAGTAGGTCAGACTGTAGTGATGTATGTACCATTTATTGTTGTATTTGTATGTATGTGTAGGCATGTATAGGCTTGTTTATGTAAATATGATGCCGTTAGATTTGAGACGCTCATAACTCGTTATACATATACATATATGATGTATGTACCATTTATTGTTATATTTGTATGTATGTGCAGGCATGTATAGGCTTGTTTATGTAAATACGATGCCGTTAGATTTAAGATGCTCATGACTCGTTATACATATACATATATGTTGCATGTACCATGATTGTTGTACTTGTAGGTATGTGTAAAAATATATGTGCACCATATATGCTCCTAAGGAGATTTATAAAATAAAGAGTTCAGTTCAATGTGAGAAGTAGAAGCGTGTGCTTGTTTTATTTCGGGTAAACTACAAAATCAGAAGCGAGATTCGTAAACCCTCGCAGTAGATCCTGGCAAATAAAATTTTTTTTTATTTCAAAAAGACAGTAAAATAAAGTATAGTAAAAAGTGTGCGTAAATTTTAAAAGAACTGAAAAAATAGAAAGTGTGAAAAATTGATAGAAATTGTTATAAATAAAAAAGTGTGCGTAAATTTTAAAAGAACTGGAAAAATACAAAGTGTGAAAAATTGATAGAAATTGTTATAAATAAAAAAGTGTGCGTAAATTTTAAAAGAACTGGAAAAATACAAAGTGTGAAAAATTGATAGAAATTATTATAAATAAAAAAGTGTGCGTAAATTTTAAAAGAACTGGAAAAATACAAAGTGTGAAAAATTGATAGAAATTGTTATAAAAAAAAAAAAAAAAATGGAAGAACTTGTATGTGCAGAAGAATATACTGTTGCACAGTTGCGCGCCTGGTTGCGTAAATTATCGTTGCCAACCAGCGGCACCAAAAGTGCACTAGCTATACGCATCAGTTCCGTGCCACAAAATGAACGGGGCGTATGTCCTACTGGGTGTGACGAAAATATTGTGGAAACACAAGCTGACATACAAACGTCTGACCAATCACAGGCGGTGCTGAGTGTAGCAGCAGTAAATTCGCAAATCGTAGACAACAACAACATTAACGAGAATGGTAATGACGGTCAAAGCGAAGAGCGCGGCAAAAGCAACAACGAACTCGATTTAAATGGGCATTGCAACAACAACAGTGGTGGCATTAACGAACAACGTAGCAGCGTTGACAATGCAGACAGTGAGCGATAGGTACAGTTCCTACGACGCGAAATTAATATTTTAAAACACGAATCCGAACTTCTTCAAAGAATGGCAGAAGTCGAGAGCAGAGCAGTCAGCGTATCAGCGCAGCTTCAGGCGGAAATTGGCGAGTCGAAAATTTCGAAGGAAATGCTTTTGAGCATTTTGCCAGAATTTGATGGAAACATTAATAGTGACGTGTGGATGACCCAGTGGGAAAATGTTTGCAATGTATATGCACTAAGTGAAAATAATAAACGAATGCTATTACTTAGCAAACTTAAGGGTAAAGCACTACAGTGGATACATTCAAAACCTAATTTTGCTATTGTCAGCGTTGACTTACTTATTATGGAAATTGAACCAAAGGTTAGATGTGAAATGAAGCTAATAGTAGATAAAGTTAAACCATTTAGTTGTCCTCCTAGGCGTTTGTCCTACACGGAGAAAAATAGTTTGCAGAAATTAATAGATGAATATTTAGAAAAAGGTTTCATAAGACCTAGTGAATCCGAGTTTGTATCTCCCATAATTATTATGGAAATGAAGGATATTTTTCGGAGCAAAGAAAGCAAGTTACAGTTAAGAAGAAAGTTCGAGGCAAGGAAATGGAAGACTGGAGAAGCTTTTATTGATTATTTCAACGACAAAGTTTTGTTGTCAGAACCAATGCAGCTAACTGAAGATGAGTTGATAGAATATACTATTGAAGGAATTACTGATGAGCAGCTTCGCACACAGGCGTACATGCAATGTTATTCCACAAAGGCACAATTATTGCAAGCGTTTACGAAAATAAAAATGAAGGGCGAAAAATTTCCGATTGGCGTTACACAGCGCGAAACTAGGTGTTACAATTGCAACTCGCGTGGTCATCTGGCAGCTGAATGTAAGAAGCCTAAGAGGGAGAAAGGGGCCTGTTATGCATGCGGAAGTATGAACCATCGTGTTTTTGAGTGTCCAGACCGGAAGAAGAGCGTTCAGTTGGTAGATGAATGTGTAAGATATTTCAATTTTATAATTACAAGTTGTAAGCCAATATTCTTTTCCTTAGAATGCCTCATAGATACCGGTAGTCCCATTAATTTGATACGAAGGTCTATGGTGCCTGAAAAAGTAAAATTGAAATTTTTGTCTAATGTAAATTCTAATTATTTTGGTTTAAATAATTCTAAAATTTATACTTTTGGAAAGTTTTCTTGTTTCGTTTTAATGAAAAATAAAAAATTTGAAGTTAATTTTATTGTTGTGGCTGATGGAACAATGAGGTATGAGGCTGTCTTGGGAAGAGATTTTCTAAAAATATGCAAGTATAAGTTAGTAAGTGAAGTAGAATCTATACAAGTTAGTGAGAACAATTTTGTTGAAGACAATTCAAGTAAATGTTATAAGAAATGTTCGTCAAATAAGTGCACTGAGAGAAATTCTGAAACACAAAATGAAAATTTTAAAAACAATTTAAAGATAAAAGATTCGGATAAAAATTTTGAAAATAATGTAAGCAAATTTATAGATGTAAATTATTATGAACAAAATGTAATGGATTCAGATAATCGAAAAGAATTCACAGAATGTGAAACATTTGATAACTTTATTTTTAATATTGAATTTGATAAGTGCGAAGGTAGTCAATTGAAGATCGGAGGTGATCAAAATCATATTGAACAGAAGAAACTTTTAAAATTGTTTGATAATATTTATGGAAAAAGTGAGCGCCCTCTTGAACCAAAGGTTAGATGTGAAATGAAGCTAATAGTAGATAAAGTTAAACCATTTAGTTGTCCTCCTAGGCGTTTGTCCTACACGGAGAAAAATAGTTTGCAGAAATTAATAGATGAATATTTAGAAAAAGGTTTCATAAGACCTAGTGAATCCGAGTTTGTATCTCCCATAGTGTTAGTTCGTAAAAAGACAGGTGATATAAGAATGTGTGTGGATTATAGGACCCTTAATAAAATAACAGCAAAAGATAATTACCCGATTCCTTTAATAGATGATTTAATAGATAGGCTGGCAGGAAAAAAGTTTTTTACAAAGTTAGATTTAAAGAACGGATTCTTTCATGTTTTTATGCATCCGGATTATATTAAATTTACTTCATTTACAACGCCAGTAGGCCAATATGAATTTCTACGTATGCCTTTTGGGTTAAAAAACGCACCATCTACTTTTCAACGGTTCGTTAATAAAGTTTTTGCGGACATGGTTAAATCGAACAGGTTGATAGTATATATGGATGATATAATGATAGCAACTGAAAGCATAGGTGAGCATTTTGAAATTTTAACGGAAGTTTTACGACGTTTAGTGGAAAATAAGTTAGAGTTGAGAGTGCATTCGGTGCAGAGCTTTCTCGGGTTATGTTCCTATTTTCGTAGATTTGTAAAAAACTTTTCGCTTATGGCAAAGCCATTATATGATTTGACAAGAAAAGACAGAAAATTCAAATTTGGGGATGCAGAATTAAAATGTTTTGAAGCACTTAAAGAAAAATTATTAGAAAATCCGATATTAGCTTTATATAGTCCACAAGATGAAACAGAGCTTCACTGTGATGCCAGTTCGACAGGCTTCGAAGCGATACTTATGCAAAAGAAAAAAGATGAGAAAATGCATCCAGTTTTTTATTTTTCGAAACGTACAACCGAAGCAGAGTCTAAATATCATAGCTTTGAACTTGAAACGCTTTCCATAATTCATGCTTTGAAACGATTTCGTGTGTATTTACAAGGATTAAAGTTTAAAATAGTCACAGACTGCAATTCTTTGACCTTGACTCTTAATAAAAAAGAATTAAATCCAAGAATAGCTAGGTGGGCCTTGGAACTTCAGAACTATGATTATGTTTTAGAACATAGACCAGGCTCTCGAATGCAGCACGTCGATGCTCTTAGTAGATGTAATAACATTCTTACAATTGAAACGAATACGTTTGAAGAAAATTTGATCATATGCCAAAGTCGAGATGCTAAGATAAAAGAATTACAAGAGAAATTAGGGGTGAGTGAAAACAGTTTATTTGAGATGCGAAACGGTGTCGTTTATAGGAAAAAAGATAATGGTGACCTCTCTTTTATGTTCCAAGTGAGATGGAATGTCATGTCATGTTCAAGTATCATAATGAAATGGGACACACAGGAATAGATAAAACGTTAGATCTTATTTCAAAAACTATTGGTTTCCTCAAATGAAGTCTAAAGTAGCAGCTCACATTCAAAATTGTTTAAGGTGTATAGTATACTCAACAAAACAAGGTCGGGAAGAGGAATACCTTCATAATATTCCAAAAGATGGCAGCCCTTTTGAAATAGTGCATGTTGACCATTTTGGACCAGTTGATAATACTCAAGCCAAAAAGCATATTTTAGTAGTAATAGATGCTAATACAAAATTTGTTAGATTATATCCAACAAAAACTACAAGTACTAAAGAAGTAATAATAGCTCTAAAAGATTATTTCCGCGCTTATAGCCGCCCGAAATTTATAGTATCAGACAGAGGAAGCTGTTTCACGTCAAATGATTTCCAGCAATTTTTAGAAATAGAAAACGTCGAACACATAAAAATTGCGACAGGTTCAGCTAACGGACAAGTTGAAAGGGTAAACAGAACGTTAGGTCCGATGATTGCAAGGTTGACTGATTCAGAAAAAAATGTACACTGGGATAACGTCATAGATACAGTGGAATACGCTATTAATAACACTATACACCGTACCATTAAAGAATATCCCAGTGTCATGCTTTTTGGGATTAAACAGCGAGGAAAAGTTGAAGATGTACTAGTAGATAGTTTAAAAGAAAATTTAGAAAAACCAGTAGTAAGAGGGCATAGAGAAATAAGGGAAAAGGCCCAAGAAAATGAAAAAAGGTTCAAAATTATAACAAACAGTATATAGATAAAAAGAGACAAAGTCCAACCGAATATAGAGAAGGAGATTATGTTATGATAAAGAATTTCGACTGTCATATAGGTGCGTCTAAAAAATTAATTCCGAAATTTAAAGGGCCTTACAAAATAGCAAAAGTCTTACGGAATGATAGGTATGTCCTCGAAGATGTGGAAGGATTTCAGCAAACCAGGATACCATACAAAGGGGTATGGGCAGTAGGAAACATTCGACCTTGGTTCAAGGGTTGCAAAAGTAAACAAAGTAGAGATCAGGAGATCTCAATTGTCAGGATGGCCGAATTGTAGTAGGTCAGACTGTAGTGATGTATGTACCATTTATTGTTGTATTTGTATGTATGTGTAGGCATGTATAGGCTTGTTTATGTAAATATGATGCCGTTAGATTTGAGACGCTCATAACTCGTTATACATATACATATATGATGTATGTACCATTTATTGTTATATTTGTATGTATGTGCAGGCATGTATAGGCTTGTTTATGTAAATATGATGCCGTTAGATTTAAGATGCTCATGACTCGTTATACATATACATACATGTTGCATGTACCATGATTGTTGTACTTGTAGGTATGTGTAAAAATATATGTGCACCATATATGCTCCTAAGGAGATTTATAAAATAAAGAGTTCAGTTCAATGTGAGAAGTAGAAGCGTGTGCTTGTTTTATTTCGGGTAAACTACAGTATTTACAAGTTTAACGCGCGGGAAAATTTTCGCGACTTCTGTTCGCTTGAACTTCTTTTGATTCCGTAAACTTTTGCCCCGTTTTCATCTCTTTATTCGTTTTAACCGAGTTTCGGCACCATGTAAAATGTTCGAATTAAAAAAACACACTTACTCTTGGATTTCGAGCTTTTATTTAAAATTAAGTTCTCTAATGGTTCGCTACCAATCGTTTTTATAATAGCGAGCACCTTTTGATTTTTATACTTTTTTTACATATGTATATATTGGAATGAATAACGGAACGTAGTAGAGTTACAGGTAAGTATGTTTAGAGTAGGAGTAACTTCAGTGAGGTGAGTATTCAGATAAGTATTCGGGTAGGTATTCTGGTAAGTATTCACAAATTCATTGAATTATAAATTTTATTTAACATATTATATTATAATTAATTTAGTTTTTTTATAAAATTTATTATTTATAAGATGATGAGGTCATCCTCATCCATGTTTTCAACACCCATGATTAATGTTTTATGCATTCAATGAGTATGTGCGACAGCAAAGCATTGCAGGGTAAAGCTAGTCTTATATATAAAAATCTTATGTCCATTTGAAAAAACCCAGTAATCTCCAAAAATCTCCAAAAGTTACGGACCGATTGACTTAAAATTATGTCAGAATATTTCTATGGTTAATGGGAAAACTTACAAGAAAACAAAAATTTCGGGAAATGGACCAGTGACTGACCTATTCGAAAAAGAAGTCTTCTTGTCTCTACTGAACGGGTGGTCTCTGAAAGTAATAGACCAACTGACTTAAAATTTCGTCAGATTGCTTCTATGATCCCTGAGAAGGTTTTTTCAATAAAAAAGATTTCTGCAACTGGACCGGGGATGGACCTATTCGATAAAAACTCTCATGTCCGTTTGTAACGGGTGTTCTCCAAAAGTTTCCGACTTGAATTTCGGTACATAGTTTCCTTTTTGCTTAGATTAACAGGAGGACTACACTTCTCTTAAGTTTATCTATAGCTAGATTTATATGAAATTCGGTATATAGGTGACTTTTTGTTTATATAAACAGGAAGATTACTCTTCACTCCGGAAATTGGATCAGGGACTGACCTATTCGGTATAAGTTTATTACTACCCTGTTTTTCCGTGAAGTGGACCAGGCACTGAACTATTCATAAACTCGGACTATTTCTCTCTCCGACAAGTGGGCCAATGTCAATAATAAAACCGAAAATGTTGTATTCCCACAAGTATTGAGTAAACAAAGTTATGACAAAAATATAACTTTGTTTACTCAATACTTGTATAAATATATATAAAAATCTTATGTCCGCTTGTAAAATTCCAGTAATCGTTACCTACAAATTCACTCGAAATTTCGACAGACTGCTTCTGTGATACCTGGTAAGGTTTACGAGAAAGAAAGATTTCTGGAAGTGCACCGGGACTGACATATTCGACAAAAAAACGTATGTCCGTTTGTAATGATCTTTTTCCAAAAGTTGCCGAACGATTGACTTAAAATTTCGTCAGATTATTTCTGTGACTCCTTAGAATGTTTTTTCGAAAGAAAGATTCCGGGAAAAGGACCGGGGACTGACCTATTCAAAAAAAAAAATCGTAAGTCCGCTTGTAACGTGTGTTTTCTAAAAGTAACCGATCCACCGTCTTGAAATTTTTTAAGATTGTTTCTTTGATTCCTCGGAAGATTTTTTCCACACAAAATTTTCGAGATGTGAGCCGGGGACTTAACTATTCGAAAAAAACTATTGTTTCCGTTTGTAGCGGTTGTTCTCCAAAAATTAACGACGTTTTGACTTGAAATTTTGTCAGATTACTTCTATGATCACTGAGAAGGTTATTACGAAAAAAAATTAAGAAGTGGACCAGAGACTGATCCATTCGAATTAATCTTACTTATGTCTCGATTTACAGGAAGACTATACTTCTCTCCGGAAAGTGGACCAGGGACTGACCTATTAGAAAAATTTGTGTTTATTGCTCGAGTTGCTTGCAATTCGGTACATAAGTGAACTTTTGTTTAGATTAACATGAAAATTCTTCTCTTCTCCGGGTAGAGGACCAGAGACTGACCTATTTAAAAGTTTTATTTATGGTTCGATTTACTCGATATTCGGTATATAGGTGACTTTTTGTTTAGATTAACAGACTGACCTAATCGAAAAAATCTTACTTATGTTTCGATTTTCTTGAAATTCGGTAAATAGGTGGCCTTTTGCTTAGATTAATAGATTACACTTGTCTCCGAAAAGTGGACCAGGCACTGACCTATTCGAAAAAATTTGATTCATGGCTGGATCTTCTCGAAATTTGGTATGGTAGCTTTTCACTTGAATTAGCGGTAAGACTCTCCTTCTCTCCAGAAAGTGGGCCAACATATTCGAAAAAAGTTTATTTATGGTTCGATGTTGTTATTGATAGAGCTAACTACAACAATGATAAATGCATTTAATGTTCTACGCAAATTAAAACCTTTTTTTCGAAATTGGCAACAAAATGGAGAGAAGGCCATAATAATATTGATCAATTTGATAAAATGTGGTTGGATGGTGAACTTGTTGTAGTGGATTTGATCTCAAATGCTAGGCGGCCTATAATAAATTTTAATGATATAAATAAATATATATATAAATTTAGATGTCATGGAAATAGTGCCCATGCAACATATCGACGGAATTTTGATGATAATGATGCTTGAGTGACCGATTAATACATGTTAGCGGTTTGCTTGGTACCTCTACAATTAGATTTTGGATCTACAATTCTTTGACGAAATACGAAGCCGTTAACTAATAATGGAAACACAGCAAGAAACTTTTTCAACTTTCACTGTTTCATTAATGTATAGTTTTAGTAGTCATCTTACGTACCCTGGCTTATGGTTTTGAGATAAATACAGATTCATTCCACCTGTATACATATGCAACAGCAACCGTATTTAGTTCCATGGTTTTATATGCCTGTATGATGCTGATATAATATAACAGGTTGACCTTCCAATAGATAAGTTTTCAGAAGATTTCTCCAAAAAAAAACTTGTATCCAATTTTTATACTAATGCAGATACTTATAATTCATATTTCTCTTTCTCGTGTACTGACTGCAATAAATACTTCGTTTGTTTATATATTTCCTTAGTTTTGCCTAATAATCCTTTCACTTCAAGCGTTGGCAGTGACATCTATCGGCAAATAGTTGTGTGTAGGAGGTGTTTGTACAAAACGGTTCCTCCACTAACAAATATTAGGGAAGCGGAAAAAGGGGTGTCGCCTTTCTTTTCATATGGCGAGGGGAAAATTATCCTAGTGTACTTGGTGTGCAATGGTGGCGTGCGCTATACAACCCTTTGAGAAATGGGGGCGGCGCCAAATGATTGGGCACCATTATACACTCGCCAAAGAATCCTGAAGGCCAACGCGCAGCTTGCGGCTTGGCTCGAACGTGCGTGCGTCTTCTTTGTTTAGAAGAAAAACTAGTGATTTTTTTATATTAGTGCCAGTGCGAAGCCAACCGAGGATTGTTGAAAATATTTCTGTCGTTTGTTTTGTGGATTCCAGTGGCGGAATCGGAGCTTGGACGGCATCACCGGAGGAGCACCGAAGATGGGTACCCACACCCGACCGAGAAACCGATAAGTATCACGTCTTGTTTATTCATTGTTTTCGTGCGCCTTGGTCGTGCCAGCAGTGTAATTCCCTTCCGTTCTTCCCGACCCATCCTTATAGCATCCCACACCCGGAGCCAGTCATAAAGGCGGGTTTTTTGGATAGCATCGTCAGAATGAATGGGACAAAAAAGCAAGGCGACGGTAGATGAACCAACATCCCTTTAGCCATTAAGCATAAGAGAGCCGAAAGTTAATGCCCCAAACCTCTATCTCTCAAATCGGAAGAAAAATTAGTAATCTTACTGCTTGTTGGTGTGTGTGAGTTAACTGTGTGCTATAATCGAAAATATGACTTCGGTTTTTTGTTTTTGACGACAAGTCTGACGCCCAAAAGGATAAATGAAGAAACCAACAGACCGGTTGCCGAAAACCAAGTCCGGTCCGGACTGTACTAAGCCCGAAACCGATCACTGAAGGTTGCCTCACGCACTGAACAACTGCAGATTTACTCAACAACTGCATTAAATTAATTTGAGATTAAGATGCTATAAGAAATAAAGAGATTATTTATTATTATTATATTATTAAGAAGAATCAATGCCGGCAGAATGAATATTAAAATCTTTACAGAAACATCGTAGGTAGCGCAAAGCAAATACATAAACAAAAGAAAGGGATAGTAAATATAAGCTCGCTGGACTATTAACAGTACCTCCTATTAAATATGTTAAAAATAAAACTACAACCATATCTACTACTATATCCCATTGTAAATTAGCGCGAACAGAAGGAATTTATTGTGTACCGCCTCCTATAAATCTCTGTCCATATAACGGAATCTATATATTAAATATTATATATTATATATACATATATAATAGGCGCTTTGTAACCGTTGCAGCGATTTTCGGCCGAGCTCTTCCTCCAATTTGTGGTTTTGCGTCTTGATGTTTTTCCAACAAATGGAGGGACCTACAGCTTATACTAAGCCGCCTCCGAACGGCTGATGGTTTTTTTACGAGGAGCCTTTAGTTCATGTTCGAAATACTTTCGGAGAGGTGGACATTCCCTACCGAGACGACCGGGTGACCGCAATTAGAAAATTTAAATTTATTTAAATTTATTTTGCATAACTTTTGGATGTTGGTGGCACCGGGATTTGAACCCGAGTCTTTCGAATGTCAGTACGCAATGCTAACTACTCGGCTACCGCGGCCGCCGGGATAATCCATTCTAAAATTGGCCTAACGAGTGAAGTTGAAAATAATTTGGTAACCTACGAGTCATTAGGTGAGTTCACCGAAGTAAGCGCTTTTTTTGAGCGATTAATTTGTATAAACACACTGCTACTTCAACTGTCGAAACGATTAACTCTTTGTGAAGTTAAGTTTTCGTCATGGAAAAAATTGGTATGCATTATATTTTAAAGTAATTATCTTAAAAATTATATATTAACCAGTATTTTGTAATTATGTCTTACTTGAAATGTTCTTCTATTCATCCTAAAATGTTCTGCAAGCTGGTCATCTGCGTACAAGGCACAGTTTCTTCATACAACTTTTTGGTTCTTTCCTTTGAATTCCTTTCTTTGGAAATCTATTTGACAGCCCAAACAATATGTTAAACTATCATCACAAGCACTTTGAACTAAAAACATCTTTAAAATCTCGCGATTCATTTTCTTCGATTTACAGCAGTTGATCGATCAGCAGCAAGTATCATAAAAATCTTACGCTCACAAATATTAGGTAAAGTAAAAAGTTCGTTCGTTTTTTTTAATTTTTTTTATGCAAATGGTTCCAAACGGTTTTCTGGCTATTTTTTAGTTCCTCAGCAAATAAATAAGTGCTCACGTGACGGTCTGTTTCCACTTTTTCCATGATTTTATCGGCGACAGGCCTCCCGACGCGTGGTGCGTCTTTGACATCGAAATTACCGGAACGGAATCTAGCAAACCACTTTTGTGCTACACGTTCGTTTACAGTATCGGGCCCATAAACTAAATTAATTTTTTCAGCCGTTTTGCCTGCTTTTTCGCCTTGACCGAAGAAAATTTGTAAAATTTAGCGAATTTTCTCTTTGCTGGTGTCCATCTTTTACGTGCTCTCACAGTAAGACATAATTACAAAATATCAATCGAAAAACGAAAAAGACAAACTTTTAGCGCGAATAAACACGTTTTCAGCGCCGTATAGTATGGCATGATGCGACACTAGTACTATGGACAATAACGTCATCTCTTATATGAAAACCGAACGAAATTTTTACTTTAACTAATATTTAGCATGTTTACTAATCATTGCGCTCAGCGTCCGCTCACTGAACATGTTTACTGAACGCTCAGTTCGCTGAACGCCCCAAATAACTACTTTTCCCAACGTTAAATGAAAACTTAGACTCATTTTGCCTTATTAGCACAAGACTTTATTTATATGGTTTCTAAAAACTAAATTGGAAAGATTTTCTAGCTCAATGTAAAATTTATATTTACATTAATTTAGTTTAACGTCGATGTGAAAATCGTGATTGGCGATTTTAATGCCAGGGTTGGCAAAGAAGGTATATTTGGTACAACTGTCGGAAAACTCAGCATTGCCTAATGGATTGAGGCTGGTCGACTTCGCCGGAACCGGAAATATGATTGAGTATAGTACTAGATACCAGCACAAGAAAATACATAAAGTTACTTGACTTCCCCTGATTGAAAAACATAAAACCAGATCGACCATGTTGTAATAAACGGTATACATTTCTCCAGTGTTCTTAACGTGCGTAGACTCCGAGGACCCAAGATCGACTCGGACCACTATCTTGTTGCATCGAAGATACGCCCCTGCCTCCGTGTATCAAAGAACTCTTGTCAACAAACACAAGGAAAGTTTGTCGTTATAAAGCTGCAATCACAACAGACTGCCTAGCGCTTTTCTACTCTCTCAGAGCACTCATCAGCGGCTCTGCATCCGGAAAGTGTGGGACAGTGTTTCGAGCTCCCCACGTGCAGCTGCAAACAAAGTTATTGGACTTTACAAATGTCACAAACCCAGCTGTTAGGATGAGAATTGCCGTGTTCCAGTTGAGAGAAAACAGACTGCCTACCTCGGAACGTTGCGACCGATCACTACATGTGCGGGATGGGATAGATACCGAGAACTGAAGAGAGAAGCAAGACGCACATTCACACAAAAAATAAGAACGGCCGAGATGCGCGAGTATGAAGAACTTGAGAGGCTGGCCGACAAGGGCAATGTTCGAAAATTCTATGAAAAGATACGACGGCTTACAGAAGGTCTCATGATCGGAGCAAACTTTTGCAGGACACAAAGAGGGGATCTGATGACGGAATACTTCTCCAGGCTACTTTTGTTTAGAGTTCTTTGGTTGGTTGCGTGTGACAATGGACCCCAATTTAGGAATCGAGAGCTTCGGGAAGTGCCACCGTGGACATTTACACTAAAGGATGACTTAGGCAAAGACAAAGTGACTTGGAACGTTAACGAGTTAAGACCGTATAGGGACAAATGGAGTACGATAAAAGATTTCTTCCTCTTCGTTAAGTGCGTGCCAGATCAGATTTTCGCAATCTTGGAAAGTGGAAACAGCTCTTTGTGCGGACGTGCGTATTTTTAGAAAAGGCAAATATTTGGATAAAGGCAGTCGAAGCCTAGTGAGGAAATTTGTAAAGCCAGTCGGGGCTTGTTTAAAAGAAGAATTTTAGTGAGTGATTTTGTGAGTTAGGACGACATCGCCTCTTGTTTTAGATAGAGGCGGAAGCAGAGTTTGGCGGCATCACCGGAGGAGCACCGAAGTTGTACGTTTTTTAGTGCCGACAGTGTCGTTCCCTCCGTTCATCCTCACCCATCCCTCTAGCATACCGCACCCAGAGCCCAGTCTAGTTTATCGGGTTAAAGTTACACCCGGCAGAACGGTTTGGTTGAAATACACCTTGGGCGCACCCCAAAAATATATTTTGTTTATTTATTACGTATAGTTGCTTGCAGTTGTCCAGTAATGGTTTTTTATCTTGTTATATCGGCGTTAGTCAATTCCTGATGGTTTTTTTCTCTGTATACAAGTGTTGTTAGTGTAGTTAGCTTTGTTGAATTTTTGACATTTCTCTTTTGTGCGGTAGTTTGTTTTGTTGACGTGCGGGGTTATTGGTAGGCACTTGACCAACAATCCATGTAGTTATATGTACGAATGTATGGACATACGCACATCCATATTATCTCCACAATAAAAAATGGAGGTGACAATCGAGCACGATGGAAAAATCGTTCCGTTACCAGCAGAGCTATTCAAACATGGCGGTGAAGAGCTGACAAGGTGCATGCATCAGCTAGTTTTTAGAATATGTTTGGATGAAAACATGCCCGACGATTGGAATTAAGTCTGCGTCAACTACCGTGGGATAAGCCTCTTTAATATCGCATATAAGGTTTTTTGAGCGTATTGCGTGAAAGACTTAACCACGCCGTCAACAAACTGATTTGACCTTATCAGTGTGGCTTTAGACCTGGTAAATCAACCATTGATTAGATATTCACCATGTGCCTGAACGTGGAAAAGACCCGTGAAAGAAGAATCGACACACACTACCTCTTCGTCGACTTTAAAGAAGTTTTCGACAATTCCGCAAAACTTTTACGGCTATGCAAACTGACCTTAGGCAGCACGAAGCTCTAAAAGGACCTCTTCGAGCTAGAGAAAATAATAAGAGCTGCAGAGCTGAATAGAGAAGGTACATTCTTTCTTGCTCCAGACTGGATAAGGAAGCGAAGGATATGGGTCTGGTAGGGAACGAGGGAAAGATGAAATATTTCCTGTCATCAGACAAGTACTCATCTCATTCGCAACCGGCTTCTACGTCACTGTTGGCAGGCATAGCTCTGAATTCGTAGATAATTTCGTCTATCTTGGAACCAGCAAAAAGAAGAAACGTATGGCGCAATGTTGTTAGCTCGGCTATAATCGCGTAAGCGGTATCTACGCCAGTAAAGTAAGTAAGTATATATATATATATTGTAATACAAGTCTTTGCTCATGTCTTCTACATCCCGGAGGGCCGGGGGGATCGTAACATTCACCAAGTTCTCAAGTTTTGCTAACGCCTTCTTGGCGACAGTGGCGCAATGAGTATGTGCGGCAGCACAGCCGAAACTTGCCCAAGTTCGGAGGACTGAAAAGACATCAGGGAGAGAATGAGAGGTTGATGTATAAGAAAAGCGGGTGGCAATAGGCAAAGCTTGGTTATATTGCAGGTGACCATTTCGCCTTGAGTGCCATTCGATTGAGGTCAGAAGATCGTCTTTGATAACGACAAGATCACCTTCTATCCTATTTCGCTGTGATGCTTTTAATTTATAGCGCCTTTGCAGGTGGTGAAGATATTCAGATTTCCAGCGTTTACTGAACTGATGATGGAGTACTCTTAATCTTTGTAATTTATTAATGAATGATAGGTTTTCCGAGTTTGGCTCTGATATCGAGAGTAGGGACTAGGGTTAGGACCTTCAAGTCCTCGGGATCCTGAGACATAGTATAGAGTGGATTTGAGTACCGCTCTGAAGCGTATTAGAAGAGTGGTACACTCCTCGAAGGTGAATTTTCATATTCCAGCGACTTTGGTGAAGTGAGTTTTGTTGCTTTTCACTGTCATTCCTCAGTAACGATAGGATAGTTATAAATCCAGTTACTGTCGCTTCGGACGCTTCTATTAATCATCTCTTCATTAATCTGTCCAAGTATAGATAAAAACTTCATGTCATTTAATTCCCCTTGCCTCGAGGAACACAATCCTCCAAGTCCACTTCCCTCTGCACCTGCACCTAGTTGCGGGGCCGGAACGTTTACTTTATTCGGCCCCTCCATCGACCTTAACCACAACTAAATTGAATGGAAAAGACCTAGTTGTGGTTCCGAAAAGAAAGTCCATGTTTGTATTCCGGTTTTCGAAAGATACAACTGCGGCTGAGGTCCAAACCTATATATAAAGCAAATTAAATCCAGTCAATTTGGATATTAGGAAGTTCAAATTCTCCTATGAAAGATCTTCATTTCAAAAAGACGTTTCCGCTGAATGCTTTGACGTACTTTTGAACTCATCAATTTGGCCGAATGGTGCTTTTGTTCGAGAGTTTGATTTAAAGCAAAGAAATATTAGAAACAATCTTGCTCAACTACCTGTTGTCTCCTGTGCCAAAAAGTTTCAAGCGGATGTTAACTTGAATATTTAGTATCAGAACGAAAGAGTTTGAACACTAAGCTGGAAGAGTTATACTTACACAGCTTAAACTCTTCTTCTTCTTTATTGGCGTTGGCACCGCTTACGCGATTATAGCCGAATCAATTACAGCGCGCCATTCATCTCTTCTTTTCGCTGTTTGGCGCCAGTTGGAAATGCCAAGTGCACCCAGGTCACTCTCCACTTGATCTTTCCAACGGAGTGGAGGTCTTCCTCTTCCTCTGCTTCCACCAGCGGGTACTGCATCAAATACTTTCAAAGCTGGAGTGTTTTCATCCATTCGGACGACATGGCCTAGCCAGCGTAGCCGCTGTCTCTTCATTCGCTGAACTATGTCAATATCGTCGTATAGCTCGTACAGCTTATCGTTCCATCGTCTGCGGTATTCGCCGTTGCCAATGCGCAAAGGACCATAAATCGTTCGCAGAACTTTCCTCTCGAAGACTCCTAGAGCCGACTCATCAGATATTGTTAACGTCCACGCTTCTGCGCCATATAGTAGGACCGGTATAATGAGCGACTTGTAGAGCTTGGTTTTCGTTCGTCGAGAGAGGACTTTACTTTTCAATTGCCTACTCAGCCCAAAGTAGCACCTGTTGGCAAGAGTGATTCTGCGTTGGATTTCAAGGCTGACATTGTTGTTGGTATTAATGCTGGTTCCTAGATAGACGAAATTATCTACGACCTCGAAGTTATGACTGTCAACAGTGACGTGGGAGCCGAGTCGGGAATGCGATGACTGTTTGTTTGATGACAGGAGATATTTCGTCTTGCCCTCATTCACTACCAGACCCATTCGTTTCGCTTCTTTATCAAGTCTGGAGAAAGCAGAACTCACGGCGCGGTTGTTGAGGCCAATAATGTCGATATCATCGGCGTACGCCAGCAGCTGTACACTCTTGTAGAAGATTGTACCTTCTCTATTTAGCTCTGCAGCTCGTATTATTTTCTCCAGCATTAAATTAAAAAAGTCACACGATAAGGAATCACCCTGTCTGAAACCTCGTTTGGTATCGAACGGCTCGGAGAGGTCCTTCCCGATCCTGACAGAGCTTTTAGTGTTGCTTAACGTCAGTTTACTTAGCCGTATAAGTTTTGCGGGGATTCCAAATTCAGACATAGCGGCATAAAGGCAGCTCCTATTCGTGCTGTCGAAGGCGGCTTTAAAATCGACGAAAAGGTGGTGGGTGTCGATTCTCTTTTCACGGGTCTTTTCCAAGATTTGGCGTATGGTGAATATCTGGTCAATGGTTGACTTACCAGGTCTAAAGCCACACTGATAAGGTTCAATCAGTTTGTTGACGGTGGGCTTTAGTCTTTCACACAATACGCTTAATAGGACCTTATATGCGATGTTAAGAAAGCTTATTCCACTGTAATTGGCGTAGACTGTGGGAACGCCTTTTTTGTGGATTGGGCAGAGCGCACTTAGGTTCCAATGCACCTGATCAATTCTTCACCGCCGTGTTTGAATAGATCGGCCGGTAATCCATCAGTCCCCACCGCTTTGTTGTTTTTTAAGCGGACAATTGCTATTCGGACTTTTTCATAGTCGGGTAACGGAACAACTTTTCCATCGTCATCAATTGGAGTTTCAGGTTCACCATCTCCGGGTGTTTCCTCTTCACTGCCATTCAGAAGGCTGGAGAAGTGATCCCTCCATAAAACCAGTATACTCTGGGCATCTGTCACTAGCTCACCTCCCTGGGTCCTACAAGAGTTTGCTCCGGTCTTGAAACCTTCTGTAAGTCGCCGTATCTTTTCATAGAATTTTCGAGCGTTACCCTTGTCGGCCAGCTTCTCAAGCTCCTCATACTCGCGCATCTCGGCCTCTTTCTTTTTTTGTCTGCAGACGCGCCTTGCTTCCCTCTTCAGTTCTCGGTATCTATCCCACCCCGCACGTGTTGTGGTCGATCGCAAGGTTGCGAGGTAGGCAGTCTGTTTTCTCTCCACTGCGACACGGCAGCCCTCATCGAACCAGCTGTTTTTGCGGTCTTTCCGAAATCCAATGGTTTCGTTTGCAGCTGTACGCAGGGAGTTTGCGATGCCGTCCCACAGTTCCCTTATACCGGGTTGCTGATGAGTGCTCTCAGAGAGCAGGTATGCAAGTCGAGTAGAAAACCGCTCGGCATTCTGTTGTGATTGCAGCTTTTCAACGTCGAACCTTCCTTGTGTTTGTTGATGGGCGTTCTTCGATACACAGAGGCGCTTGCGTATCTTCGCTGCGACAAGATAGTGATCTGAGTCAATGTTGGGACCTCGGAACGTTCGCACATCTAAAACACTGGATACATGTCTTCCATCTATCACAACATGATCGGTCTGGTAGAAAGTTTTCCGATCTGGAGACAGCCAAGTAGGTTGGTGAATTTTTTTGTGCTGGAATCTAGTGCTACAGACAACCATATTTCGGGCCCCGGCGAAGTCGATCAGCCTCAGCCAATTTGGAGATGTTTCGTCGTGGAGACTGAATTTTCCGACAGTCGTACCAAAGATACCTTCTTTGCCCACCCTAGCGTTGAAGTCGCCAAGCACAATTTTGACGTCGTGGCGGGGGCAGCGGTCATAAGTGTGTTCGAGGCGCTCGTAAAAGGCATCTTTGGTCAAGTCATCCTTCTCTTCCGTCGGGGCGTGGGCGCAAATTAGGGTGGTGTTAAAAAATTTTGTCTTAATGCGAATTGTGGCTAGACGTTCATCCACCGGAGTGAATGCCAGTACTCGGCGACGGAGTCTCTCTCCCACCACGAATCCGACACCAAATTTGCGCTCCTTTATATGGCCGCTGTAGTAAATTTCACAAGGACCCACCTTCTTCCGTCCTTGTCCCGTCCATCGCAATTCTTGGACGGCAGTGATGTCAGCCTTTAACTTTATGAGGACATCAACCAGCTGGGCAGTGGCACCTTCCCAATTAAGGGACCGGACATTCCAGGTGCATGCCCTAAAATCGTAATCCTTAAAACATTTGCGGGGGTCGTCATCAAAAGGGGGGTCTCTCATCCGAGGCTTTAATTGGTTTTTCATTGGGTTGTTTTTTCATGTGGTGGGTTCCAAACCCTACGCACAACCGCACGGGATTCGCCTTCTCACTTTAGCTCGCCTCCAAACGGATGTTCGTTGGCTACCCAGGGGATACGTGGTCTAGACCGGACGTCGTGAGCTGCTTGAACCATATGCACAAGAATCGTTTCTGGCCACTCCCAGGTGAATGGCAGTCAAAAACTTTCCTCACTTGCGTGAACTTCTACACATGGCCCCATCCCCCACACAGCTTAAACTGCTACAATAAAATCTTGGTTTTCTCCGAAGCTTGGCTTAAACCAAATGTCTTAGGGAGAAACTTTGACGTTTTTAGAGATGATCGTCTGAATATAATTGGTGGTGGAGTACTGACCTTACTGCAGAAGAAATTAATTTTCGAAATATAATATATTAATATTGTCGCTAGTTATAACCCGTCATATTTTGACTTTTCCACTCTCTCTTCTTCGTCAAATCATCAAAATCATTGGTTTCTATTACTAAAACATGTGACAATATTGTTGTGATGAAATAGCTTATCTTATTCTAATATTTTTGGATGTCGTCACGGCATTTTCTTTAAGTCGCAGTGATCCTTTCGTTTTGTCCGAACATAGTTATCATCCCTCTCTCGAATTATCTTTAGATGTTCCCTCCCACTTTAAAAATAATAAATTATAATATATTATAATAATCTTAGAAATGCGCTGTCTGGGATTTCCTGGTTATCTATAAGGGAAATGTGGAAGAAAGCATTGTTCACTTCACAAGTGTTTTACATTCTGTTGTTGGAAAAATTTTACATACATATTTATTTACATTCTTTCCTTTTAGATTAATAACGAAAGTAGGGTTGCTGGTAATTATTTCAATTAGGAGTGAATTTATTGTGGGTGTTCGAAGGGAATAATTCAGATAAGTATTGAAATGTAATAGGGTAGGTAAGTATATACGAGTATAACTCTAGCAGACCCGGCCACATGCTCTTGTGGCTTTCTGTGTTTTGTACAATTTTTATTCTCACTGATATTGCAAAGAATTCCAAAAACCTCTTGGCAATCAGCTTAATAACCTTGTTTTTATTATATTCCTCGCTACTCAAAGCCCATCATGTAAATAGCAATCGAATCTATGCTTGAACTTATAAGAATAGTTTGTAACCCGTAGCCGCAGAATAATACTTACACACGATCAATGCTTAGCATACAAAAAACACAGACGTCAAAACAAACTACCCGCACAAAAAGGAGATGACAAAAAACTGACAAAGCGACCGGTCGGCTTAGTGTAGTTTAACATAAGAAGAAAAACAACACCACGTGAATCTTACTAACGCGATAAACAAATCGCACGACAACAATAATTCAACGACAGAACAAACCTATATATTTATACACAAAATAAACAATATATATTCTATCTTCCTACACAAAAATTTGACTTCGACTGCCTTCTCACTCTTTATTGCCTTGTCTGGCAAAACACTAATTAATATTTTATTTTATTATTATTTTCCTAATGCATAAAAATATGTGTATACTTTCATAGATTGCGAGAATCTGATCCGGCACGCACTTACGAACCAGGCCTTAAGCTACGCACCGGCGTGCAGAATTCTCTGGCGCGTGTGTATTGGTGACCAATCATATGGCGCCGCCCCCATTACACATTCTGTTTCCTTAATATTTGTTAGTGGAGGAACGGTTTTGTACGAACACTTCCTTTTGGAGACTTATACCACTGGGTAGGCACACCCCGAATACAGCCGTGTCATCACCCCATGGCTTTCAATTATGCTACTATCTGTCGACAGATGTCACTGCTCACGCTTGGAGTGAAAGGAAGATTAGGCATAACAAAGGAAATGAACAAACAAATACAAAAGAAGCTTTTGTTGCTGCCAATACGAACCCGGGCCTTCCGAATGGCAGGGTGCAATGCTAACCACTCGGCCACCGCGAGTTGATGAGTGTAAGAAATATTAGGGGACTGAGATAACTGCATTGAACCACACCAGATGCTATCGATATTATATTTCACGTGATATATTGGGTGAATGCATTAATTCATGCTTTTTTTCGAAAATTAAGACTTTATTGTGAAAAAATTTTTATACATTTAAAGTTCAAAGTATTGCCCATCGGAAGCTACGATGTTTGCCCATATTTTGGCAGTTTGTAGATCCCATCCCAAAAGAACTTCTCCGGCTTGGAGGTCAAGAAAGAATCGAGCCAATTTCTGATACCCTGTTCTGAAGTGCAGCGTACTCCGGGGAGGGCATTCTGCATTGATCTGAACAAGTAGTAATCGGAAGGTGCTATGTCTGGGCTATAAGGCAGATGAGGTAGAAGTTCCCACTCACAGTTTTCCAACTCGTTTTTAACTGGCCTTGCAACATGTGGCCGAGCGTTGTCATGATGAAAAATTATTGATTCGTGTCTGGTCGCATATTCTGGTCGTTTTTCCGCGACGGCCTTTTTCAAACGAATCAATTGTTTTCGGTAGATCCATTGATCGTCTGACCTGATTTCAATAGCTCATAATAGAGCACACCCTTGTGGTCCTACTAAATACATAGCATACTCTTGGCACCATGGATATTCGGCTTTGCTGTGGATGTCGATGCCGGGCTTCACATACGATCTCTTGGGCTTGGGTTATCATAATTCATAAGGCACCCAATTTCTAAGCTTCTGGATGAATCTTCATGATTTTAATCGTCTGGAAACGGTTGCTTGATCAACTCCTAATACTTACGCAAATTTTTCTTGCGTCTGACATGCATCTGCGTCGAGCAATGTCTCCAATTCTTTATCTTGATATTTTTTTGGCTGTCCGTCATCTAAGTCGAAATTGCCACTCTTAAACCGTGCAAACCACTTTTGGCACGTTCGTTCGGCTAAAGTATGGTCACCATAAACGTCCAGTAAAATACGATGGCTTTCGGTAGCACTTTTCTTCATGTTAAAGTAATGAAGAAGAACTCCCCGCAAAAACACTTTATCTGGTACAAATTTCGACATTTTCAAATGAATGAAACAAATTGTTGTTCACGCTAAAACAAATGACATCTACTGAAAACGACGCGGAATGACAGTACCTTTGAAATGAATATAGCCACAGATGAACACGACGCGAAATAATATTAGTAGAGCCCTCTCTTAGAAATTTGTCAACTACTCTTTGCTTTTTACCTATGTTATAAATATTGTGATATCAATATGACTAATAGACCTGCAGGAAGAAGGTAGACTAGGGATAAAAAATTCTAGTTAAATACTAGTATTTTGAAGATGGTTAGTTGTTGGATATTTGTATTCTTTATCATATCATGTAGTCATATCGCTGTAGCATATTAAGCTTACGTTTCGAGTCTCCTTACAGGTAAATTAATTTTTTCTTTTTTTTTTTGATGAAGCAGAAATTTCCACCACCAAGCCATTTGTATGTTGTTGGGGCTGAGTTTCATTTCCTAATATGCTTCGGTGCAGTGCGTAAATCTCTTTGTTTTCTACATCACAACAATAGTCTAGCGATTAGAGGTTAACACAGTAGCGCATAAAGTTCACGATTCATTTCTCGCTGTTCGCATCTCGCTGAACGCAATTATTTCTGTAGCTTCTGGTGTTGTTGATACTGCAGAAAATTACATGAAATTTTAATAAATAAATTTGATTTTATTAATAAAAACACACTAATATAAATTTGAACATTTGAACAAATCAATTATGTGTGACTAATAATGGCCGAAAACGGGTTGCTTCATTCTCGTCATGATATTTCAAAGCCGTTACAAAAGCTAAATTTGGGAATGTAGTTTAACCATTGAACTTATGTACGTGATCATATTTGATGTGCAAATTTTCTGGAAGAAGTTTTGTAAAATTATACAACATCACCTTAAAAGCAGAAGATGTGGTTATGCCGCTTTTACATCCCACATCTGAATGCATGTCAAAGAAGGATAATGACACTATGATAAATTGTAGGAACTGCGGTTATAATTCTAGTTATAGCAGTTATCCCGTACACAAAGTCCTGAAAGCTAGGTAATCCAATAACATATGTACATGCTCGCCGCTATGAAAGGGTATGCAAACCTCAAATCTAAATTTTAAAACCCATCCCGATTCTGCAATAAATGATATGTTAAAAATTCTCGTGAATAAAATATGAGCGTAATACGCCGATAAAACATCGCACGGTGGCACTGGGATACTTCTAAAACTTTCCTTAAACACTGCTATCTTTGTAGCTTTGAATGATTATGGCACGGAACTAAACCTGTCCGCCAAGATTTAAAATCACAGAGAACCAATTTGAGGAACCTTTCGACAGCTTAAGGGACAGATTTTTGCCAAAGGAAACTACAATGCAAAGCACGTTTATTGGCGGTCTCGACTATTAAGCTTAAACTTACAATACTATTTAAAGTAAACGTAATAGCTTATACAGCATTTCTTTATGCCAACCAACATATTAGCTTACTAATCGGAGGTAAATCCTGACTTAATAGATTTCGCTCTTTCGAGAAAAACCGAATGACGGAAGTTCAAGCCATCGCTCATATACCAAGCGCATAAAAAGCTAATACGTAGCGATTCGAAGGTAAAGCTGTTGCAAAACTACACCGAATCTCTGGTTCTCGCAAGAGACGTAAACGTCCATCATGTGGCTTGGGGAAGCACATGCGTCAATGAAAGAGGTTAGTCTCTTTTTGATTTCATTTTAAATTCGGGTTTTCATGTAATCAATAAAGCAATTATCCCTACCTTTATCACAAGTAATCGAAGGGGGGGTTTAATATGTCATTCTGATCTTCGAAGAAGTCGAAACCGCGCTAAGGAACTGGCGAGTCCTTAGGAGGCACTCCTTTCCCGAGCACCGCTATAGTATATCCAATTCGACTTAGACAGGGTGAAGAACTAGACGAGTTGGTAAACACGTTACTAGTGCCAGCTAGGCTGCCGTGACGGGACACGGATCTACAAATCCTAAGGAAGCCCTGCGCTTAACGCAGAGAGGAGTTATGGGACACATATAAGCAACGCTTAAGAAGAAATAAGAAGGGCACAAAAATGGTATTTAAAGACAGTAGGCTCAAGAACGTCATCCTAAGCACCACTCACCGCAGTTCGGTATAATTGCAAATGCCTGACGGAACATTTACGGTATCTGTAGGAAAAAGTCGCGGCCTTCTCATAAATACCTATTTTCCTGATGTATCCACAAGCCCAAGCCCATGAAAGAATTCTTAACAAAGAGCAACTAATACGTTTCACCAATAAAAAAGCCCAGGACGAAATTGCTTCTATCTAACAAAAGCAGTCCTTGGATAGCATCGTCAGAATGAATGGGGAAAACGCAAGGCGAGAGTAGATGATCCAACATCCACTTAGCCGTTAAGATCAAACGAGACGAAAGTTAATGCCCTAACCTTTATCTCTGAAATCGGAAGAAAATTGAGTGATCTTACTGTTTGTGGGTGTGTTAATGTGTGTGTTAACTTGTCCTTGGATAGCATCGTCAGAATGAATGGGGAAAACGCAAGGCGAGAGTAGATGATCCAACATCCACTTAGTCGTTAAGATCAAACGAGACGAAAGTTAATGCCCTAACCTTTATCTCTGAAATCGGAAGAAAATTGAGTGATCTTACTGTTTGTGGGTGTGTTATTGTGTGTGTTAACTTGTGCTATAATCGGAAATATGACAGTGCCTTTTTTTTGACGACAAGCTTGATGCCCAAACCAATGAGAGCGCTCCAATAGAATAAACGAAGAATCCAACAGACCTGTGACCGAAAACCAAGTCTAGTCCTGAAACTGCTCACAGAAGGTTGCCTTTGACAATGAACAACTGCAGATTTACACAACAAATTTATTTTTTTAAAGGAATATTTTATTATTTAATATTACTTTAGTAACATGAATAAGCAAAAAGTATTATTAAAAAGTAGTACAGTGTTTCAAAGTCTCTCTTCGGGCTCTCAAGAACCTTAATATAATGTGAAATTCCTTTTAAGAATACTGAATTATATTTGAAATTATATGTGCATGAGTTTGCAGTGAAAAATATATAAAAAGAGTGGTTATTAACTGAAATCTAAACTATATACCGAAAATAAAATAGATTGGAAAATCTAGATAATAGGAAGGTGGGGAATGTAGGGTAAGGTATTATTGTGATAACCACCAACATTTTTTTTTGGCATCTGTCAAATTTGATTTTGTCTTTTTGTGATAATGAATTTTCAAACCTATTATTAAATTCTGTTAGAATAGATTCGCTATTTATTTTTTCGTTTGCTATTCTATATATATTATATTATATTATACATAATTGGCACACCTTTATTATTTTGAATGAATTTTCGCCTATCTAGGCTTACAAATATTTCGGGTGGAATAAAACCATTGTTTATTGCCATTTCGGCATATCTATCATCAATAGAAAGGTGCTTTATAAACATGTTTGTTTCTTCTTCCTGGCAACGGATAATATGGTTCCTAATCAGGCATATCATTCTTATGTCAATCCTCATTATTTGAGCTGGAGCATACGTGTATAGTCTTTTATTCGATATAAATTTTAAGTAGTTGCTAGTTGTTGTTCTGTAAAGAGAAGCACAAGCTCTAAGTATTTTTCGCTCAAATTTTCTGATAAGTTCCATATAATAAGGAGATATATTTAACCATAATAATCATTGATATCTTATTAATCGTTGTATTAGTGATTGGTTTAAAATATTTTTAACTCTGTTGTTTACTTTTGCTATGCTATTGTAATATTTATTTTTTTTAAAGATATGTAAGAAATAGGTTAAATAATATTGGAGCATTAACTGCGCCCTGTTGGAGATCATTCAAAACATTAAAGTCACGGCTGCTGAATTCGTCTCCAATATTGACTCTTAAACTTTTTATATGAAATCTTATTCGCTATGAGACCAAGTGTAAATGGATAAAACATGCCCCTGTAAATTGTTTTTTGGTCCAACTTCAATTGAAATCTGAGAACAGCAGATAAATTGCGTGGATAGTTATTATTATTTTCTTTTGTTATAAAAATTTATTTATATTTATATTAATCACTATCTCAAAAATTTTTCTTATATTGGGTAGCATACTTATTGGTCTAAAATTGTTTAATTTTTTTTTATATCCAACGTTGTTAAGAATGACCACGAGTTTGGCTGTTTTCCATTGGTTTGGGAGGTACGAATTGTTAAATAGTGTGAAATAATCTTGAACGAGCCCCATGGGCAAATTTTTTTAGTACAATGTTGGGGACGACTGTTTGTTTTTAAGGGGTTTGAAATGTTGTTTATGAAGCCATCTGGTGTGACGAAGTTATTTTCATTTTGGTTATGTGTAAGATTATTTGCTTTCTCAACATCAGTAAAAGTCCCTATTGTCGTTTTAATTCCTTCATATCTGGTTTTGATTGCTGAAAATTGGGCGACGTACAATGTACTGGATTATTCCAATCAGTTTGTTTAGCTGAGTGAATAGCTTCGAAATGACTGACTAAGATTTAGACCTGTTTGATGTTGTTGTTTTGATGATGAAGAAATTTTGTTTGAACAATTGCAAATTTCAAAGGATTTTTGCTATCTAAGGTTTTGAGTTTGCTTTCTAGTTGCTTGTTTAGTTGAATTTTTAAATTTTCGTTAATCATTTGTTTTCTGAGCTTTAATTTTGCTTTAGCTAGGTTATGACTGTTTTCAATTAAATATATTTCAAGACGGTTATGTTTTTTGATAATGGAGAGGGTTTTACTTTTTTCTTTCATCAAAAGTTTAATAACTGGAGAGTTAGTAAGTAATCTTGTGGTGGGGACATTTTTAATTTTTGAGCGTTTTTGTTTATCACTTTGATTAATATGTCATTAATTTTAGATAAATATTTGTCTATTTCAGAATTATTAATAATCCTATTATTCGGTGTTGCTGCTTCTTGTAAATAGACGAAGCCTATTTATTGTTTTAGAAAATTCGTTCCACTTTGTGTTTTTGTGATCCAGTTTATAGGGTGCGGTCTCCCCATATAAGTCAAAGCTATTATCACCAGAACAGGCAGCTATTAGCTGGATGGCTTGGTGATCTCTGTCGTAGTCAATGTAGTTCAAACAGTTAATCGAATTTCTATTTTTGTGTATCTCAATTCTATGGTCAGCTATACAATTATCTAAAAAGTTGTATTTATTCGTAATCTTTGTCCTTTATACGATGATGGATGTCCATGTTTCTTGTAAAGAATGCAGTAGAGCTTGTCGTTTTCTATGGTTGGCTCCTCGCTCTTGTGAATATCACTACATTTGACACATCTGGAAGGAAGATGTCAGTTTGCAGCGCTATGGAAGAAATTTTGGCAATTGCGACATTGTGGTATTTCTGGTCTACGTAGAGGTTCCCATTTAATTTTGTGGCATTGTATGTTATCAATCGCTTTTAGTTCGTGAACACTACTTTTTGCGCTAATTTGAACCATAAACATGGGGAGAGCGATATTGCGTTGTAGTGGACTTTTCGTTGTAAACGGGCTGACTTTCACAATTTTTAATTTTTCATTTTGATAGCTCGCAAGTTCGTCATATATACAGCCTTAGCCAAAAGTATTAGGCACCCCACTAATATACAAGTATTCTTTTTGTAAATGTCTTACATGGATGTTTAACTGTTGATTAAACGAATAAATGGTGTAATAATAAAAGTCATAGCTCTCTGGGTAAGAAATTCATAAAATATTTAAAATTTGAAAGTAAAAGTGTAAATTACATTTAGTAAAAAGTTACCAATCTTATAAAAACAGTTCATATTTACCGAAATGCATAAAAAAAAGTGAAGTAAGTTACGATGGTAGAGTTAGAATTCAAATTCTAAGTGAAGAAGGTAAGTCTCAGTTTGAGATTGCCAATTTCGTGGGATGCTCGTAATGCGCGGTCCAATGTGCTATCAGGCGATTTGTGAAGACGAAATTCCACAATAATAAATCAAATAAGTAAAAGGAAGCGTCTAACCAGTAAACGAGAAGATCGAATACTTATACGCGAGTCTCTCAAGGATCGCAAAAAAATTTCTTCTGCCGTTGAAGCTGCTTTTTCGGATGAATTTAGTAAACCAGTTAGGGCTCAAACAGCTAGAAGAAGACTTCTGAAAACAAGTTTAAAAGGATGTAAAGCCCGAAAGAAGCCGTGGCTCTCAGAAAAGAATAGGAAAAATCGTTTGGAATGAGTTCGCCGATATCAACATTTCACGGAAGAAGATTGGTCGAATGTTCTGTGGTCTGATGAATCAAACTTCGAGGTAAGCTTAGTTAAGATTGTTTTAAAGTAATAACAGCCATAGCTTCTTACCCTAGAGCAATTTTGAAGACATAATACAAATCGTATGAAAACATTATTTTTTCTTTTCTACAGATATTTAGAACACGTGGTGTGACGTGAGGCGCCGACTTGGGGAAGAATATCATCCAGATTGCGGGTACCCCACAACATTGTTTTGTTAGTTTGCCCTGCACAGTCTCCAGATCATAATCCCATTGAGCACATGTGGGCTATTTTAAAACACAAGATTAAGGAACACAGTATAACATTAAAGAATACCTTAATTAACGAGTGGTACGCTATAAGTGCGGACGAATTTTTAAAGAGAAGGGTGGACCTACTAATTCATTGTATTTTCACTGTTTTACTAATACCATAAACCTTCATTACTTCACATGTTAAAACAAAAAATTCGTGGGGTGCCTAATACTTTTGGCTAAGGCTATAAGTTGTGGTTCAATATTTGGATTTATACCTTTCATTAGAAAGGTTTTAGTTTTGAAACAATTCGGAGTGTATGAGTAAAATTTTGCTTTAGCTTTTTCTAAGTGGCCTCACACTCTTATATAGTCGTCTAAGTTAGACAATAGAATAGCACGCTGATTTTAAACTTTGTTATTTTAAGTTCGTCTTTTAAGATTTCAATCATTTGCTTAGATTGAATTTGGTACACATTTATTGGAGGAATATTTATATTGTTGTTTTTAGCACTATTGTTATTGTTTTCTGCGTTATTATTCTCACATGTGTTATTTGCTGGACCAGTTCTATTTAACGATGCTGATGTTGTTGGTTTGTCATTCTTATTTTTTTGTTGTTCAATATTCTTATTTACTTTGTTGAGTAGGACTTGCCACTCAAATTTTTTTTATCACATCTTCATCACAATTCTCTGTTTCACTGTCGATAATCGCGTAATAGTTGTTTTTGATTTTTGCTATCGTATATCAGGTACACTTAGGTTTCTTCTTTTTCTGCTGCACCGTTATACGAGTATATGGTAATATATGAATTATTATTGCCTAAATTTATATTATTTCGAGCATTAAACTCACACATTTGCAATAATTGTTTTTGGTTTTTTACTTATTAATAAGAAAAAATATAAGAAACGATTTTCAAGTCAATAGACTGATGCACAGGTAAGGTAGCCAATGTGATTCAGACTCCATTTACATAACAACTACCACGACCTAAATTTAGATTAAGATGCTGTAAGGTTAGGGTCAGGTTAGGTTGTAGAGGCTACCGATATTTCGATTCACTTAGGCCTGACTAAGATCTGTTGTGATACCACAAAAACTTAACCATCAGGTTTCATCATCCGTCCATTTTTATTCTCTAATGAACCTCATTAGATCCATGGTTTTGACGTCAGCTATATTCCATAGACCATCTAGCAGTAGGGTCCGAAACTTCTGAAACCGAGCACTGTTCAAAGCAGGACAGTCGCATAAGAGATGGGTGATCGTTTCTTTCTTTTCATCCCTTTCACAGCCTCTTCTATATGAAGCCCCTAGTCTTTCTTCGTGTCGTTCTATCAGACAGTGGCTAGGCATTCTTTTTCCGTGAAGACCCATTAAACAGTGCCCAGTTATTATGACAGTCGTTATGTTTCTGGAGAACCGGTCCAGAAGGATAAGATGTTTCGATTTTTTCGCGTCCTACTATCTGTTCACGTTGCGTCAGCTTCCCTGGTAAAGGCCAGTTTAAGCATGTACGTTGTCGTGGACAGGTAAACCAGCATCCAGTGCATGTTTTATCGTGGGTAGTTCGTCTGCCATGCAATTGCCTGGGATGTCCCTGTGTCCAGGTACCAAGACAACGGCAGTGCCACATTTAGTTGAGCGTTTGTTAAAAAAGTTCCACTTTTGGCGAGGTATTATTACAGTGAAGAGATCTGGCTGCAGGCTGACTTTCGGAGTTTATTATAACCGATTGCTGCCGTAGATTTGTGCAACCACTCCGCGGTTTCCATGATGAATAAATTCCTCAACGAAGTTTCCCCCATCAAGCTGTGTAGAATTTGGTTGAGTAACATTCAATCTGATTGCGTTGCAACCCGCTTGTAGTTTCCCGTAAAGGTCCAAAGGAAGGAAGTTGAGGATAGTTAGCAGTGCGTTTGATGGAGTTGAGGGCAGAGCTCCCATTACTAAGATAGCAGCCGGGCGTCGAACTATCTCTAATTTGCTCCTGAATGTAATTTTATCGAGTGCTGTCTGCCATCAAAAGGTGGCTCCCTAGAATAGGATTGGTCTAACTATCGATGTATATATCGAGTACTTGATACTCGGTCTTAAATCCCGTCTTTTCCCTATCGCCGTTTTGCAGACGTAAAGTGCCGTTATAGCTTTGCTTGATCTTTCTGCCATGTTCCGGCTCCAGTTTAGTTTGCTATGTAAGATTATTCCGAGATAGTTGACTTCGATAGAGAGGATAATCTTCACTCCCTTTAGTTCGGGTGGTTTAAGGGCACTCGGTTTGTACCACATGGCAAATAAAAACATTTCGGTTTTATCAGGGTTCACATCCAGCCCGCCATCTCTGCAACATCTCTCAACTATGGATAGAGCATTTTGGAGTAGATCGCTTAAGGTTTGTAGGTGTTTGCCTGTCGTTATCAAGGAAAAGTCGTCATCGTATGCCACACCACCCCAACCTGTGTTGTGCAGTTTCCTTATCAGCGTGTTCGCTGTTAAGCACCAGAGCAGTGGCGATAAAAGTCCTCCTTGAGGGGTGCCTCTTTTTGTGTGTCTGGTGACGCTGACGCTGCCTATTTCTGCGAAGATGATCCTGTTTCTTAGAAGAGACTCTACGAGATTCACTATGGGCTGTTGGAGACCGTTTTTTTGAAGAGCCTCTATTACGAAAGCAGGAAAAATGTAATTAAAAGCTCCCTCGATATCGGGGAAAATTCCAAGTGTATACTCTTTCGCGGCAAGTCCTTTTTCGATGCGCCAGTCTACATCATGTAGGGCTGTAGATTTACCCATGGAGTAAGCATGTTGCTTGCCCAAGAGGCTGTTTGGGGGTAGATTCGGGCGTGTATAGCTGTCTAGTAGCCTTTTCAAGATTTTTAAGAAAAAAGAGGTAAGACTGATTGATCGAAAACCCTTTGGGTTGACATGGCTGGTTCTTCCTCCTTTTTGGGATAACATTTACTTTGGCCCTTGTCCATACTTGCGGGATGTAGCTTTCTCCTCGATAGGCTTTGTAAATTTTATTTATTTATTTATTTATAGCTGATAGAAAAGTTTATATAAAAAAAAAAAAAAAAAACTTAATCTAACAGGAGAGATAGCTTTGGCTGCTGGGGCCTTACGCTATACTTGTGTTTAGAAATAAAATATTACATATACATCTTTGGTATGCTTAAATCTAAATATAGTATATTGATAAGGTAACATTTTTTTTTTTGTTCTATTCTGGGTTTTGATTTTAGTTTTATATGTGATGATAGAGGTTAGATAATTTTAGGAATTTAATGATTTTACTCATATTATCTAGGTTGGGATTGGAGAGGAGTTGGGAGGGTTTGTCGTTATGGAAGATTTGTCTTCTCAGGATTGATGAGGAGTGGCAGGAGTCGAGGATGTGTTCAATAGAAGTTGGGGAATGATTTTGGCAAGTAGGGCATAAAGGAGGAGAGTTTCTGTCTATGTGATATAGTTTAGTGATCTTTGTGTGTCCTAGTCGGAGTCTAATTATTTTAGTTTGGTCAAGCCTTGTAAGAGAATTTTGGGGGATGAATTTAAGGTAGTTGTCGCTAATATGTTGTTTTTTGTAAATTTGCTGGTACCAGTTGCTGGATTTTGGTATTAAGTTTTCATGTTCGTTTTGGAGCTGGTGTTTTAAGAAACTATTTATGTCTTTTATGTTAAAGTTTTGGGTATATATAAGGGGAAGATGTGCCGCTTCCTTGGCCGTTTTATCTGCTAGCTCATTACCAGTGATGTTGGAATGACCAGGTATCCAAAGAAGTCTAATTTTTGGCATGTGTTTGATTAGGAGTGACCTAATGGCACTTGGGTAGGTTTCATTATTATTTGGGTTGGAGATTGATTTTAATTGAATTGCTTCTAATATGCCAATTGTTTCAGCTGATAGTACTGACGAGTAGAATGGAAGTATTCCCGATTTCAGGACAGTGTTTTCTGTAGTTATGGAATATGTGGAAAGTGTGTTTAATTGTGAGCCATCCGTGTAAATGAATGTACAGTTCTTATTGAGAGATTTGATTTTTAGGAACTCTTGTTGGTATATGGATTGGTTTGTGTCATTTTTGGCATTAGAGTTTAGAGAAGTATCTATAAGATAAGGTGTTAGGTTCCAAGTTGGCTCCTGTTTCTTATTTTTGTAGGGGTGAAAGGGGAGATTTAGATTAGTACATTTCGATACGATTTTGTTGAGGACAGATTTTATAGTTTTCCTACGTTTTCTAATTCTTTGGTGAGTTTTTAATATTTTGAATAGAGGTGTGTCTGAGGAGTTTATAAGGGTTTTCAAAAGTTTGGCTGTGAGGTAGTCGAACTTGTTTTCTATGGTATGTATGTTCGCTTCTAACAACAAATTATGGATTGGAGTAGTGCGGAAGGCACCTAGGGCTGTACGGATAGCGGAATTAAGTTTTGTTTTAAGCTTGTTTAATGTTGATTTGGGGGAGTCCCCATAGAGAAATAGGCCGTAGTCTATCTTTGAGATAATTAGGGCTCTAGTTATGCTGAGCAATGTGTGTGTGTTGCAGTAAATTTTATATACAATAGAAATTGGGACAGTATGTCTTTCACCCTCTGAAGTTCAGCGGGAAAGATTCCATCTAGTCCCGGAGGGTTGGAAAGACTTAATCGCCCATTCCACCCTTTTGCGACAAACAATACTGCTGATATCAAGGAAGCACTCACTTCCTTCTCGTATGATTTGGTTGTGTCCTGTGGAACATCCCGGAAAGTGGGTGCTCATGAAGATATTCAGAATTTCTACACAAGTTGTCGTCCATTCAACATTTGGTTTTCTGATGTAATTTGAGATTGCGGAGTTCTTGGAGAGGACTTTTCCAAATTTATTGCTTTCCGCATTTCCTTCAATGTCCCTGTAGAAGTCCTTCCAAGATTTCCTTTATAAGATTGCGGTTCTTTTGTCTTCATTAAAGAGTTTTCTGCTTCTTTTCCTTAAAACAGGGAATTCATCATTTCATCATTTGGGTCTTTTCTTCCCCGATGTGATGGATATAGGGCATGAGGCCTCAAAAGCGGCGTTGCAGACTTTTGTTACAAAGTCTACTGCTTCATCAATTTTCGACGATGAGTCAAGCCCACCGAAAGAAACAGACCTTGTGGTAGATGTCGCCGTTTCATCAGGTCTTAACGATAAGGGTAGCTCTTCTAAGGGTAGTCAAGTCAGTCCTTTTTCTATTCTTGTACGCAGCGATCGATGGAGTTCTCATAGTGAGATGGAAAGAAACATATAGATAAACAGAGAAGGAAGGTTCATTGACTACATGCCAGTTTCTGGTCTGGTCAGAAAGTAACTTTGAAATTAAAGTGATGTTAAGAACTTCCCTGCTAGAAGAAGTTAAGAAGATGTGTTTGTTTCCAAAGCTACAAATTTCTAAATTGTTTTTTTTTTTTTTGTAATAAAATCAAGTAGGGACTCACCTCAGATGTTTATATCGTTGGATCCTCATACTATGTGATGAAAATTGGCATCGGCTCCAACAAGCAATAAAATCTTTTTGTGGTTCACCTCCTTTACCGCTTCATGTAAGCGGGTCGGTGGTAGAATATCGTCGTGAGCGAAGTACGACGATAGAATAATCAGTCGCTTCTCCCGCAGTCCATGCTGACTGTGTCTGATTCGCTGAATTGAGGGAGAAGAAAATAAGAAAAGAAAGCAAGCCTTAAGCCTATCTTTTCCCGAAGCTTATACCGTTGGTAGGTATCAGAATTTCGTCCACAGATCCTGTCACCCATTATCCAAGGTCCTTGGACCAGAATTATGTTCTCTGCTTTCTCGCAGAGGCGGAGAATGAGGGCAGCTGACGCTGCCTTGCAATGGATGAGAGATCCATGGATCTGACCACCTCTGCCTCGGGGAAAGTTGTGACATTAGTGTCTATATCCTCCCCTTCGTAATCCAAAAGTTGGTACTCCTCTATTTTTGCCCAGCGAGTGAAGCCGCTTTTCTGAACCGATGTGCCCTGACAGAGGGCTTGACGATTTTGGAGCAGAGCCCTATGCCGCAGCATGTCACCGTTACTCCCGGAGGGGGACCAGTATCCGGCATGCTCCGGCAGAATACAGTCGGACGCCTCTGACTGCAAACCATGTAATGGGTGCGGATACGCATGACACCCTGGTTTAGGGGATAAGGGTATGTTCGACACACTCCAGGTCTAGATCCGTAATGTTTAGTTGGTCTGACAGGGCCTTGGTACGAGAGAGGCTGATTGTTACCTAATTGGCAGATGTTTTCCACTTCATCGTACCCTGCACATAGCTGAACACCACTTTAAACCGATATTCTTTGACAAACGAGCTGAACTTAAAGTAGCCTGCGTGTTGCCAAGAAAGTGAGTATCTAGCAGTTATATTGTTTCCTTTCCAGAGGTAGCACAGGTGTTGTACTGTTTTGAAAAACACTTACCAAGTTTACGGATTTAGACATAATCGCCCTTAGTCTTGTGGTTTTCGCCATTACCTCAATATCACTGCAGAAAGGTGAAGAGGTGTGAAAATTAAGTGATGAGACTGATTATGTTGCCGCTATTGTGGTAACCCTGCGACCTTTAAATTCCCTTTCTCTTCTCCCGGCATCCTTCTCCTCTACACTGATATATTTGCCATCGCGCTAGCTTGTTTATTTCGCCTGCTGTGTTGTGTTGAGTCAATTTGTGCTCGAGGTGCTCGTCACGAAAATGAAAAAACGCAATCAACAGCTTCGGAAACGTACGCTAAAATTGTAAAAGGGCATGGTGATAGTAGCCTTAGTCGTGCCCGGGTGTTTTGATGGCATAAAAGAGAGCCGTGGAATCGTCCACAAAGAATTTCTTCCACCGGGGCAAACATTAAAACAAGTCTACTATCGCCAAGTGCTCGAAAGGTTGCGAAAACGAGTCAACAGGATGCGTAACTGGATCCTTATCACTACAACGCACTGTGCCACACAGCCCTCATTGTGTCCCGGTATTTGGCCTCTAAAGGGAACGCCGTGTTGCCTTGACTTTTTTTGCTCCCTAGAACAAAATCGGTGGTCAAAGGAACCCATTTTGAGTCGATTGAGGACATCTAGGCGGCCGTGACGAGGGTACTCGCGGACATCCCAGTCGAAGCGTTCCAGAAATGTTACGAAGCATGGAAAACTCGCTGGAATCGTTGTATAGCTGTCCAAGAGGACTAGTTTGATGTGATGGCAGAGTTGTAGAGTAATTTTGAAATTTACGATTTTTATGGAGTCAGTCTCATTACTTAATTGTCACACCTCGCATATACTTTTTAGTACTTCAGATGGTCTCTTAGCCTTATTGAAGAGCTTCCTACATGACCTCCAGAGTGTGTCCAATTCTGTCCACCACGAATGGTGTTTGGGCTTTCTTCGCCACATAAGCACTTAACGTACTCGACTTAGAGCTTCTGTACAAGAATCTGTGAAGAAGTTTTAATGGGCGCTTGTAAAAATATTTTAATCTTTTTATTTTCATTTTTTTTTATACGGAAAATGGATTTATTTCCGTTTTATAATTATAGACAAATTTGTCATTATACTCGTAAGCCCTTCAATAAAATGAACATCAATACGATTGTACAATAAAAATTGACAGACAATTGCACAACTGCACTACAATATATTAACGTCATTATCATCTGGTGGATAGAAAAATCTAAAATTATTCTCAAATATGGGGCCTTATAAAATTTGCGCTAAGCGGTCAAGGTAGGGTGAGAAGAAAGCACGAGTTCTAGTCAATCTTCACAGCTCAGAGTGTGTGAAAAATGTTTATTTTCTGTGTACCTTTCTAAGTTTTTTTATCATTTTTATACATCCACATTTTTTAATTTTTAATTTAACCACGGCTATAAATTTTTTTGTAACAAAGTGTTTATGCCCAATAAACACATCCCTGCATTGCCCTCAAAACGAATAAGAGGACAATGCAAGAATACGAAACAGCGCCAACATACGTATAATGTTTTCAGTTTTTGAAAACAAACACAGGTGAAAGCAGTGAAAGTTAAGTTAAATAAACTATACCCGCACAACAACAACAGCCACATCGTTGGAAAAACAACATCAAGCCCACAGGTCATATTCATATTAAATTTACTAACCCTACCCAATAAGTATAAAATTGTTACACAAAACAATTAACGTGAATTATATACACATACACATATGCATTCATATTTATAAATAAACATATTTATAAAGTGTAAATTCTAAAAACCCTCTTTTTTCCTTTTTATTCGACACGCCGGCGATACTTTTGTCGATACAACTCGACATTTTGGTCCTTCGAGCCGGATATTCAAGTGTCCTTTAAAGAGAGTTAAATACTCAAATACCCAACCAACTCAATAAATTAAATTTACCCACCCAAACCACAGAAATTGTGCATCAGCGTTGGACTTGTTTGCAGCCGTTCTTTGTGCACCAACAAATACCCTTATATATACATATAACTACCATAAAACGACCCGCAGTTTAATATTATTTGGAAAAAAAAAAAAAAATTGTAAGTACAACGACCCGTATTATTTATATTGGTGCAAATCAGAATAATAAACAATAAACTAATTAACAAAATTTATTAATTTGTCTTAAAATAAAATTATTTGAAACTTTGCGTTTATCATATTCTGCTTTGCATTTTGCATATATACGTACATATAGCATCATATACATCCATTGTACATACAATATTTGCCGGGAGCCAAAATACTTCAAATAAATTACATTTCTCACGGCAAATATACATACATACGCTCATACATAAATATATATTGCATTCCTAAACCCAAAGTATATTTAGGTAGTGCACAGTCAGTTAGGTGCACTGAAGACAAAATACCCAGCAGGAAAAATTTTGGAATACCCAGTAGGACAAATTTCTGAAAACCCAGTAAGGAATTTTTTCGTGACCCAATTTGGAATTTCGTTAACTAATTTAACGTTAAATATTAAACAAATTTATTATTTAAATAATTAACACTTTATACCCAAGAGGGCCAAAAATACCCAAAGTCAACAAATCGAATTTTTGCGAAATTTATCTAGCTTTTTGCTATTTTTCACAAAGAACCCTACCCAAATTTGTTGTTTGAAGCTAATTTTAATTTAATTAAACAAAGAAATATAATGGAAGATTTTAAGTTCTGTATTCTCGATTTATTCGAATACATAGAAGAACATAATTCAACACTCCCGGAAGATGAAACAGTCTTCACTCTGGAAATCAAAAGAGTTGAACTCAATGCGATATACGATAGGGCAAGCAAATCGTACGATGCCTTGCGCAGAGCCCCGCAAAACCCTGCTGATCCCATTGACTTAACGGAAGTCAAAGAAAATTTTAGAAAAGGCCATCAGTTGTATTTGAGATGTTTAGGATCCATCAATCAATGTATTGATTATCTCAAGACCCCATCAGCCCCTATAAAGGAGTGAACTTCAGAGGCATACCCTTCGATGAACGTAGGATCATTTGTTCATCTGCCCCCTATTGACACGGATATATTTTATGGAGATTTCGCAACATGGCCCTCGTTTAGAGATATGTTTACAGCTATATATATCCATAACAAGACGATCAGCAACGTGGAAAGACTCTTTCACCTAATACAAAAAACCCGAGGAGAAGCGCGGTCGATCGTAGAAAATGCTCCTTTAACAAATGACGGATTTCTAATGGCATGGAAGGATCTCGTTTCGCAATACGAGAACAAAAGAGTTCAAACAAACGCCCAATTGAAGATTTTTTTCAATTTACCCCAAACCACCCAAGAAAGCGGAAGTACCATCAAAAATCTCCAGAGTACGGTTAACAATTGTCTAACTAGTTTGAATAATCTTGGCTTGGACACAAGTAGTTGGGACCCTATATTAATATTCCTATGCGGAACTAAGTTACCCAAACGCCTCCTCCACCAATTCGAAGACACGTTAGAAGACAACTCGGAAATACCTTCTTGGAAAACATTTGATGCCTTTCTCACCCATAAATATAAATCATTGGAATCAGTGGGAGATCTGGTTGATCCAAATCCCACTACCCATCACGACAGTAGACTCCAGAAAAGTGGAAGGGACGTGAGATTCAACACGTTTCATTCAAATGTTTTAGAAAACCCGACCCCCAGCTCTAATAAAACATATACTCCAAGAATCACCACGTCATCAAATACACATGCATTGGAAAGTTGCAAATTATGTAAAACCCAACACTCAATTCGAGTATGTCCCAAATTCTTAGGCATGAATGTCGAGACCCGTATATCTACAGTAAAAAATAATGGCTACTGCTTTAATTGCTTAGCTCTATCTCACGGTTTCAGAGGCTGCAAAAGCAAATACTCTTGCAGAATATGCAGACAGAAACACAATACACTTCTGCATAAGGACAACATCCCTCGTCCACAGTCCTCCCCGCAAGGATCAAGAGCATCAAACCCTGCTCTTGATTCAAACCAAGGCAGTACCTCCCAAACCCACCCCTCAAATCCAAATCCACAAGCATACACAACCCTCTTACAGTCCACTCAAGAACCACTCAGGTCTTGTAGGAAACAGATTTTGTTAGGTACCGCCGTAGTTCATATAAACCATAGAGGGCAATTGTATTCAGCAAGGGCACTCATAGACTCTGGGTCAGAAGCCACATTTATTTCAGAGAAATTCCAAAGAAAACTGGGCATACCTACGAAATATGCATACGCACAAGTAACAGGGCTGAACAACTCAGTTTCAGCAACAACCACAAAAACATGCGAATTAACCCTATGCTCACCTATGAGGAAAGAATTTAAAATAACGACGCAAGCGTTTATCATATAAACTCTGACAGAAAACTTACCTACTCACTCACTCGACCCAACATTTGAAATTGGAAAACTCGGATTTAGTTTAGCTGATCCCGATTTCAATAAGCCCAGACCCGTCGACGTTCTAATCGGAAGTGACTTGGACCCACAAATAATACTCGGTGGTGTACAAAGAAATATATTGAATACGTTGCTCGCCCAAGAAACTGAATTTGGTTGGATTTTGTCAGGACCCATTCCAGAAAAGCCCAGTGGACCTTCAGTATCTTCTTTCTTCAACCAAATGACCTCAGATAAATTACTCACGCAATTTTGGGAAGTGGAAGAAGTTCCGAGAAAGCCTCTGTCCTCATCTTCAGATAAATTGTGTGAGGAAAATTATCAAAAAACCACATACAGAAACTCATCGGGACGTTATGTGGTAACCCTACCCTTTAAAAACCTAGAAAACATAGAACTGGACAACTCAAGACACATAGCGCTAGCTCAGTTTTTAAGAAATGAGAAATCCCTATCAAGAAAACCGGGCATTAAAATGGAATACGACAAAGTTATTAATGAGTATTTGGAACTTGGACACATGAAAAAGGTGGAAAACAATCCCGCGGAGGAAAACACCGTATATTATCTACCACATCACGCAGTTATCAAACCTGATCGAATAACTACGCAACTGAGAGTGGTATTTAATGCATCATGTCCCACATCTAACAGAAACAGTCTGAACGACGTATTACATACTGGACCTATTCTGCAAGCAGACTTGGTAATCTTAGTAATAAAATGGCGTCTATTTCGATTCGTTTTCAATGCAGATATACAAAAAATGTATCGGCAAATTCTTGTAGAACCCAAACACACACGATTTCAGAGAATACTCTTCAGAAAGTCAAATGATGACCCAGTAGAGGAATTTGAATTATAAACAGTAACATTTGGTATTAACTGTGCTCCTTATTTAGCAATCCGAACACTGTTGAAATTAGCAGACGATGTAAAAGGAACCCACCCACTAGCATCAGATATAATTCGTAATGGAATGTATGTAGATGATGTTCTCAGCGGAGCCCATGATATATCAAGTGCGAAGTTGGCTCGAGACGAACTCGTAACATCCTTGGAGTCCGCAGGATTTGCTCTACGCAAATGGACTTCCAACGACCCAAAAATCTTATCAGGGCTCCCATCAGAACATCTATTGGATACTAATTTGCTCGATTTAACAGAATCCAATAGCACAAAGACCCTAGGAATTAGATGGAATTCTAAGAAAGATGTATTCTTTTTCGTTATCAACCCCATTCCAGACAAAGAATCTTTCACTAAACGAGAAGTATTATCAATAATTGCTAAACTGTTTGATCCAGCAGGCTGGCTCAGTCCAGTAATCGTAACAGCAAAAATTATCATGCAGCAAATATGGCTTGACAAATCAGACTGGGATGAAAGTCTAAAACCCCTAACCCTACATAGATGGAAAACATTTATTAAGGAATATGAGGTGCTTAATAAAATAGAAATTCCAAGGTGGACCCATTTCTCAACTTCAGCGGTCATAGAGTTTCACGGATTCTCTGATGCGTCTGAAAAAGCATACGCCGCAACTCTTTACATTAGAATTTCTATAGATGGAAATACTTGGACCACCCTGTTAGCATCGAAAACCCGAGTAGCTCCAATTAAAAGTATATCACTACCCAGGCTAGAACTATGCGGAGCCGTTCTTCTCGCAAACTTAGTGGACACTACCTTATCACAGTTAAATTTGACACACTATCGCACCCATCTCTGGACGGACTCAACTATTGTTCTCTCTTGGTTAAGCAAACCCCCTTGTTCATGGACGACTTTCGTTTCTCATCGAGTCGCCACGATAGTTGAAAACGTCGGAAGCGATACTTGGAATCATGTGGAAAGCCGTGATAACCCGGCGGACCTCGCAAGTCGTGGATGCACTCCCCTAGAAATCGCGAACAACAAACTCTGGTGGCACGGACCTCAATGGCTACAGCTCGATTCGAAACAGTGGCCAATCACTCAGAAACCACCCGCCACAACCCTAGAGCTTAAACCAATTAAAACCTTTACCGCTACAGCTCAAGAAGATATACTAGACAGATTTTCTACATTGCCCAGAGCAATTCGTGTTATATCGTATCTATTTAGATTTTGTTCAAACGCCTAACCAAATAGAAGAAAAGAGCAATTTACAACCGTCGAAATAACCCCAGACGAATTTAAATCAACCCGTTCCAAGCTAATTGTCTTAGCTCAGAAAAGATACTTTCATGAGGAACATGAAGCTTTGACCCAAAAGACCCAGATACCCAAAAAGAGTTCTATATTGACCCTTAACCCATCAATCGACCCCAAAGTAATCATGCGAGTTAATGGCCGCTTGAGTAATTCAGCTGCGCTATCATACAACGAACGTCATCCGATTCTACTACCCTACAACAGTCGATTGTCAAAATTACTCACCCAATTTACCCACTCAATAACACTACATGGAGGAAACCAGTTAGTATTACGACTCATTCGTTCAGAATTCTGGATTCCAAAACTGAAGACCCTTATAAAAACAACGATTCATCAGTGTAAAACTTGCATGCTGTACAAAAAAAACCAAACTACTCAAATCATGGCAGCACTACCAGTTGAACGAACCCGCCCATTCGCAGCAACTGGAATTGATTTCGCTGGACCTTACGATATAAAAAACTATACCGGAAGAGTATGCTTAATTAATAAGGGATACATATGTGTTTTCGTTTGCTTTGCAACCAAAGCAATACACTTAGAACCCGTAAGTGATCTTACTACAGAAGCATTTATGGCAGCATTCGCACGATTTTTCTCTAGGCGCGGATGCCCCGCCGATCTTTATTCGGACAATGGAAGGAACTTTGTAGGAGCTTCGCAACTGTTACTCAAAGATCGACGAGAATTCATGAAAACCTTGAGAACCCAAATATTAACAAGTCAAGCGCACCAAAACATCAAGTGGCATTTTAATCCTCCAGGAGCTCTTCATATGGGCGGCCTCTGGGAAGCAGGAGTTAAAAGCTTAAAAACACATTTAAAAAAGGTGGCACAGATCCAAAAATTCACTTTTGAAGAATTGGCAACACTATTAACCCGAATCGAAAGTTGTTTGAATTCTCGCCCCCTAAACCCTATCAGCGATGACCCTACAAGTTTAGAACCCTTAACCCCAGGCCATTTCCTAATCGGTACTCCGTTACTTACCCCAGCTGAACCTAATCTAGAAGACGCAAAGCTCAGTACCGTGAGTAGATGGCAGAAACTAAGGATACTCCATCAACACTTCTGTATTCGATGGAAAGAAGAATACCTAAAAGAACTCCACAAGCGTTATAAGTGGAAATACCCCCAACGCAATATAGAAGTTGGAGACTTGGTAGTTATTCGACAAGAAACCCTACCCACAAATGAATGCAAATTAGGTCGTATCGAAAAGACTTACCTCGGGTCAGACACTAGAACTAGAGTAGTCGACATACGAACCTCACAAGGCATTATGACCCGTCCAATTACAAAAGTTGTGACTTTACCCTATAACTAACATTTTATTTCCATTTATAGTATCATGGCACCCACTAAGGCAACAAACCCTCGAGGACACAGTCCAGCAATTACCGTGAGCTCGCGAAGCAGCAGTCGAAGCGTCAGCCCGAGATCCGAAGCAAGAACCCTAGCCAGTCATCTACAACGATTCAGAGCGACCCTTTCCCCAATTCGTGAGGAAAACGACTCCACTCATCGCACAGCACAACGTACCATAACCCACTCAAAGCGGAACTGGAAACCCGCTTATAAGCACGTCGCATGTGGAATTTGTAAAAAGGACCATCGCTTGGTGACATGCTCCAAGTATATCGCAATGAGTGTTAGAGAAAAGTTTGACACAGTTACACGACACAAGTACTGCGTCAACTGTTTGGTCCGATCGCACAAAACCCGACACTGCACCAGTAAGACATGGTGCTCCACTTGTAATGGAGAGCACCATTCTACGCTACACGGTCATCCAAAGTTTTCTGAAGAAGGGCAACAAGGCCAACGTTAACTTACCACCCCGATCCATGCTCAAGCTACAGACGTTGTTAGTCTACTAAGTAAGCAGACCGTTATACCAACAGCGATCATCAGATTAAAACACGATGGCACATGGTACAAAGTCAGAGCACTCGTAAACCCGACACGAAAGTCAACCACAATTGCAACTGAATCGGTTCAAAAACTAAAGTTGCCATATTCACACAGCATTTGCAGTTTAATCATCGGATCTCTCTCCGATAATCATTTACGTGTGAAATGCAATAGTCTCGTTACAAATGAGCTACCGACCCGACCCTATGATTGTGACTTAGGTGCTGAAATCGCGAAAAGATTCGACCACCTAGTCCTCGCTGACCCTAAATTCACAACGACAGACAAGGTAATGATCGAACTAGGAGCAGACATTTACCCGCAAATCATCCGACTCGGCTTGTTCAACCCCGACAATGGAAACATGATCGCTCAAAACACCGCACTCGGTTGGACCCTAACCGGCACAATTTGAGGCAGACCCTAAATCCTTCAAGGCGGCCGGGATGTTTATGCCCAATAAACACATCCCTGCATTGCCCTCAAAACGAATAAGAGGACAATGCAAGAATACGAAACAGCGCCAACATACGTATAATGTTTTCAGTTTTTGAAAACAAACACAGGTGAAAGCAGTGAAAGTTAAGTTAAATAAACTATACCCGCACAACAACAACAGCCACATCGTTGGAAAAACAACATCAAACCCACAAGTCATATTCATATTAAATTTACTAACCCTACCCAATAAGTATAAAATTGTTACACAAAACAATTAACGTGAATTATATACACATACACATATGCATTCATATTTATAAATAAACATATTTATAAAGTGTAAATTCTAAAAACCCTCTTTTTTTCTTTTTATTCGACACGCCGGCGATACTTTTGTCGATACAACTCGACACAAAGTAAAATAAATAGGGTCTCTGTAATTGGAATTGTAATGAAAGAGATCCTAGGAAAAGACGCGAGCCTCCCAACCACTGCTTGCTAGCTGCAAAGACGGTCCCCGATAGGCCTTGCTCCAGACGGTCAAAAATGTGAACTTTAATTTGCAACCCTCTCCCGCTTGGCTCCCTATAATTCTTTTAAACTTCCTTAGGGGTTAAGCAAACGCGAATTCAATATTTATGCTGTTACGAAGAACATTAAAATTCTTATTAAAATGAAGTTTGAGAAAATTTAGATGGATTCTTAGTGTTAATTTTTCGCTAAAAATGGCTGTTGTCTACAGCAATAAAAATTTTTCGGCAATTCTTGTTAGGGACGATTGTTTCTGTATGATATGTCATGAGGATATGAAGCCAGAGCAAGATTGTCTGATAACACTCTGTAATCACGTTAACCGTAATAAATGTATTGGTAATTCGCTCAAGGATTCGGAGGAATGTCCATGTTGTAGACGAACCTCTAAACAGAGCGATCTTAAAAAGATTAATTTGAGGCCAAACCCTCCAAAACAACTTCCGATGGCGGATGGCCATAAATCTTCACGTGGTTGTGAAAGAACTGAAAGAGCAGTGCCACGATACAATACAGGACAAGCTCAGCGAGTCACTATATGAGGGAGCAGCAGGAATGATTCAAATTTGCCTAGAGATGATACAAACCTCTCATTTCCTTTACTTTGACGTGCTTAAATCCTCATCTATCGAGAATAACAACAATAAGCATTATTCTGCGCCAAAATATATTCATTCTTATCACACCAGTAGATTTCCACTTAACCAGATTTTTAATCAAGGTCAAAATCGAAACGATATTGATTATACCCACATTGAACAAATGGTTGAGATGACGTTACAACGCTTAGTAGCGAACATGAATTTGCAAGCTACTCAACCAAATGACTGTTTTAAATGTTAATATGGCAAGCAACCAATTACTCGACCCGACTATGACATTTTACGACCTGATAGGGTAACTACCACTGGCGTAATACTTTTGATGGTTCATCAGATGGCTTAAGCTGTGAAGAAGTTATCTATCGCATTCGATATCTGACGCCTCAAACATTGAATAATGATTTTTCTGCAGTTTGCAAAAACGTGCATATTCTACTCTCTGGTAAAGCCAAGTCTAGGTACTGGAGATACCACAAACAGGTACCCAGAATAGAATGGCATCCCATTTGTACAGCCCTAAAGTACGAGCTTAAAGATTACCGTTTTAATTATGACATTAGAGAAGAGATTCGTAATCTGAGGCAAGGGCCTGGCGGAACCTATTTACCAATTCTATGATTCAGTTGCCTCGATTGCTGATCGTTTACCAATTCCTTTAGAAGAATCTGAGCTTATCGAAATGATCACAAGGAACTTAAGACCTGAAATACGTCACGAATTGTTGTATATCCCTATTGATTCGATAGTGAATCTCCGCAAACCTGTTCAAATGCGGGAAACTTGTTAAATGAGGAATCATATAGACGCTTCCAAACCTCCTCACATAACTATGCCTAGAAGCAATATTACTGCACTAATAGAATATGATTAGGACCAGGAAAATGTCGTCGTAGATACAAACCCAATATCAAAGGGTGCAGTAAAAACGACAACTCCACATACACTTATATGTTGGTATTGCGATACTGCAGGACATATTTGGAACATGTGTATTGGAACGCAAAGATTGCTGTTACGCCCAAGTAAACCTACAATAGATGGTTCGGTTCCGGCTTACGAAATTTTAAGGCACGATGGAAATGCCATTAGAGGATTCCATGAACGCATGCAGAATTACATTACGGTGAGTTCCCAAATTATTAAAGATTTTCCAAACAATTCTCATTCTCAAAGTAAGCCACAAAGATCAACATTACGATTAAGACGTTTTTGGAAAGCTCTGCGTGAAAACGAATGACTTCTAGTTTCAGTAGGCCTAAACTCTATTATGCCGAAGTCAGAGTTCTAGATCGTACAGGGTTCGCTTTGCTGGACACTGGAGCAAATATCAGTTGCAAAAGAGAGTTTTACCAATTCACCCAATTCACCATCAAATCAAATGTGAAACAGCTGACTATTGATATCGAATACAAATGTCGGATTAAACTATTCTTTTTCCATCTTTAAACCAAAATTTGATTTTAGGAATCGATGTTTGGAAACTTTTCTGCTTAGCGCCAAACATCGTTTCGAACATATCCTTAAATAGCTGTCAGAAAGAATTATATGATGACTCTAGGAATCGCGACTCGTGTTTGTTGACTGAGGATCAAGCTCGACAGCTAGACGAAGTCAAAAGTCTGTTTCCTAATTTCGAAAAGCAAGGCTTAGGCCGAACAAATTTACTTAGGCATGATATTGACATAGGCGATGCAAAACCGTTTAAACAACGCTTCTATCTCGTTTCACCAACAGTGGGAAGACTGATGCCTAAGGAGGTTGAAAGAATGTTGAGTTTAGGCGTAATCGAAAAATCTAACGGCGCCTGGAGTTCAACAATACGCATGGTACTTAAGCCTAACAAAGTTCGTTTATGTCTAGACGCAAGAAAAATCAATGAAGTCAAGGAATAATAAATCATATTTTTTTTTGTCTACGGTGTACCGGAAATTATTGTCAGTGAAAACGGTTTCCAATTTAAGGCAAACGATTTTGTTGCTTTCCTAACCGAGTACGGGCTAAAGCATATTTTTACCGCCCTATATTCACTCCAATCAAAAGCTTCTGAACGCGTAAACCGCTCATTAATAGCTGCTATCAGGGCATATCCCACCGGGAGTAGGACTTAAATATAGATGCAATTAGTTATGCACTTAAGAATTGCAAAACACAAGGCAATACAATCTGCGATCGAAACGCGTATCTTTCAAAATAGGTCAAAAAGTTTTCCGCAAAACTTAACCCAACTTTTCTGAAAGCAAGAATTAAAGCAAAAATAAGCTTTTCATATTACTTGTTGGAAGATCTTCAAGGTAAAAAATTGGCACATTTCATGGCAAAGACATATAATAAGAAGTTAACCGCCCTTCTTCTTCTGCTCTTGCGACCGTAGCATTTGACAGTGCCACTGACCGTGTGTCTTCCAACGCGACAACTTTTAGGTTGTCTTGGAACCATCCGACATCCTAACAGGCGGGAGGGGTTCCGGGGTTTCCAGCATAACGCCCGGGATGCCGTTCGCCAAGGCTGCGCTCACCTACCTCCACTGATTTCATGGAATTGCACCGGATTCCCCTGTCTAGAATTCCGATCAGATTTCTATCTTTTGCGACTTCAGCAAAGCTCGGTTTATAGGATGAGCGTGGTTTCTTCGATGAAGGTTATTGCTCCTCTACCGACCTTTGTTTCTTACTCGAGATTTCCCGTCTGTCCACTGCTGTCACGAAGTCCACATGGAAATTGGGTAGTAGGGCTTTCGTCTTCTCTATCGCCTTCTTAGCGCTTGTGGTAGCGTTTTGTATTTTTTTAGTGTCCTCTCGGCCTTTCGCTTTTCAGCGTGTGAGGTCTTTGCGGTCTGTTTAAGCACAGGGGGTGGCTCGTAGTTGCCATCGCTGCCCGCCGTCGGCTGTGTTTCATATGGTTACTTGTCGCCTATGTCCACTCAGACCAGGTCGTGAGACCCCTGCCGTTGTAGACGTCGGTTTTGTGACCGTGACGGCGTTTGATGGGCCGCACTTTCGGACTATGATTGATCCATCGTTGCCAACGCGATCTTCTTCGAAGTTCTATTTGAGAAGGGCCCCACCATAACGACCTTTCTCAGGGTATTTGCATGGGCATTGCACTTTTTGGGCAGAAAGATGCTTTCGGCGCTTGTGCCTGCGTTAACCTTACCTCCTTATGTTTAAAGTTTATTTGTATTAGATGTCTTGCCCATTATTAGTTTCGAAATCTCAGTAAGTATTTCTTGAGTAAGTGGAACCAATGCTGGTGGAATGGATATTAAAATCCTTACTTATTACCATCCCATTGTGAATTTCTTAGCGCGAATAATGGGAATTGCTTGTGTACCGACTCCAACATATTAAATCTCTGTACATTTTATAATAGGAATTCCATACAATGGAACCATCCATTCTAAAATTGGCGTTAAGAATGACCGTGAATGTTACTTGGCTCGAAACGTGAAGTAGCATTCCCTATTCTGACATAAGTTCGTAAGTCTGACGTCCAAAACATCGCACCTAGATCATTTTATCCTCATCCAGGAGGCTAACACCTAGTTAAATTTATATCGTCCTGATAAAAATAATGGACATCGCCAAGCGTGTGATAAAATGGAATCTTTGCATTGGACTGTTATAATATTTCGTACACCCAATTTATTTCGTAAAAAATGTAAGAAAAACTTCCTATAATAATATTTAATAATTAATTCCAGATTTAACTAGCTTCGGCTTAAAAATCCCAATTTGAAGATTTTCAGATATAAACACGCCCTCTTTGTATGCAGATATCCGGGTTAGGTGCCATCGATGTGTGGTAGTGGAAGTGCATCTTTCACCGACCTCTCGTTCACCATTCTGGTATCCAAAGATAACGTGTTCTTGGTCCCTTTAATATCGAGAGACACGGGTGAGCTCCAGCTGCTGTTACTCTCCTCGATCACCCCCATATCCAGCATCCTGTTATCATTTATATTTCACACCTATTATCTTCTACACTCTTATTCACTATATAGTTATAATTCAAATACACGCCAAAATACAAAACATAAACTTCTTGCGTGAACTCCGAAACAATTTAAAACTCGAAGTTTTCGTCACACAATCCCAAGAGGCTGGTAGTACTATCACCCCAAAAACAGGTGTTTCACCCCCGTTAGCACTGCGCACATTTTGTCCTCTAAATGTCGTTCGTTGCGCTTCTCTACCCTTCAAAAACTTTTCTGAGTCTTTTCCCAGGCAACTGGCACAAACTGAATCTAACAGCGCTAGAGCTTCATTGCTATTAATCAAGATGCAAGCGAAAATCCTGTTATACCCCTTTAATATACTTATTGTCGGCACGATCTTCTCATATATTCTTTTCAACATTTTTCGCTTTTTCCTCATATTTTTATTCTTATTGTACTTTCTTTCCTTTTGCTTTACTTTAATTTCTTTCGTAAATATTCTACATCTTGCTTCCTCACATTCCTGTTTTCTTACGTATAAATTTTCCTAACCGCTATTTTTTCAACTTCTTCTTTATAGCTATTATTATTACTGTTTTTCTATTGTACTTAGCCCAACGTTTAATGAAAACGAAGACTCCTTTTGTCTTATTAGCACAAGACTTGATATGATTTCTAAAATCTGGGGTCCATTCTGACACCTAAGTCATTGAAGTCAGTAGCTTGTTCAACATTGCTATTATGTGTCATAGGTATATGCAAAAGATTGGAAAGATTTTCTAGCGAAAGTCACACATTATATTTACATTAATTTATTTTAACGACATACATTTCACATCACACCACCTTTAAATCAAGTTTCAAAAGTTCCCCATCTTCTGAACTGCTTTAAAGATATAACGTCATCTGCATACCTAAGTTTTTTTAGAATGAATAACCACATCGAGAAGACATTAATGAGCATAAGAAATATTAAGTGGCCGAGATAACTGTCTAAAGCCACACCAGATAATATTGCTTTCTAGCTATCAAATAAATATGGTGATATCAATATGACTAATATAATATATCTACAAGGAGAAGGTAAGCTATGGACCAAAAATTATTGTTAAATACTGTTGTTTTGGTGAATGGTAATGATACTTTGCAAAAATTCATGAAATTTTAATAAATGAATTAAGTTTTATTAATAACAATACACTAATATAAATCTGAATATTGAACAAATCTATTATATATGACCAAGAACGGCTTGCTTAATTCTCTTCGTATTTGCCATGGTATTTCAAGCCCGTTACAAAAGCTAAAATTTTGGGAATGAAATTTGACCATTGAACTTACGCTGGACACGCTGGACAAAATAAAAGACGCTCTTGAAGAAGCTGGCTTTAATGTTAAATCTGCTAAAAAAAATCTAAATAGAAGCAAAGTATCGTAGCCAATGTTTAAGGCGGATCGATCGGCGATGCAAGTAAACATAAAAAAAAGTTATTCGCACCCCATCTATAATCGTAGGAGGAAACTGGCCCAGTTCAATGTATCAACTGCGAAGAACTCGGCCATACTAGATGCCATTGCACACGACACAGTGTTTGTCATGTGAAGATCTACATCGGTGACGGTTTTAATCCCGAGATCTTTGTGAATTGCGGAGTTTTTTACATACCAAGGGGCTTTGCATATTGATCTTAAGGTTTTAGACTGCAGTCTTTGAATTCTATCCAGGCTAGATTTAGATGCTGAGCCCCAAATTTGGATCTCGTACGTCCAAGATGACTTTATTAGCATATTAAAAAGTAAAACTTTGTTTTCTAGACTTAGTTTGGACTTAGAGCCTACAATCCAATGTAAGTTCGCAATTTTCAATTTGGTTTTTGTCTATGTGGTTTTTCCAGTTGAGTCTTTTATCCAATGTAACTCCCAGGTAGGTAACGAATTCTTTCTGAGGTATTGTATTCCCATTTATAGAGATTGAAGGACATGAGTATTTTTTTAGGGTGAATGTTACTTGTATACACTTAGACTCATTGACTTTAATTCTCCAAGTTGTTAGCCACTCTTCTATTACTTTTAAATGTTCTTCAGAGGAAATCATCTCCGCAAAATTAATTCTACGCAATTGACAAATACAACCGTTTTAAAGATCGATTCAGTTCAGAACTCACTGCATAAATCTTATCGAGGTATTACAAATATTTTTAATCCTATCCACTGGAAAACACGATTCAAGACTTAATTAAAGCTCAGAACGATGTGTTAAAAATTTTCATGAATAAAAAATGAGCGTACCACGCCGGTAGAACACGACACGGCGGCACTGGGATCCTTCCAAAACTCTGCTATCTTCGTAGCTTTGAATAATTATGACAAGCTCTCCGCCATTTGTTGTCCTCCAAGATTTAAAATCACAGATAATCAATTTCAGGAATTTTTAGGATGAGGTGTCGACTTTTTGCCAAAGGAAACTACAGTGCAAAGCATGTTTATCGGGGGTCTTGACTAATAAGCCCATAATTCTCAAGACAGCCGGTTCTACACGCCAGAGTTGACTCGGATTTTATCCGGCCAAGGGCTATCACCCTTTCGGCGACCTAACACCGTTTAGGTCAACAGGTAAAATTAATTTAAGTACGCCAACGGAGCAACACCTCGCAGCTGGGCTGCTTCAAACCCTTCTTATCAGGGCTGGCGTCGAAATCAACCCTGGTCCAATGGATTATTTCTGCAACTATTGTAATGGTTGGAGTCATCTTACGGTCTGATCAGGCTTTAAGACCCATAGGGAGTGGATCACACGTTATGTGGCCCCATGCTGCCAGCGCCCAAGTGCACCCCCACGGCAATGCCTTCGGCACCCTTACCCACTTTGGGTAACCCACAGATTTCTACGGTCTCCCGGAGCTCCCCGCAGCATGACTCCCACCAACCCTCACCCCCATCCTCATCCCCATCCTTACCCACAACCAGCTCCCCTTCCTCCTCTCGTGTGAGGGCTACCCAGCAGCTCCTAGTTCCCCGCACAGTCTGTTCCGTGTGCCAGACTATAGTACGTCGGAACATGACCTCAGTCAGATGCAACTCTTGCTCCGGCTGGTGTCATTTTCGGACAGATATGACTTTTACAAATTAACTGCAGGGGAAGATCGACGAGATAGTCGACTTTATGAGCCAGGGGCACCTTTCAATTGCTGCGATCCAGGAAACGAAACTGACCGCCCGGTCGGATCTTCTGAGCCGGGCCAGATGCAACATAATTCGCAAGGATCGCGAGCGAGACCCTGGTGAGGGCTTAGCGTTCATCCTACACAACAAAGTGCATAGGATCACCTACCTATACATATCTCGATTGACAGACCTCCCGACTTTATTTCCGCGGATCACCGTACATCTGTTAACTTCAAAAAAAGCTAACTGGACCGACCTCTCGGAATTCACCGAGAATGCCTTCAGTGCTCTCCCCACTCCATCAGAGTCACTTCTGATGAACGTTCTTTCCGCAGGATCGTCGTGGTCGCTGCTGCCCGTTTCATTGCGGCAGGCCGAATTGCGGAAATCCGCCCCAATTTCCCGACGGAAGCGGCGGTTTTAGCATCTAGGCGCGACATCCTTCATAACTCCGATCCCGGGAATCCCCTAATCAGGGATTTAAACGCGGAGGAGCACTTAAGGTCTTGTAACCTCTCCTCAGGGGCAACCAAGCTCTGGGCTACAGTCAAGTAGTTGTCTAACCCGACGAGACGCGATGACCGAGTGGAAATTTCATTCGGTGACCGCGCCTCATCTGACCCGAAGAGATGCGCCGGCTACTTCAGCCGACTCTTTACACTGCATCCTTCGCTAGACAAAGCGAAACCACGTGTATGTGCAAACTGCCAAACACCAGCGCGGCGCTTGATTTCTCCAAGGAAGAAGTTCAGGGGGTCATCAGGGAGGCTCTGACGGAATAAGCATCCTGATGCTAAAACATCTTGAACCAGAAGGAGCAGACTTCCTTTCCAAGATCCTCAACTTGTCTTTGACCACCATAATGACACCCTAATGAAAACGGGTAGGGTGGTCACGCTACCGGGTAAACCAGCAAACAAAGGATAGTCTTATCGGCCGATAACTCTCCTCTCCCCAGTAGCGAAGACACTTGAGGCCTTGCTGCTCCCGACTTTCTCCCAGCATCTGCGTCCAGCAGCACATCAGCATGTCTTCCGGAAAGTGCACAGTACCACAACAACACTAAACGCCATAAACACTCAGATAGTCAATGGCCTAAACCAAAGCCGAACTTGCGCGAGAACTGTCCTGGTAGCACAGGATTTGTCAAAAGCTTTCGGCACCGTAAACCATTCGGTGCTGCTCACGGACATTGAGGAATCCTCATTACCGCCGGAGTTGTAGAGGTGGGTCATGGGCTACCTGAGTGGTTGACAATCATCGGTTATATTCCGAGGCGAAACATTGAAATTAAGGAAAATTAAACAGGGGATTCCGCAGCGTGGTTTCCTATCCCTACTTCTGTTTACATTTTAACATAACGAAGATCCCTCCACCACCAGAAGGAGTTTCTCCAAGCTCGTTTGCCGATGATTGCACGATATTGGCGTATGGCCAGGATATTGATGACCTATGTTGGAAAGTGAGCTGCTACCTTGCCGAGCTGTCCCTTTTCTTCACTGCAAGATAGTTAAAAATACAACCGACTAATACTTCGACTACCCTCTTCACCAGCTGGACGAAGGAGTACAGGTTTGAATTAGATGTGAAGGTCGATGACGAAAAAATTCCGACTATAAATAACCCAAAGATATTGGGAGTCACATTCGATAGCCTGCACTCCTTCACTCCGCATACGACTGCATTTGCCGCAAAACTCCAGTGCCGCAACAAAATACTCAAATCGCTAGCCGGCAGCACCTGGGGTAAATACAAAGAAACCTCGCTGGCAACCTACAATTGGCCGGCCGGTCGTAAACTATGCTGCACCGATCTGGGCGCCGGGTACAAACGAGACACAGTTGAAGAAGTTAAAGGTCTGTCAAAATACCGCTCTTAGGATCGCTGCAGGAAACCTCCTGATGTCACCGGAACTTCACTTGCGCAGCGTAGCATCTATGCTACGAGTTAAGGAGCATAATGCTCTGCTGTGCAAGCAGCTCCTACTAAAATGCTACCGTAGGGAGCACCCCAATAGGCACATTATTGAAGCTGAACCTCCACCTAGGCACATCAGAAAGGGAGCACTTGATATGAAGAGCACCAACCAGCAACACTTGAAGCAACCGCTGGACATAAACAGTATTTCTCTAGGTCAACCAACAGCCTACTGCTCGGAGGTAAATACCTGACCGGCAACTCCTATCAACTTTGACTGTTGCTGAGTTATGATAGTTGCCCAATAACCAACGAAGTACCTCACAAAATTAAGTAACCATCCCAGCCTGTTAGATCACATTTTATGCTACTCATCCATAAATTCAGCATTAACTCGTACTAACATGTTTATAATTAAGTTTTAAGATTTTTGCACTTGCTGTTAGGTTCAAGTTCATTGAAGCAGTTTCATTAATAAATAAGTAACGTATTTTTTATATGTGCGGCATTATAGTTCTGAATTTCGTTAATTTTCATATGCTTATACGTGATATTGAAAACAAAAACTTTTCCAAATAAGTGGGTTTATAAAGAAATTTTGGTTAATAATACAACATATTACTCTTTACGAGTCATCGACTGATATTCGTTGCGTACGGTTGTGTTCTGAGTGACTTTCTTTCTTTTCTCGTTTTCTTAATTCTTTCGCATAGTGCGCTAAATATTATTTCTATTTTATTATTTTCCTTGTGATAAAAACATACATTTATTGGTGTTAAAAAAAGAAGATAAACAATGCCTCCCAGGCGCCCCCCTCTTGGGGATAACAGGTTTGCCCTGCTATCTTCAAGTTCAAAACCTAAAAAAAAAAAAAAAAGAAAAAACTAAACACATTTTATTAGAAGAGTTTCCCAATTTAAAAACAGTGAAAAAAGACAATCCCAAATATTTGGTAGTTAGTGCTGTTAATACTGCTAAGCCATTGAATAAATTTTCTTGTTTTGCGGTACATAAAGCTTTAAAAAATATAAGCTCGGAAATCATTAATATATCTGAACTGAGAGATGGCAATTTGTTGCTATTCGTAAAAAATACCCATATTGCCGAAAAGTTCATACCAACAAAATCATTATTCGGAATCTGCGAAATAAAATGTGACTACCACAAAAATCTTAATTGTGTAAAAGGTACAGTTTACGCACCATGCCTAAACGAAGTACCAGATAAAGAAATCTTAGAAAATTTGAAAGAACAGGGTGTTGTAACAATTTTTAAATTCCCTAAATATAATAACAATATACCAACTCCAAGCGGTGTTATTCTTCTTACGTTTGACATGTACCGTCTACCCGAAAAAATTGAAATTTCATGGTATACTACAAAGGTAAGACCATATTATGACAATCCTATGAGATGTAAGTCTTGTCAACTTCTTGGACACACGACCAAACGATGCAATAAAAATGCCCCTGTTTGTGACGAATGTGCACTCCCACCCCACTCTCCTTCGCCTTGTTCACGAAAATTTTGCGCAAATTGCTCAGGTAGTCATCCAGCTTCCAGCAAGTCATGTCCCAAGTATATACAAATGAAAGAAATAATTACAATAAAAACAGACAACAAATGTTCTATGCGTGAAGCAATTCGAATGTACAAAATGCAAATCCCTCCCACCCTTAAAGAAACTTCAACCACTACTTCTTATGCTAACATAACAAAACAAAAAACCAACAATATTCAAGAAAACAACAACCTTAACAACGCCGTTCAAACTAACTACAAAAATAACAATATACCAGTCAAACAAACAAATGAAAACGAAAAAGGAAACGAAGAAAACAACACCACAGTGCCTATCCTCAACGCAACAATGTCAACATCAGTCGACGACTCATCTACGCATACAATGTTGTCCGCACTACTCTCTCACCTTACTTCTACAGCATTAGACCCCTCCCAACTTACATCTCCTTCAACGGAGTCCCCAATGATAGAGTGAATAATGCAAATTTTTCAATGGAATATGAACGGTCTATTCAATAATTACCCAGATTTAAATATACTAATTAACGAATATTTTCCTGAAATTGTAGCAATACAAGAAACTCATCTACCCTTTAATAAAACCTTTTATCCTCATAATAAATATTATAGTTACTTCCACAACAATAGACAAAATACTTCGTGTAAGCAAGGGATAGCTCTCTTTATTAAAAAAACAATAAGCCACAAACGTATCCAAATCAGCTCAAACATCTCATGTTTAGCTCTCGAGATAGACATTGGTTTTAAGATTACAATTATTAATTGCTACATTCCCCCCCACCAAAACTTTAATGTCAGAGATATTTCGAATATATTAAACTGCATCGTCACCCCTATCCTAGTAGTAGGTGACTTTAATGCATGGAGTCCCTTATGGGGTTCCACAAATACAAACAGACGAGGTGAAATATTGGAAGACGTAATACTATTACATGACCTTATTGTACTTAGCGATGGTGCGCCAACGCATTTTTCGACCCATGGAACATTCACTCATCCCGATCTTGTTCTAGCTTCAACTACATTAGCCCCTAAACTCTCCACTCATACCATCGATGATCTCCACAACAGTGATCACTTCCCCATCATAACTACCCTTTCTATCCCTAAAGCCTATAACGTGAAACCCAGACCCAAGTTCCTTACGGAAAAGGCAGATTGGTCAACCTTTTCATCTCTTTTCACATCTCTGTCTAATAAAAAACCAACTTCCCAAAATATAAATGCCGAAACTTCTGCTATAAAATCGATTATTCTCTCTGCCGCGCACTTATCTATTCCCCAGTCTAGCACCAAAAAATTTTCAGCAAAACTTCCTTATTAGTCCAACAACCTAAATTATCTAAGAAACAACAAAAAGCACCTGTGGTCTAAATTTAAACAAAATAGGACTGATACCAACCTAATAAATTATAAAAAAGCCAATGCCGTATTTAGAAAGGAGCTAAAATCAGCTAAACGTAAATCGTTCGAAAAAATCACGGAGAATATAAATCCGTCCTCGAGTCCCAAAAAAATATGGTCAGATATAAAATATTTGACATCCGGTACTCAACGATTTAGTATACATCATATCCAGACAGTAGAAGGTCCAATTTACTCGCTAAAAGATATTTCTGAAAAGTTTGGCCAAACATGGTCATCCCTTTCTAATGATCAAAATTTTCATAACAGATTTACCCTTAAAAAAGAAAATGTTTTAAATGAAAATTATACCAACCCTTACCCACCTCCAAAAGCCCTTATGGTTGACTCACCGATTACTGCAATAGAATTTGATACCACAATTGCATCGCTTTCAGGAAAAACGCCTGGAGCTGATAGAATATCGTATCCCATTTTAAAACATATCCCACTAGTTCTTAAAAATAGACTCGTTAAGCTGTATAATAGCATCTTTGATTCCGGAATTTATCCGCAACAATGGAAAATTGCCACTATTATACCCGTCCTCAAACCTAACAAATCCCCCCACCTTATCGAAAATTACAGACCAATCTCCCTTCTCCCCAGTATGTCCAAAGTTATAGAAAAAATTATATCACTTCGAATCATGTGGTATGCAAAAGCGAGTGGCCTTATGGACCCCCATCAATTCGGTTTCCAAAAAGGCTTAGGGGTAATGGACCCTCTACTTTATTTTGAACACTTTGTCTCTACAGCTATGTCAACTCGTAATCACATTTCCGTATTAAGCTTAGACTTTGAAAAGGCCTTCGATAAAATTGGGGTGCATGTAGTACTTGATGAACTAAAGCGTTGGCAAGTTGGTACCAAAATCTATAACATTGTAAAATCTTTTTTGACTCATCGTAAATTTTTTATTTCTGCTAATAAACATCATTCACAAATATATCACCTATATAATGGTATACCCCAAGGCTCACCATTATCGGTCACTCTTTTTATAATAGCTTTTAACAAAGTGACCTCCTTAATATCTTCCAGTCTTACCATTCACCATTTTGCTTATGCTGATGATGTAATTATCTTTACCAAAAATAAAGACTTACAACAAGTGAAGCTAATATTTCTGAAAGTTCTAAATGCAATCAGCAGATGGTCTGAAGAATCTGGAGCCAATATCTCCACAAGCAAATGTACCACCTTTCACATCTGCAGAAAACACCAATGCTCCTTTCCATCCCTCTCCTTTCGTAACATTGAAATCCCTCACACTAATTGCTTAAAAATATTAGGTTTAGTATTTGATAAAAGTATGTCATTTAAAGAACATTGTAAATATATTAGACTAAGCTTATGTACTAGACTTAACATTATGAAATTTATGTCTTCTAAGTACTCCTTATGTCATACAAATACAATTGTAAATATAACCAAGGCATTACTACTGTCAAAAATAGACTATGGACTTTCAATATACGGGCATTGCGCAAAAAGTCATATCAAACTTCTTTATGCACCTTATCATGCGGCAGCTAGAAGCTGTATTCGAGACTTCGCAACTTCACCAATCATACCTATCTTATCGGAAGCCGGTTTACCTAATATTGCCAAAAAGAACTGCCAGAAACACGATGGCGCTTATACCTAAGTTACTAAATATCCGGAACAAATTGTTGTTCGCACAAGTACAGAACGCTCTTAGTAACTTAAACACTAACAAAAGACGATCTACCATAATCCGCGCTCTAACGATAGCAAAAGAACTACATATCGTTGCAACTCCATCATTGGTCGAAACAGCCGCATTTCCATCCTGCTTTAACCTTATATCATCGTTTATTAATACTTTGCAACATCACCTTAAGAATGCAACCAGCAATAGTGAATATCACCAACTACACAACGAAATTCTAGATCACCACAAAATAGGTTGGGAGGTACTATATACAGACGGATCTAAATCAGACACCGGTACTGCATTTGCTGTGACAAACATACTAGGTGCTACCATCGCTGCATACTCTCTTCCATCATACTGCTCTGCATTTACAGCCGAAGTCGCTGCCCTACTAGAAGCAGTACTTTTTTCATCACAACATAATAGGAAAACCCTTATTTGCTCTGACAGCAAATCTGCCATTGAAGCTGTCCTCAGCCAATCAAACGAAACCCCCATTATAATAAAGATCAGAAACGTTCTGTTCCAAAACTCCAATGAAATAAAAATAATGTGGGTACCAGCGCACATAGGAATTCAAGGCAATGAAATGGCTGATAAAAGAGCTAAACAAGCTTGTGCTGAACCACTATACGTATCGGGACACTTCACCGATAACGATATTAAAAATTTAGCTAACCAAGTTCTCAATGACAAATTCATTAACGAGTGGAGTAGCTACAACCATCATTACAAATATTTTAATACGTCAGGGACAAGGCCAGTCTACCCTTCATACCCTTTTTCCAAGAATATAAGAACATTTATGCGTCTTCACATTGGGCATACACTAGCTACTCATGAACATCTTTTGAAAGGCCTACCTAAACCAAGCTGCCCGCATTGTGGTTGTACTGAATTCAATGTTATCCATATCCTCGACAACTGCCCAAACTCACAAGCAATAAGAAGTGGAATATTCGACAACTCCAAGCCTTCTGATCATCTTAAAATCCATAGTGACCGTAACATTAAACTAATTGCAAAATTTGTATCGCTTTGTAAAATAACCATATAAAAAAAAAAAAAAAAAAAAAAAACATTATCAGATATAAATATTATTGATATTTTCCCTATATTTTAATTATTAGCATATAAGCTAGAAATAATTTATAATATTGATACTTTAATAACCTTACATTGTATATCACTTTAACATTACTTTTAAAATAAGCCGAAGCCCCTGGCAGCCAGTGCTTTAGTTTGTAAGTGGAATAATTATTAATAATTGTTTCTCTTTTAAATAAATAAATAAATAAATAAAAAAAAAATTACTCTTTACAAATATATTAAATTTGTAATTAAAAGTAAATAAAGCCATTTAAAAGTTGAATTGGTAATTGAACCAATTATATTCATCATACGTGTATACCATACACTCGAAAAACCACTGTGTGGCTTGAAATATTGGGTGTTGCCAATATAGAAGCCATATAACTGCTTTAAAGAAAAAATATCAGTACTATTTCGCTTCCTCATCTGCAGTTATTATACGTTGCGATATATAAATTACAGTACTATTAAACTATAAATCATCAATTACGTAAAATCCATACAGGCAAACTTGTTGACAGCTTAAATTTGAACCAGAAATATAAGTTTGTGTAAATGAAGAGTCTGGGCGGAGTGTTTTAAAGTGATTCACGACAAAAAAGTTCTCTGGAAAAATTTTAATTATGCCACATCTACCGCTTTAAGCATGAAACTAATATTTGAAAACGTTTAAAGTCAGATTAGTATTAAGAATAGCACTAAAAGCCTGATTATTTACGTTGTACAAAAATTGTATTAAATTAAGACAGATATAGGTACAAACATATGTACAATTGAACATAAAAGTGAACGGTCATACTGTGCGCTTTGTATGTGATGAAATCACTACCACCAAATAATATTATTTAAATAGCTTCATTTGGTTAATCGTCTGCAACCTTAATTTGATCATACTTAGTGGTTTAAACACGGAAATTAATAACTAAGAACAGCATATGGGTTTTCAGTATGATGACCATATAAAAGGTTTTATGAAGAAATGAAAAATATTGCAGTCTTAATTTTACAACAGAAATCAAAACTTACAACAATAAGCTATACAAATATCGGTAAATGTATTTCACTTGTGCAATCAACCTTTTCAGAGTATCCATCAAAGTTTTTTCACGAAATTACCTTTCAATATTATGTGCCTAGTTTTATTCTTACCTTTCACAAACTTTTTGGAGCTTCCCAACTTTATGGGAAGTGTATATGTATATCAAGACCACATCGTAAAGATAATTTTCTCTTCAATTAAAAAATTTCAATGGTTTCGGTTAAAACATATGGAAATGTTATTGCTAATAAATTTTACCTCGTTAGCAGGGAATGTTAAACGTTTAAATTAAAGTGTTCTGGTTATATCATAGCAAGCAACCGTTTGAAAATATGATAAAGTTTTGAAGTTTCAATATTAACAATTTCATTTATTATACATACCTCCGAAACGAAGCAAAATCATTTTGTTAAGTTTATTTTTCTTAAAACACAAACGCAATAAAAATATTATTTAACATTTCAAGTTTTAAATTAAACATACACGTACATATACTCGTCTTTCCCGTGTGACGTGGTGTTTTGTATTGTCGATTCGTTACCGCTAGTTAAAAGTTAAAAAGCCAAATCTAGTATTTTCGTATTAACAAAACGAAATGGTATCGGTTCGCTAGTTGTGCATATCTGCTATATACAACTGAAGTTTTATAATCGCTGAAGCGATTTCTTAAGTGGGTGATCAGTTTTTTTAAGACCTTTTTGTTTCATATCAGGAAAATTCTCGGAGGGGCTGCGATTCCCTGCCGATGGGTGACCGTAATTAGATATACGAGTATGCTGTTAATTATGAACGAACTAAAAGATAAAAAGTAAGCTTTTAATATTTGATGTTGATATACAAAAAGTGTTATTCGATATTTCATTTTCCTTTTCGAAATGAAGTTTCAAACAAGTGATGACACTCTAAATTATGAGATAGAAGTGAAAAAAAAAAAATGATTTACATATGTATATATTTTACTTATAGTTGTAACTGTTCGATACACCTCATTTACATTAAGGCTAGAAAGTTTCCGGCAATTGTCATTAAACTGCCCGCGCTGAATATTTTTCAGCACTTTGTTTTTAAGTTGGTAGCATTGTCTTTAATTACTATGCCAAAAATTATCTGTTCACCAGTTTGTTTGAAATCAGTCGACATCAGTTCCATCTGCAAATTTTCTTTTATGGCCTCAATCGAGTCGGAACGGGTTCCACGTAGTGGTAACTTGAGTTCTAGAAACAATAAAAAGCCGCATTCCTATTGCTGTTTTGATGGCGTAAAGTGCAGTTAAAGCTTTCCTTGATCTTTCTGCCGTATTCGGGATCCAGTTGAGTTTACTATCTAAGATTATCCCGAGTTTTAGTTGTTGTGGCTTAAAAAGAGGCGGATTGTACCTCCTGGTAAATAAATTCGCTTCAGTAAGTTAACATCCAGCCCGCTGTCCTTGCACCAGTTCCCAACTATATATAGAGCGTTTTGGAGTAGATCGCTTAAAGTTCGTAGGTACTTGCCTGTCGTTGCCAGGGCAAAGTCGTCTGCGTATGCCACTACACCATAGCCTGAGCCTTTTGTAGTGTGTCTGGAAAATACCAAGCGTATACTCCTCCAAGGCAAATTCTTTTCTGATGCATCCAACTAAATCATGCACGGCTGCATCAACAGACATGTCCTTAGAGTATGCATGTTGTCTCTTCAAGAGGCTTTCTTAGGCGTATATAGCTGTCTAGCAATATTTCAAAGATTTTTAAGATTAATGAGGTAGCACTTTTGGTCCTAAAGTCATTATGATTGAAGGGACGTCTTACCACAAAACTCTGTAGTGTAGCGGGGAGGATACCATGTAGTCCTGGTGATTTAAGGTGCTGGAATGACTTTATCGTCCACTCCACCCTTCTGCGACATACAACGCTGCTGACATCAAATATGCGCTCACTTTCCCTATGTGAGATTTGGTTGTATTTGATGGAACATCTCCGAAAATTTGTGCTTTTGAGGATTCTTCACAATAAGTAGTCCCTTCATCATCCGGTTTCTGGATGTAGTTTGGGATAGCCGAATTCTTGGAGAGAACTTCCTAACTCTGCTGTCTTCTGCATTTACATCAATGTCGTTTTGCCTTCCTTATAGAGGTTTTTACAAGATTGTCAGGAGCCCGTTCTTTTGGTTTCATTAAGGATTTTCGGCTCTTTTTTAGCTCAGAGCTTTCGTTAATTCACCATTTGGGTATTTTTTCAGATGGGATAGTTAGAGGGAATGAGGCCTCAAAAGCGTCATTAAAGACTTTGGTGATAAAGTCTACTGCTTCGTCAATTTCCGAAGCTGAGTCGAGCTCACCGAGAGAAACAGACCTTGTGCGAGATGCCATCGCTTCATCAGTTCTTGACGATAAACCAATCAGTTTTTTTAAGACCTTTTTGTTTCATATCAAGAAAATTCTCGGAGGGGCTGCGATTCCCTGCCGATGGGTGACCGTAATTAGATATACGAGTATGCTGTTAATTATGAACGAACTAAAAGATAAAAAGTAAGCTTTTAATATTTGATGTTGATATACAAAAAGTGTTATTCGATATTTCATTTTCCTTTTCGAAATGAAGTTTCAAACAAGTGATGACACTCTAAATTATGAGATAGAAGTGAAAAAAAAAAATGATTTACATATGTATATATTTTACTTATAGTTGTAACTGTTCGATACACCTCATTTACATTAAGGCTAGAAAGTTTCCGGCAATTGTCATTAAACTGCCCGCGCTGAATATTTTTCAGCACTTTGTTTTTAAGTTGGTAGCATTGTCTTTAATTACTATGCCAAAAATTATCTGTTCACCAGTTTGTTTGAAATCAGTCGACATCAGTTCCCTCTGCAAATTTTCTTTTACGGCCTCAATCGAGTCGAAACGGGTTCCACGTAGTGGTAACTTGAGTTTTAGAAACAATAAAAAGCCGCATTCCTATTGCTGTTTTGATGGCGTAAAGTGCAGTTAAAGCTTTCCTTGATCTTTCTGCCGTATTCGGGATCCAGTTGAGTTTACTATCTAAGATTATCCCGAGTTATTTTACTTCGGTAGGGAGGGTGATCTCCACGTCCTTTAGTTGTTGTGGCTTAAAAAGAGGCGGATTGTACCTCCTGGTAAATAAATTCGCTTCAGTAAGTTAACATCCAGCCCGCTGTCCTTGCACCAGTTCCCAACTATATATAGAGCGTTTTGGAGTAGATCGCTTAAAGTTCGTAGATACTTGCCTGTCGTTGCCAGGGCAAAGTCGTCTGCGTATGCCACTACACCATAGCCTGAGCCTTTTGTAGTGTGTCTGGAAAATACCAAGCGTATACTCCTCCAAGGCAAATTCTTTTCTGATGCATCCAACTAAATCATGCACGGCTGCATCAACAGACATGTCCTTAGAGTATGCATGTTGCCTCTTCAAGAGGCTTTCTTAGGCGTATATAGCTGTCTAGCAATATTTCAAAGATTTTTAAGATTAATGAGGTAGCACTTTTGGTCCGAAAGTCATTATGATTGAAGGGACGTCTTACCACAAAACTCTGTAGTGTAGCGGGGAGGATACCATGTAGTCCTGGTGATTTAAGGTGCTGGAATGACTTTATCGTCCACTCCACCCTTCTGCGACATACAACGCTGCTGACATCAAATATGCGCTCACTTTCCCTATGTGAGATTTGGTTGTATTTGATGGAACATCTCCGAAAATTTGTGCTTTTGAGGATTCTTCACAATAAGTAGTCCCTTCATCATCCGGTTTCTGGATGTAGTTTGGGATAGCCGAACTCTTGGAGAGAACTTCCTAACTCTGCTGTCTTCTGCATTTACATCAATGTCGTTTTGCCTTCCTTATAGAGGTTTTTACAAGATTGTCAGGAGCCCGTTCTTTCGGTTTCATTAAGGATTTTCGGCTCTTTTTTAGCTCAGAGCTTTCGTTAATTCACCATTTGGGTATTTTTTCAGATGGGATAGTTAGAGGGAATGAGGCCTCAAAAGCGTCATTAAAGACTTTGGTGATAAAGTCTACTGCTTCGTCAATTTCCGAAGCTGAGTCGAGCTCACCGAGAGAAACAGACCTTGTGCGAGATGCCATCGCTTCATCAGTTCTTGACGATAAACCAATCAGTTTTTATTAAGACCTTTTTGTTTCATATCAGGAAAATTCTCGGAGGGGCTGCGATTCCCTGCCGATGGGTGACCGTAATTAGATATACGAGTATGCTGTTAATTATGAACGAACTAAAAGATAAAAAGTAAGCTTTTAATATTTGATGTTGATATACAAAAAGTGTTATTCGATATTTCATTTTCCTTTTCGAAATGAAGTTTCAAACAAGTGATGACACTCTAAATTATGAGATAGAAGTGAAAAAAAAATGATTTACATATGTATATATTTTACTTATAGTTGTAACTGTTCGATACACCTCATTTACATTAAGGCTAGAAAGTTTCCGGCAATTGTCATTAAACTGCCCGCGCTGAATATTTTTCAGCACTTTGTTTTTAAGTTGGTAGCATTGTCTTTAATTACTATGCCAAAAATTATCTGTTCACCAGTTTGTTTGAAATCAGTGGACATCAGTTCCCTCTGCAAATTTTCTTTTACGGCCTCAATCGAGTCGAAACGGGTTCCACGTAGTGGTAACTTGAGTTCTAGAAACAATAAAAAGCCGCATTCCTATTGCTGTTTTGATGGCGTAAAGTGCAGTTAAAGCTTTCCTTGATCTTTCTGCCGTATTCGGGATCCAGTTGAGTTTACTATCTAAGATTATCCCGAGTTATTTTACTTCGGTAGGGAGGGTGATCTCCACGTCCTTTAGTTGTTGTGGCTTAAAAAGAGGCGGATTGTACCTCCTGGTAAATAAATTCGCTTCAGTAAGTTAACATCCAGCCCGCTGTCCTTGCACCAGTTCCCAACTATATATAGAGCGTTTTGGAGTAGATCGCTTAAAGTTCGTAGGTACTTGCCTGTCGTTGCCAGGGCAAAGTCGTCTGCGTATGCCACTACACCATAGCCTGAGCCTTTTGTAGTGTGTCTGGAAAATACCAAGCGTATACTCCTCCAAGGCAAATTCTTTTCTGATGCATCCAACTAAATCATGCACGGCTGCATCAACAGACATGTCCTTAGAGTATGCATGTTGTCTCTTCAAGAGGCTTTCTTAGGCGTATATAGCTGTCTAGCAATATTTCAAAGATTTTTAAGATTAATGAGGTAGCACTTTTGGTCCTAAAGTCATTATGATTGAAGGGACGTCTTACCACAAAACTCTGTAGTGTAGCGGGGAGGATACCATGTAGTCCTGGTGATTTAAGGTGCTGGAATGACTTTATCGTCCACTCCACCCTTCTGCGACATACAACGCTGCTGACATCAAATATGCGCTCACTTTCCCTATGTGAGATTTGGTTGTATTTGATGGAACATCTCCGAAAATTTGTGCTTTTGAGGATTCTTCACAATAAGTAGTCCCTTCATCATCCGGTTTCTGGATGTAGTTTGGGATAGCCGAATTCTTGGAGAGAACTTCCTAACTCTGCTGTCTTCTGCATTTACATCAATGTCGTTTTGCCTTCCTTATAGAGGTTTTTACAAGATTGTCAGGAGCCCGTTCTTTTGGTTTCATTAAGGATTTTCGGCTCTTTTTTAGCTCAGAGCTTTCGTTAATTCACCATTTGGGTATTTTTTCAGATGGGATAGTTAGAGGGAATGAGGCCTCAAAAGCGTCATTAAAGACTTTGGTGATAAAGTCTACTGCTTCGTCAATTTCCGAAGCTGAGTCGAGCTCACCGAGAGAAACAGACCTTGTGCGAGATGCCATCGCTTCATCAGTTCTTGACGATAAACCAATCAGTTTTTATTAAGACCTTTTTGTTTCATATCAGGAAAATTCTCGGAGGGGCTGCGATTCCCTGCCGATGGGTGACCGTAATTAGATATACGAGTATGCTGTTAATTATGAACGAACTAAAAGATAAAAAGTAAGCTTTTAATATTTGATGTTGATATACAAAAAGTGTTATTCGATATTTCATTTTCCTTTTCGAAATGAAGTTTCAAACAAGTGATGACACTCTAAATTATGAGATAGAAGTGAAAAAAAATGATTTACATATGTATATATTTTACTTATAGTTGTAACTGTTCGATACACCTCATTTACATTAAGGCTAGAAAGTTTCCGGCAATTGTCATTAAACTGCCCGCGCTGAATATTTTTCAGCACTTTGTTTTTAAGTTGGTAGCATTGTCTTTAATTACTATGCCAAAAATTATCTGTTCACCAGTTTGTTTGAAATCAGTGGACATCAGTTCCCTCTGCAAATTTTCTTTTACGGCCTCAATCGAGTCGAAACGGGTTCCACGTAGTGGTAACTTGAGTTCTAGAAACAATAAAAAGCCGCATTCCTATTGCTGTTTTGATGGCGTAAAGTGCAGTTAAAGCTTTCCTTGATCTTTCTGCCGTATTCGGGATCCAGTTGAGTTTACTATCTAAGATTATCCCGAGTTATTTTACTTCGGTAGGGAGGGTGATCTCCACGTCCTTTAGTTGTTGTGGCTTAAAAAGAGGCGGATTGTACCTCCTGGTAAATAAATTCGCTTCAGTAAGTTAACATCCAGCCCGCTGTCCTTGCACCAGTTCCCAACTATATATAGAGCGTTTTGGAGTAGATCGCTTAAAGTTCGTAGGTACTTGCCTGTCGTTGCCAGGGCAAAGTCGTCTGCGTATGCCACTACACCATAGCCTGAGCCTTTTGTAGTGTGTCTGGAAAATACCAAGCGTATACTCCTCCAAGGCAAATTCTTTTCTGATGCATCCAACTAAATCATGCACGGCTGCATCAACAGACATGTCCTTAGAGTATGCATGTTGTCTCTTCAAGAGGCTTTCTTAGGCGTATATAGCTGTCTAGCAATATTTCAAAGATTTTTAAGATTAATGAGGTAGCACTTTTGGTCCTAAAGTCATTATGATTGAAGGGACGTCTTACCACAAAACTCTGTAGTGTAGCGGGGAGGATACCATGTAGTCCTGGTGATTTAAGGTGCTGGAATGACTTTATCGTCCACTCCACCCTTCTGCGACATACAACGCTGCTGACATCAAATATGCGCTCACTTTCCCTATGTGAGATTTGGTTGTATTTGATGGAACATCTCCGAAAATTTGTGCTTTTGAGGATTCTTCACAATAAGTAGTTCCTTCATCATCCGGTTTCTGGATGTAGTTTGGGATAGCCGAATTCTTGGAGAGAACTTCCTAACTCTGCTGTCTTCTGCATTTACATCAATGTCGTTTTGCCTTCCTTATAGAGGTTTTTACAAGATTGTCAGGAGCCCGTTCTTTTGGTTTCATTAAGGATTTTCGGCTCTTTTTTAGCTCAGAGCTTTCGTTAATTCACCATTTGGGTATTTTTTCAGATGGGATAGTTAGAGGGAATGAGGCCTCAAAAGCGTCATTAAAGACTTTGGTGATAAAGTCTACTGCTTCGTCAATTTCCAAAACTGAGTCGAGCTCACCGAGAGAAACAGACCTTGTGCGAGATGCCATCGCTTCATCAGTTCTTGATGATAAACCAATCAGTTTTTATTAAGACCTTTTTGTTTCATATCAGGAAAATTCTCGGAGGGGCTGCGATTCCCTGCCGATGGGTGACCGTAATTAGATATACGAGTATGCTGTTAATTATGAACGAACTAAAAGATAAAAAGTAAGCTTTTAATATTTGATGTTGATATACAAAAAGTGTTATTCGATATTTCATTTTCCTTTTCGAAATGAAGTTTCAAACAAGTGATGACACTCTAAATTATGAGATAGAAGTGAAAAAAAAAATGATTTACATATGTATATATTTTACTTATAGTTGTAACTGTTCGATACACCTCATTTACATTAAGGCTAGAAAGTTTCCGGCAATTGTCATTAAACTGCCCGCGCTGAATATTTTTCAGCACTTTGTTTTTAAGTTGGTAGCATTGTCTTTAATTACTATGCCAAAAATTATCTGTTCACCAGTTTGTTTGAAATCAGTCGACATCAGTTCCCTCTGCAAATTTTCTTTTACGGCCTCAATCGAGTCGAAACGGGTTCCACGTAGTGGTAACTTGAGTTCTAGAAACAATAAAAAGCCGCATTCCTATTGCTGTTTTGATGGCGTAAAGTGCAGTTAAAGCTTTCCTTGATCTTTCTGCCGTATTCGGGATCCAGTTGAGTTTACTATCTAAGATTATCCCGAGTTATTTTACTTCGGTAGGGAGGGTGATCTCCACGTCCTTTAGTTGTTGTGGCTTAAAAAGAGGCGGATTGTACCTCCTGGTAAATAAATTCGCTTCAGTAAGTTAACACCCAGCCCGCTGTCCTTGCACCAGTTCCCAACTATATATAGAGCGTTTTGGAGTAGATCGCTTAAAGTTCGTAGGTACTTGCCTGTCGTTGCCAGGGCAAAGTCGTCTGCGTATGCCACTACACCATAGCCTGAGCCTTTTGTAGTGTGTCTGGAAAATACCAAGCGTATACTCCTCCAAGGCAAATTCTTTTCTGATGCATCCAACTAAATCATGCACGGCTGCATCAACAGACATGTCCTTAGAGTATGCATGTTGTCTCTTCAAGAGGCTTTCTTAGGCGTATATAGCTGTCTAGCAATATTTCAAAGATTTTTATGATTAATGAGGTAGCACTTTTGGTCCGAAAGTCATTATGATTGAAGGGACGTCTTACCACAAAACTCTGTAGTGTAGCGGGGAGGATACCATGTAGTCCTGGTGATTTAAGGTGCTGGAATGACTTTATCGTCCACTCCACCCTTCTGCGACATACAACGCTGCTGACATCAAATATGCGCTCACTTTCCCTATGTGAGATTTGGTTGTATTTGATGGAACATCTCCGAAAATTTGTGCTTTTGAGGATTCTTCACAATAAGTAGTCCCTTCATCATCCGGTTTCTGGATGTAGTTTGGGATAGCCGAACTCTTGGAGAGAACTTCCTAACTCTGCTGTCTTCTGCATTTACATCAATGTCGTTTTGCCTTCCTTATAGAGGTTTTTACAAGATTGTCAGGAGCCCGTTCTTTCGGTTTCATTAAGGATTTTCGGCTCTTTTTTAGCTCAGAGCTTTCGTTAATTCACCATTTGGGTATTTTTTCAGATGGGATAGTTAGAGGGAATGAGGCCTCAAAAGCGTCATTAAAGACTTTGGTGATAAAGTCTACTGCTTCGTCAATTTCCGAAGCTGAGTCGAGCTCACCGAGAGAAACAGACCTTGTGCGAGATGCCATCGCTTCATCAGTTCTTGACGATAAACCAATCTTATCGTGAGAAGCCCTATGTACAAAGGATGCTGCCAGAACTCTCCTAAAGACCGTCCAGTTAGTCCACTTTCTCTATCTGTACTCAGCGGTTGATGATGTTCTCATCAAAAGTAATATTTAGAAGGTCAGAGAAGGAGCGTTTATTGACTACATGCCAATTTCGGATCTGGTCAGAAAAAGAGTTTGAAACTAATGTAATGCCTAGAACTTCCCTTCTAGAAGGATTTACGAGAGAGGAGTTTTTTCCCACAGCTGCAAATTTCTAGATCGTTTCTTAATATAAAATCAAGCAGGGACTAACCTCGGATGTTTATATCACTGGATCCCCAGACTGTATGGTGAGAGTTAGAATCGGCTGCAACAACCATTGGGGTTTTCTTGTGGTTCGCCTCCTCTACAGTTTCTTGTAGCTGGATCGGTTGTACAGCATCGTCATGCGCGAAGAACGACAAGGGGATTAACATACGCTTCTAGTTTTATTTCGATGCAGAGTGTATGCGTCGATGTATCGAAAGAGAAGAAAATAGGAAATGTTTTTCTTAACAAGAATACAAGCTCTGGACCTACCTTCTTCTGGTGCGGATACCGTTTGGTAGGTACCAGAGGTCAGTCCGCAGATCATGTTACCTACTACTCAAGGTTCTTGGACTAGAACTATGTACTCCGCATCCTCTCGAAGGCGCAGATTGAGGGCAGCTGGCACTTCATAGGATTGGTTTACATTAATCTGAAGTATCTGCACCATCCTAAGAAATTTATAGATACCTGGATTCGGCCTCCTCTTCCTCGGGGAAAGTTACGACTGTGGCATTATATCCTCCCCTTCGTTGTCAGAGTCCAAAACCTGGCACTACTCCATTGTCTTCCAACGGGTGAAAACCTTTCCAACGTATTCAGATACAGAGAGCATTCCGCTTTCACTTTCCACTCATGGTGTTTCTGCTGGGTACCAGGCGTCTTGTTTTCTCTTTTGGGATGGTTCAACATACGATTCGTTAAAGGTGGTATCCGTATGAATTGAAATCACCTCCTTGGGGACTGTTGGGTTGGTATACCCTTTAAAGAGTTTAACCGCTCTACCATTTGCATACGACACAAGTTTTACGTTGCCCTTGATCCACGCTGCCTGACCTGTCTCCACTATCTTGGGGCTGCTTTGCTCTCTCTCTCTGTGCTCTGACGTAGGGCCTTATGATTTTGGAGCAGCAGGCACGTTGATCTAGCTCACTTGCTCCTGTTGCTACAGGCGATTAAGCGTCACTCAGCGGATCGGTCCTGGGCGCCTTCCCGCGTAGGTTCTGCGCTGGCCCCTGTGTTATTCTGCGCTGTACAGGCCTATCAAGAAGGGCCTCCCGCGACCCAGACTTACCCTTTAGCGTTGGCTTCTTCCTAGCTGGAAAGTGTTGCTTTCCCTACTGGGGTTAGCATTGGTCCCTGTGGACCCTAAAGACCAAATTGTTTTTTAAGAAGAAGAAGGGCGTGCAGGCTCTTTCGGCCTCGCCGATTCGGCTCCCGAAGAGGGTAGGGACGTGTTTATTACGTCGTGTCCAACGGCTGCATTTTTTCTCGTGCCCGGGACCCGAGGTTGGATTTTTATTTGATATTTCATCGTTTAAATATTAAATATAAATCATTTCTACTTCACAGCTACACTTGTTTGTTGGCTATCCTAATATGAGTTATACATAATCATACATACTCATACATACCATATATACTAATGGGTTTTCCAATAGGGATGATATGATTTCTAAGTGTCGTTATGGCCATTTTTAATATTTCATGATCTGTCATCTTTTTTTTATTGCAATCAGTAATGTTTACAATTTCATCATGGCAAGATAAGCGCAATAACCACGTTTACAAACAATAACAACTTGAAAACGGTTACGATTTTTTTAGGCAAATAATCTTCTCCGATTAGGCTCACTTTCATCGGAATAGTGCGGTAAATATACAAAATTGTCGATTCTGTTGCGAAGAAAATCCACACATTATTCATGAATAACCATTCACCAAAACTGACAGTTTGGTGTGGTTTTTAGTCATGGGATCATCGGTCTGTACTTCTTTCTTCCCGATCGTTGTCAGCAGGCGCCTGATGAGATAGTCGGTGTGTACGTTAATTCATATGCGTGACGATAATTTTACTCATTAGCCATACTTATAGTATTTTGTAGTATTTTTGTTACTCATTTAACGGCTATGAATTTACAATCGCCTGAGGCGGCGTTAGAACAATTTTACGAAATGACAAAGGGGGTGAACAAAATGTGTTTACGTCATTTTAGTAAATATTTAAGTTTACAATGTATGAAATTTAAAATTGAGTTAATTTATGAACATTTTAGATTTAGACAAAATTTTTAAAAGTAATTAAATATTAACACTAACGGGCCTATTCTCACTGTTGCCGGTAAAGTAAGTTTTGTTACTTTTTGTACCACCCAAAATTGAATTTGGTATTCTAGGGCACATGTTACATTGTGTGACAAAACTTTGGCAGCACTGCTTTTTTCGACTATATCAAATTACATGAATAAAAACGTTATCTTCCGAATTAAAATGGTAATTTTTTCTCCCAAACTTCTAAACATGAGCTTTCTTGCACTATTTTCACCACCTTCAATGAATTCTAGACGTAAACTTTTTTTCTTGAATCCGATAATGATTTAGATAATGAAAACTAATTTTATGTTTTACAGACATTTTGCTTAAATAATCTGATCTTTATGTTATTGTGGTGTCACTATAGGCGTAAGCTACTCCCAGGCTAGGTTTATTTAAATTGCTGTAGAAGTAAATCGATTTATTTTCCACCTGAAATGAATAATAATGTACACAAAAGGAAATAACTTTGATCCACGAGAGTGGATGCTTCACACTTTCACTGTACCTTATTACACAATTTTTTGAGATGTTCAGAATAAAAGAACATGAAAATTTTGCGGAAGTGGTAAGTGTTGTGTAAACAGATATTTGCTAACTTGACAGGACGGGCATCAGCGTATAAGAGAATCTAGTGGTTTATGGCTGGGGAGACTGACAAGTAATCTAATAAAAAAACAAATTTTTTAAAGAAATAAAAGTATTTTTAATAATTCTTTCAGATCATATTAAGCTCGCGCTTACAAATCAGGTAAGTTACCAAATTATGCCTAATAATTGCAACACATCTGAAAAAAGGCCAAAAGTTTAACACGGTTGCCTATCTTTTGCATGAAAATTTCTTATGGTCTTTCCGATTAAATCTTCTAATACATAGTAGGATGATCCCTATTTTTCTCGAGCCCGCGCCTTGAGAAAAGTTTTACCCAACTTGCTATTGAAAAAATTTTGGCATATTACTTACTTACTTTACGGACGTAGACACCGCTTACGCAACTATAGCCGAGTTAACAACATTGCGCATGGCAAAAAGAAGAAACGAATGTTCTTTTTGCTGTTTGGGGCCAATTGGAAATACTAAGTACAGCCAGGTCCTTCTCTACCTAGTCTTTCCAATGGAGTGGAGGTCTTCCTCTTCCTCTGCCTCCTTCGACTGGTACAGCATCGGAAACTTTCAAAGCTGGATCATTCGTATCTATCGTGACCACATGACCCAGCCTGCATAGCCGCTGCTTCTTGATTCTCTGAACTATGCCGATGTCATCGTAAAACTCGTACAGCTCATCGTTCCATCGTCTGCGATATTCCCCGCACATGCGTCTTGCTTCCCTCTTCAGCTTCTCTCTATCCCATTCTACACGTGTTGTGGTCGATCGCAACGTTGCGAGGTAGGCAGTGTGTTTTCTCTCCACTGCGACCCGGCAGTCCTCATCGTACTAGCTGTTTAGCGACCTTTACGAAATCTATAGTTTCGTTTGCAGCTGTACGTAGGGAGCTTGGAATTACGTCCCACAGTTCCCGTATATATGTTTTGGCATATTACTTTGTGCAAAATTTCTTCGATATACTCCTTGGGCTAAAATATATTAAATTTCACGATATCTTAAATTATAGTGGCTTTCGTTTCGTATAAAGGTTTTCTGCAAGTTTTTTCCTTACATCCTTTAAGCATAATCATTACCATTACTGATCATGTGCTGACCAAAAACTACGAAATAAGGACTATTTCGGGTAGACTGATGAATTAAATTTCGAAGTGCGGAGTTAATACTGTTTAAATGACAGTCCCAATCACGCTGGTCTTTTTGTATATACGCTCTCAAAGCGTTCACGGGCATTGCTTTGAGGCGATTATATTGCTGTCAAAAAAATTCTACATACTCCTTTGACTTGAACTCACTCGTGAAAGTGCATCAGGTATATTGCTGTAACTTTCTTTTCTATGCTGAATTCAGAAGTCGAACGATTGAAACTTCAACGCCCACCGCGCTAAACTTCCACTAAGATCGTTCTGATACATTAACCAACGTCGACTAGCATGATCTGTAATTACTGTAAATGTATATCCTTCTACATAACCACGGGCCTTTTTGTTTGCCAACACAGCTGCTAAGCATTCTCTTTCAGTAACTGAGTAAGTTTTCTGCGTTTTATTTAGGTTTTGGGACACGCCAATGAAATCTCGTCACCATCCTCATTTTTTTGTGCAAGAACTGCACCTGCCCTATGTAAAATTGTGTCGCACTGGTTCACAAATGGCTTCTTGAAATCAGGACTCGCTAAAAAAGGAGTTGTGATCAATTTGGTTTAAATCAAGTCAAATTACTTCTGGGCTTCAACTGACTATTCGAAGGATTTTGATTTCTTCAACAGATTTATTAGTGGGCGAGTTATTAAAAACAAGATTGGCTACAAACCGTCGATACCATCCTGCCATTCCAAGAAAGCTGTTTAACAGTTTTCGGAACCGCATAGTTTGTTATTGCATCAACCTTGCTTGAATTTGTTTTCATGGTTCCTAATCCAACTAGGTGTAAGTAGCGAGCTTCTGCCAAACAAAACTTGCTTTTAGATATATATGTTGTCAATCCTGATTTAAATATGTGAGCTGCAACTTCTATTAAGAGCTCAACATGCGATTGGAAACTATCAGGTACGAACACATATGGTAGATTGCGGAGCGTTACACAAACCGAACGGCATGAGGGTATTTTGGTACAGGGACCTGTTGGATATTGTAAACGCTGTCATCTCAAGTGAGTTTACATCCAAAGGAATTTTCCAAAATGCGTCTTTTAAATCCAAACTGGATATAAATTCTGCCTGGACGAAACTCCCTCTATGTGTGGGAGAGGATGGGTATCTTTTATCGTTAGCGGACATAAACATAGACGTATCTTTCCTGGTTTACGCACAAGGTTAACTGGATTATTGGATTCTTCAATTACTCCTAAGGTCAGCATTCTGTCAACTTCTTCACACATCTATTTCTCTATAGTTGGTGAAGCCAGGAAATTGCGCTGTTTGATAGGTTTCGCGTCACTTAAATCGATAATATGCACAACTAAGGAAGTTTTTCCTAATCCCAGCTCTTAAAACTTCGGGAATTTGGAAATTGCTTCCTATAGTCTCTTCTGCTACCCACTGGTCAAATTATGTCCCTTAGGGTGTGGTTCGGGAAAGAGAACTTCTCTGGCTGTGATGGTGGCTATTCCCAAGGCTTTCGAAAAATGTAGTTCAAGGTACAAATTTTGAAATAGTGTTGGGATAATATAAAATTCTATTGGTTGCGTTTTATTTTTATTACAGATATTGAGAGATATTACGCCTGCAATATTATGTCTACACCCATCTGCGGGTCGTACATTCGGGTTGATTTTTTTGATGAATTTTTCTTTAGCCAACACATTCTTTTCCCTAAAACATTAAGCCTTAAAGAAAATTGAAGTAATTGATTATAATTTATTTTGCTTTTCTTTTATTTCGCCTGAAGATTTTGTTTCGAAATTTTTGATGCGCCTGTAACCGTTCATGAAGTGGAATGATGGAGAATTGTTTAGGTACACTTGTACCAGAACTATTACAGTTTTTCAAAATCGATATTTTGTCCTTTATTTCCGTTGATCCGAGGGTTTGCTGGGAGGTCGGGGCTTATGGTTGACATCCCTTTTCCAGTTTTCCGGATCATTACATCTACCAGGTGTGTTTGTTGAAATTTGCCGGTTTTTTCGATAAAGAAAACACCTAATTTTCAGAGGAATCTAACAATTATTATTCAAAGTATTGACCATTGGTTTCTACACATTTTGCCCATCTCTCAGGCAAATTATGGATACCATTCCAAGCAAACTTTTTCTCTTTCGAGGCAAGCCATTCGACGAGCCATTTTTTGACTTCTTCAAAATTAGCGAAGCACTGCTCTGCAAGGAAGTGTCCCATCGATGCGAAAAGGTAATAGTCGGAATCGTTGAAGCAGCATTTCACAAACGGTTTTTCGATTTTCCATTTGTCTATCGTTCAGCTGGTGTGGCACCCATTTTCCATACTTCTGGATCTTTCTCATGGCTTTTAAACGTTGGCAAATTGCAAACTGCCAATTTTTTGTTGCGATTGGGTTGGATCAACATGCAATTCCTCGTCTTCGAACTTTTTCGCTGCACCTGGATGTTCATTGTCTGTCAAATTGAAATATCCACTTTTAAATTGACGAAACCATGTCTCACATATTCTAATCACTGGAGCATGTTCACCATAAGTTTCTACCAGCTTCAGCTGCTTTTTTCTTTTGATGAAATAAGAAAAGCAACGAATGCCGCAAATGCGATTTACTTGGAACGAAACTCGACATATTCACTGAGGTAAACAAATATGACGCTATTATTTTGGCGGAATGTGACTTGCATATTTTTGTAGGTTAATGTCAATAGAAAAAATTACATACATGTCAAATCATAGAAATTTATACATATTGCTAGCGACATCTAATAGTAAAACCGGCAAACTTCAACTAACACACCTGGTAAGTCCACAACCGTAGCAGAATACTCTTCGCGGCTGAGTATGAGGATAGTGACGCAATTTTTGTATTTATGCCCTTTTTCACAATTCAAAAAGCTATCTTTATTAAAATTTGTAGTGTTTTTATCTCCTACTTCTTCAATTTTAATTTCAAATACGACCCTGTGGAATAAAACATCGTCGACAAGGCTGACGAGGTTCGGAGATTGTGTTGAGACCTAAATGCAGCAACTCGGAACGAATCTCTGGTTATTATCCCAACAAAATCCCTTTTCCCGTCGTTGAAAGGCCCTACGAAGTCCGGAGATTATGTTGAAACCTAAATACAGCAACTCTAAGCGAACCTCTGGTTGTAAATTTTTGATTATTATCCCAACAAGCTCCCTTTCTGTTAATGGGTGTCTTAAGCTATCCCATATTGCTAGTATGCTGTTTAAATAATTCTCAAAAGATTCCCCGCATTTTTGTTTATCACTTCTCTGATGCCAAAATCTGACCGAAAATCTTTAAATTTTCTCATTAGATCAACGCAAATGCCGGCATAATTCAGATTTCGCGCAAAATGATGGTAACGCCAAAACCAAAGCTTAGTGAATGCTCTTACTAACACTACACTTCGAGGTGACTATGATCTATTAACACAACATGTGCACCTGCTGTTTGAAGGCAGGACGCAATTATAAAAATGGCTTTGTATAATTTTGGATGTTGGTTCGGTTATTGCGGCCGCTATTACTCTCACATTACCGAAGTCTGCCATCTGGTCGATTTTTTGTCGGATGCTGAGGTAACGCAGTTGTTCTTTTTTTATATCATACTTTTCATGAACATGAAATGGTACCCATATTAACTTTGCTCCGAAGTATGTAAGTACCAAAACGAGAAGAGATAAAACCATCAAAACTTATAGCGATATGATCAAAATGACCAGTTGAGTTTATTAGCCATGTCCGCCCGTCCGTCTGTTTGTACGCAAACTAGTCCTTCAGTTTTTGATATAGGTATTTCAACCAAACAACCAAACGCAAGTGCACTGGTACATTTGATCCTTTCAAACTCAGAGTAGCTCATAAAAAACTTCTGTGTTTAATTTAATTTAAAATAACGTAAAAACAATAAATGTTAGCAAACGGGGATTCGCCAACTTACTTATAGTTCTAAGAACACAAGCGCAATTAAACCTTTAGAATTCAGTTTATTGTGACGCAATTACACAGAAGTAAAGAAACTGAACCCAGACAAGCCAGTAGAGTGTGATTTTAGTATACAAGAAAGGCCTTACTTTTGAAAATTGCAAGTGAAAAATTTATAAAATTTATGCAGTTTCAAAACTAAGAGCTTGGAGAAAAATCGTGCTCTAATAGATTGACGAAGTTTTGCATAGTTAGCTACAGGAATTTTTTGTTGCTTATATCAGGTAGGTATCAGACCTTGTAATCTTCCAAGTCCCTCAATTAGGATCATATTAACGAAAATATACAATAACAAAAAAATATTTTTCTGAGCAGTCGTCTATGTGCGATCTCGAAAGGTTTAAACGATCATTTCTTCGAACCACCGAGATCGGTCCATTACACTATATACCTATATGTATGAGGCCTATTTTTCTCATTCGAGATTTTTGGCGATAAAAATGTCCAAAAAGCATCCACAAACATGAAATTTTGTATTCTTCAAAACGACTCATCAAACAAGCATCTAATTTTTGTAATGTATTTTTGTATTACACATGAGATTTTGGGGCAAAAGTCCTACAAAAAAAATTCTAAAAACGTGAAATTTAGTATTATAGGAGGACTTTACCTATAGCCTCATCCAATTGATATTTCAGATATGAGAATTAATATTAAGTCCTAAAATGAAATATGAAATAAAATGAAATATTTTCCTCAAAAAATTTCAAATTTATATGATCGAATATAAAATCCAATTAAATAAACGTTATCTATATTGTAATGACTAGTTTAGTACTATTTCAGAGTTCAGTTAAAAAAATGCATTTACTTACTTCAGTTGAAATGTATTTAAAGTCTACTGGCAACCTTGTATTTTAGAAAAAAATCAACTTTTTCGATTTCATTTAAGTGGAGTGTTCTCTTTAACTTGAGGCTGTAGCAGCGTGGCAGTTGATGTTTGACGTCTATGTAATTTTATTTTAAAAGTTCTTTTGCGATGACAGTAATTTCTCCCAACAATTGTGGTGAACGGTCGCCTTATGATCTTATACGCTAATATGTCACTTAAAATGTAGTTTATTTGCAATCTGCTTGGTACATCATGACGTTTTTGTTATCTTTACACACAATTGTGATTACTACAGAGTATATTTTTTTTTTTCTTTTGTACCACATTTGTAATTATTGAATTTTTCGACAATATTGCATCTCGCCGTGTCCTTCTGACTATGGTTTTCTATCTTTTGTATGCCTTGTCCAATGTCTACTATTAAGTGCATAGGTGAAAATCTTTATTTTGAAACAGGTAAAGCAAACTTGTTATAATAACACTGTGTGTTAAAGTTCTCAGCTTAAATTTTCACATATCTTTGCGGCAATGAAAAAAACTGTTCCGTTAAGTTTTCCGTAATTTTCAAATATGGCGTTTCGCTAACTGTTTTTTTGATAAAAATAGATTTATTTTATCCTTTTGCTTATGGATTACCACAGAAAGGTACCAAACGCATAAGCACATTTCCATTACACAAGGTAAAATTCTAAAATGCATTCAATAAAATTGAATGATTTCACTTGTCAAACACGAATACTAATTCTGTTTTATTTATTTTAATTTCTTTTTGGTAATACACCGGCACAATAACTTCCGATAAGGGTCGCTGTATTTATTAGTCCTCCGAAGCGGATTTTCTAATAAAATTTTTTCTCAAACAAGCACCAGCGAGTACACCATCAATCACCAACTTTCACATAAATTTCAAAGGTTACTGTGGCACGTTTATACATTCAAGCGCATTGTGGAATAAAGTATTACGAATTTTAAAGGTACGTAGAGAAATTACATGTGCATTCTCAATAAATATATAAAATTTATTAGAACATTTACTGCTTGATTAGATCACAAAAGGAAACAGATGAGGCTTCTCGTGATCACAATATTCATTTGCCGCCAAAGGAGAAGATTATCTCTACTGACGAACTTTTAGAGATATGTTTACGGCCATATATATTTTATCTGAATAAAAAACTCAGGGGGAGGCGAAATATATAGTAAAAAAGTGTCCTTTAATAAACTTAGACTTTTTAATAGCTTGGAATCTCTTGTCGCGTACTGCCCGCAACAAAAACTTCTTTTGTGTTTGTTTGTTCGTTTCCTTTGTTTTGCCTAATATTCCTTTCACTCCAAGCGTTGGCAGTGGCATCTGTCGGCAAATAGTTGTATAATTTAAAGCCAGGAATTGTTGGCACGGTTGCACTCGGTGTGTGCCTACCCAGTGGTATAAGTCTCCAAAATGAGGTGATCGTACAAAACGGTTCCTCCACTAACAAATATTAGGGAAACGGAATGCTTTGCGCGGGTGTTCCGTAAAAAGGGGTGTCGCCTTTTTTTTTATACGGCGACGGGAAAATTATTCCAGTGTACTTGGTGCGCCATGGTGGCGTGTGCTATACAACTCTGTCCCTTTGGGTAATGGGGGCGGCGCCAAATGATTGGGCACCAATACACATTCGCCTGAGAATTGTGAAGGCCGACGCGTAGCTTGCGGCCTGGCTCGTAAGTGCATGCCGGATAAGATTATCGTAGTCTTTGAAAAGGTGAAGATCCTTTTTGGTGCAGACGTGCGTATTTTTTTGAAAAAAATTTTCGATAAATATATAGACTATTATAGTGTTTTGCCAGACGGGGCGGTAGAAAAAGGGCAGTTGGAGCCTGATTTTTGCGTGACAGGAGTTACTATCGGTGTAGTTGTGTTGTGTTATAGTGGCGGAACCGAAATCCTAAGTATCACTTATTGTTTTCGTACGTTTTTTTTTTTTTGTCGTGCCGACAGTGCATTCCCTCCGTTCCTCCTCACCCATCCCTCTAGCATCCCGCACCCAGAGCCCAGTCATACAGGCGGGTTAAAGTTACCTCCGGCAGCACGGGAGTAGTGCGAGTGGGTTCGTAACCAGTTTGGTTGGACCCCACCTCGGGTGTACCCCAAAAACATATTTTGTTTACTTTGTGTACGTACATATACATATAGTCGATATGTTGTTTAATTACTGTCGTCGTGTGATCTTCTTCAGGTAATAGCGTTGATCATTTCACTTTGTTTGTTTTTGCCCATAGTTTTGTTATTATACGTAGCCATCGACCCACGTCGTCTTCACTAAGCTGGCCGGTCGCTTTGTTAGTTTTTGTCATCTCCTTTTCGTGCGGTAGTTTGTTTTGTTGACGTGTGTGGCTGATGGTAGGCGCTTGACCAACAGCCACTGTAGGTATACATACATGCGCACATACATAGTGTTAATAAAAAAAGTGGCCCGATAAGATCTTTACTTTGAAAAATTTTGAGGTTTTTGTCTCAGTGAATTTTGAGTGGCGTTTTGTGCTGTTGGTTTTGCTTTTATAATTATTAACAATTTTTTTATTTTCTTTTTGTTAGTTAGGCTATCCAGGAGTGGAAGAAGTAAGGAGAGATTGGGAGTCGGACCCAGTCCCATCAGGAGATTGATTAGTATATAGTTAATACAAAGGAATTCGGTGAGTCCGTTCCGTTTAGCAAATTAGCAGTTTTCTATTTTGTTGCTGTTCACATTACCCGAGCATTTGTGTGTTTTATCTGGGTGTAAAAAATTGTTGGACAAGTGTGTTGACACTGGTCCGAAAGTTTCCAGTAGTGGACGTTATAAATTTAGTTGTGTTTTTACCTTTTTTTGGTTAATTAAAGATTTTTTTGTTATAAAATTTTTATTATGAATTAAATATTTTTTTTATTTATTTAACCCTTATGTTAGTAACCAACTTTACCGATGTCTTTTAGCAACCGGGTACCCGGGTACCTGAGTATTAAAAATTTTGTTGATTTTGTTAAAAAATTTTTTCTTGAAATATTAATAGTAAGTGACAGAGTAAAGAAAAAAAAATAATAATTATGAATGACATCTGAAACGTATTGGGGCACTCCAGGTAGTCGACCAGTTTTTATTGTTCGGAGCCGAGCAGATGCCGTTGGAGAGAGAGAAAAACTCAAGGTTATTTCTTTGTTTTCTATCGCACACTAGATTCGACTATTTTTTAGTACGTAACAGATTTTTGGTGCGTTCAGTAGTTTTTTATTTATGGTGTTCTCTTCAAAGTGAAAAATAAGATTATGGAACAACTAACAAGAGCTGAATATGCTAGGTAAATAACCGTTATATATATTTAATATTTGCAAATGTTTTAGTTATAATGATTCTGAAGATACAGGAGAAACCGCTGAAGGGAATGCCGCAGTAGAAGAGGTTGAAAATAGCGAGAGTGAGGATGACGATAATGAAACAGAAACTGCTGAGCCTGAAGGTAATAAAATATTTGTTGTTAACAATGACTGAAATACTAATGTTTTTTCTTAAATAATTAATTTATATTGTTATTATTATTTTAGGACGAGCTCAAGAATCATCTGGAAGTTTTGATGCAAAAGATAAAACAGTATGGAAAAAAACTCCACCAACTCAGCATCAGACCGCCGCTCATAATGTTTTACGCCAGCGGAGTGGGCCTCATCGCAGTACGGAAACGTTGTCAATCAGTGAAACTTTCAAAAAAATCTTTACCCATGAAATGGTCACACTAACAAAAAAGCTGAAACTATTTTCCAAGAATATAATGCTGACCATCCAAACTCACCGCACCAATGGAAGCCCGTTACAATACCCGATTCTTTCTTCGGTATCTTGATTTGTGCTGGCGCAAATAATTCAAATACAGACCATACTTTTGACATGTGGCACTCCAATTCTTATCCTCTGTATCGCGCGACGATGGAATTGACGAGATTCCATAATATTCTGCGTTTTTTGAGATTTGACGACAGTAATACTCGAAGTCAACGTAAAAAAGAAGACAAGGCAGCTCCAATTCGTGATGTGTGGACAATGCTGAATTCTAATCTAGCTGAGATGTACAAACCAACCGCAAACTTAACGATTGATGAACAGCTATATCCATACCGTGGCCGTACTGGGTTTACTCAATACATACCATCGAAACCAGCTAAGTATGGTATAAAGATCCGGTGGATTTGTGATGCAGACCTGTATGTGACGAGCACTCAGTTAATCGTGTAGAATATGTTCAATGTCATTAATTATAAAAAAAATGTAATATGTTTTAATAAAATTTAGTTGCATGCATTTATAAAACTTGTATTCAATTTATTTCCTATGCTTTCCCGGGTACCCGGTTGCTAATTGGGATGGCTGGAGTTTACGCTTATTTAAAAAAAAAAATAAAAAAAAAATCAATTAAATGAACTCACAACTAGCTTTCTTTTATGTTAAAAAACGACGATTTGAGAGCTTAAAATGAAATATTGAACTTTCTTTAAACTATTCACACAGATGCACCGCGGTGGCACCCGGGTACCCGGTTACTAACATAAGGGTTAAATATTTTTTTTTTCATTAAAAAAAAAGAATTGTTGTGTGAATAGTTGTATTGTCAGAGTAGACAATATTTGTTTTTATTTTATTAATTTTTTGTTTTGTTTTTTGTGGTTAGGCTCTTTTGTTGTTTACGTGATAGGGTCTTTTATTGGGCCAGTATAGGGCAACGAGGAAATTACAATTGGGTAATAGCCTTTTTTAATTTTGATTATTATAAAAAACATTTTTTTTTAAATACCATAAATATTTTCTTTTTGGTTTTTTTTCTTGTTTTTTTTCGTTTTTCGAGTTTAATTATTTTGTTTTTTTAACATGGAGATTAATCGTTTAGCGCAGGATGAGCTCGCGTACGAGAAGGAGGCACGCGGCCTTCTAATCGGTACGGTCGAAACTATGCGTAAGTCGCTTATGGCATCGCGATTAATAGAGAAAAGAGGGTCGGTAAACATCTTTCCGAACTACTCTTTTAGTTTCGACGAGGATAAAACGGCGGCCGAGTCGAAACTGGAGGAGGTGGAGAATTTAATTGCGTCGGTATCGGGTGGAGGCAAGCCATCGCATGGAGCGAAAGCGATGGCGAAATTGAATTAGGACGGGCGCGACCAGGAAGTGACGGCGAGATGACTCAGCAGATGGAACTGAAGGGCAAGTTGTTGCTCCATCTCGCCGAATTACAAAAGTTAGTCGGCAGCGAAGAAGACGAAGAAAAGGAGATGGTTTCGGTAGAGCGCTCGGGTGCCACTCGTGCGGACCCGATGGCACCCCGTGCCGTGGAAATACGTCGAGTTGTTGAGGAGACAGCCGAGTCTCAGAAACCGGTAAACTTGTCGAAGTGGGACGTCCACTTTGACGGCGAAAAAGCGGGTATGTCGCTTTTCGCATTTTTAGAACGGGTTAAGCAGTTGAGTGGGGCATGCGGTGTGACCCAAGCTCAACTCTTCCTTTGCGCGGTCGATTTATTCGTAGGAAAAGCTGTTTTGTGGTTTAGGTCGGTTAGGAAGTCTTTAGGAAGCTGGGAGGAGCTAGTAAGAGAGTTGAAGCTGGAGTTTTTGCATCCCAACTACGACGATCTCTTACTAGATGAGATTAGAAGAAGGACTCAAGAAGCCAATGAGTCCATCGGGGCTTATGTTGCGGCCATGAAGGTTATGTTTGGTAGACTTCAGGAGCCTTTATCGGAAAAGAAGATGTTAAGGTTGAGTAGTTCGAATCTCCTACCATTCTACCAGACCCAATTGGGACTGGTGACAATAGGGTCGATTACGGGACTAGTTGCTTTAGGCAGGCAACTAGAGGCGGTTAGGTCATCGGTGGATGCGTTTGTCCCTCCTCCGAGTCATAAGGCCAAAGGTTTGTTGGAACCTGGAGAGTTGAAGGTGACAACCTCTACAAGTTTATTAGGTCGAGATTTCCTTCTGTTTACGGCGATTAACCAGAGTGGAAAAGAGTAATAGAGCGTGATGGTAGATATGAAATTTTAAAACAATGTCACGACAATCCCTTTGCGGGCCATATGGGTGTGAAAAAGACTTTTGGGCGTGTTTCACAAAAGTTCTACTGGCCAAGGATGAAGTCGGACATTGCGAAATATGTTAGGGCGTGTAAAACTTGTCATCAGGTGAAACCTGAAAATTCATAGCCAGCTGGGGGTATGATAGAGAGGACCACGGCAGTCGAGCCTTGAGACATGATTTGTGTAGATCTGGTAGGGCCTTTAGTGAATTCGTCACAAGGCTACCAGTATATTTTGACAGTAGTGGACTATTTTCCCGAATTTCCACTCCTATTTCCTTTGCGTACTGCCACGGAAAAAAGCGTATGCAAACAATTGGAGGACAATGTATTTCTTTTGTTTGGAGTTCCTCGGTCGGTTGTGTGTGACAATGGTCCCCAATTTAGGAGTCGAGAGCTTCGGGGCCTCTGCGATGACTATGGCGTCCAACTCCGGTACACCGCATACTATCACCCAGAGGCTAACCCGGCCGAGAGGATAAACCAAATAATTAAAACAACACTTAGGGCTTACATAGCAAAGAACCAGAGGTTGCATGCTGTATTAGGACAGTGCAGCACGAAGTGTTAGGAACTACGCCAATTTTGTGAATTTCGGTAGGGAAATGGCGCTAGAAGATAGTAGGGACTTCATAGACAGTTTAAGAGATCAGGGAAATTAAATTGTCAGGAGCGAGCAAAGAGGCTCGATGAAATTAGCGCCAACATTAGAACTAGGTTAGAACAGTCGAGTGAGGAGCTTGCGAGGCAGTACAATCTCAGACGTCGAGATGTACAGTACATGCCTGGAGAGTTAGTCTGGAGGAAAAATTTTATGCTGTCAGATGCAGCGAATTTTTATACAGGAAAGTTAGCGCTAAAGTATGTGGGGCCGTTTATTGTTAGGAAGAGAGTGTCACCGTGGACATACACACTGATAGATGACTTAGGCAAAGACAAAGGGAATTGGAACGTTAAGGAGTTGAGGCCATATAGGGATAGATAGGATACGGTAGGAGATTTCCGTTCCCTGCCCAAAATTGAAGATTCCTTTCTTTTCGTTGAGAAAGGGGTGGAGTTGTCTCGTACTGGCCGCAACAAAAACTTCTTTTGTGTTTGTGTGCTCATTTCCTTTGTTTTGCCTAATATTCCTTTCACTCCAAGCGTTGGCAGTAGCATCTGTCGGCAAATAGTTGTATAATTTAAAGTCAGGAATTTTTGGCACGGTTGCACTCGGTGTGTGCCTACCCAGTGGTATAAGTCTCCAAAAGGAGGTGATCGTACAAAACGGTTCCTCCACTAACAAATATTAGGGAAACGGAATGCTTTGCGCTGATGTTCCGTAAAAAGGGGTATCGCCTTTCTTTTTATACGGCCAGTGTACTTGGTGTGCCATGGTGGCGTGTGCTATACAACTCTGTCCCTTTGGGTAATGGGGGCGGCGCCAAATGACTGGGCACCAATACACACTCGCCTGAGAATTGTGAAGGCCGACGCGTAGCTTGCGGCCTGGCTCGTAAGTGCATGCCGGATAAGATTCTCGTAGTCTTTGATAGTGTGAAGATCCTTTTTGGTGCAGACGTGCGTATTTTTTTGAAAAAAAATTTTCGATAAATATATAGACTATTATAGTGTTTTGCAAGAGGGGGCGGTAGAAAAAGGGCAGTTGGAGCCTGATTTTTGTGTGGCAGGAGTTACTATCGGTATAGTTGTGCTGTGTTATAGTGGCGGAACCATCCCTCTAGCATCCCGCACCCAGAGCCCAGTCATACAGGCTTTGCTGTTACAGGTGGCTGCTACATTTGAGATGCACATTGTTCTAGTTGGCATTTGCACTTGGAGTTTTTGGAAATAGTTGTTGTTGCTGCTGTGCTATATTAACCATGGTTTGTTAACTATTCCCCCGCTAGAAGAGGAGACGTCCACGCATTATTGCCCTCTATGGCAATAATGGCGCTGCAAGTTACTTTTGTGAATATTGTGCAGGTATGGAAGCGATTAAAATGTAGTATGATCTGTTGTGTTTAAAAATTGTGCGAGAGCCGCTTCGGGATTTGCGCTAACAGTTCTACCCCAGTTGGTGTACGTGGTGCCATTAATTGTAACATTGTCTGCAAACTTTATCACAAGCGTCCCATTTGAAATTATTGGAGGAGAGTTTGCCTCGTGAGCTTCGACCAGTTCGCCATTTATAACGATTTGGCCATTGTCAATTTCCTTCACAGTATCGATATGGTCTGCTGTAGTTGTCCGGCAATAAGCGGTTCGTTGGCTTAACAAATTCAAAATACAAGATCTATTTTTCCTTGATACTTGGCAAAATACAGGTGATAAAAAGTTTTTACAATTTATCAGTGGTTGATATTTATGGTTTCATTTGGAGATCACATTAGTTTCTATCTCTATTGATTTACTATTTTTTATAACAGGATTAATTTTAATTTTGTTACAACTTCGCTCTACTACTGGGTACTTAATTATAAAGTAAATATTTTCGGAACTTTGTAAGATTTTTAATTTTGGCACTGTTAGTAGAGCGCTTATGGTAATATTTGTAAAGTGCTCAGTGATTAGTAAATTCCTAACCTCTTCTTTATTCAACAATATTGGGTTAATTAACTGTGTTTTAGCCAAATTGACCGGAAATAAGGCTGATTCAATGTCATCTATGAGGGCCCTATTTCTTGCCGCGATCAGTTTAAATAGATGTCCGGTGTCAAGCTCATGCTTTTTTGTTGCAGTAATTACTTTATTTAGAGTGTCGGTTAGCTGTTTTTTTTTTTAATTTGGAGCTGACTATTGATGTAAACCTGTTGCTCGTTCGCCTCGATCAACGATTCGTCGTTTGTCTCATTTAGTCTCTGGCTTAGTTTAATACACCTGCTGGTATGTGATAGAGTTCCGTGAAATCGTTCTATATGCCGTTTTGTTGTGGTATGGTGAGGTGGATTTGCAAATACTGAGATGCTAAAGTGACCCTTCAGCAAAGACTTTATTGTATTGAAATTTAGTGATTTTTCGTTGTCACATACAAGGATTTTAGTATCCTTAAAGAAGTTCATAATGCGTATTAGATGTTCCTTTATATCGATTATTGACCTAGATGGAATTGACTGAACTATGGATATTTTTCAAAATTTATCGATGCAAGTTAAATAATGTTTACTGCCTTTTGAAAATATGTCTACATGAAGAATTTCTCCTGGTCTACTAGAGATCGGTGTGCGCCCAATTTCTGGTGTTGTTGTTGTTGTAGCGGCTAGCTAACCCCGCTTAGGGCAGGTATTATTAAGCTAAGTCGGCGAGGTCATCTAAGGGGAGGTCCAGGAAACGTGCTGTTTCGACGGGGTTGGACCAAAGGGAGAGGGGGATTAGATGAGTTGGTTTAAGGGGGCATTTGAAGAGATGGTTAGTGTCGTGCGAGGACTCTCCACATGCAGGGCATACGTTGGCTATGCTGGGGTACCCTTTCGGCGACCCTTGCCCAATTTCTGGTCGTGCCGGGTGGCGTTGGTATTTCGCTTCCTGACAAACTTTGCAATTAAGGACTATTTTTTTTTAGCATTTTGCGCATATTCGGAAAATAATATTCCCCTAAAACTTGCATTAGATTTTCTTTTAAGGATCTATGCGCTCTATTACGTTCTGTGTGAAGAATTTTTTTTTGGTCGTCTCTGTTAAAGATATTAGTTACCAGATTTTGCGAATTCACGAGTTTGACTGCTGTAAAATTAGTTTTTATTCTGTTTTGTATTTTGCCCAAAAGAGAGAGATCACATAATAACCCATTGGTAACATTTAGGTTGATATAGTCCTTTAATTGAGTGAAAGTATTGTCTAAATTGCGACAAATAATATGGTGCTCAATTCGTGATTAAAAAAAATTTTTGAAGCTTTTGAATTTATAACCCCACTTTCAGGAATGATCTGTTCCGCGAAAGAGTTGACTGGGCTCGGAACCGAGCGAATAATTTCTGAAGATGATTCTTCGCTATGGACAGTCTCATGGTCTGAGTGAGATATGGCTTTAGGTTCCAAGGAGTTTATATGCTGTCTTGATAATGCATCTGTGACGATATTTTTTTGCCTGGTTTCTAATGAAATTTCGGTGAGAACTCTTCCACGAAGGCTTTCCACCGTTTCAATTTTGCGTTTTGATTCTTGTCCGACATTGAAAAGGATCAGTAAAAATGTTAATGTTGTTTGCCCCATACAAATAATTTCTGAGTTTTTGAAGGAACATAGACAATTGCAAGTAGTTCTCGCTTATTTGTCGCGTAATTTTGCTCTGTTTCCGATAAGGTGCATGATATCATAGTAATACACGTAGTTTTTCCTCTTTGTGAAAGGACAGCACCTAAGGCGTAAGATGACGTATCTGTAGTCAAGTCGAATGGTTTCTCGTAGTCGGGACAAAGAAGGAGAATATCTTCGGAATATAGAATATTCTTTATTTTGCGGAATGCTTCAAGGGCTTCATCGTCAATTGTAATATCTACATTTTTCGATGCGTTGGTGTCAATTGTCCCGTTTTTCCCTCGTAGATATTTCGTGAGGGGTTTTATTATTAGGGCATAATCTTTGATGAAACGCCGATAATAGCTAGATAAGCCCACAAATGAGTGCAATGCGCGAAGTGTTTTTGCAATCACGTAGTTGATTATGTCTTTCACATTATCCTTCGATGTCCTAATCCCATCCTCTGAGACAACAAACCCTAAAAATTCAACATAGTTCTAATTTAAAGAATTGAGTTTTTTCTAAGGAGGCCCTCATGCTGGCTGAATATAATTTTTGAAGCACTCGGCCAACGTCCTGCAAGTGAGTTTCGTAGTCATTGGAAAAGATAATGATGTCGTCTATATAGACGTGACATGTTCTTCCAATTTCTTCCCTGAGGACGTTGTCAATAGCCCTTTGGAAAATGCTTGGGCCAAACGGTAACCTACAAAACTCGTACTTTCCGTTGTTCACAGAAAATGTGGTTTTTTCTCTGTCTCTTTCGGAAAGTGTAATCTGGTGAAATCCAGATTTCAGGTCTATTGTTGTAAAAATTGTTAGAAATTATTTATCGCTGTAATTTGTAAACAATATTCCGAATAACGAATTTCCTCTTTATTTATTCTTGTACTAGTTAATAATAAAGAGCACTCTACTCACAATTTCGTTTTTATGAATATGATTGCAGAGTTGGTTGGCTGGTTATTTTGACAGCATTAAATGTAGATGATTGCTGAGTTGGTTGGATGGTTATTTTGGCAAAATTAGATGAAGATGATTGCTGACAAGTAGGTTATTTTGGCACAATATTCGGTATCTTTCTAGTTGTATTAATATTAACTTTGTTTAATCTACTGTTTTCCTTCGTGCGCCACTTTTTTCACCTAACAATTTTTTATAACTTCCTTAGTTATTTTATTTTATTTCTAAAATTTGTTAAAAAACGTTTCCTTTGTTATTATCTTACAAACATTTATTTTCTCTTTAGGTACATTTGTTCATTCAAATCATTTATTTTTACTTTAGGTTCGTTTGTTCATTCAAATCATTTATTTCCACTGTAGGTTAATTTATTTTTATTTTGCTAGGCAAGGGTAGCTGCTGCCGGGAGGGTAGCTAGGACTGATTTACAAGATTTCGGTGCTTGCACCTAAATACCTACACTACCAATACCTCACATGAAACGCGACGATACCATATTAGCTGAATCGGCGCCTCCCACGATTTGGTTTTGCTGTTACAGGTGTCTGCGACATTTGAGACCCACATTGTTGTTGGTGGCATTTGCAGTTGCAGTTTTTGGAAATAGTTGTTGTTGCTGCTGTGTTATGTTAACTATGGTATACTAACTTGCACAAGCTCTTAAATTTGCAGCAAATGTCATTTTGGACATCGGACATTGTTACATATTACGACATTTCATACGAAAACAACAGATCTTCCAATCTCGATTCCTCTGATGACATTCTTTGATTCTTGCTATGTTCGTACTCATAAGGAGGTACTGCCAGGGACAGCACAAGTTAATACATACCATAATGGATATACTTTTACAGCTGATTCTGGTTCTGGTTTACAACGGTACGAATTTACAAATGTACAGAATATAATATACTCGTATACGAGTATGTAGGTGCCGACCCCACACCATAGTCAGTTGTCAGTTGTTAGACTAATTTATTTTTAACAATTCACTTCCTTAAATACTAATTAACATTTTAAATGTAAGCCGCTACTTCAATAAACCAGTTTCTCAAAGTTCTTAGTCTGTGTACATACCAAACATTCCACAGTGGTTGCTGATTCTAATGCTAATTGTAATTGGTATTCGAGTATATGCTACTTAATATATAAAAAGGAAATTATCCAATGATGGGAGCGCAGCATCCCTGTCCCTGACCCATAGGTCTACAAACATACATACATATAGTTATGTGAAATAAGCATAGGAAATGCAAGCAAGTAAATTAACGGAAAAATAGATTTGTAAACAAATAATGTTAAAAGGGAAACTAAAAGTAAAGCATATGATTAGCTAGGCATTAAATATGTATGTATATATATCAATGTTTTGGTTAGAAAATACAGGGGTTGTCAATAGGTCACCCAACATCCCGGCACCGTTTACAGACATTTCAGCTAACTTATGAACTGAGCGCCAATTGACATCTTTCGCTGCCCGAAAGTCGACTACTCTAGTCGTAGTGGTAAAGGTAGTCCTCTTATGCCGATCATTCGTTTTAGCGACGCCAAGAACGCGTCTGTAGATAGGTCTGCAGCGAGCTCGATATGGACCGCCTTGGTAACTAGGCAGACAAAAATCTCAATGTACGCCTTATAAGAAGTCTTGCCTCCGATGCGAAGGTAGATGTTGACTGGACCACAGAAATCAACACCGCAGCGTGCGAATGCACGACATGGAGTTAACCACTCTACTGGTAACTGTCCCATGATTTGGCTCATAAGTTTAGGCTTGTAGCGTAATAGCCTATTTCCACCAAGCACTTAACTGCATTTAAGGCCTCTGATAAGTGAATGAAATGTCAAACGTTTCCACCGAAAGTGAGTTAACTCAAACAGCTGATTTTTGTTTACATTTGCAGTTTGCAAAATTTGTCACAAGTACTAAAATCATGAATTTAAGAGACCGCATTTATTTTATTTTGCTATTTATAAAATATTATGATTTGCAAGTGCAGATTATTGCTGCACGGACAGACGCTGCTGAAAGGAAACTGCTGTTTTGCATGCTTTCAACTGCCAGTGACTTCGATCCCCGATTGCGTTAACTCCACCGCCATTACTTTGTATACATGACAACCTTTCGGCAACCTTTCAATTCCAGAGCTCTTCTTTTCCAGCAATCCAGGAAACTTTGCTCCTCCGTAAGGTTCCACTTGCGTCGTTTTGTTTCCATTCTCAGTTTACCTTGGTTTATTTTTTTAAGTAAATATTTATTTTGTTTTTCTAGAAAGCCACAATTTGAGGAGTAGCTCGGCCGAAAGATCGCTTAACCGGTTACAAAGCGCACATTATCTATATATATAAAAATGAATTGCTATTCGTTAGTCTCGCTAAAACTCCAGAACGGTTGAACGGATTTATCTTATCTTGGTCTTTAATTATTCGTGGAGGTCTAGGGAAGATTTGAAAGGTGAGAAAAATTCGAATAATTGCCGGGAAAATCCTCAAAACAGCATTTTTCTATTTCCCATACAAACGTTTTCTAAATAATACGATATTATATTGTGTTACGAGTTACGATAGCTATGAGTGCATCCTTCTATCTTTGTGGTTATGTGCGAGTAACGACATAGCCGCACACCGCATACATATGTACATACATACAAACATACACATATACATACATACATACATATCATGAATCTATATATATTAAAATGAATTGCTGTTCGTTAGTCTCGCTAAAACTCGAGAACGGCTGAACGGATTTATCTTATCTTGGTCTTTAATTATTCGTAGAGGTCTAGGGAAGGTTTAAAAGGTGAGAAAAATTCGAATAATTGCCGGGAAAATCCTCAAAACAGCATTTTTCTATTTCCCATACAATCGTTTTCTAAATAAAATGGAGAGTCAATTTGTAATCCACTGCATAAAGTTCAAATTCGCGTGCGCGTTGGAGGATCTAATACCGCGTTCCGAAAGTCAACAAAAGTGAAAGTGAATCGCGAACGCGACAAAATTGCATAGTCACAAAATACACAGAACATAAATAGTGGTCGGCTTCGAGAAACTTAATTTTAGCTAACTTCAGTTGTTAATCTGTCCGATTATTTTTTTTAATAAGACTATAGAGAAATCGAAAGATAACTCTTAAGTTTTGTCACAAATTAAATTATAAATCTTAAGTTAAATTTCTGAACGCAATCATAATATTTGACATTAGATTTGACAACCAACTAATGTGTCAATCCATCCTGTCGCATTTCAGAGCACGGAAAAAAGTATTACGATATTATATGTGCGCGAGAACTTTCCTTACTTTGGTGATCCTTTGTGATAGTGACATTCCAAGAAATGTGCTCTTTTTGTGATAGTGACACTTTACTGCTAAATGAGCGGGAAATTTTCTCACTTTGATTAATTGCAATTTACGATGCCGAGGAGAAGACGACCTGACTTAGGTCGTCGTAGTCAATCAAATGTGCGAAGAGCTACCTCACGTGCTAACCGCACTGATGACCAGAGACAGACAGATCAAGAAAATAGTCGTATGGCTATGTCAGAATTGCGTTCTTTAGTGAGTGATAATGTAGGAGGTAGGCTTAGAATGCAACGAGTTCGTGCACATCAAATACAACAACAGCAAGCTAGACATAATGAAATTGAGAGAATCCGCAGACGCAGTGCTCCTGTGATTCTTGAACGAGCTGCATTCCACTATGATCCGGCAATTGATTATTGTGCCGACAAATCGGTAACAATTGGGGAAATGAAAACATTCACAGTCTGTCAAACTGATGATTTTGCTCGCACTTTGCTGTATGCTGACATGCCACGCTATTACACATGGAACGCATCATCGAAATCGTTTCAGCGTCGAAAACAAGGAACACCAGTTGAAGGACATCTAAATGTATTTGCTTCAGATGCTCTGGGTCGCATCTACACAGTACATCCAAATAACGATGAATGTTATATTTGCGGCTGTTGTTGGTGAATGTTCGTGGTCCGACATCGTTTAAACAACTGAGAACAGTTAATGGACAGCTGTGTGCGACTTACCGTGAGGCATGTCAACTATTACATTTACTTGAGAACGTCAAACTTTGAGTCCTACACTACAAATGACTGAAGAAATTTACAATGACACATTGATCATGATAGAAGATATGTGTTTATTGATGTCAAATAAAGTATTGTCGTGTTTGGGAATGACAGCACCCAATCGTCATATGCACGATGCATTAAACCACGAGTTGCAAAGAAAACATCAGTATGACATTGAAACATTGGCCGAAACAGTTCGTACAAATGATCCACAATTAAATCTACAACAAAGAATTGCGTACGACCCTTTGATAGAAGCTGTGAATAGTGGATGCTCCCGGAGGAACCGGAAAAACGTTTTTAATTTCATTGCTTTTAGCGAGGATCAGATCGCGAAATGATGTTGCTCTAACGTTGGCTTCATCTGGAATAGCTCCGACTCTACTAGAAGGCGGGCGAACTGCACATTCTGCCTTGAAATTACCACTAAACATGCAAATCACCGAAACACCAATTTGCAACATAGCCAAAAATAGCGCAATGGCCGAGATCCTACAGGTATGCAAATTGATTGTTTGGAATGAATGCACAATGGCCCATAAGAGGTTACTGGAGGCACTGGACAGAACATTGAAAGATCTTCGTGACAACCAAAATATTTTTGGTTATTCCCCGATCAACTGTTGCTGATGAACTAAATGCATGCCTCAAATCATCAAATTTGTGGCAGTACGTAAAGACACTCCACTTAACAACTAACATGTGAGTATTTTTGCTACAAGATGAAACTGCAAATGTGTTTGCGAAGCAGTTGTTAGACATTGGAAATAATAAAGTTGCAGTGGACACCTCGACCGGATTCATCACATTACCTACAGATTTCTGTCACATCACAGACTCAAAAGTGGAGCTTATTCAGCGAATTTTCCCAGATATAGCGCAAAAGTTCAATAACCATAATTGGCTGGGTGAACGAGCAATATTAGCAGCGAAAAATAAAGATGTCGAGGATCTTAATGCAACCATTCAGAATTTTCTTCCAGGACAGTTGGTTTCCTTCAAATCAGTCGACACCGTAATGAACCAGGATGACGTAGTCAACTACCCCACTGAGTTTTTAAATTCACTGGAATTGCCTGGATTACCACCTCACAATTTGCAGTTAAAAGTAGGATCAGTTGTAATCATGCTGCGTAACATTTATCAACCTCGACTATCCAATGGAACAAGACTGGCTGTGAATAACGTCATTGAAGCGACAATCATAAAAGGAAAATACAAAGGAGAGGATGACTTAATCCCGCGGATACCGATGATTTCAACGGACTTACCATTCGATTTTAAACGCTTACAATTTCCAGTACGTCTGGCCTTTGCGATGACCATAAATAAATCGCAAGGACAGTCGTTAGAAGTTTGTGGAATCAACCTGGAGTTTCCCTGTTTCGCGCATGGACAATTATACGTCGCGTCTTCGCGCGTCGGAAAACCGTCTTCTTTGTTTATTTACGCACCACAAAACAAAACAAAAAATATAGTTTACGAGAAAGCTTTAAATTAATTAACAGACTGTATTTTAACAGTGTGTGTCTGTGAATATTGTAAGGACCCCAAAATCCGAGGCTTTTGGAGACCTCACAACAATACATTTTTTTATATATATATTTTTCATATTTGTATATATACATAAATAATAATAATTATATATATTACATATATATATATATATTTACATACTTAAATTATTGAAGCGCTGAAGCCTATGAGCATGTTCGAACATGAATGCACATACACACATACACATAGAATAAGTGAGAAACTGTACGCAGCAATCAATTGTTATTATAAAATAACATTCTGCCTGCGTGCAGAATAGTATAAAAGGCGACGAAAACGCAAAGGAAATTGAGTAGCCTTTGTGTTGTCGTTAGGTATACTTGCCCGTGGGATCAATACCACCGGCAAACGTAGTGCACCTGAGGGTCTATATACCTCACGAGCATTTATTTATATTCTACTGAGGGTTTATACCTCACTGGAACGAGGGCTGTTAGAGGGTTTATACCTCCACAGCGCCATACGAAAGAAGTACTATTTATGTTATTATTAAGCATACTTGCTCGTGGGTTCAACACCACCAGCAAACGTAGTGTACCTGAGGGTTTATACCTCACGAACACTTACTTACTTGTCATAGAAATAGCGAGTAACGTATTAGAAACCGTGTAGATAGAGATTGTTAAGCTAATAAATTTGTTGTAACGTACCCAGCGCATTTTACTTTAGCAAACCCTTGGCAAGGCTGAGCTTACCCCAGCCAAGAGGAAAACTCCGTTACAACTGGCGCCCGAGCAGGGACTCTAAAGTAAGAAGAACGAGATAACGAGGTAACCATGGTCAAAGTGACATGGGTGTACTACCTCAATCGATAGGAACTATTGAGATACGCAGAAGAATTTGGATTCGAGAACTACGGAACAGTGGAGGAGCTGCGCAAACGCTTTGCGAGCTTCATCCAGAATCAGGGTGAAGGAGAAGGCGTGCAAAGACGCTTGACGGAGTTGGCCCTCCGACATACTCGGCCAAATATCACCATAAATCCAGCGACACCAAGAGAAGGCGTCCCATCATCAGACGTGTTTTATGAGGGATCTCACGGCATGCTTTACGAAGAAGAGCAAGCGTACGTTCCTGCGACACCATCTTATGCGAACATCATGGACAGGGTGCGGAAATGGGGATTCCGCTACGACGGCGGTAAAGATCCCTTAGGGTTTATCGAACGGATAGAGGAATTAGCGGACGGTTACGGCTTAAACCGTAACTCAATCCCACGAGCGTTACCAGAGCTACTGAAGGAGAAAGCTCTAGTGTGGTTCCGGAATAACAATCGGCACTGGCAGGAATGGGACGAGTTTAAAAAAGATTTCCTGAAGTTCTTTCTGAGCTCGCGATACTTTGAACAACTGGACGACGAGATACGCCGACGCATCCAACGACCGGGTGAGCGGTTTAAAGATTACGTCCTGGTACTACAAGGGCTTATGCGGCACGCGAACTACACAGCCGAAGAGAAACTAAGCCGTATCTATCGAAATTCGCGCAGAGAGTATCAACTTTACGTTAAACGGAGTGAGTTCAAGAGTCTGGAAGAGTTAGTGGACTTGGTAGAAGACTTCGAAAACCTTCCCCCCGAGAGAGAGCCATTAAGAGCCGCAGCGCGACCATTTGTACCTCGACGACCGGAAGAGCGGTACCAGTCTATGCACGTGAACGAAGAGAGCTATAGGTACCCACACAGCAGCGAAAGGCGGGAACAACCAAGGAGGTTTGAGGGCGCTACAAGACCAAAGCGAGCAGACAGAGCAGAGCGCTACCAGCAATTGCGTGAAGACCGGAATCCCAACACACCAAGAAGAGCAGAGAGCCAACCAAATCAGCAAGGAAGGTACGTAGACCCCCGAAACGCATGCAGACGATGCGGTGGAGTCGGACATTTCGCCCACGGCTGTCGCAGTCCAAAAATCGAGTTTTGTTGGAAGTGTGGACGTTGTGGAATACACACCCGAAATTGCTGCCCAGATCTACAGGGAAACGACCAGGGGCCTCATCAGTATCGAGGGGTGGGGCCCACAACACTCTCTCGAGAACAGCAGCAGCACTAAACCAGACACAAGGCCGGATTCTGGCCAATGTGACCATGAACGGCGAAAACATAGTAGCGGCAATAGATACCGGAGCAACGAGGAGTTTCGTGAGCGAAGAAGTGGTGAGGAGATTGGGTACGGAAAGAACGAAACCCGTAAAGACACGAGTGGTAATGGGAGATGGAAGGCGCAAGGACGTCGAGGAAGCAGTAGAAGCAGAAGTGAAGTTGGGGAACGAAGTACATCACAGCGAGTTACTTGTTCTACCAGGCCTGGTCGATGAAATGGTACTCGGGACGGACTACCTCGCGAAGGCCAACACAGAGTTGAGATGCGGCGGAGAGTCACTAAGATTAAGTGTAGACAAGAGAGAAGACGAGATAATCACGTGCACCGCCATAGTTGAGAAGGGAGCGAAGGAGTACACGGCCTCAGAAGGCCCAAACCAAACCACACTACAAGCAGGCAACCCAGCGGATAAGAAAGTGAGTGAGTTCCTGCAAAGTGAGTTGAAACAATTTGAGGAGATGTCAGGACCGTCCAATGTCGCCACACATAAAATAATCATGCGAGACGATCGACCAATAAAGCAGAGGTACTTCCCTAAGAACCCAAAGATGCAAGAGGTCATCAACAAAGAAATCGACGAACTACTTCAGAAGAGCTACATTGAACCATCCCATAGTCCGCACAGTGCACCAATAGTATTAGCAAAGAAGAAGAACGGAAAGTGGAGACTCTGCGTCGACTACCGCCAATTGAATGCCAAATCCGTTCCAGACGCATACCCGTTGCCGCGCATCCAGCATATACTCGATCGGCTCAGAAGCGCTAGATTCATCAGCAGTCTGGACTTGAAGAATGGTTATTGGCAGATCCCCATGGAGGAGGACAGCAAACAGTACACGGCATTCACAGTACCCGGACGTGGCTTGTTCCAATGGAAGGTAATGCCTTTCGGCCTACACTCCGCACCAGCGACGTTCCAGAGGGCACTTGATAGAGTTATCGGCCCAGAACTAGAACCGCACGCATTTGCCTACCTAGATGACATCATAGTCACGAGTACAACGCTAGAAGAGCACGTGAAGCATCTCAAAGAGGTATTCCAGCGGCTAAGAAAAGCCAACCTCCGCATCAACCCCGAGAAGTGCGAGTTTTTTAAGAAGAAGCTGAAGTATTTAGGCCACGTAGTCAGCGAGAAGGGCATCCATACAGACCCAGATAAGGTTGCGGCCATAAGAGAGCTCACACCTCCAACAAATCTACGAGAGCTCAGACGATTCCTGGGAGTGGCATCATGGTACCGAAGATTCGTCCCCGACTTTTCACAAGTTTCGCATCCGCTCACATCAATGTTGAAGAAAGGCAAAAAGTGGGAGTGGTCCGAAAAACAACAGTCAGCATTCGAAGCCCTGAAAGACGCCCTCACACAAGCACCGGTATTGGCGTGCCCAGACTTCACAAAGAGATTTACGTTGCAGACCGACGCGAGTGATTTCGGACTCGGAGCAGTTCTAACACAAGAGTTAGAGGGTAGCGAGCGAGTAATATCATATGCGAGTCGGCGGCTGAATAAAGCCGAAATGAACTACTCACCAACGGAGAAGGAGTGTTTAGCGATAGTCTGGGCAATAAGGAAAATGAGACCATATCTTGAAGGGTACAACTTCACAGTGATTACCGACCACCTGGCGTTGAAGTGGCTCAACGCGATCGAGAGTCCAACAGGTCGGATAGCGAGATGGGCGCTAGAGCTCCAACAATATTCGTTCGAAGTGCAGTACAGGAAGAGGAAGCTGAACGTCGTAGCAGACGCGCTATCAAGGCAACCACGAGAGGAACAGTTGGGCACAGTATTAGAGGAAGACGAAAACGAAGACGGCGCATGGCTAAAAGAAAAGAAGGCGAAGGTGGAAGAAGCTCCAGAAAAGTACCCGGACTACGTGATCGAAGAAGGCAGTTTATATAGGCGAATGACGACCCAAGTCGATGGTGAAGATACTACTCCGTGGAAGCTATGTGTACCAATGTCTCAAAAACTACGAGTGTTAAAAGAAGTACATGACGCCCCGAGTGCAGGCCATATGGGCATTCGTAAATCCATAGCCCGGGCGATGGCACGATACTACTGGCCAGGAATGTTTCGCGACGTGAGGAAGTATGTACAACAGTGTCACGAGTGCCAAAGATATAAGCCCGGCCAACAACAAGCTGCAGGCAAAATGCTCACCCAAATAGCGGAAGAACCATGGGCAACAGTGTGTGCAGATTTCGTCGGCCCGTTACCCCGATCAAAGCATAGCAATACAATGGCTCTCGTCTTTCTGGACCGATTCTCTAAATGGGTAGAGATCGTTGCAGTCCGCAAAGCCACAACCGAAGGCCTCGTAAGAGCATTCCGAGAAAGGATCTTAGCGCGTTTTGGTATCCCAAAAGTGCTAATCACGGACAACGGAGCACAATTCACCAGTAAGCATTTCAAAAACTTTTTACGCGAGCACGGAGTGAAACACCAGCTAACCGCACCTTACACACCGCAAGAGAACCCGACCGAAAGAGCAAACAGGAACATTAAAAGAATGATAGCGCAATTCACCGGAAGAGAACAACGTGATTGGGACGAACTACTCCCAGAAATAACACTCGCACTCAATACCTGCGTAGGCGAATCCACAGGATACAGTCCGGCATACATAGTCCAGGGAAGAGACCCAAGAATGCCGAAAAAATCTCTTCGACGAACACACCTTCGGAACAGCGCAGAAGACCCCGACACCAGCACAGAAAGCAACAATGATGGCAGAAGTCTACAGAATAGTTCGATGTAACCAACAACGCGCAGCAACCGATCGAGCGCGTCATTACAACCTGCGAAGGCGAAATTGGCAACCAGCTATAGGCGACTTAGTACTAGTAAAGGAACACCACCTCTCAAAGGCGATAGAAAACTTTGCGGCCAAACTAGCTCCCAGGTACAGCGGCCCGCATCGAATAACCAACTACATATCTCCAGTAATAGTGGAACTGGACAAAATACACAAGGGAAAAAGTAGAACGGCACATCTGAGTGAACTGAAGCCCTACCACGGCGATGGGAAAAACATTTCATAAAAAAAATTATCGTGGAAAAAAAAAGAGAAAAAAAAAATTTGAAGTAAAAGTATAATAGAGAGAAAAAAAATTATCGTGAAGAAAAGGAGCAATTTGCAGTAAACGAAATAACAAAAAAAAAACCAAAAAAAAAAATATATATATATATTAGTGAAACAATTTTAGTAAAAAAAAAAACGATATCATAGTGATAAGAAACAAAAAAAAAATTATCGTGAAAAAAAGAAGAAACTTGAAGTAGACACAAAAACACAAAACAACAAACAAAAAAACAAACAAAAAAAAAAAAAAAAAATATTAGTGAAAAAAAAAGACATCATAGTGAGAAGAAACAAAAACAAAAACAAAACAAAAAAAAAAAAAAAAAAAATTAAGAGTGAAAAAAAAAGTTTGATATGGACGCACCCTAACATGGACATAAAAGGGAGTCGTAGTGTTAAGAAACAAAAAACAAAAAAAAAAACAAAAAATAAAAAAAAAAAAATTAAGAGTAAAAAAAAAAGTTTGATATGGACGCACCCTAATATGGACATAAAAGGGAGTCGTAGTGTTAAGAAACAAACACAAAAACAAAAACAAAAAAAAAAAAAAAAAAAAAATTCAAGTAAAAAAAGTTTGATATGGACGCACCTTAAGTCACATACTGTATGAAGGTGGCAGCACCCATCAACAGCAGAGCCAGCGGTAAACGAATGAACATACATATATACAAATGTACATACATATAACTAAGTGAGAGAAAAAAATATATAATATACATACATACATACATGCAATGAAGTGGATATATATATATGTACATACAAGTGGAAAAACAAAAATATACATAATATACATACATACATAAAGTAAAATATATGCAAAGTGAAACTATACAAGCAAAACCACATAGACGAAAAAAAAAATAATAATAATTATATATACACAACGCACAGAAAAAAATAATAAATATATACACACAAAATAATAATAATAACCGAAATACTCCTGCAAAAATTCGAAGGAGAAATTTGTATCAAAGCATATACAGGAAAAGCACAGTTGGTCAAGCAATGACAAATCAAAGCCGCCGCCGCGACCAAACTCACATGAAGTGTGTTAACAACTGAAGCGAGCGATAAACAAATTATGCTAGCAAGGTATGCGAGCGCTAAGCCAAACGCGAAAAACGAAGTAAGGAGTAAAAGCAAGCAGCAGAGATGGCATCAACAATCTTGTCAGAGAGTCAGGATGAGCAGCCAGCGAAGCGACGAGGAGAACTCGATATATCAAGCGGCACGTCGAAGGCAATTACTACCGCGTGAGGATCACACGGACAGGCCTGGTGACCATAAGTCTCGCAGCAGGAAGTGAGGGGAGGGTGTAAGGACCCCAAAATCCGAGGCTTTTGGAGACCTCACAACAATACATTTTTTTATATATATATTTTTCATATTTGTATATATACATAAATAATAATAATTATATATATTACATATATATATATATATTTACATACTTAAATTATTGAAGCGCTGAAGCCTATGAGCATGTTCGAACATGAATGCACATACACACATACACATAGAATAAGTGAGAAACTGTACGCAGCAATCAATTGTTATTATAAAATAACATTCTGCCTGCGTGCAGAATAGTATAAAAGGCGACGAAAACGCAAAGGAAATTGAGTAGCTTTTGTGTTGTCGTTAGGTATACTTGCCCGTGGGATCAATACCACCGGCAAACGTAGTGCACCTGAGGGTCTATATACCTCACGAGCATTTATTTATATTCTACTGAGGGTTTATACCTCACTGGAACGAGGGCTGTTAGAGGGTTTATACCTCCACAGCGCCATACGAAAGAAGTACTATTTATGTTATTATTAAGCATACTTGCTCGTGGGTTCAACACCACCAGCAAACGTAGTGTACCTGAGGGTTTATACCTCACGAACACTTACTTACTTGTCATAGAAATAGCGAGTAACGTATTAGAAACCGTGTAGATAGAGATTGTTAAACTAATAAATTTGTTGTAACGTACCCAGCGCATTTTACTTTAGCAAACCCTTGGCAAGGCTGAGCTTACCCCAGCCAAGAGGAAAACTCCGTTACAATATCAAGTTTAAACCTTATAAACAGCCATTATTTCAGGAAAACTCTGTTTTGTAATTAAGCAACATGATGTATCGAAAATAATAATAAAACTTCATGCTTTATTCAATAAATGCTTTTTTATTAAATACGGATTCGATTTGTTTGTTTTAAAATCATTTTATACAAAAGATTAGGTCTTTTGTTTATCGATGAGGCAGTACGGAGTCTGCCGGGTCAGCTAGTAAAGGGTGGTTAAATTTTCAAGGGCCGATGTTGATTTTGAATAAAACACAAACTATTTAGGAAATTATTGAAATTTTATTTTATTATGATATATTGGTATTACTCAATTATGTATGTTACAAAATATCGGCCAAATGAGCGCCGCGACCTCGGCGGCACACCTCCATACGATGGTCCAAATTTTCGATGACGCTGAGGCATAATGGAGTTTCTATGCCGTTAATGTGCCGAATTATCTCATCCTTTAGCTCTTGAATTGTTGCTGGCTTATCGACGTACACCTTTTCTTTCAAATAACCCCAGAGAAAAAAGTCTAACGGTGTCAAATCACATGATCTTGGGTGCCAATTGACATCGCCATTTGTTGCGCAAAAGAGCCATTGTTTCGTTAGCTGTGTGGCAAGTGGCACCGTCCTGCTGAAACCACATATCGTCCACATCCATATCTTCCAATTTTGGCCATAAAAAATTCGTTATCATCTCACGATAGCGAACACCATTCACAGTAACTGCCTGACCGGCATCATTTTGGAAAAAATACGGCCCGATAATGCCGCCAGCCCATAAACAGCACCAAACAGTCACTCTTTGTGGATGCATTGGTTTTTCGACAATCACTCTTGGATTCTCATTCGCCCAAATGCGGCAATTCTGTTTATTGACGAATCCACTGAGGTGAAAATGTGCCTCATCACTGAAGATGATTTTCTTCGAAAATTTTCATAATAAGTCTGGATAACTTTAACACGTTGTTGGATTGTGTATCTCTCCATGGTTCAAATTGAGTAAGTCTGAAATAGAGAAATGTCAAATTAAATTCGGAAAAAAACTTGGCGTTTAGGTGTGGTTTTAGATACATAAATATTTGTTTTGCACCAATTATGTATACATACATAATTATTTGTTTTGCGCAATCAGCTGATAGTTGCCGGAGTCGCGTATATTTTTATGTTGAGGGGATCGTTTGAAATTCCACATTTTTGTTTGTTTTTTATTTTTTTTTTTTAATTTTATTTTTTGAAGAGGAGAAGCATTATCTTCGCGAATTACTTAATATATGTTTTTATGTCAATATTAATGCATAAAAGTAACTTTTGCAGAAAAAATTTCAGCATGCAAAATAAAAGTCTGGCCCCTCATTAAATCCGAAAATACACGACTCTGGCAAGAAATATACCGAAACGTCCGAAATGTTTAGATTAGTAGTGACAGCATCGACTGTTAACATAACATTTTCTGTTAAATTACCGAAAGTGAGTTAACTCACTTTGAAAGTGAGTTAACACACTTTTATACAACAACAAACATATTGCAATTCACGCATTTAAACGCGATCTTTAAAGGCATTTAAGCTAAAATGCATTTAACGTCCGGTGGAAATAGGCTATAAGCAATGAATACAAGATCTGACAATTCACCCCGCTACGTCGCGGGCGTTGACAATCAAGCACTGAAGTCCTATCAGTGATTCGAGTGCTTTGGGTCCTGCGTGATAATTTTTAATATAAAGATGGTGAACGTAGTGTATCACGAAATAGCATTTGTTTGGCAACAGCATTTGATGCTTCCGTTCTTCTGGAATATTTGCTAATTCTAGTCGACCACCAACCTTTAGTATTTGAAATCCTTCATCGTCTTCAAGAAAGGTAAAAGATGAATGTCGTTAGCAAAGTAAGTTTGTTGTATGTTGAAAATAATGCATAGCAAGGCATGGTGTAATTCTTACGGCGAAAGTGCTAATGCTGCATTAAAATTTATACGTTTTCGTGACTTGTTACTAAAACGAAACATCCAGGCTATTAATTGAATAATGCTTCTGTAGTTGCTTCTCTTGGGGACGACTTCGAAAATGTAATTGGAGCTGATAGTTGTGATGAATGCTGTTTTTTGTTTCTCGCTTTTGACGACCTCCATATCTATGTCGTTGCATTGTATGTATGAAAATGACGGTCCAGTATACCACATTGACTTTACAAGTTCTTTCACTGTACATTCTCTAGAAGTCAAATCCGCTGGATTGCAATGTGTTAGTACATGCCTGCAGTAAACCCCTTTGGATATGTCTTGAATTTCCGACACTCGATTGCCAACAAATGTTGAAAGCGTTGCCGAGTACATTCTTAGCGAATGTAATACTATTTGCGAATCTGTCCAAAGATAAATGTTAAAAGATTTATTAGAAATTTTTGTTTTAACGTAACCTTTGCTAAATGACGAGCCAACAGAAGGGCTCCGCATAGTTTCAATTTGGGTAGCGATTTTTTTTTAATGGGTGCTACTCTAGATTTTGAGGTAAGTAACTGAATGCTAGTAGAACCAACCTTTTGGCAACGCGAGTATTCACGTATGTTGCGCAACCATATGCGCAAATTGATGCGTCGCAAAATCCATGTAATTCAACAGATGTCATGTCTGCTGAGAAGCAATACCTATGTACCTTAATTGATGAAAGATCTGATAATTTTTTTAATTCTTGCATCAAAATTTTTGATGTTATAACCACAGAAGTCAAAAGCCGAAGAGGATGGAAGAGCGCTGATGCAGTAGACAAAATGGAACGTTTTGTTATACCATATTGCCAGTTGATGCTAGTTTTGTAGCAAACGAGAAAATAAAACAATCAAGATTTTGTTTTCATTTCAAGCCAAGTGTACTAGTGATAGAATCGTCTATGTTTAAATCCTTTGTGGAGTTGTCGTCTCGGAATTGAAAGTGATTAAGGTGCCATTTTGTTAGTTTGAATTTGCCTACTTCCAACAATTGTGTTACTTCTTGCTTTATCCGAGAGAGTTCGAACAGGGTATCAGCACCGCAAAGTAGGTCATCTACATAAAACGACGACTTCACTATTTTTGATCCAATCTTAAATTGTTCAGAATGCTGTTCAGAAAAAAAACTTCGTATGGCCAAGAATGGCGCCGGCGTCGTTCCATACCTTACTGTGTTGAGTTGGTATGCGGACTTTCTCCAAAGTAATACTGGAACTTGCAATCGTCCTCGCGCATTAGTATTTGTCGATAAACGCATAAAATGCTATACGAAATTTCGTTGTTGTGCTTGTAGGCTTTAGTGCACTGTGATGCGGGATGTAGTAATGCCTTTCATTCATATTTCGATGCCTTACAATGCTCATGTGACCCAAACGTTCATATTCGTTCAGAAATTCTATGTATTGTTCTCTCAGTTGCGACGATTTTACTAATCGACGTTTTAGTGCGTTAAATCGTCTCAATGCCGTAGTATACGATTCGTCCAAGCAAACAGGTAGATTCGTCCTTGAACGGTAGTTTAACAAATATTCTGCCACAGGGTTTTCTTGACACCGTTTTAATGTAATGATCACAAATTTGCAGTTCACGCGTCCAAGCTTCTGATATGGTACCAACTTTTGTTGTCTAACGATTCGTCGGCTGTATGTAGACAAGATGATTTAGATAACTTATTAGTCCTTGTTTGGTAACGTACAGAAACAATCCAGTACAGGAGGGTTTTTTGTAAAATGGGAAGATTAGGTCCAAGTTGGATTTGGCAGGCACACAGCAAGCTAAAAGATGTTGTACCCAACAACATGTCAATCCTTTTGGGCTTATAAAATTCATCATCAGCGAGTTTTACATTGGTGGGAATATTCCATGTTGAAATATCGATCTCAGCAATTGTGATGTGATACAGAATGTTAACGGTAGTTCGAAGCCAGATACTTTGGACTCAATGTTGGTTGATGTTTTGAATTTTATATTTGTTGACGATGCACCGATGCTCTGGATTTCTAAATTCTGCTTGTTTCTTTGCAACAACAGCACCTTTGAAAACGCATCTGTTATAAAGTTGAGCAGGAGTCCAGCAGTGCTGTACCCAACTTATAGCCACCAGAAGCGTCACGAAAGTAGATTTTTGTTGTTGCTAAAATTGCATTATTCATCGATGATGTATTAATATGTGTACGAGTATTACGGCTGTTTCTTATGAAGTCGACGGATGAGTTTTTGTATGGTTGCCTGAACCGCGATGTAGTGTTGTCTTGCACCTGTGTGTCGAGGGACAATACACTAAATGATGTCTTTTCGTAAGGCAATTGATACATAACCTATTTTCTTGATTTGATCGAAGCGTTGAGTGGTATAGATACATTAATGAATCTATATGTATGTAAATGAAGATAAACTTTTATTTTTTTAATAAAATTTATTTAAAAATTCTGGTTTGTTTGAAAAAGAAAATTATAATGTTTCAGAAAATGAAAATATTTGAAGTCAAAAAATAAGTAACATAAAAATTCAAAAGTTGAAAATAATTGGATACAAATGTTAAAGTAGATTGCTACAGTGAAACGCATATTTAATAATATTAATTAAAGTTAAATGTAACTTTTTTTGTTTGGTGTTTGTCAGTGTACCATATTTGTGTTTCGTGAAGAAGTGGTTGAAAGAATGTTTGCAGGTTTAAGTAAATCTATTGATATTGTTTTAATGTTATTTCCATATTGTATTTAAAAAAAGTTTTGTTATGCTTGGAGATAACTCTAAATGGTCTTTCATAAGGGGGTTGAAGAATAGACTAATGAATAACTTTAACAAATACATATTCACAAGTATTAATTTTTTAGGAATGAAACTATTTTCTTTATTATGATGAATTACTTTCGATCGAACAAGTGAGAAATGTTTTCTTAATTTAGAAAGAATTTAATTTGTATTTTAGACTTCATCATTATAAATATTATTGAAAACAATAAGTTCACCCGGAAGTTTCAGTGTTTGACAATAAACTAAATCCTCTGAAGAAAATTTTGGATCCTCCTACTTAAATGTGTATTTTGTGAGAACCTAATAATTTTGTTAATTCATTAAATAATTTTGAAGTAAATTGTGTTCCTTGATACCGAAACTTTGAATAAATGTGTTTGCAACAGAAACCGCTAAAATATCTTTGAGTGCTTCCTGTCATCGAGTATGTCTGTCAATGATTGTTAATATATATCGATTCTCGATTTTGAAACTAGAAAAGATCCATATGAATATGTTCCAATCATCCAAAGGGAATTTTAATCTTTTGAATTGGAGTTTTTGTGTTCTTAGTAACTTAGCTTTTTGATAGTTAATGCAAGATGATGACAGACTATTAATTTACGCATATTAGGCAAAAATATTTAGATTGAATGAGACGTCGAGTTGTTCGAACACTTGGATGTGATAAAGAATGATTTTTTTTTAATTATTTTTATCATTGAATTAGGAACATATGGTCTAAAAGGTGTTTGTGTAACATCACACGAAATGTTAAGATTTAGAATAGGTATATTAGTTTCTTTAAACTACTATTAGCATTTGGCTCTGAAATAGGTTTAGGTATTTCGTTTTTTTGTTATTCTTCAGCCGAGCTCCTCCTCCAATTTGCAGTTTTGCGTTTAGATGTTTTTCGAACAAATGGAGGGACCTGTAGTTGATATTCCCTGGACGACCGCAATTAGAAAATTCAACTCAATTTTTTATTTAAATTAATTTTGCATAACTTTTTGGATGTTGGTGGCACCGGGATTTGAACCCGAGTACGCAATGTTCACTACTCGACTACAGCGGCCGCCAGAAAATACTTCATTAATAAATCGTTGAAATGTTTGAGAACTGTTTCTAAGTTCAAAAGGCATACACGTACGTATAAATTCGAACATTCCGAAAGGGGTGGTTATTGCTGTTTTGTGTAAATCTTCCTCAGCCATTGGCATTTGAACTAAATCAATTTTTGGATATATTATTTTTATCTTTTAAATTAATATTTAAATCGTTAATGTGAGACAAAGGATATCGATCTGGAATAGTCATAAAATTTAATCTTCTGTAATCACCACATGGTCTCAAAGCCTTTGGTTTTTTTTTTTTTTTGGAACTAAATTAAGAGGAGATGAAGTATGTGAATTTGATGATCAACAAATACCAGTTTTAACTAAAAATTCGAGCTCTGTTTTTGCTATCTTTAATTTAATAGCATCAAGATGACGAGGTTTAGAAAAGGGAAGAATCTCTTTTGTTTTAATTCTGTGAACCGTATGGTGTTGCACTTGTTTAGTGTAACCTGGTTCACAAGTAAATGATGGAAATTCTTTTAAAATATTCGTAAATTAATTTTCAATAATGGGAATTTGAAGTGAGAAAATGTCGCAAAAACCAGTAGATCCAGAAATTTTAAATTTAATTGTTGAATCCGTTATTTCTTTATTTTTGATATTTACTATAATTCCAAATTTTTCTTAAAAATTAGCACCAATAATTGGAGTTGAGGTATCTGCAATTATAAATAGAAATTCGAAATCTCTTCTTAAACCTAAATGACTTAAATTTTGAAGATAGTATAACTCAAACGATTGCGTCTGAATCAATCAAAAGATTTGATTTGTTAAATTTATCGAAGATAAAAATTTTCCATTATAAGCCACCGCCATAATGGAACATTTTAGTTTGAAGCACTTGAATTTGAAATATTTGTGTTTGGTTTAAAATTGCAACCTTTTGAAGGCATTATTTTTAAATTTTTGATTATACCAACAAATATTATTGTGATTATTATTACTTCTGGCTCTTGATGAATCTCTTGATCCAGATATATATCTTTCTCCAGATATAGATCTAGATCTTATTTGTAATTAATTAATATCTGCTACATTCCGGTTGTTAAGTCAGTTACATTTTTAATGCATTATTCTAAAATATAATTATTATTAAAAGTTGAAGCTATTGAAGATACTTGAGGTTTATTAATTAAATCGAAAATTTTGTCAGACAAAATAATAATTTCATCTTTATTTTGATTTTTAGAAGAAGTTAAATGAATTTGAATTTGTTGAGGTAGTTTACGAATCCATAATTTACAAAGTAACTCGTGGCCAACAATTGAGTCTGAACCAGTTAACGATTTCATGTATCTAAAATCTCTGAAGGTGAACGATCACCAAGTTCAGTATATGAAAAAAATTGTTTCAATCTCTTTTCCTCACTAAGAGAAAATCTCTCACAAAGAACTTTCTTTATTGTTTCGTATTTATTCGAAAACGGAGGTAGATTAATAACATCTATAATTTTTGAAATAGTTTCTCGTGGAAGAGAAATTAGAACTTTTAGAAATTCAATGTTATCATTATAAATGTTGTTAATTTCAAATTGCCCTTCAGCAAGCGGTCTAAAATTATCTCCAAGATGTGTTAAATTATGTGTATGAATATCTTGTGTTAAATTTTGTGTCGTATTTAAATCTGTATTAGAGTTTGCAGAAAATTCCATGAGCAGGATCGGCAATTATGTAGATACATAAATGAATCTATATATTTATAAGTGAATGAAAATAAGCTTTTATTTTTTTAATAAAATTTATTTAAAACTTCTTGTTTGTTTGAAAATGAAAATTATAATGATTCAGAAAATGAAAATATTTAAAGTCAAAAATTAAGTAATATAAAAATTTAAAAGTTGAAAATAGAACGTTACAAATGTCAAAGTAAATTCCTGCAAGTGGTATTCATGGACTTGAAGCGTTCACAACTTGAAATTTTATGCCCTGTACTTGAGCAAAACTGGCATGACATGCTAGAGCAGGAAAATGTGTATCCTTTATGTTGGTTATATCGATAGACTCCAGATATTGGCAGTGTCTTACAATTCTCCCATGACGGTAGCGTTGTGAAGTTCAAATATTCCTTCCACTTTTTGTTAGTCTGTTCGTCGTATTTTAGCAAAACTAAATGAATAAGCATTGCTTGAGTAATTTGTGTGTCACTAGCTAGTGAAGTCAACGAACCTGAATGCCATTTGGTTTCGTTACCGCAGTTAAATCAAATAAGGCAGATATACTTTCAAAAAATAACGGTTTTGTTGTCATACCGTACCTTTAGCCGTTCTAAGGCCTTCGGATAATTCTCATTTGTAACCTGAAACTCATCTAGAGTTTCCGAAGGTTGGGCTTGGAGGCAATTTCGAAGGTGATTGAATTTTTTAATGTTTGTCAAATTCAACTCACGGTCGATTATTTGTTTGAATGACTTTATAAAATTTTGGTAGTCGGAATACTTGCCGTCTAAAATCGTAAGCTTCAGGCGTGGAAGTTTTGAATTCGACTGTACCACACAAGTTGTGTCTAAGAACGAAACTTTATTATCCTATGTCAGCTGAGACTGGATAACAGCCTTGGTTGTGATGTACAATTCCTCCAGGTCAGCATCTAATTTCCGTATATCCGTTGAATTGAGAGAATCTGCTTAAAATATGAATCAAGGAAACCTAGACGACATTTGTATTCTGCGGCTAAAAGGATCCTTCCTCATTGCCGCAAACTAGCGTTCGACAATGGCAGATAAAGGTAGTAGGATTAGGTTTGTTATTGCGTCTTTGGGATGCGTAAAAATAGCAGTCAATGATGGCGACGACGACGTAGCGAGGACGAGCAGGTAGCTATGATATATACTTGATGAGGGAGTTGAGCTGAAACGTTTGATTGTGATGATATTCAGCAACGATGATGATTATAGGTGGAGTCTAATATTGACTACCAATGCAATGAAGACCTGATGTCAATAAGAAAGAACTTTACTCGTGCCCCACGTTGGGCGCGATCGCAAAGAGTTTTTTGCAAAGGCACGAATTTACAAAATCCGAAAACTACAGGCGCATTTTGTTTGTTTCCACTTAGAAAATGTACAGAATATAATATACTCGTATACGAGTATGTAATGTATGTATGTGCCGAGTAAAAACACCACATCATAGTCAGATGTCAGTTGCTAGACTAATTTATTTTTAATAATTCACTTCCTTAAATACTAATTCACATTTTAAATATAAACCGCTACTTCAATAAACCAGTTTCTCAAAGTTCCTAGTCTATGTACATACTAAACATTCCATAGAGGTTGCTGATCCTAACGCTAGTTGTAATTGGTATATATGATACGTAATGTATATAAGGAAGTTATCCAAAGATGGGAGCGCAGCATCCCTCTTGCGTGCTATAAGCGAATATGATAAGCTAGTGAATATGATAACAAAGATATGATTGCAAGCTCATAGGTCTACAAACATACATACATTTAGTTATGTGAAATATTATGTGAAATATACAGATATATATTTGTAAACAAATAATGTTAAAAGGGAAACTAAAATTAAAGCAGATTAGCTAGTCATTAAATATGTACATATATATCAATGTTTTAGTTTGCAAATACAGGGGCTGTAAATAGGTGACTCAACAGAGAGCTTCTTCATTTCGGAAACTCTCAATCGCAGAATTAGCCTGCTATCAACCGGATTGACCTTTCAAGTATCGTAAATAATGAAAATGTGGATCTTGTACATGGAAAGACATCTACCCCAAAATTACTCTAAGCAGCATAAAAAAACGTGTTAAACACGGTTCTCGCTTAAAAAACTGTTTTCTGGGAACTTGAAGACATCTCGCATAATTGACGCTTAAACGAAGACGAAAAGTATTGCGAGATCTTCAAGATCACAATCAAACGAAATGTAAATGATAAATACATTATTTCGTTACCCTTTAAACGTGACTGCCCACAAAATATTCATCTTGGATCTTCATTGAGAAGTTCCTTTTCGCCGGAGAATAATCCAGAGCCGCAGAGGAGTGTAACAGAGTTTTATTTGAGTACTCCAGGACATATGGTATAACAAAAATTAAAAATAGTGTGTCTAGCGATACTTCAGATAACTATTTTCTACCGCTTCACGCAGTACCAAAAGTCCGCGGCGTATTTAACGCTTCAAGTCCCAAGTCAAGCCGATTATTCAGCTACGCCTTCAATACCATCATAAAGAAGATGTATCGCCAAATCCTGGTACATTCTGATCATACCAAGTATCAGAAATCGTATATCGCACCAGAAAGAATCAACCCATCAGTCTTGATGAATGAAAGATGGTAGTTTTCGGATTAAATTGTTCTCAATATTTCGCAATAAGGACATTATTATAGCTTGCGGAAGATTTAGATGACTGCAATCAGCCGGACTTCACACACAATTTTTTTTAGCATGTATAAAGGAACCATGCTCTTGGTTGACTTTTGTTGCCCATCGGGTCACAAAAAATATTGAAAAAGTTGGAAATGAAACCTAGCTTCATGTGAAGTCTAGCTCGAATCCAGCAGACCTAGCCAGCGGAAGTTTGAATGCAAAAGAATTGTTAAACAATTGCTTGTGGTGGCAGGACCCTTCTTGACTTCAAGAAGGCAAATCAAAATGGTCATAACATTGCAAAAGTTATGAGGCGATAATAGAAGAAAAAAGGATGAAGGCTCACGCATCAATTGTTGAAAATTTATCTGAGGCACTTTTATATGCAAGAATATATGAATTTGAAATCGGGAAACCCAATAGGTAATAAAAGTGAAATTTCGTCCTTAAACCCATTCAGGAGTGATAACGAACAAATAAGAGCAGTAGGTCGTTTTGGCGTCATCCAATTATCCTTGCAGGGTTTCTCGTCTTATCGTACAATTCCTTCACAAAATCTCCTTGCACGGGAAAAACCAGTTAATGCTACGTCTTATCCGCAACCAGTTTTGGATCCCCAGTGTGAAAACCATGATTAGAAAAATTGAACTTAATTGTAAGATCTGTGTCACTTATATGAAAAATAGGTAAGTCCAATAATGGGCAATCTTCCTCAAGAACGCACAACTTTTTCGCGTCCCCTAATGGTTACTGATGTGGGCTGTACGGATTCATTTGACATTAAAAATTTTCACTGCAGAAAATGTCATATATCGAAAGACTACGCATGCCTTTTCGTATATTTTTCGACAAAAGCCATTCACTTGAAATAAACCAGTGAACCAGTGAACCAGTGATGAAACATTACTTCCACCGGCAAAAACTAAAATGAAGTACGAAATGAAAAAACAAACTTTATTAGTAATAAAAGCATAAAACAAATATATATAATAAAATAATATATTATAAAAGCTCGCCCTAAGTCGATTAAATAGATATTTTCAAAAAAAATAAATTTGATCCAACCACTTAATGTTTTTGTATTTGCCACCTATCGGATGAATACATCAAGGCAAATATTTAGATTAGTTTCAGGACCTATGCATACGTATACGCAGTCCCAATTTACTGCTTAAGAAATATCCCAATACTACAGTTGTATGCATGTAATAATACTCAGGAAATACCACACGCCATATTTCAATAAAATCAGGCGATGTTATCGAAGTAGTTGGATCCACCAATAATACCATAAAAAATAGCTGTCGTTCGCAATTAGCAGCAGAACATTCAAATAGTATTGTATGATGGACTTAAGTCATAGGCGTACAGATCACGTTATGATCCAGCCACTTAATGTTTTTGTATTTGCCACCTATCGGATGAATACATCAAGGCAATATTTAGATTAGTTTCAGGACCTATGCATACGTATACGCAGTCCCAATTTACTGCTTAAGAAATATCCCAATACTACAGTTGTATGCATGTAATAATACTCAGGAAATACCACACGCCATATTTCAATAAAATCAGGCGATGTTATCGAAGTAGTTGGATCCACCAATAATACAATAAAAAATAGCTGTCGTTCGCAATTAGCAGCAGAACATTCAAATAGTATTGTATGATGGACTTAAGTCATAGGCGTACAGATCACGTTATGACACCATTATCGGGTCTGTTTCTGTGGCCGATAAGTTGGTACGAGTAGCAGCACAGGGTTACTTAGACTTTGTAAAACAAGTAAATGTGATGAGTGGTGGCAAGGTATGAATACAAGTAGCTAGTAGTAGTAGTCAGGGTTATGTTGATCTAGTAAAATATCTTATAACTAAAGGCGACAATACAAATGTTATTGATTTGATAATTTTGGTAATCAACCCGAAACAATGCGCGTTTTACTGCAAAATGGTGCGGATATAAACTTTCTTAATTCGAGTCACTGTTCGCATTACACATATGTATGTGCACGCAATAAAACGTGGGGCAGTGTGTACGTGAACTACTAAAATTAGGAGCTGATATAAATATGCAAGATTCCTACGGTGACACGGCGCTGCACGACGACTGCGTAAGGAAAACATCGATGTTGTCGAACTACTATATATTCCACCGAACTTAGATTTTCTTATACAAAATATCCGAGAATGTAATATGTAATAATAGATCATGCTTCACAATGATGTAGCGGCTAAACGTATACTGCAACTGGCTCGTCAATGTCAAAAAAGAGGATGATTTGGTTGCTTTTATTCATTATAATTTAGTTTAGCATTAATCGGTGCACAATATTGTTGGTTAGCCTGTCATTTGATAACACAAATAGATTCGGATGAGGTTCCAATATTTAATCGAAGAATGTGTGGTGGCATTCCAGTGAATTTAAAAATTCTATTGGAAAATTTACACTTTCATTTTCATCAACAACAGTATTAATTGATTTAGAAGACATCAGATGGCCTGGCAACAACTGTTGTATCTGGAAGTTAAATTTGTCAACATCAACATTTTTGGCTGCCAAAATCGCCCGATGACTGAGCTAGTTAAGATTCAAATAATTATTCTGTATATCCGGAAAAATACTTTGAAACAATTCATTTTATTCTTGAAAAACAGTGCAAGTTGTCTGGCAGTTTAATCCATTGTATATTTGGTTGCAATTCTATTTTACCGTTCCCAATATGCAATGCTTCGAGTGAATATTTGTGAGTCATTGTGCACTCATCCCAAATTATTATTGAACTCTTCCGCAGTGCTGCAGCTATTCCACTATTCTTTTTTATGTTGCACATTGCATCTGGTTTATTATGAATGTCCAATGGCAGCTTGAATGTTGAATGTGCCGTTCACCCACCATCTAGCAAAGTAGCCGCTATATCTGACGATGCAACTGCCAATGCGATTTTCTGTTGCGTCCGTATTTTGGCAAAGATTAACGATATTAAAAATGTCTTATCGGTTCCACGTGGTGCGTCCAAGAAAAAAAAACTGCCTTCTTCAGCAGCAACAGCCAGCATAATCCAATCATAAATAATTTTTTGTTCTTCTGTCAGTAATGGGTCACTGTTCACGGTTATTGTTCCTAAATTACCATGGTCATATTGTTTTTCTCATTGTAAATCGGTGTTCACTAAGTCAGTACCATAATGATTATGTGGTAAATTTGAAATTAAAACACATATATCCTTGATCAATACTGACGCTTTATTATACAACTCTGGCGTGTAATCTATGTTTGGGCATTGATCTGTTTATCTACTTCGGTTCAATATGTCTTCAGTCACGCAATTTTTATATTTTTCATGTAGTCAAAATAAATTCAAACAGCTGATGAATGTTATTGGGTGTTGATGTAAACGAAGCGTCAGCATGCGTTAGGTCCCAATGGTTATCGTCTTCTAGCAGTTGCAGCTCACGGCATGTATCTTGGTATGAATTAAATACTCCACCATTAAATATAGGGAGAAATTCAAAAGAAGTTGGTCCGGAAACATTCACCAATAACATACGTAAATAGAAGCATTCACGTTGCTTTAATGTACCGTGTAAAGTCTCCCCAATGTCTTAGCTTTGAATATAACTGTAATGGAAAGATGTAATTTTCCTTGTTGTCTTGGCTCCCATTTTTTACTGTACGGGTGTTTTTTTTCATGTGAAATAACGTGGAACATCAGGATATATCAATGTCGAATTGGAAAAAAATATCAGATTTTTTACACAATGTAAAAGATGCAGTTAATGTCGTTTTTGGAGCCTCAACCGCTCTGTGAAATATACACGTTGACCGTTTTCAAGATATATTGCTAGATGTTGGACAGATGAATCGGTTTCATGTATGGGAAAGCTAAGAATATGCCAACTAGCTTCGTTTCTTATAATGTGTCTTCTCTAATGGTATCGTGCAATTTCCTCATTGTTATTTATATTTTGTACTTGGTTCATTTTACAGAACTGCAAAGCTCAACAGTAATGTGAGCTTCATAAGTTTTTGAAAGTAATGGTGAGTATGGTACCACCCACTAATTATAAAATGCTTTGATTTTAATAATTCAGCAGTCGCATTGTGAATGTGTAGCCACCACTCTCAATATTTCTGCGACGATACTAACCGATAACCGATAACCGTCTTTATCCGTGATAGTGTCATTCATATGCGGCTTTGGGTAATTCTTCTTACATCTTCCATTTTCCTTGCATGGTGATGTCATGTTGAAAGCACCATACGGCCCAGGAATCATATGTTTGGTAACAATATGAAATAATTCTTAAGCAATTAATGGATCTGGAATCTCGGCTGAAATTATTTGCTCAATTTCTTCTTGAAGCCAAATTAAAATCTGGACTTGAACCAAACCTCGCTTTTGCCACTCAATCAAATACAGCCAACAGCGTGGGATACTAAAAACTAGAGATTTAAATTTTTGTTTCAACACACGTACAGTTATATCATGACGATGAATTGCTTGTTGTCCTGATAATAATAAAGTTTGTATCTCTTTCCGGTTTGGATTACATGACCGTAATGACGTACATACATAAGTCGCATCTTGTACGTATTCCTGCATGTTTCGTGGAATACTTTGTAGCTTGAAGGTAAAATGGAAGCATTACCGATGTCATTGGGATTTAAATTTCGTAATTTAGCCTGGTTGTGTGGAATGAATCGCAAGCGTTCGCTGTCAACCTTAGCAAACAAATCAACAATATAATGATGGAATAGCTAACGATAACTGGATAACTAATAACAGCAACCACATCAACAGTTGGAGCGTTGAATTTCCCAGCATGTCCACCTAATGGTATTTTGTCGGCTTGTATGACGATTTTGGAGTCGTGGCGAAAGTCTTTTAATCATTCGAATTAGTTAATTCTGATTTTCTAAAAAAAATTCCAGCTATATCACAATCGCTCTTTCATCTACTGGTTTGATGAAATTATACTGGCACCGAGTCGTTGCGCACTCTTCACCATTACCCATAAAATAAATTTGAAGAAATTTCGGATCATCATCAGGACTTAGCATCAATGAAATGATTTTATGGTACACCTGGCCTTGTATTTTTAATGTAGTTTCTAAATTACGTCCATTGGATGCGAAATCACAAATTTTAGTTGCCCCAAATGACGTCCTTTGGAAGCAAAGAATTGAATTTGCGTGTCTTACGCAAAAATAATTTTGAATCATCCCAATCGTGAGCAAGAAGGGATAATAAAGGTTGTAGCGGACTGGGTAGAGGTGACAGCACAAGTTTTCCTGATGCACAGCCCATGCCGGGTGTTTCATTCCGAAATTTCAATGCCTGACAATGCTGCCCTGATTCTTTCAGCTGCATTTCTTGTTACAATTTGTTCTACCGACTGATGAGCTCCTTCAACACGCTTGCCTCTCTTTGCATCAGATTAGGTTTTTTCGGTGGCATTTCACTTAAAATAATAATTTAAACTTGTAAATATTAGAAAAAATATTGACTGTTGATCCCATTGAAATGTTAAGTGCAAAATAATTTTTAATAGAGGTTAAATAAAAATAATGTAAAAAAATGTTTGTACAATTATTGAAAAATATATATTAACTAACTTTTATAGCTATGTGATAATACTTACATGTGTAGTTTACCCGAAATAAAACAAGCACACACTTCTACTTCTCACATTGAACTGAACTCTTTATTTTATAAATCTCCTTAGGAGCATATATGGTGCACATATATTTTTACACATACCTACAAGTACAACAATCATGGTACATGCAACATATATGTATATGTATAACGAGTCATGAGCATCTTAAATCTAACGGCATCATATTTACATAAACAAGCCTATACATGCCTGCACATACATACAAATATAACAATAAATGGTACCTACATCATATATGTATATGTATAACGAGTTATGAGCGTCTCAAATCTAACGGCATCATATTTACATAAACAAACCTATACATGCCTACACATACATACAAATACAACAATAAATGGTACATACATCACTACAGTCTGACCTACTACAACTCGGCCATCCTGACAATTGAGATCTCCTGATCTCTACTTTGTTTACTTTTGCAACCCTTGAACCAAGGTCGAATGTTTCCTACTGCCCATACCCCTTTGTATGGTATCCTGGTTTGCTGAAATCCTTCCACATCTTCGAGGACATACCTATCATTCCGTAAGACTTTTGCTATTTTGTAAGGCCCTTTAAATTTCGGAATTAATTTTTTAGACGCACCTATATGACAGTCGAAATTCTTTATCATAACATAATCTCCTTCTCTATATTCGGTTGGACTTTGTCTCTTTTTATCTATATACTGTTCGTTATAATTTTGAACCTACGTAACACTATAGTGTTATTAATAGCGTATTCCACTGTATCTATGACGTTATCCCATTGTACATTTTTTTCTGAATCAGTCAACTTTGCAATCATCGGACCTAACGTTCTGTTTACCCTTTCAACTTGTCCGTTAGCTTGTGGTGAACCTGTCGGAATTTTTATGTGTTTGACGTTTTCTATTTCTAAAAATTGCTGGAAATCATTTGACGTGAAACAGCTTCCTCTGTCTGATACTATAAACTTCGGGCGGCTATAAGCGCGGAAATAATCTTTTAGAGCTATTATTACTTCTTTAGTACTTGTAGTTTTTGTTGGATATAATCTAACAAATTTTGTATTAGCATCTATTACTACTAAAATATGCTTTTTGGCTTGAGTATTATCAACTGGTCCAAAATGGTCAACATGCACTATTTCAAAAGGGCTGCCATCTTTTGGAATATTATGAAGGTATCCCTCTTCCCGACCTTGTTTTGTTGAGTATACTATACACCTTAAACAATTTTGAATGTGAGCTGCTACTTTAGACTTCATTTGAGGAAACCAATAAGTTTTTGAAATAAGATCTAACGTTTTATCTATTCCTGTGTGTCCCATTTCATTATGATACTTGAACATGACATGACATTCCATCTCACTTGGAACATAAAAGAGAGGTCACCATTATCTTTTTTCCTATAAACGACACCGTTTCGCATCTCAAATAAACTGTTTTCACTCACCCCTAATTTCTCTTGTAATTCTTTTATCTTAGCATCTCGACTTTGGCATATGATCAAATTTTCTTCAAACGTATTCGTTTCAATTGTAAGAATGTTATTACATCTACTAAGAGCATCGACGTGCTGCATTCGAGAGCCTGGTCTATGTTCTAAAACATAATCATAGTTCTGAAGTTCCAAGGCCCACCTAGCTATTCTTGGATTTAATTCTTTTTTATTAAGAGTCAAGGTCAAAGAATTGCAGTCTGTGACTATTTTAAACTTTAATCCTTGTAAATACACACGAAATCGTTTCAAAGCATGAATTATGGAAAGCGTTTCAAGTTCAAAGCTATGATATTTAGACTCTGCTTCGGTTGTACGTTTCGAAAAATAAAAAAACTGGATGCATTTTCTCATCTTTTTTCTTTTGCATAAGGAGCGATACCTGTCGAACTGGCATCACAGTGAAGCTCTGTTTCATCTTGTGGACTATATAAAGCTAATATCGGATTTTCTAATAATTTTTCTTTAAGTGCTTCAAAACATTTTAATTCTGCATCCCCAAATTTGAATTTTCTGTCTTTTCTTGTCAAATCATATAATGGCTTTGCAATAAGCGAAAAGTCTACGAAAATAGGAACATAACCCGAGAAAGCTCTGCACCGAATGCACTTTTGTAGGGACAGGAAAATTTCTAATTGCCTCAAGTCCTTTTTCATCGGCCTTGATTCCACTTTTAGATATTGTATATCCTAAATATTTTATTTCACTCTGAAAAAATTCACATTTATCTATTCTCAACTCTAACTTATTTTCCACTAAACGTCGTAAAACTTCCGTTAAAATTTCAAAATGCTCACCTATGCTTTCAGTTGCTATCATTATATCATCCATATATACTATCAACCTGTTCGATTTAACCATGTCCGCAAAAACTTTATTAACGAACCGTTGAAAAGTAGATGGTGCGTTTTTTAACCCAAAAGGCATACGTAGAAATTCATATTGGCCTACTGGCGTTGTAAATGAAGTAAATTTAATAGAATCCGGATGCATAAAAACATGAAAGAATCCGTTCTTTAAATCTAACTTTGTAAAAAACTCTTTTCCTGCCAGCCTATCTATTAAATCATCTATTAAAGGAATCGGGTAATTATCTTTTGCTGTTATTTTATTAAGGGTCCTATAATCCACACACATTCTTATATCACCTGTCTTTTTACGAACTAACACTATGGGAGATACAAACTCGGATTCACTAGGTCTTATGAAACCTTTTTCTAAATATTCATCTATTAATTTCTGCAAACTATTTTTCTCCGTGTAGGACAAACGCCTTGGAGGACAACTAAATGGTTTAACTTTATCTACTATTAGCTTCATTTCACATCTAACCTTTGGTTCAAGAGGGCGCTCACTTTTTCCATAAATATTATCAAACAATTTTAAAAGTTTCTTCTGTTCAATATGATTTTGATCACCTCCGATCTTCAATTGACTACCTTCGCACTTGTCAAATTCAATATTAAAAATAAAGTTATCAAATGTTTCACATTCTGTGAATTCTTTTCGATTATCTGAATCCATTACATTTTGTTCATAATAATTTACATCTATAAATTTGCTTACATTATTTTCAAAATTTTTATCCGAATCTTTTATCTTTAAATTGTTTTTAAAATTTTCATTTTGTGTTTCAGAATTTCTCTCAGTGCACTTATTTGACATATAACATTTACTTGAATTGTCTTCAACAAAATTGTTCTCACAAATTTGTATAGATTCTACTTCACTTACTAGCTTATACTTGCATATTTTTAGAAAATCTCTTCCCAAGACAGCCTCATACCTCATTGTTCCATCAGCCACAACAATAAAATTAACTTCAAATTTTTTATTTTTCATTAAAACGAAACAAGAAAACTTTCCAAAAGTATAAATTTTAGAATTATTTAAACCAAAATAATTAGAATTTACATTAGACAAAAATTTCAATTTTACTTTTTCAGGCACCATAGACCTTCGTATCAAATTAATGGGACTACCGGTATCTATGCGGCATTCTAAGGAAAAGAATATTGGCTTACAACTTGTAATTATAAAATTGAAATATCTTACATATTCATCTACCAACTGAACGCTCTTCTTCCGGTCTGGACACTCAAAAACACGATGGTTCATACTTCCGCATGCATAACAGGCCCCTTTCTCCCTCTTAGGCTTCTTACATTCAGCTGCCAGATGACCACGCGAGTTGCAATTGTAACACCTAGTTTCGCGCTGTGTAACGCCAATCGGAAATTTTTCGCCCTTCATTTTTATTTTCGTAAACGCTTGCAATAATTGTGCCTTTGTGGAATAACATTACATGTACGCCTGTGTGCGAAGCTGCTCATCAGTAATTCCTTCAATAGTATATTCTATCAACTCATCTTCAGTTAGCTGCATTGGTTCTGACAACAAAACTTTGTCGTTGAAATAATCAATAAAAGCTTCTCCAGTCTTCCATTTCCTTGCCTCGAACTTTCTTCTTAACTGTAACTTGCTTTCTTTGCTCCGAAAAATATCCTTCATTTCCATAATAAGTAAGTCAACGCTGACAATAGCAAAATTAGGTTTTGAATGTATCCACTGTAGTGCTTTACCCTTAAGTTTGCTAAGTAATAGCATTCGTTTATTATTTTCACTTAGTGCATATACATTGCAAACATTTTCCCACTGGGTCATCCACACGTCACTATTAATGTTTCCATCAAATTCTGGCAAATGCTCAAAAGCATTTCCTTCGAAATTGTCGACTCGCCAATTTCCGCCTGAAGCTGCGCTGATACGCTGACTGCTCTGCTCTCGACTTCTGCCATTCTTTGAAGAAGTTCGATTTCGCGTTTTAAAATATTAATTTCGCGTCGTAGGAACTGTACCTCTCGCTCACTGTCTGCATTGTCAACGCTGCTACGTTGTTCGTTAATGCCACCACTGTTGTTGTTGCTATGCCCATTCAAATCGAGTTCGTTGTTGCTTTAGCCGCGCTCTTCGCTTTGACCGTCATCACCATTCTCGTTAATGTTGTTGTTGTCTACGATTTGCGAATTTACTGCTGCTACACTCAGCACCGCCTGTGATTGGTCAGACGTTTGTATGTCAGCTTGTGTTTCCACAATATTTTCGTCACACCCAGTAGGACATACGCGTATAGCTAGTGCACTTTTGGTGCCGCTGGTTAGCAACGATAATTTACGCAACCAGGCGCGCAACTGTGCAACAGTATATTCTTCTGCACATACAAGTTCTTCCATTTTTTTTTTTTTTTATTTATAACAATTTCTATCAATTTTTCACACTTTGTATTTTTCCAGTTCTTTTAAAATTTACGCACACTTTTTTATTTATAACAATTTCTATCAATTTTTCACACTTTCTATTTTTTCAGTTCTTTTAAAATTTACGCACACTTTTTACTATACTTTATTTTACTGTCTTTTTGAAATAAAAAAAAATTTTATTTGCCAGGATCTACTGCGAGGGTTTACGAATCTCGCTTCTGATTTTGTAGTTTACCCGAAATAAAACAAGCACACACTTCTACTTCTCACATTGAACTGAACTCTTTATTTTATAAATCTCCTTAGGAGCATATATGGTGCACATATATTTTTACACATACCTACAAGTACAACAATCATGGTACATGCAACATATATGTATATGTATAACGAGTCATGAGCATCTTAAATCTAACGGCATCATATTTACATAAACAAGCCTATACATGCCTACACATACATACAAATATAACAATAAATGGTACATACATCATATATGTATATGTATAACGAGTTATGAGCGTCTCAAATCTAACGGCATCATATTTACATAAACAAACCTATACATGCCTACACATACATACAAATACAACAATAAATGGTACATACATCACTACAGTCTGACCTACTACACATGTATAAGTTAACACCAAAAATGTTTTCGTGGAATATTTTGCATTAAATTCACTTCTTTCGCAACAATTATAATGCTTGCGCACATTTCCGGTCTTCTATCCAATTTCATTCTTTTATTTCTTTTTCTTTTCACACGCGCGTCGAAAAAAAGCTGACGCACTGTCTGCATTGAATGCAACTACACTTGATCACGTTGCACTCAATGTGATGATCATGGCTCAGGTAATTTTAAGTTAATTTTAAGTTCAGTTGTAAACTCGCACCCAGAGAAAGAAGACATAGTCTTCTAGTGCTAATATTAAAACAAATCAAATAAAAGACATAGAGGACATAGTCCTCTCTTTTTAATATTAAGTAAAAAAAATTGGTTTAATAACTGGCGCCCAACGTTTTGGTGCTAAAAAAAAAATAATAAAAATAGTACCACGAAACCCACAGCCTGTACGTGTCAGTCCGCAGGCAACCGTTCATTAAAGTATCGCGTAGAACCCTTAGTAACGAGTAGTAAAACGGGAAGAATTCGCGCGCTCGGAACGGTGTTCTGTTAAGTTAAATTAAGTTGAAAGTAAAAAATAACAAATTCTGAAAAATTTAATGCAAAAAAACTTATATTTAATATTTAAAACAATTAACTTTAATTGAAAGTAAAAAATAACAAATCCTGAAAAATTCAATGCAAAAAAACCTGTATCCAATCTCCAAAAAAAAATTAACCAACAAAAACCATCTTCAAATCATCGATAGCAGCTTTAACTTCAACCAAACCAACCAAGCTATTTCCAGTTCATCGGTAGCAGCTTCAACATCCATCTAACCAACAAAAGCCATCTCCAGTTCATCGATAGCAGCTTTAACTTCAACCAAACCAATCAAGCTTTTTCCAGTACATCAGCAGCAGCTTTAACTTCAGTCAAACCAAACAAGCTATTTCAATTACATCGACAGTATGAAACAAAGGTGTTTTATCTTGTAAGTGATGCAAATTTTATGTTAATAGAGAATTTTTTTTACTAGCATAGTTAAGCTCGATTTTAATTTTACAAAAGTGAAGAAGAAGAATTCCCTAAGAAAAAAAAAAGGAACACATTATTATCTTTTATTTAACTTGAAAAATATCACTAAACATGGCTAACCCTAACAACCTATTAAGACCAGCTCTCCTTAACCTTCCTGTTCCTCCTTCTCCACCTCAAATTCCAAACCAAGAAGCACAAGCGCAACCCAATGAAGACATCGAAATTAGAATAGCACGTATTTGTGCGCAGCAATGTAGAAACATAGTACAATCCATGATAAACCCAAATGCGGATTTAAGCCTTGGAAGTGATCAGGGCATAGAAGAAAGGTACAGAAACAATTTAGGAGAATTAGACAAAATACCGGACATAGTACGGAGCCTTAGAGACTTTTCTGGAAACCCTGCCGAGTTTAATTCATGGAAAAAAGTGTCGATAGGGTACTTCAGATCTATAGCTCAATAGTGGGCACACCTAAGTATTACGGAATACTTAGTGTCATAAGAAATAAAATAATAGGAAATGCCGATATAGCATTTGAGTCATACAATACTCCACTAAACTGGCATTGTATGGTAAAATGTTTGTCAATGCATTATGCTGACAAACGAGATCTGGGAACATTAGAGTACCAGATGACATCATTGATTCAGGGCAGAAATTCAATACAGCATTTCTACCAAGAAGTTTATTCACACCTATCTTTGATTTTAAACAAAATTGGCTGCATGGAAATGGGAAAAGAGTCATTACGTCTTTTAACTCAAACTTATCGAGACAAGGCTCTCGATACATTTATTCGAGGATTAAATGGAGACCTATCAAGACTTTTAGGTATTCGCGAACCTGCGGATCTTCCGCAAGCACTGCATTTATGCTTAAAACTAGAAAACCAAAATTACCGAACCGAATATGCAAATAACTATCAAGGCCATAGGCAACGCAATCTACCACCATCTCAACCTTCTAAACGCACTCCCAATATACCAAATAGAATGCCTTTTTACCCGGAACTCTCGTTCCAAAACCCGAATCTTTATAATAGACCAATAAATAATGTGCCAAATGGTTACAATAGGCCAACCAATAGTCCACAACAAAATGCTTTCAGGCAACAACAATCGTTTCCTAACGCTAATCGAAACTTTCAACCACGTTTTCAAACACACCAGCCTTTTCAACCAAATTTTCCGCCGCCGCGACCAATGGCTCCAAAACCGCAAAGGCCACAACCAATGGAAATTGATCAGTCAATGAGGACAGCAAATGTCAACTACCAGAATAGACCCCGTCAAAATCAATTTCAAGGCAAAAGGCCTGCTTCCTTAAACGTTGGGCCACCGCCATATAAGCAACAACGAAATTTTCATATAGAAAGTAGACAACAAAATCTTGATAGCGAGATGGAATATCAAGAAGAGCCAACAGCAAATTTTGATGAAAACGAATATTTCCAATTGTTACAAAATGAAGATATTGAAAAATACGCAGAATCTTATGATCAAATGGATCAGCAATATGAAACTCCGACCCAAGACTTAACCGATATCTATTTTTTAGATTAACACATTCTTCGCTCCCATATTTTGAATGCAAAGCGAAGAATGGCCAGATTTTAAAAATTCTAATCGACACAGGATCTAATAAAAACTATATCCAACCATCCCTTGTTAATAATCCTACCCAAAACGAGAAACCTTTTTTTGCAAACTCAGTTTCTGGCGATATTAAAATTACTCATCACACCTTGGTTAATCTGTTCAATTTACCCAATCACTCAATTAAGTTCTACATACTTCCTTCTTTAAAATCATTTCATGGCATCTTAGGGTACGACAGCTTAGAGGAATTAAATGCCATTATCCACATAAAAGAACTAAACTGTTCGCTTATAAACCATAGAATCAAAATAAAAATTCATCAACATGTGTCTCAAGCAGTAAATAAAATGGAATTCAGAACTAGTCACATGAACACAGCCCAAAAATTGCAATTAGAAAAAGTCATAAACGACTACCCTAATCTGTTTAAAGACCCCAATAATAAGCTTACTTTCACTTCTCGAATTAAGGGAGAAATTCGAACCAAGTCAGACTCACCAATCTATTCAAAATCTTATCCTTACCCCATGGCCCTCAAAAACGAAGTGGAAAAACAGATAAAAGAACTGTTAAATGACGGAATTATAAGGCCTTCCAGATCTCCGTACAACGCACCCGTTTGGATTGTCCCAAAAAAAATGGACGCATCCGGAGAGAAAAAATTTAGAATGGTAATCGATTATAGGAAACTAAATGCGATTACCGTAGCCGACCGATACCCAATTCCAGATATTAATGAAGTTCTCGCGAATCTAGGAAATAACAGTTACTTTTCAGTTGTCGACCTAAAAAGTGGTTTTCATCAGATTCCTCTAAAGGAATGTGACATAGAGAAGACCGCCTTTTCGGTAAATAATGGAAAGTTCGAGTTCGTGCGACTTCCATTCGGGCTAAAAAACTCCCCATCAATTTTTCAGCGCACCTTAGATGACGTCTTAAGAGACCTCATTGGAAAAATATGCTACGTCTATATAGACGACATAGTTATATTCTCAAAAAATGCAGAAGAACATTTCGAAAATGTTAGAAAAGTATTTGAGACATTAGAATTTGCAAATTTTAAAATACAACTAGACAAGTGTGAATTTTTTAAATCAGAAATTGAGTTCTTAGGATTTATCGTAGGAGCCTCAGGAATTAAAGCTAATAAGCAAAAAGTAGAAGCAATAGCCGAAATACCACCACCAAAAACGCTTAAAGATTTAAGAAGTTTTCTAGGCATGTCAGGTTATTACCGGCGCTTCATCAAAGATTATGCGAAGCTTGCCAAGCCCCTGACATCCCTTTTAAGAGGGGAGGAAGGACGCGTTTCGAAAAACGCCTCCAAAAATGCTAAAATTTCCTTAGATCAAAATGCCTTAGATGCATTTCAAAAACTAAAAAATTCATTAGTCTCCGATGATATCATTCTCTCTCACCCCGACTTTGAAAGAAGCTTTGACTTGACCACAGATGCCTCTGACTATGCAATAGGCGCAGTCCTTTCCCAGGACAAAAGACCAATAAAATTCCTTTCGAGAACACTCAGTAAAACCGAAGAAAGTTACGCCACAAATGAAAAAGAAATGCTGGCAATAATTTGGTCCTTAAATTCGCTTAGAAATTATCTCTATGGGTCCAGAAAAGTTAACATATTCACCGACCATCAACCCCTGACGTACGCTCTCAGTAGTAAAAATACGAACAGTAAGATGAAAAGATGGAAAGCCATCTTAGAGGAATATAATTACGAACTGAAGTACCAGCCAGGTAAAACGAATGTGGTTGCAGACGCACTATCTAGGCCACCTCAAATAAATTCTATGACAGCAACACAACACAGTGACAATAGTTCTTCAGAAAACCTTATCCCCGCAGTAGAATGCCCAATAAATGTTTTTAAAAATCAACTGCATATCTTATTAGACGAACAAGAAGATTATAAATTCGAAATACCTTTTCCGACTTATCACAGACATATGGTAAAAAAGCCTCACTATTCAAAAGAAGACCTAATCTCAATTTTTAAGAAATACCTTAATCCAAGCATAGTAAACGGTTTATTCACGAGCGAGCCAATCATGGGAATTATACAGGAATTTTATTCAGAACATTTTAAGAACTTCAAAATAAGATTTACCCAGACACAGGTTAAAGACGTAACTGATGAGACCGAACAAGAAGAGATCATGATTAACGAACACAAAAGAGCCCATCGAAATTCAAGAGAAAACAGAGAACAGATTAAACGAAAATTTTATTTCCCTAAAATGGCCGAAAAAACAGATAGAATCGCGAAAACATGTAGGACGTGTAAAGAGCAAAAATATGACCGTCAGCCAAATAAACCTAAATTACAACCAACACCCACCAACCACCAAGGAATCCGGGGGAAATCATTCATATAGACATTTACTCAACCGAAGGACATTTGGTACTTACCGCAATAGATAAGTATTCCAAATATAATTAAGCGAAAATATTAAAATCTAGGGCAATAGAAGACATTAAAGAGCCACTAAAAGAACTCATTTTAGCATACGGAATCCCTAAGTTAATTGTTATTGATAACGAAAAGTCATTAAACTCCGCCTCAATAACTTTTATACTTAAAAACCAGTTTGGAATAAATATCTTTACCACTCCTCCCTACTCTAGCACCGTAAACGGTCAGATAGAGAGATTGCATTCCACCCTTGCCGAAATCATGAGATGTCTCAAACCAGATAAGCTTCACAACTCTTTTCACGACTTATTAATCAGAGCGATTTGTGAATACAATTCATCGATTCACTCCACTACAAAATGCAAACCGGTAGACATATTTTTCAATAGAAACAATGATCCACAAAAAGCTTTAATAGAAAAGGAAGAAATCATCAATAGGCTAACGGACAAGCAAAAACAAGATTTAGAATATCGCAACAAGAATAGACAGGAACCTAAAACTTACTCTGTAGGACAAAAAATTTTCGTAAAAATTAATAAGAGACTAGGATCGAAACTCTCTGCGAGGTATAGAGAAGAAACGGTAAAGGAAGACAAAAACACGACTGTCCTTACCATGTCAGGCAGGATTGTCCATAAAAACAATATAAGAAAATGAATTTACTTTTCAGGCTGTACATCACCTACGCCCTAGCAGAATTTCAAATATTGGACTACACTACGTCCTACATTGTCACTATTGACAATGGAGCTGCAAAAATCCAACAGGGCTCCTTCACAATCTTTCATTCAATAGATTTGGAAGAATATGGAAAAACTATTTTTGACGCTCGAACCTTCATTGAAGAAAACATCCCAATAACCTCTCCTTCTCCTCGAATTAAATCAAGCCATCTCTGTTTTAGAAAACATAACACCAACATCTTATGATAGAAATAAAAGATCAATAAATGCCATAGGCACGATCTGGAAATATATTGCAGGAAGTCCTGACCATGATGACTTCGAGATAGTAACAAGCAATATGAATGATTTAAATAAGAATAATAATAAGCAAGTTTATGTTAACGAGAAATTTAATAAAAGAATAAACAATCTAACCGAAATAATTAACAAAATGTCAAATATAATAAGAAAAGACGTCTATTTAGAAAACGAAGTAGCTATTAATTTACAAAATAGAGTAAGGTTAGTTAAGGAAGAAATAATAAACATCCAAATTGGTATTGAGTGGGCAAGACTTGGAATAGTCAACCCATTAATATTAGATAAAAAGGAAATTAAATTAGCCATAGATAAAATCAAAGAAGAAAATATTGCTTTTGTAAGCCCAGAAGAGGCATTAGAATTCGCCAAAGTATCAGTCTTGTACAACAAAAAGAAAATATTATATTTAGTAAAGATACCGATCACTACAAAAGAAACGTATAGAAATACGATCGTAAAACCTGTAAGAAAAAATAAAAGTATAATTAATGTAAAATATGAACATATCTTGAGAACAGAAAAACTAATTTATGCAATAATAAATCAATGTAGAACTGTAAGTAAATTAATGATTTGTAAAGAGAGCGACATAATAAATATATCAAACAATAAATGTATCCCTAATCTAATAGAAAGTCGCAATTCCTCTTGTTCAACGAGCAACGATCATCACATTGCTTTAATTGAAGAAATAGAAGCGGGAGTAATCCTCCTTAACGGTTTTAATGGAAGAATCTCAATAGACGAAACCAACCATACCTTAATAGGAACTTTCATAATAAAATTTCATAACAGCACGATAAAAGTTAATAACAGGACTTTCATTAATTTGGAGGCTTCCCCTCTTCAAGTTATCCCAGCACTGATGCAACCAACCCCTTTTGAAATTGACCACCTTAACCTGTTATCACTCGAAGCTCTTAATGAGCTACAAATCAATAACACACAAATTATTTCAACTATTCAAAAACACTTAGAAATCGGAGGATGGTCAATCGCCGTAATAATTTGTTTGATCATAGTTTCAATTGTGTGCTTGAAATTTTTCTTTAAGTCCATTAAAAAAACAATAGTTTGGGAACCCCAAATTCCTCACACTAGTGACGAACCTCATATGGCAACAACTTTGCAAATTAGCAATGATCCCCAAAAACCAATAGAACTCCAAGGCCCCATCAAACCACCAAGGCTAAACAATATTCCTTTCTTTTAAATGATTGAGGACAATCAGATTAAGATGGGAGGAGTTAACACCAAAAATGTTTTCGTGGAATATTTTGCATTAAATTCACTTCTTTCGCAACAATTATAATGCTTGCGCACATTTCCGGTCTTCTATCCAATTTCATTCTTTTATTTCTTTTTCTTTTCACACGCGCGTCGAAAAAAAGCTGACGCACTGTCTGCATTGAATGCAACTACACTTGATCACGTTGCACTCAATGTGATGATCATGGCTCAGGTAATTTTAAGTTAATTTTAAGTTCAGTTGTAAACTCGCACCCAGAGAAAGAAGACATAGTCTTCTAGTGCTAATATTAAAACAAATCAAATAAAAGACATAGAGGACATAGTCCTCTCTTTTTAATATTAAATAAAAAAAATTGTTTTAATAACTTATATATTTTAATTTATAATATTAATTTAATTTACACTTTAGTCTAAGAACTTGACTATACCAAAAATTGGAAAAGTAAAAACAATTACTTACTCAATCCGATTAGAGCTAACAGATTATGTGAAATTTCAAATAATAGCGCCATCTATTGAGTACTTACTCAACCCAGTCAACAGATTGAGCCATCTGTTGGAACTTGCAATTGAATAATATTGCGACTATAAATTAAGATGTTTGCTATCCTGCTTTTTAAGCTGGATCACACGGTGTGCACGTACAAACAATGTGACACGTAATTTATATATATTAAGATTGAACTTGTGTATATATACTTGTATCCGATTCATGCAAAGCAAAGCAAAAAAGCAATGTAATTAATATATGTATGAGCTTTAAGCGGAAATACTAACACATCCATTTTTTGTATGATTGTATGAATTATCTACGCAAATTAAGCGCACATTCGACTCGCCGACCAGCGTTTTTACACGTCGACGACAATACTTTTGGTATTGGGGTTTGAAGTTGGTCCGAAAATTATGCTGACTGGCATACTGTCTAATACTTTCGGACCATTCTTGGCCCAGAGCCCAATATATGGAGAAAAAAACTAATAATAACAAACAATTATAGTTATTGTAATGAATTTTGAATTAAAATAAAATACTGAAATAATGTTACTTTTCTTTCTTTAATAAAATATTTTTTTTTCAGATAATAATCTAGGTGAAAAAAGATTTGCAAGCAGAAGATAATAAAGAATACTCTTTTGCACATTGTACGTTAAGCTTAGTAAAAGTCGTTTGTAAATGAGTGTGATAACTCGGTCATCAATAGAAAGGGCTTTGCTTACCGGCTTACCGTTTGTGGCACTGCAAATTTTTTCTCGTTAGATTTTCCGTATTTTTCAAATACGGCGTTTTTTGCCAACTGCTTTTCTTTCGCTTTTGGATTTACCACAGAAAGGGCACGATTGCCAGTTATTACCCGCATAAGCACATTTCCATTAAACAAGCTAACATTCTAAAATTTATTCCATAAAATTCAAATCATTTCACTTATAAAACTCGAAAAGTTATTCTGTTTTTTATATATTTTTTTGGTAATACACCGGCGCAATAATTTCCGATTAGGTGTCGCTGCATTTACTGTAATATGAAGTATACCTAATTTGAGTGCGCTGAATTCGCCATTATATATTTTTTTGGCATATTACAAAAAAACTCTGTTTTTTCAATCAAACAGCTTCGGATTCATTTGGAACTCCCTGAGCCGAGATTTTTAAAGTCACTTATTACGAATCCAGTATCGTCAAATATTATGCGCCAATTTTCAATTCCCAGGACATTCTTAATGGCTGCTTTTACACAATTAAATGCTACAAGCTCTATATCAGACAGTGCAGGCAGACAGTTTTACAAATGAGTCGTCTTTCATCTAATGAAATGAAATATCAATTGATCTGTATCCTAGTCCAGATATAATATCGAATTCATACCGTCCTTTTTTCATCCCACTCAACCCTGGAAAGACACATCACAATTCATTGAATACATTTCCTTCTGGATTTAATATTCTTACGAAAATTTTAAAAATTCCTAGTTTTATGTGAAGCGGTGGTAGCAGAACATTCTCGATTGGTACAAGTGGCGTTTCTGTAATGTTGTTTTTTCCAAATTCAAACATCCTCACGGGGGATGGAGCCATGTGTAGGAGTTCACGCAAGTGAGGAAAGTTTTTGACTGGCATTCACCTGAGAGTGGCCAGAAACGATTCTTTGGCATAAGGTTATAGCAGTTCATGACTTCCGGTCTAAGCCCACGTATCCTCTGGGTAACCAACAAACATCCGAGACGAACGAGAGGGCGATTCCCATGCGGTTATGCGCAGGGTTTGGGGTCGACCAGATGAAAAACAAAATCCAATGAGAAATTTAAATAAGCCTCGGATGAGAGAAAAGTTTAAAATCTAGAGCTTGAAGAACGGCTAAAATACTATCTTGCTCTTTTCCGGGAGCACGTTGAACATGCGAACTGACGGTACGGCCACAGCTCTGCGAATGGTAGCTTGCCTGCTGGGTGCCTAGCTTTACGAAAAATAAATTTTCTGACTCAAGCTCAGTGATACCCAAATTCTTGGATAGCGAAACTCTTTTCAAAAATTCGTTTAATATATTTTTAACTTGAAAAGTCTGTTTCAATATTCTTCTTCTGCGGCCCAAAAAATCCTCGAGTGTTGAGTTTCAAGTGAATAGATGAATATTTAAAATGTTTCTTCGTCATATTGAATCCATCATTTTGAATTTCAGAAAACCAACACGAGATTCATAATCAGCGACCTCAAAAATTCCGTGGTAAGAAGTCTCAAGTACTTTTGATATATATATATATATATATTTATATATATGATTTGATAGCCATTTTAATTTTGAAAAATTTGTTTGGATTCATATGTAATCAGCGACTCCAAAAATCTCGGTTCAGTGAGTTTCAAGTAAATCCAAAGCTATTTGATTGAGAAAACAAAGATTTTTTTGTAGTGTACCATACTAATATATGGTATATATAAAATTAAAAAACCAATAATCATCGATTTTTTCAAAACTTTTGTGTGAGAATTTTAGTGCTTATATGTTTCTCGGGAAGATTTTTGTATGTCTCAGGTACTCTTTGTGATTTTCTACTATTAGGTTGAAATCTTTTCCATCAAGGCCTTCGTTAATGTGGCCAGTAGTATTGAGAGTAATTTTTATCTGCATGTTTGACTCCTTAGTTTTTAAGCCCAGTAATCTCGTCATGATTTCTCTGGTGGTGTTTTGTCCTATTTTTTTTTGCTTTTTGTTATTTGAATCCGGGTAGAACCTTGTTTGTTTTACCCTTTTAGTGGTTTAATTCCTCAGTTTTTGTAGTTTAGAAGAAATTTCAGCCTTTGTTGCTATTTTACGAGTCTTTTGGTACTTTGTTGTATTATTCAATGACGTTGCAGGTGCCCTCATCATATTTGTATCTGATATATTGAAAGGTTTAAATTTCCTTTTTTTGTGGTTTATCTAGGTCTATCTCTCTTTGAATTAACAGCTGAAAAGCTAGAAAAATATCTTACCCTCTAAATTTCGTTGTTGCCTAAAGCTTACTGACATTTCTTACCGAACAGTGTTATTTTAATGTCTACATCTTAATCTTAACTGGGTTTTGCGTAAACACCTTTCCTTAAGGATCTAACTAAAATCATTTCGATCACTTCTCCTCCTAAACATGCCTAGCACTTTAATTTTATTTCAAAAAGTTTATTGTTAAGTTAACATTAATTTATCTAAATATTGTAACATGAGAAATTAAAAGTATATAAAAATGGATTGTTACTTTCAGCTCATTATTGTGATAATAGTCGCTAAAAAGTGGATGCTGATGAATTTAAATTTCCAGAATTCGGAAACTCCTACTGAAAGCATAAGAAATGTTGGTTTTTCCTAAACATAAATCGTATATTTGCTTACTTATGTTTGTTTTACTGCGTAACTCTTTAACACTGCCACCAGTCATACATGTCGGTGAGTATTAACTTTAACAGTTTAGTAATTTTTAATCAATCCCTATATTTCAAAAATGCTTAGAACACTGTAATACTGAGATCGTTTTGTGGATCCTTACTATTAACAATGGTAGCCAGCTCTTGCGATTGCCGATAGACTTTCACCCGATCTCCTTCGAGTGGAACTTTGGGATAAGTCCAGATTACATTCCATAAATTCTTACAATGTCTCTCTTTGATATGCCTTAGCCCCTTTATTTAATAATATCAATTACCTTTATTGGCGTAGGCACCGAAATTATTTACGACTTCAAAGTTATGACTGCCAACGGCGTTGTAGAAGCCTTGTGGCGAATGCGATGGCTGTTTGTTTGATGACAGGATATATTTCCTTCTGTCCTCGTTCCCCAACAGGCTCACCATTTCGATCCTGGAGAAAACAAAACACAGAGATTGTAAGATTTCAATCGGGGTGCATCCACTTATTACACCTCTACAAAGAAGCTTATACATGCACTTTGTCATGCGGGGATTTCTTTGTTGAAGGATTATGTGGTACATGGTTAGCACTTCTAACCAATGTAGGCTTATTTTTTTTATAAATACATATTTACGTACAAGTGATCGTGGAAATATCTCTAACTTTTCTTACATTTTTCACAATACAGAGCAGAAATATGCTAAATATGCATAAATACGAAAATTACATATCTGAACAGGTAGTTAAATGGGATATAGTGTACATACAAAATGTCTTTAAAATTTTTCAAAAAACTGATAGAATTTCAAACAAACAGACGAATTTTCGTATGGACTGACAAGACTGGACGAACTCAGCTCGTCATTCTGGCCATATTGGCAACTTATATACCATACATATATTAGTTTGGACCAAAATTAAGAAGCTATATTATGTTAACGAAAGATTGAACAGATACAACATTTTTGTTACCTGTCAGAAAATTGTGTTAGGTTATCCTACCCTCGCTAAGAAAATGCTGCAGAAATGTAAATTAAATCCATTATAAATTTAAAAACAAAATGACAAGTGGAATGCTTTTAAATTTATCAGCTCAATTTGAAAAAAATCGCTGTTCAATGATAAATCACTTGGAATAACTTGCAAATACCATAGAATATTGAATAATGTTACAGTTCGAATAATTAAGGTGTTTCTGCAACTTCCCCCAATGTTATTTTTATTGACATTTTATCTATAAAAATATTATATAAATAATATATACAGTAGTACATAAATATTAACTTATATTAATATTCAACAGGTGCAATATCTTCGGAAAAGCATAATGGTCCAATTGAGCTCGCATTTAAATATGCCATACATAGCGTTAACAAAGACACAATGTTGCTACCAGATACAAAAATAACGTTTGATTTACAACATGTCGATAAGGATGATTCCTTTCACGCCTGCCAAAAAGGTATTTTAAATATTTTAATATATGGAAATTGTGTATGCGAATGATGCAAAGTAATCAAAAAGACAAAAAATCAGCGTACCAAGTTCTTTATGTCCCAGTTGTAATATTTTAAATATAAAGCTTTGCTTTCAGTTATGCTTATTTTGTTATTTTTAAAGTTTGCACTCAAATTAACTCTGGTATACAGGCTGTTTTTGGACCATTTAACGCTATATTAGGAGCTCATATACATTCTGTATGTGATGCCCTCGATATACCACATTTACAATCACGAATCGATCTACAAATGGAAGACACTGAGTTTTCGATAAACCTGCATCCAGCACAGAAGTACGTGAACATAGCTTTTGAAGACGTTATTCGGTATTTGAATTGGACCAAGGCTGGAATACTCTATGAGAAGGATTATGGTATGAAAAAATTGAAATTATTTTCTTTTTATAATATTATATAACTATCTCTAGATTTGGTACCATCTATCATCAGAGCTCACACAAATAGCACAAACTCTGCCCGCAAATGTGTTTTAATTTCATGAATGAGACCATCATGCCACACTTTGTCAAATGCCTGCGCCACATCAAGAAAACCGGCCCTGCAATAATTTTTGAATTCGAAAACCTTCCTTATTTCATTTGTTATACGATTTTCTTGTTCAATCGTGCCATGTTTTTCGCGAAAACTAAATTGATGTGTAGGAATTATATCATGTTCATGGAGAAAAGCTGTAATTTCTGATATCAGCACTATGTGATGGCGGCAGGGTTGCGTCTTTACCTGGTTTAGCTATCATACTTATTTGCGACTTTTTTCATATTTGTGGATAATATCAGGGGTTCAGGTGGAGCATATTTTGCAGTTATTGCATAAAATTTGTAGCGTGTGTTTTGTTGTTGTGGTATTGTACGGATTGGATATTTATGCAAACCATGCAATCCGTGCACCGTGCTATGGCTATGCAAGGTCAAGAGAATACCCTATTATACTTCTGGGAGAGATGTGTTTCAGATAAAAGCATAACATCAAATTCGTAAGTCTGTAAAACTAATTTGAATGTTATTTTATGTTGATTTACACCATTAGCATTGCGTAAGCAAATCCACCCCTCCGAGTGTATTTCGGACATGAAATAAAAGGCTCCTCGTAATCAAACCATCAGCCGTTCGGAGGCGGCTTAGTATAAACTGTAGGTCCCTCCATTTGTTGGAAAAACATCAAGACGCAAAACCACAAATTGGAGGAGGAGCTCGGCCGTAAATCGTTACAGCGGTTACAAGGTGCCAATTATTGTATATTATATATAAGCAAATCCTGAGTACACTCATTTTTTGGTCAACAGCTTTTTGGGACCAATACTCTATGTTTTATTTAGTGAAGACATTCCAACGTGCGCAGAAGTATTAACCTCAACAGTAATTTATTAATTATAAATGCAAAGTTTACTTGCATTGATTTTTTTGTCAGTAGACAAACCAGTTCCAAAAATATGAGTGTGTTAGTATAAGTGTCAGTATATTGAGTTTTTTGAACTGTAAATAGAATGTGTGGCTGCCGTGTAACAGCGGATTACCACATAAGTCCCAAGTACACGGGGAAGACGGTACAACACGCGTATGAAAACATCTGATATTATTCTTTTTCTGACACGGAGCAGACCCAAATGGAAGAATGGCTCGGCATCAATACTTAAATATATAGTAAAAATGAAATGAAACTATGTCTTTAGTTCCCTATCACTTCGTTAGAATTTCTCGCAGAATAATGACCCCAAAGCACACCGCGCGACCACGAAGGTCAACAAGGGTTGGCTTAAGAAAGAAAAAAACTGCTTGGGTACAGATATCAATTCCAAAGATAACCTGCGACATGAAACTAAAACTATTTGTGGTTACGGTTTGAAGTACTAAGATGCCAATATATTCTAACACTTCATGTTTGATGAAATTTTATTAATTTAATTCTAAATGTTGGGTAAAGTGTACTATTGGTGTGGCCAAAACTTTTTTAATATTACAAATATTTTGTACATTATATTTCTTTTAATATATTTTATACCTTTGCTTCGCTTATAAGAAAAATTAACGACAGCTTTTCGTTTCGGGTAAAAAAAAATTAAAAATCCATTTTGATAACCGCTTTAACGTTAATATATCCAAATGTTTAAACCGAAACGATAGAAATTTATTGAAAGTAAAAGTTACAATGCAGCTTTGGTTTCAACGCTTACGACGGTATCTCTAAAGACACAACCATTAAATATGTCCCAATTTCAATACTTACTGTCCAAAAGGGACAAATTGTATGTACTTCATTACAGAGAAAAAACTTTATACGTCCAGTTAAGTATACATTTTGTTACAAATTTTTTATTATTATAAAAATAATTTTTCAGAAAAGTAAAAAAAAAATTCGGTAAAATGAAATTAAGTCAAATTAATAGAGTCTCCCTAAGGGATTTAGAAGACCGTAAAAAATATATACTTATGGTAAAACCTCATCTGCATCACAAGATCACATTTAGTAGTTATATATTTAAAGATGACCGTGATATTGACAGCATTCATGATTTAATTACAGATTTTAATTCAGCGGATATTGATTATAATTATAATTCTACATAACACTAAGTATCATTGTAATTCATTTCATTGAAAAAAATGTATGGAAGTATGACAATTTACAAACTTCATCATAAACAGGTACTATTTAAGGGAGACAGTAGTCTTCCGAATAATTTATCACTTTTGGTTACGCCATATCAAATTTGGTGCTACTTATTCCAACAATCGTTGGAAGAATATATAATTGAATAAACTCTAACTTATGGTATGTTGGAGTGATGTGGTAATGTGTAATTTTCTGTCGATATATTTAATTTATGCAAATTCATTGGACCCGTCTTAAAAAATCAAATGAATAGGTGAGATTTGAAAAAATACGACTGATGATCCATTTCAATGAACAAGATAAAAAGTCTAATTTTGATGATTCGAATCGTGATGGGCTCTACCTTATTAGACCCACCCTAGACAGCATCAATAAGACTTGCGGAAGTTTTCCTGGAGATTTGGAGATATTATGTGTAGACGAACAAATGTGTTCCACGAAAATTGGGAGTTATATGAAACAATACTTGCCAAAAAAACTAAAGAAATGTGAGTTTAAATTTTATCTTTTATGCGATTGAATGCTTATAAGTTTAAATTATACAACGATTATCGAAGAAATCTTTTCAGACAGATCCTGATAGTCAGATTAGCTTGCGAAATGCCTTGTTTCAAAAGCTATACACTTTTTTTGGCATTTACTACACAACGAATCCCTTGTTGTAACAAAATTAAAAATTGTAAACTTCCCGAAGAAAAGACTATGGTATAACTCGAAAGTGTTACCAGTCAAGAATATGTCGCGAATATACCATATGTGGCATCGAAGTGACGTCATAAGCTGGAAATATAATCGAGTAGCAAATTTGGTGTCTACCTACGTTGGAATGAATCCGTTACTGCATTCAACCCGAAAGGGATTTGACAAGAGAGATAAACCAACAAACTGACTACCTGCCCGCAGATTTTTAAAGATAGCTACATGGGACCCCATATATCTTTAAATATACAACCAGATTTTTCTCAACAACTAGGTCAAAATCGAGTAATTTAAAAATTCAGTTTTTTTCATACCTTACATATAATATATAATATATTTTTTATGCAAATGGTTCCAAACGGGTTTCTGGCTTGTTTTAGTTCCTCAGCAATTAAGTAAGTGCTCACGTGACGGTCTGTTTCCACTATTTCCATGATTTTATCGCAATTTTCGACGACAGGCCTCCTTACGCGTGGTGCATCTTTGACATCGAATTCACCTGATCTTTCCAGCTTAAAACAGGGGGTACTGCAACGAATACATTCAAATCTGGAGTGCTTTCATCCATTCGGACGACACAACGTAACCAGCGTAGGCGCTGTCTCCTCATTCGCTGAACTATGTCAATATCATCATATAGCTCGTACAGCTCATCTTTCCATCGTCTGCGGAATTCCCCGTTGCCAATACGAAAAAGGGCCACAAATCGTTCGCAAAACTTTTCTCTCGAAAACTCCGAATTAGATATTGATATCGTCCACGCTTCCGCGCCATATAGTAGGACGGGTATGATGAGCGACTTGTAGAGTTTGGTTTTCGTTCGCCGGGAGAGGACTTTACTTCTAAATTCCCTACTCAGTCCGAAGTAGCACCTGTTGGCAAGAGTGATTCTGCGTTGGCTTTCCAGGCTAGCATGATTGTTGGTTCCAAGCTAGACGAATTTACCTACGACTTCAAATGTATAACTGTCAACCGTGACGTGGGAGCCGCGGACGCGATGACTGTATGCTTGATGTCAGGAGATATTTCGTCTTGTCCTCATTCACCAGCAAACCCATTTGGTTCACTTCTTTATCAAGCCTGGAGTAAGCAGAGCTCACGGCGCCATGTTTGAATAGTTCTGCCGGTAGGCCTTCAGCTCCAGTCGCTTTGTTGTTTTTAAGCTGGCGATTGCTATTCCAACTTCATCATGGTCACGTAATGGAACGTCTTTTCCATCGTCATCGATTGGGGTTTCGGGTTCACCATCTCCGGGTACTCCATTTTCACTGCTATTCAGCAGACTGGAGAAGTATTACCTCCATAAATTCAATATGCTGTGGGCATCGGTGGCCATCTGGGTCCCACAAGAGTTTGTATTTTTTCGTAGAATTTTCTAGCATTACCCTTTGTATAATTTTGAGTGGGGGTAAAAAATGAGCCGTTTCCAATGAAATGAAGAAGTCTAGGTCTTTTGGGTTTTAAACGGTAACAATTCAGGTTTATTGAATTTATTATGTTAAAAGATGGATTATTGAAAAAAAAAATAATAATTTTGATTTATAATTCGTTGTATAAGGTTTTCAGACACAAATTGTCTTAGTGTCTTTGAGACCATTTAATTATTACAAGACTAGGTCTTTAAAAGTTATTTGAAATTACAGTTGAAAAATATAAGCAAATATAAGATTATGAATTTAAATAATGAAGAGCGGTCCGTGGTCGCGATGTCGATTCGTTGGGGGTTGAAAAGCGATTAAAATGCTCATTGTCGCTGTTGGCTATTTTGGCCGGTTGGTTGATTCAAAACGGTGTTGCTGGTGCGGAGCGTTGGCAACATTGGGCGACATTGTGCAGCACATCCCGGCGTTGCCACCTGAGGGCAATCACTCCGAAAACGAAGGGGGTTCATGTCCTCAACATGGCGCTCCCCCGGCGTTGGTGCCTGTATCTCCCTCTCCAGCTTGCCAATCAGACTCCGGACGTCCTTCACCAATTGTTGCAACTTTTTCCGCTGCTGGGCAGACCGGCTGGATAAAGCTGGCCTGGAATTGACTGCATTCGCTGCCCCGCTTACCCTCCTTAACCTCGCCCGGTGGAGCAGAGTATGATGCCCGAGAGTGCACTGATGGCAACCAGACCTTGAGTCGCATTCGCCGGTGGTATGGGAGGTTGCCAGGAGTTGATGCAGTACCGATGCACCCTTGCGCAACCGGCCGCATAAACGGCACTTCCCCGATGTCGCGTGTCGTCGTGACTTAAAAGAGAAGAGAGAAAATATACGACTTTTGTAAATGGATGAAAAAAGGGTATATGAAGAGATTTCATGAGATGCTTTTATATGAGTTGTAGGTTGGAATATGTAAATGTAAAATGTTGGGATTAAGTCATAGGGTTCGAGGTAACTACAGCGGGCAGCTTACACAATTTGGTTATATTTCGGGTTATCATTCCATTCTGCGTGATTATGTCGACTACACGGATCTTTCCGGTTGCACCTTGGTACAATTTGGTTATACGTCCTACGCGTCATTCATTCGGGGGAGGAGGTCATCCTTGACGACAACTAGATCTCCTTCCTTTACGGGGCTTTCCGCCCTCTTCCATTTGTACCTCTTGTAATTCTCTAAGATACTCGTTCTTCCATCTGGTACTAAATTGATGGTGAAGCACCTTGAGTTTCTGCCATTTGGGAACCAGAGAGAGGTCTTCGGCATTGGGTTCAGGTATCGATAACAATGGAGCACCGCGGAGGAAATGTCCAGGGGTGAGTGCCAGTAAGTCTTGAGGGTCTTGCGACATGGGTGAGAGAGGTCGGGAATTGAGAACCGCTTCTATTCGTACCATCAGGGTTGTGAGTTCCTCGAAGCTAAATTTATGATTTCCGGTGACTTTAGTGATGTGCAGCTTATAACTCTTCACTGCTGCTTCCCATAGTCCACCCATATGATGGGCATACGGTGGAATAAACTCCCAATAGAAGCCGAGTGGGGCGTAGTGGTGTATTGCTTTCGTGGAGAAGCATACAAATACACTGAGTATGCCTTTGAATATGAAGCTCGCCGATGGGTAGACTTTTACTAGGAACGGGCCGGCGAAATCCACCCCAGTCGTGTGAAACGGTAGGGTATATGTGGTTCGTTCAGAGGGTAGTGCTGCCATAATCTGCGATCTCATCTGCTGCTTGTGGATGGTGCATGTTTTGCAGTGAAAGATGCACTTTTTTATTTTGGGTTAGATTTGGGGAATGTAGTACTCTTGTTGTACCATTCGCATCATTAACTTGTTTCCAGCATTCAGCATGGTGGTGTGTAGAAATTTTAACAGCAGAGTGCAGAATAGTGAGTTTCCTACGATGATTATGGGATGACGTTCGTTGTAACTAAGGGCTGCGTATTTAAGCCGCCCGTTTACGCACAGTACGCCTTTGCTGTCGAGTTTAGGATTTAATGTCAGCAGCGTGTCCTTCTTGCTGATCGGTGTTGAGGCTTCGAGTTGAGCTATGGTTTCACCATAATGCCTTCGTTGAGTTAGGGTTATGAGTCGCGTTTTTGCTTCGTTCATCTCTTCGTGGCTTAGAGTCATATAAAACGATATATATATGCAATTACTCTAAGTGCTCGGGGGAAGGAAGAAAATCTCTCCAAGATATCTTCGGATGGCGAGGTATGGAATGCGGCGATGTGCCTTTGCTCCGGAGGCGATGGGTTTTGGGGGCGAGAGCTTGGTCATTCATTGGCGGGTTTGGCGAGCCATTCAGGACCTTTCCACCAGATGGTGTCTTCAACGAGGTCCTGAGGTCGACATCTTCGGGTGCCAGCTGACGGTTGTCGCTGCTGCATACGTGCCGCCACGTAGCATTGCTTATCAGTTGCAGGATCTGGGATAATATCCTGTTTACCACATATGTTTTCCAAGAGTGTGGTGGTTTTTCTAGCCATGCTAAGACGATGGTTGAGTCTGTTCACAGAACAAGTTCGTGAGGCGGGAAACTTAATTCTGTTTGTATTTGGTTTACCAACCTTGTCAGTAGAACTGCTCCACAGAGCTCTAGACGGGGGAGACTTATCGTTTGCAGAGGAGCTACCTTTGTTTTTGCAGCCAGTAAATGTGAGGTGAAGGAGTTTTCGCCGTGTTGTACCCTCATGTACATTTATGCGCAGAATGCCTTCTCTGAGGCATCTGAGAATCCATGGAGTTGAATCGGTTTGTAGGGGGAGTACTGCGCCCATCGGGGTATTTGGATGTCTTTGATTGCCGGGAGATTCTCATGAAACGAGTTCCATTTATGGAGGGATCCGGATTTTACGTTTTCGTCCCAATCCGTTCCTTCTAGCCAAAGTGTTTGGAGTAGTACCTTGGCTACTATCATAATTGGTGATAACCATCCTGCCGGGTCGAATAGTTTCGCCACAGCCGATAAAATCTGGCGTTTAGTACTACACTTTGCTGCGGGTTGAGGTTCGTATGAGTATGAGAAGGTGTCCATAAGCGCGTTCCAGCGTATTCCTAGAGTTTTTGTTGAGCTTGTGTCGCTGAATTTAAGAAAGTCGGCATCTAGCAAATGAGACTCTGGGATTTTTTCAAGCATTTTCGGGTGGTTTTCCGTAGTTTTCTTAAGAGGGAATCCTGCAGAGCTTAATGCTTCGATAACTTGAGTGAGTGAGTTGATAGTGGACTGTATTTCATTACTGCCTGAAAGAATGTCATCTACATAAATTTCATTAAGTAGGATATTGTTTGCGAGAGGGTATTCGGTTTTGCAATCTTCGGCTAATTGATGTAGGGTTCGAAGAGCTAAATATGGGGCACAGTTAACGCCAAACGCAACTGTCTTTAGCTTGAAATCTTTTATTGGAGAGTCGGGGGTTCTGCGAAAAAGTATTCGGTGGAAGTCTTGATTTTCTTGGTTAACGAGTATTTGAGGGTACATTTACTCAATATCATCATTAAATACGTACTTATAGAGTCGCCAATTGAGGATTATTAGCATTAAGTCGTTTTGGAGTGTTGGGCCTGTGTATAGTACGTCGTTTAATGAGTTCCCTGATTGTGATAATCTGGAAGCGTTGAATACGACTCGGACCTTTGTGGATTTACTGTCGGGTTTTATGACAGCGTGATAAAAGGAGAAGTACTTCCTTTCGTGGATTACTTCGAGAGGTGAAGTGGGTTCCATGTGGTCCAAGGTCACATATTCTTCCAAGACCTCCTGATATTTTTGCTGCAGCACTGCTTTTCGCTCTAGGGTCCGCTCGTAGCTGATGTACTTTTGCTGTGCTGCTAGTCTGGAGTGGCCTAGGGCTGCGTCCCTGGGAAACTCCTTTTTGAATGGTAATTTGACTGTGTATTTACCATTCTTTTGACGCGTTGTTGTTTTGCGATACAAATTTTCGCAAAATTCGTCCGCTTCTAAGTGAGTTTGAGTTGCTGGAGTCCGCTGATTATCCATCCAAATATTGTCTGTTTCGCCAACAGGGTTCCATTGTGGAGGTGTTTCACTCCTTGTTTGAGGATTCGGGGTGCTAAGTCGCTGCCGATTACCATGTCAATTCGAGATGGGGTGAGACATTTTGGGTCGGCTAACACTAATTGGGTTATTTGGTTGATGTCAATGGTTGACACCTGGGTTGTGGGTAGTAGGTGTGTGAGCTTGGGTAATATTATTGCTCTAGCTTTTACATGGTGTGATAAGTCTGACGAACATAGAGTTAGTTCGCAGACTTTGGATGAGTTCTGGACGAACTTTCGTAATGGGTTTCCTCCGTGGGTAGATTGAGTGTGTTTTGAATCCGAGATGTGACAAAGGTTTTTTGCGAACCTTGGTCTATCATTGCTCGGATTTTGTGGTATTCTCCTGCTAGATATATCGGGACTATAGCAGTGGGCAAGAGAGTGGTTTCGTTGCTGCTTGCATGGTGTGTTGTTACCTTGACTGTCTTCTTCTAAGACTGGGGGGTGTGGCTGATTCCTGTTGAAGTTGATGGTCTGTCGTCTGCTATTTCCACTGCGGTCGCTGCCTGTGCTGTCGATGAGACGGGTTTTGAGTATGGGGTTGTGTTTTGAAAATGGAGTAGTGAGTGATGACGCCTTTGGCAGTAAACGCAAGTGAATTTGCTTTGACATTGACTTCGCTGATGTGAACAGGAAAGACATTTTTCGCAGTAATTGTTTTCACGAACGAATTTTTGTCGATCCGGGAGGGAAAGGTTCCTAAATCGGATGCACATTTTCATCCCATGACTAGAGTTGCATAACTTGCAGGAAACGGGTTTTTGGAACTCTGTGTGATAGGTTCGCGTGCGACTTTTATTCGCAAATGGGGAGCTTTGATTGCTAGCTCTGGGTGTGAATGTATTGATGTGGGGTTTGGGTTTACCTGGGCAGTATGCTCCCAGTCCTTCTACTACCTCGTATCTACTGGTCAGGAATGCGTTCATTTCGTGGTTCCTCGAACTGAGGGATTGTTCTCAAAGCGCGAGTGTTTCGCTCGGGAGTTTCGAGGAGCATATATAAATGAGGATGAGATCCCAAACCTTAGTGGAAATCTTTTGTGATGAGAGATTAGAGCGGCAGTTATTTATTGTAGTCTGCAGTTTTTGCAGCTGCTCCCCGTTCTCTGCATAGATGAGTTTTAGATTAAGGACGGTTTTGAGCTGGTTATCTACCAGAGTTCTTGTGTTCTCATAGCGAGATTTTAATGCTTCCCAAGCTAGCGGAAAGCTTTCTCCTGTGAGTGGGTATTGTTTCACAATAAAGCCTTCTGGACCTTTTGCCTTATGACGCAGGTGAAATAATTTTTGGGCGGGTGTTAATTGAGGGTGATTTATATAGACTGCCGTAAACATGTCTCGGAATGTCGGCCAGTCTTCGTGGCCTCCGTAATATGCTTTCAGTATCGCTTCTAGTATTTACGCTTTACAGTTCTGGAAGCTTTTAGAACATTTTGCGTATTTCTGCTCCACTGACTCACTGACTTCCGGGTATGCGTCTGCCATGACAATACCCTCGTATGCTTCTAGGAGGCTATCCCAATTTTTGTCCAGCTGCTGTATTTTGACGCTGAGTAGGGTTTCCATCTAGTCACTCGCCAAGTCCGTTGACCATTTTGCGCAGAAGACCTCCAGCCTGTTGGATTCAAAGATGAACTTTTGTAAGTACGTGTTCATCTTGGTTGATGCTTTTTCTGCCTTATCTCCTGGCATTTGTGGAATTTTTTTTTGATTTGAATTAATGGGGTTTTTGAAAAAATTAAATTGATATAGAGTGGGTTTTATTAAAAAATTGGGTTACTATTGTAAAAAATTGGATGGGTTTGTAATAAACAAATTTTAATGTGTCTATTTGCCTCAGCGCGTCTGAGTGCAAATATTTGGGTGGGTATGCAAAATTTAAAAAAAATTTTTTTTTTGTTTGGTGTGTATTTATTATTGATTCCAAATAAATAAATAAATAATTGGGTTTTTGGGGGTGAATTCCTATTAAAAACTATTCACTTTTGTCCCACTGTACAAAAGTGTAATAATTGCTTGATCACGGCCCACTGTGTTTTATTCTGCGACTCCTTTTGTTTATTTTTCCTCAGCTCGTCTGAGTGCAGTATGTTTACTGTTTGTGAGCGCGTTTGAGTGGGAATCAAATGTGTGTGCTGCGCTGTAACGGGATTGAGATTTTGCATATACGTATACCGATATGCCAACCGTTTTAGAGAGAGACGGTACTGAGATGTACACTATATTTTTTTTTAACTGCTGCAAATTTGAAGGACTGGCCAACGGGATTTATTTTGTGTTGTACCAGCTTGTACAGTTTAATTTGTATAAGTTAACTTAATTACTGTTAAGTTATAGAAAAAAATAAATTTTTCTGTGCTTTCAGCACATGTTACTTTATTGAATTCTAACTTAGGACTGAATTACAATTTTTACTTCCTTAACATTAAGCATCTGTATCACGTTGCGGGCACAGGTGACAGTTTACGGTGTTGGCGAAATGGTTGCGCGTGTACGGGCTATATGATACGTTGATCCGGCGCGGCAGACATGGCATCAGCATTTTACCTGTATTGTTGCTGTGGGTGCGTTTCCGTACCGTGGGAAACATATGTTTGGAGTTTTTAAATGTTAGCAGCGTTAACTCCTCCCTCTTCAAAAACGCTTGTCCTCGAGCGTCTGAAAAATTTGGAAGGTCCTTGTTTCAGGAATAGGAGCTTCAGTGGTGATTTCTTGAAGCTGGTTGTCCTCAGAGCTGGATTCTGTTGGTTTTGTCGACTTCGTTTTTTTATGAAAATAGTTTATGGCGCTGGCCATCAGGATAATTACCATAAGAAGAGTAATTCCTGAAGAAATTCGATTCACGTTTCTTTCTATTTGCAGTGAATGTATTTCTACGGTGTTATTTACGTTTAGCTCGCTGAGCGCTTCCAGGGAGAGAAGCTTTGTAATGCTTTCTTCTATTGGTGTTGGTTGCGCAATAGCTGGCATCACTTTCATTACTGGTGATTCAAAGTTCTTATATGTTCGCTCATTGATGGTAATCGATGCGTTTCTGAAATTAATGATGTAAGTGCCGTTCATGATTCGGATGTTGTCATTCATAACGATGTTACCATGATAGTCGTTGAGGAAAATGATTCCGGGCGTGATTAGCTCGTGTCTTGGTATGTGGTGAGAGTTTACCATGTGACAAGAAGAGTTTTGGCTTTTTATTAATTTCGATATACAAAAATCATTACTTAAATCTAACAATTCTTCTTGCTTACAAATACTAACTTTATTATATTTTTTACATTGGTTTTTAATTCCATATATTGTATTTTTGTTTTTAAGTACATTGTTAAATTTCAAATTTATCATAACATCATTTCTTATTACAGATTTTATTATATAATTATTATAAACTTCCCTTGTCGTTAAGGGTATTTTCAAAATATATAAAATTGTTGTTGAATTACTTAATACATTAATATCTGCTAATTCTAAAGCCTCCTCTACAGTATTGAAGGGCATCTTTTCTTTATTAAATTCTTTTACAAATGTTTCAATTTCCTTTTTATTTAAAATGATAGTATTAACGATTCCTAGTCTAGCCCATTGTATGGCATATTTTATATTTATGATTTCTTCTTTAATCAATCTTAATCTATTTTGTAAATTTAACGCTATTTCGTTTGCAATCATGTTATCATTTTTAATCGATTGTAGTATGTTATTAGTTATTTCGGTTAGTTTATTTATTTGGTTTTTAACAGCATTATTTATAAAAATTTGATTGTTATTATTTGTTATAAGTTTATCTAAGTTGTTATTAATCATATTCAAGTCGTCGTGATCAGGGCTTCCTGCTAGGTATTTCCAAGCAGTACCAAGGATATCAAAGGATCTTCTAATTCTAGGATTCTGGATGGGTTCCACAATTGCCAACATTTCTAATGCTTGTTGAGCTTCGTGTTGTAAGGTAGGATATATGGGATTTTCTGGTGGGTAACTCTTTTCTATCATGTCAGTAATATTTTCTAAAACGTTCCGGTAGGCCTGAATGTCGATGATATGGATAAAATTTAAGGTACCGTCCTTGATTTTGGAGTAGCCATTGTCAATGGTTATTAAATGGGATGAGGAATAGTCGTGGATTTGTATGTCTGCATAAGACATGCAGATGAAGAGACTGAAAAAATTAATTTGTATATATGTCCTTTAATGACGATTCGATTGGTTAATGATTTCTAGGCTATTAATTAATCTAAAATCGCACCGCCTATGGCATTTTGGTCGATTGATTTTAAAACTAATTTCCTTTATCTCCTATTTGCTAAATTTTATTTATTTCTTACTTAATGGCTTTTTCCTTTAGTATTTTCTTTGTTTAATTGCCTTAATTATATTATAAAATTATTTAGTTTAGATTTCATTTTATTAGTTTTATTATTATTATTATAGTTTTTTTTTTTTTTTTTTTTTTTTTTTTTTTTTGTTATGAAGCCTTGATATGACTTTTATGCACCGACCTTCCTGATTTTGTTGTGACTGTATTACCATTGTCTTCGAGAACTATTTCCTTTTTATATCTGGGTGTGAGTTTATTGCCTATTCTTTTATTGATTTTGACATAGATAATGTCATTGCTGGAATATGCTTTTACTTCTGTCCTCTTTTTGTTGTGGAAGGTAAGGTCTTTTTCCTGTTTGTTAACTATTTTTTTAATATTGTCGAGTCTATCCTTTTCTAATAACGATGGGTCACTATAAACGCTTCTGCCAAAGAAGATTTCAATGGGTTTTTTTTTCGTGGTTGAATGAATTGAGTGGTTATATTTGCATATTGATCTATTTAGTAATTCTTCAAAACTATTGTGGGTGTTCTCTGCTTTTGTACAACGCATTATTTCGGTAAGGGTTGAGTGAAAACGCTCTACTTGACCGTTTACTGAACTAGTATAAGGAGGTGTTTTAAAAATTTCAATACCGTATTGGTTTTCTAACATAAATACTATGGAGGATGAGTTTAATGACTTTTCGTTGTCAATGACGATTTTTTCTGGAATTCCGAAGGATGTGAGTAGATCTTGTAAGGGTAGTTTTATGTCTTCTGTTGCTCTTGATTTGACTATTCTAGCCTGCGCGTACTTCGAAAATTTGTCTACGGCTGTAAGGATTACTCTATTATTGGTGTGGTAAATATCGATATGAACTATATGTCCGGGATAATTAGGAACTGGGGTTGCTTTTAGAACTAGTTTTGAAGGATGCCTTTCATATTTGTTTTCGAGACATATTTTACATTGCTTAATTATTTTATTAATCTTTGAATTCATTTGAGGAAAATAAAAATTTTCTAAAATTTGGGCTTTGTTTTCCGTTGCACTTCTGTGTGCTCTTTTGTGTTCTTTAACTATTTCGGATTCCTGTTCAGATTCTCGTACTAAGTCTTTTACTATTTTTCGCGTATATTTTATTTTGTATCTGCTAAAGTGAATTGGATGTATGTTTTGTATTTTACCTAAAATATGGTCGTCTGTAATAATTGCATTGGTAACTGAAGGATTTAAATAGCGCTTTAGATGATTTGTTAAATTTTCTTCTGTGTATTCGGGTTCTTCAATGATATGCCTATGGTAGGTTGGGAAGGGTATTAAGAATTGGTAGGACGAGGTGTCTGCGGTTTTTAGGAATAACTGGTTTTTGAAAGCGTTAATCGGGGCGTCCGTATAAGGAATGAGGTTTTGCGGTGAGCTTTCGTCGCTATGTTGAGTCGGTGTCAAGGAATTAATTTGGTCCTGCTGTGGTGGTCTAGATAGTCCGTCTGCTACTACATTAGTTTTGCCTGGTTTATATTTTAGTTCATAGTTATATTCTTCGAGGATTGCTTTCCATCGTTTCATTTTGCTATTATTGTTTTTGTTGCTTAGTGCATATGTTAAGGGTTGATGATCCGTAAAGATTTTAACTTTTGCTGATCCGTAGAGGTAATTTCGCAGGGACTTCAATGCCCATATGATGGCGAGCATTTCTTTCTCGTTAGCCGCGTAATTTTCCTCTGTTTTCGTAAGAGTCCTAGAGATGAAAGTGATTGGTCGGTCTTCTTGCGAAAGAACAGCGCCTATTGCGTAGTTGGAAGCATCAGTTGTAAGCTCAAAATCTTTATTTAAGTTGGGGTAGGTCAGCATAACATCTCTTGAAATTAACACGTTTTTTATCTTTTCTAAAGTTGCAAGTGCTTCGTCGCCTAGTGTTATGTGCGCTCTAGCTGATTGACTTTTGGACACACGTCCTTCCTCCCCTCTTAAAAGGGCTGTCAGGGGTTTAGCGAGCTTCGCATAGTCTTTGACAAAGCGACGGTAATAACCCGACAGACCTAAAAAGGATCTGAGTTCTTTGAGGTTTCGTGGAATTGGGAAATTTTGAATAGCCTCTATTTTTGAAGGGTTTGTTTTTATTCCTTCCGGTGTTACTATGAATCCTAGGAATTCTACCTCTTTTTCGAAAAATTTGCATTTGTCTAACTGTACCTTCATATTAGCTTTTTCTAGTGTAGTGAAAATATTTTTTAGGTGGGTTGAATGTTCTTTTTCATTTTTACTAAATATAATTATATCGTCAATGTATACGTAACAGCATTGTCCTATGTAGTCTCTTAAAATGTCGTCTAACGTCCTTTGGAATATTGAAGGGGCATTTTTTAAGCCAAATGGCAGCCTGGTAAATTCATATTTTCCATTATTTATGGAGAAAGCGGTCTTTTCTATGTCCGAGCTTTTTAAGGGAATTTGATGAAAACCACTTTTTAAATCGATGACTGAAAAAAATGTATTACTTCCTAAGTGGGAAAGGACTTCATTAATTTCGGGAATGGGATAACGGTCTGCAATTGTAACAGAGTTTAATTTTCGATAGTCTATAACAAGTCGGTATTGTTTATTTCCTAAAGAGTCTGGTTTTTTGTTTACTATCCATACAGGAGAATTATAAGGAGAGCGAGATGGTCTTATGATGCCATCTTCCAGAAGTTTGTTGATTTGTCTTTCAACTTCGGATTTTAAAGACATTGGATATGGGTAACATCGAGAATAAACTGGGTTGTCTGTAGTTGTTCTGATTGTTGCTTTTACTACTGTTGTGTATGTTAATTTTTCGTCTGGTTCCGAAAAAAGTTTTGGGTACAATTGACATAGATTTCGAAGTTTTTCTGCTTGTGAGTCTGTAAGGTGCGTTGTTCTTATTCCGACGTTGTTTACTGATGTGGCATTTTGTTGTTTAATTGCTATTTTAATCTTATTTTTTATTAGCATGTGGTTTTTTGATGTAAAAATTATGGCTTCTAACTGTTTTAAGCTGTCGTTACCGAGAATTCCGTGGAAGGATTTTAATGTTGGTAGTACGAAAAATTTGAGATTTTCGTCCTTTAGTCCGAAAAGGTCAATGAAAGTATGGTGGGTTATTTTGATTTTTCCTCCAACTGAGGTGGCGTAAAAATTATCATTATTGGGAATTGAGTTTTTTACTAGGTTTGGCTGAATATAATTTTTATTTGACCCTGTATCAATCAAAAATTTTAAAATATCTCCGTTACTATCTTTACATTGAAAGTATGGTAACGTGGAGTTCGTTAATCTAAAAAATGTATATCAGAAAATTCGTATTCGTTTTCTTCTAGAATATTATCGTTTGAATTATTATCTTGAGCTGAGTATTGGTCATAGTAGTCCTTAGATGTCTGTTCTTCGTCTTGAGGTGCTGAGACTGCTATTATGTTATTGATTCTACTTTGTTTGAAGGGTTGTCGTATTTGGTTTGAAGGTACTATGGGTCTTTTTCCGGCGAAGATTTTGTTTGGTCTGTTCATGTAGTTAACATTCCTAGTTTGTAATGATTCGTCAACTTCCATTGGGATTGGTGGTTTTGGTTGTATAGGCCTTGGTGGAGTATTGAAGAATTGATTGGGTCTAAAGCGTTGTTGCTGTTGATATTGAGGTTGGTATTGATATTGGGAATGGTATTGATATTGGGGTTGACGGTATTGGGGATGCTGGGAAAAACGATTAATTGGATTTATTGCTTGGGGTATATGGGCTAATTGTGGATAAAAGGGTTGGTTGTTGTGATTTATGTTTCTCTGTGGTATTGGGGGTTTATGTTGATGATGCATTCCTAATGGTAAGAGTGGTAAATTAGGTTTTCTTGGTAAACTGTATTGGTTATTCGCGTGTATTGTTCTAAAATTTTGATTTTCTAACTTGATGCACAGATGTAGTGCTTCGGGTAGATCGGCTGGCTCTTTCATACCAAGTAGCCTTGATAGATCGCCTGACAATCCCCTGACGAAGGTATCAAGTGCCTTATCGCGATATGTGTGGGTAAGGATACGCATGGCTTCTTCATTGATGTCCATGCAGGCGATTTTATTTAGAATTAAGGAAAGGTGTGAGTATACCTCCGCGTAAAACTCATGCACTGTTCTCCTGCCTTGGAGTAAGCAAGTCATCTGATATTCGAGAGTGCTCAAATCTCTTTTGTCGGCGTAGTGCATTGTGAGGCATTTGGAAATCGCTTTCCAATTCAAGGGTGTATTATAGGATTCTAGAGCGGCGTCAGCGCTACCCACAATTTTGTTGCGGATAACGTTGAGTATCCCAAAATATTTTGGTGAACCCATGTTAGGTTCGTATATTTTGAGGATACGCTCGACACTTTTTTTCCAGCTGCTGTATTCCGCTGGATTGCCGCCAAACTCGCGTAGGGATCTTACCACGTCTGGGACTTTGTCCATGTCTGTCAAATTGTCCCTAAACCGTTCTTCGATTATTTGGTCTGTCATTGTTTGCGTTGATGTTCTTACAATATTGGCTTCCTCGGTGGCCAATATTTCTCTCATTAAATCCCGAATAATGTTTCTAAGTTCTGGTGTGGCGTTTGCCGAAGTAGGTGGATTAGGCTGTAGTGGATTAGGCTGTAGGGGGGGAGCTGCTGTTCTGGGTGCGGATGCAAGCATCGAGGGTCTAATAATGTCGTTATGTGCCATTTTATTTAATTTAATTTAATTTTTTTAAATATTTTTAATTAACTGTCTTTTTATTTTAATATTCTCTGGAGGGTCCCCCTTTATGGAGTGAATCGCAGAGATATGGTTATGTTATAAGCCGAAAGCTTTAGGGTTTGTTTATTTAAGGATGTACAAGCCTTTAATATTATCTTTTATGCTTCAAAATTGTTTTATTATGGTCCTTATTCCTTGATTTGAAACAGTATTTTTAATTTTTTTTTTTTTTTTTTTTTTTTTTACAAATTTCCTCTTTTCCTTTTTAAAAATGATTTTTCCTTATCTTAATTTTTATTTAGTACTTTTTTTTTTTTTTTAACTTTTCTTTTTTTACAAATTTCCTCTTTTGCTTTTTTTAAAAATAGTTTTTTCCTTATCTTAATTTTAATTAGTACTTTTTTTTTTTTTTTTAACTTTTCTTTTTTTACAAATTTCCTCTTTTGCTTTTTTTAAAAATAGTTTTTTCCTTATCTTAATTTTAATTAGTACTTTTTTTTTTTTTTTTTTTTACAACGTTATCTATATTTATGTCTTAATCTATTTCTTACGTTAAAATCCCACGACGCATTGGGAATTATCCAGTTTGCTTCCGCTACTATGGTTCCGGGGTGATGCGCCTTCTGGTGGGTTTGGGTTATCTTCCACCGAAGTTTACCCGTTTTGGTTCGTCCTGTCGCTTCTCCTTTGACGGTAGAGTCCTTTACGTACGCGCACTGTTCACTTAGGTTCGCGCGTGATGCACTATGTTTCGAACGTATGCACTATGTTTTTATACGTATACCGTTCGCGACTGGAGCGTTGGGCGCCAGTTAACTTAATTACTGTTAAGTTATAGAAAAAAATAAATTTTTCTGTGCTTTCAGCACATGTTACTTTATTGAATTCTAACATAGGACTGAATTACAATTTTTACTTCCTTAACATTAAGCATCTGTATCACGTTGCGGGCACAGGTGACAGTTTACGGTGTTGGCGAAATGGTTGCGCGTGTACGGGCTATATGATACGTTGATCCGGCGCGGCAGACATGGCATCAGCATTTTACCTGTATTGTTGCTGTGGGTGCGTTTCCGTACCGTGGGAAACATATGTTTGGAGTTTTTAAATGTTAGCAGCGTTAACTTATACAATTTTTTTTGATGTGTATATTTCAACCGTTTTTCAGAAAAACGGTACTGATATGTATAACATGTTTTTTCGCTACTGCAAATTTGAGGGAGTGGCTAACGGGGTTTTTTGGTGTTATACAAGCTTGTACAATTGACACCAATAATTATGTAATTTATGAGGGCTTGAAAAATTATATGCGACTATATATGTATGCGGCCGCTTTAGCCGAGTGGTTAGCATTGCGTACTGACATTCGGAAGGCTCGGGTTCATATCCCAGTGCCAGCAACATCCAAAAGTAATGGAAAATTAATTTAAATAAAAAATTAAAAATTAAATTTTCAAATTGCGGTCGCCCCTCGGCAGGGAATGGGGTGGGCGAGTGTATTTCGGACATGAAATAAAAGGCTCCTCGTAAAAAAAACCATCAGCCGTTCGGAGGCGGCTTAGTATAAACTGTAGGTCCCTCCATTTGTTGGAAAAACATCAAGACGCAAAACCACAAATTGGAGGAGGAGCTCGGCCGAAAATCGCATCAGCGGTTACAAGGTGCCAAATATATATATATATATGTATGCATGTCTGAGTGAAGATTAGGATGTACTTACTCCGCCATGGGTAGCCTTAGGTTTTGTAGCTGATGGGCCTTGGTTGTTGTTGTTGATTGGACTTTCCTTGCGCTGGCGGACTTTGTTGTTGTTGTTGTTGGCGGTGGTGGTAGGAAGCGTACGCTTTTATTTATTATTATAATTTATTATTATAATTATTTTTTTTTTTTTGCCGAAGTGGAATTTTTATTTATTTCAAATAATTAGGCGTTGGAACAATTTGGTTTGTTTTTGAAGACACTTTACTTTTTTTTGCATTGTGATGTTAATCCATTTTCTATGCGCTTCCTCAGAATCACCGTTGAATTTTGGTTAGTTTTCGTCGTTTGTATTAAAAAGAAAATGAACACAACACAATTTGTATAATATTTCCACTGCTTGAGTATTATGTTTGATATTATCGATATCGAGTTTATATATGTATATTGCTCGAAACTTCACGATATTTATATACACACATATATATATTTTTTTTTGTGTTATTTTTACGTCGAATTGGTTGTTTTGTAATGAATAATCGAGCTTTCGACTTATGGGTAATTTTCAGCGCCAACTGTTGCTGAACTTTCTATTTCACTTTTCTTTAGCCGCTATATTTATACCATGTACATATTTAAATATGTATGTATGCACGCAACAAAAACGTTAGGAAATATATTAGGTATTTAGAAAAATCACTTTCAATTTCAATATTTTCAATTAAAATTGTTTATTCTGAAACTTTTTTTATTCTTTTCAAACACAAAAATCGAAAATTATTTAATACACTTCAACTTTATATTACTAATTTATAGCAGTGAATATTTACTGTTAACGTGCTTATATTTATCATGCATTTGTAGGATATACATACATATGTATAATATGATTTTGTTATTGCAACTTTTTTTTTTACACAAAATACTGCCTTTTCATTTTTTTTTTTAATTGTAATTTAATTTTTTCAATGTTACACTAAAATCACACTTATCTGGCGCACTGCTCTTTTTTTTGCATTTTTATATCATTTACACCATGTTTGTTGTTGTGTTATTTCCAATTATTTATTTTTTTTTTTTTTGGTATACTTTTAGCACATTTTTGCTGTTGGGATATTTTTTTTTGTTATGGTGCTATTATTAAATTTTTTTTTATTTAATACTTTAGGTTGAAATTTTATAATTGTAGTTATTTTTATATGTATACTTAATTTACTGCACTTAACTGTATGTATGTATTGGTGCGGTGATTTATTTATTTTGTTTCTTTAAAATTGAATTTATTTTTATATGTTCAACTGTATATTTAACTAACTTTTTTTATTGCTGGTATATGTATGTCGGTCTATTATTGTAATTTCCTTTTTTATATCCTTTTAATATATGTATGTATTCAATGATGAGATTTTTATTTATTCTTTTTTGGTTCTTTTATGTTAAATTATATATATTTTATTAACAGTACAATTTTGTTTTTGTTTCACTGTATTTTTAAATGCAGACACTTTTCTCTCGCAATCAGTTAACTGGAACTTGTTGCTGCTGTTGTTTTTGTTTTTGTCACCACAGGCTTTTAATTTTCACCTTTTCTTTTCTTTTTTTTTTTGCGTGTACTCGTATTAATTTGTCATCAGATATTTGTGGATTATTTTAAGTCGAAAATATGGGTCACTAATTAGAATGAAATTTTTATGCGCGTAGTACACACTTTGATTTTTATTTTAGTTTTTTCTCATTACATTATTAAAAGAAACAATTTGCATTGTCTTCGCTAAGTTGTTTTTTACCTGAATTATGATTACCAAAAGTCTTTGATTTATTACAATTCAAAACGAAATTAGAGAACTGATAAGAAGTTTGAATTGCTAATGAATAAGAAATATTCTTATGAGAATAATTGACAGATGTGTATTTTGTTACATACAATTTTGCTTTCGTGTATTCTTAAATTCTAAGGAAAAATATTTTTTTATAAAATACAAAAGTTATAGACTTATTTCATAGCGACAAATACCTTCAAAAATGTCATACCTTATATCAACGCTTAAGTTTACAGTAACATGAAAAGTTCAATATCATCAAAGTTTAATATCATATAAATATCAATTTTATAAGAGTAAAGAAATTATGGTATAATTAACTTTGCATTACCAATTTTTTACTGGTTTGACTTAAAAATAGATCCGTTTATAAAATTTGGATACTCATTGTTAGTGAAAACTTTAATGCTATAAAACAAAATTTTACATATGTATATTTGCAACGCTTTTTTGAACATTGAGAGCATCACTTCGATTTAAATTCTTTATTGAATAAAGTTCAGATGAAAACAATAATGCCGCTTCTAAAATGTTTTCTTTGGGAGTAGATTATATTTTACTAAATAAAATATAAATAAAATAGAATATTAATATTAATATTAGATTGTAAAATATTTAAGCTTAAGCTATCACTATTATAAACAAAGCAAAGCAATAATACATTTTAATTTTTATTAAATAATGAATTCAAATGCGAGAACAATCCAATAACTTTAGGCTCATGTTCGTCATATTTTGTGTCAATTTCATAAAAAAAAAACTCTTGCATAAAAAGCCAAACACTTTTACAGTATGAAAATTTGAGCTTAGTTCCATCAACATACACAAAAAAAGTATACAGACACCTAACACTACTGTAATTAAATTATAATCAGAATAAAATTAATGCCACGTAAACTTTCTTAACATGTGCTCTCTATTGAAAATATTGCATATATTGCTTGCAGAGAAAGCTTTGTTCTGGATGCCAAGTAGTTATCAACGACACAGTTTGAATTGTCTTTAAAAGGTTCAGATTCATGCTTTCCCCGGGGATAATACTCTAAAATATTTTGAATGTTGATTATCTTGTGACGCCGGTGTAGAACTTAAGGAAAAAGAGCCGCGTTTGAGGGCTTCGTTGTGTTTAATCCAATCGTTCACTTTTCCTATTGCTATCGTCTATCTTCACCAAACTATACACCTTTAAAAATCGTAGCAAAATTATACATTTTTTTAAATTTCAAAATATCAGAAGACTTTTACCTTCTCTTTTTTCAAAACATTAAATTTCTCGCGCAGTTTTGCTTCCATTCTTACTTATTTCTCCTTGGAGGGAAAATTTTGTATACATACATAAGTCCGCTTTAATGAGATACCACAATTCTTCTTTTTAATACGCTTTTATTAGCTTCACTTGTATGTCAGTCAGTTTGTAACTTTTTAGCGGTGACGCGATCCCAATATGAAATATTTGAAATTCGAATCGTTGCATACATCGTGGCGTTAACAAAATTAATCAGAGAACGTATAATAATCCATACTAATAATTATTATACGTTCTCTGATTAATTCAGAGAAAAAAAATCAAAATAGAGTTAATTAGAAAAATATATAAAATAAATATAGTTTAAAAAAAAAACACGCTTTTAAAGAATATTAAACTAAAAAGTTGAAAATAAATATAGTTTAAAAAAACTAAAAAAACACGCTTTTAAAGAATATTGTACTAAAAAGTTGAAAATAAACTTAAGACAATAGTATATAAAAAATACTTGTATAATTAAGAGAAAAGCGTGGGGCGCTCGATATATGGAAATTATGGTACAAAGCGCCCACGCTTTTCTCTTAATTATACAAGTTTTTTTTATATACTATTGTCTTAAATTTATTTTCAAAATTATTTTCAACTTTTTAGTACAATATTCTTTAAAAGCGTGTTTTTTTAGTTTTTTTAAACTATATTTATTTTTTGACGCTTGCATTTGCAAATTTATTAGTTGCATAATAATATCAGTGTAAGGTCTAAAAACCCTTTACCTATAATATTCGTATACACATAGCCAATAAAGTTTTTGTTCACCTGACGCATTTATTTAAGGGAAGTAAAAACTCATAAAAATGAAATACATATAAAAAAATTTAGCTAAATTACCCCTTTACATTGGGTTTTTAAATAAATGCGTCAGATGAACAAAGACTTTATTGGCTATGTGTACATTCATTTTTCATTTATCAAAATTGCAATAAGCACTGACAAATCTGCAAATGATTGCACTGCATATTGTGTACATATCAGCGACGAGATGTGTGTGTGTGGTTCTATTCACACAGCGCATTCAAAAAGACTGGTTTTATGTGATACAACAACACAATAAATAGTGTATAAAAGGAAATGACCCCATCTCTGATACATACATATATACATATATTAATTACGGGAATAGTTTTATATTCGTTGCACAATATATTGCACTTTGTCACCTCCACTTTTTTCAAATACACAATATGTATGTGCGTATGTACATACGTACATACATATGTATACCTACAGTGGCTGTTGGTCAAGCGCCTACCAACAACCACACACGCTAACAAAACAAACTACCGCACAAAAAGGAGATGACAAAACTAACAAAGCGACCGGCCAGCTTAGTGAAGACGGCGTGGGTCGCTAGCTATGTACACTAACAAAACTATTCGCAAGGAAGGAAAACAACAATAAGTGAATTTTACTAACGCTGGTATAAACAAATGCACGACAGCAATTAAGCAACGATATAAACCAAAATAAACAAAATATATTTTTGGGGTGCACAGAAACAAACTTAAAGATATAAGTTTAAAAAAAAACACAACCACCTTCACTTTTTAGAAGTCAAAATCCAACTCACTTTATTTTTCTTCTGACACCTCTTTTTATACTTAGTTTTACAATTTTTCTCTTATAATTAAAATGTCGATTATTATAATATTTATGAACTAAATAAATTAATAGTATTAATTGTTAAAAAAAATAATTCCGAGAAATAAAGAAAGGTAAAGGAATGTTTTATTGCAAAACAATTCCTAGTAAATTTGTCTGTTTTTAAAGTTGCACTTATTTAGTGTAACTGAACTAAATAAATGCAAAAACAATTCTTGGAATTGGTTTAAAATAAAGTAGGTAAATGTGTGTATTCATTTAAGTATATATATATATTTATATTACATTAACTCGTGTTGAGGGAATAATGGGAGACATTATAACACCCCCACCGTTTGTTTGAGGCTCCGACGAAACATGAAAAATCTGTTTTGATCTTATACTATACACAATTCCAAAAATTATTACGCATAAAATAATTACAATATTGATACTAATGCTAATAGTTTTTTTTTCTTTATCGTGGTATAATATGTTATTTAAGTTTTCTTCATATTTTATTTGTTTAAGGTATAAAGTTTCTAGTTTTAGATCGTTTAGACTAATATTTTTATTGGTTTTTAATTTTTGTTACAATATTTGGTAGTATTATTTTGTCTTTAATTTTTAAATTAACATTTGTAAAATTTCTGTTTTTTGTAATAATTTTACAATTTTCAAATTTTATAAGAAAAGTTCCTTTAATATTAATTTCCGCTTTATTGCAGTTGTGTTTAAAATTTTGATAATAATTTTTTAATATGAGTAATCCAGGAAATATTTCTACTATTTCTTCTGTTTCTGAGTTTTTCATAGGGCAATTTGCATCTTTATATTCTAAAATATTTTGCATACAATCACTTTTAATTTCAATTAGGTTCTTCTTTAAATTGTCTTGAAGAAATGGTTCATACATTTTCCCGTTGTGATCGGTGAGTATTGTGTGTGAGTTTAATGCTAATGTCATGTTCTTAATATCTGGGATTGGTTCGAAGGTGATTTTGCTAAGAGTGTTTTTGGAATACGAGGGTATCCTGAATATTAATAGTATAGTTTCATCATGCAATGCTACAGAGGTTTTTATGTTTATGTAACTGTTAAAGTCTGTTATTAGATCCATTTCTTTTGGGGTTAAAATATCTGTTGGAATGATTCCTAATTTACTGGAGAAGATTACCTGTCCTATGTCGTCAATGTGGTTACGTAAGAGCATTATATCATTATTAATCTGATAAATATTTTGCATGAATGTAACTTCGTCTTCTAATGTCGCCATTTTATTCTGGAAAGTGTTTTTGAACTGATTTAAATATCTTTCTACTTGTTTTTGTTGTGTGTTAATATGTTTAGTTATGTTATTTATCTGTATTGTTAAGATAGTGTTGACCTGGGTAAGGTTATGTACTGTATTTGTCAACAGTCCGTTGTTTTCATAGAGTAATTTTAAAGAATTATTAATGTGTTCTGCGTCCTCACTGTCCATTGTCCCTGCTACGATTTTTAGTCCTTTGCCTAATATATCAATTAATCCTCGTTTTTGTCTGAATTGTGGGTATAAGTTATCTATTTTTGCTTTGAGTATTGCAAAATTCTTTTCAACTGTGTCTAATAGTGTCGTTGTGTCCCTAGTGATTTGTTTTAATGTTGCTACATTGTCTGAAATTATATCGAGGGTTTCTTTGTACATGGTCGTATTAACGATGTGTATTATCTTGGAGTAATTTTCTATAGGCCTGATTTCGTCCAGTTTTATTGGAATATATCCATTATTGTTCGTTAGATCTTGGATATCTATGTATTGTGCACTAGTAGCCATAATGAGAGTATATACCAAAGTCAAAGTCGTCATCTGAAAAGATATTATTTTGTGGATACTACAGTTGGGTTGTCTCTGTCTTGGTATTTCTTTTTAGGTTTCACATGTGTCTTATAATATTTGTGTCCAGTTCTAACTGTCTGCAAATGGTCGTCGTCTATTTTAACTGCATTAATTTTCCTATATATATTGTGGTTCTTACCACCTCTTATTTCTTTAATATAATTTGTTCTATTTTCTAGTTCTATATCTTTTCTATTTTCGTTTAATTTCTGTATATATTTTCCTTTTTTTAATTCTATTAAGTCATGAATTTCCTTGTATCTGTCTTCGTGTACTTTGCCGTTTACAAAGTCAATTGGTTTAATACCTGTAGTGCTATGTACCGTATTATTATAAAAGCCTATTATTCTCATCATTTTGTCTTCAATAGTTCCGCCCTGGTTTTCCTTATCATGTCTTAGTAGTCTTGTGTGTTCATTAATAGTATTATGTAGTCTTTCAATGTCCGCGTTAGACGTATGGTTACTATTTGAAGTATAATGAATGTCAATATTTTCCTTTTTTAAGAACTCTTGCATCGGTATGGCTTTGAATCCCAGTTCGTTGTCTACAATGATTTTATTTATTTTTCCATACGTATTAATTATCTGTAATAGTTTTGTTTTGAACTCTGTCCAACTTCTTCCATTTATTTGAAATGCCAAGGCGAATTTTGAAAATTTATCAATTGCTGTCATAAACAGGTTTTTATTCAGAGTATAAAAGATGTCTATGTGTAGTACTTCGAGTGGTTTATTTGGAGTTTCTGTGATTTTATAAGGTATCTTTGGAGGTTTTCTGTCGTACTTCTCAAGGTTGCAAACTTCGCAGTTGTTTATAAATTGCGTTATCCTAAGTTTGAGCTTTGGATTGTATATGCGTGTGACTAACTCTCTATATACTGCGTCTATTCCGCGATGGTTTTTATCAAGGTGTTCGCTTTTTATAATTTCGGCTAACCGGTTTTCATCCTCTATATCTTCGGTTTGGAGTGTACATCTTATTATCCTAAATTTTTCGTTGTCAGCAAACAATTCTTCATAAGTATTACTAAAAGTTGTATAAAATTCTTCTTCCATTAAAATAGCGTTTAGCTGTGTGGGGTTAAAGTGATTTTTAAGTAGAGTGATAGCAGTTTCCCTATCCATTTCTTTCATGTAAACAATTTTTCTTTTATTACCAAATATACATTTATTTTTTATCTTTAGCGATCCGGAGGTAGTTTTTATTATGATGACCTGGTTTTTGAACATATTTATTGGTGATTTTGTCTTTATTATTCTACTGTTGGATTCCAATATATTTACAGTAACAGGTTGGGTTTCGATCCTGGACAAGGCATCAGCATTAGTGTTCTTAGTTCCCTTCTTGTACTTTATTTCGTAATCAAACTCTGATAGTTTTAGCCTCCACCTTACAAGTTTTGAGTTAGGTTCTTTAATAGAGAAAAGCGATGTTAAAGGCTTGTGATCAGTTTCTATTGTGAACTTACGACCAAAAAGATAAGGTCTAAAGTATTTTGTGGCCCATATTATTGCCAATAACTCTTTTTCTATTGTGCTGTAGTTTATTTCATGTGAGTTGAGGGTACGACTGGCATAACATATTGGGTGATTATTTTGGGAAAGTACTGCTCCCAAGGCATAGTTGCTGGCATCAGTTGTTAGTGTAAATGTCTTCGTAAAATCTGGATATTTTAATATTGGATCGTGTGTTAATAATGTCTTAAGAGTATTAAAGCTCTTTTGGTATTCTGGGTCATCTATGTTCATCTTGCAATCCTTCTTTAAGTATTTAGTCATGGGTTTAGCTATCAATGAATAGTCCTTAATAAATTTCCTGTAATAGCCGGTTAATCCTAGGAATTGTTTAATTTGTTTTGTAGTTTTGGGTATTGGGAAATTAACGACGCATTCTATCTTTTTAGGATTAGGCTTAACTCCTGCCGTAGTAACTATGTGTCCAAGAAATTCAGTTTCTTTTTTTAAAAATTCTGACTTGTCTAATTGAATCTTTAGGTTTGCTTTTCGTAGTCTTTCAAATATAAGTGTAAGTGAATTTATGTGCTCTTGTAAGGACGTCGAAAATATAATTATATCGTCTAAGTACACTAAGCAAATCTTGTTAATGAAATCATGTAGTATATTATTCATAAGTCTTTGAAATGTTGCCGGAGCTGTCTTCAGTCCGAATGGCATACGCAAAAACTCATAGTGTCCTCCTTCGACACTGAATGCAGTTTTGTGAATGTCCTCTTCTTCTATTTCGATTTGGTGGAAACCCTTCGCTAGATCGAGAGTGGTAAAATATTGGCTTCTTCCCAATTTTTCCAGTATCTCGTCTATATTTGGAATAGGAAATTTGTCGTCGATCGTAACTTCATTTAGTTTACGATAGTCAACAACTAGTCTCCATTTTTGTTTTCCGCTAGCGTCTGCCTTCTTTGGCACTATCCAAATCGGGGCTGAATATGGTGAACTACTATTTCTAATTATTTTATTTTCCAACATGTCTCTAAAAATTCTATTCTTTCTAGGTTTGTGCCGAATTCTTCAAATGTAGGGATTATGGCTTTTTCGTAAAGGGTTATCCTGGATATAGGATGACATATATTTGGGTTCTAAATGGAATTAGTTGCGCCCGTATCTATGATTAACTTTAGGTGTCCTAATTTTGTTTTAACTTTTATATATGGAAGTTCCCTGAGGCTGAATAATGAAAATTTTCGTCCTCGGTTGGTTTAGTCTGTCTTTCGAACTTATTAACGTCCATAGGTTCTGGTCTTGGAAAATTATTTGTATGTGGTATTTCCTGTTGTCGGAAGGGATTCCAATTGTTTTGTTTTTGGAACGGTTGACCATTGTGGCCAGAATTTTAGTGATTTCCTTGCCAATTATGGGGGTTATTTGGATTATTCCGATGGTGGTTATGGAAATTAGGTTGTTGGTACGAGAGGTTCTTTTGTGTATCGCGATTATTTGTTCTTGCTAAATTTTGGTTATTATAAGATCTGTTATTATGCTTCTGAGTCCGTAGATTTTTGTATTCTTGGATTGGCGTTCTATGATTGGAAAATGTCGTGAAGTCACATATGCATAGCCGGACTGAAATAGGATTTCCATTGCTGTTTCTAGGCTGTCAGGATTTCTGCATATTAGAATAGTTCGCATGGGTTCCGGTACCTTTTCTTTAAATATATTTAGGGCGGTTTTCATATTGTTCTTGGCACATTCGTTGGCTGCTGGGCCAGAACCAATTGACAAAACGGTTTTGTTGTTGAGATTTCTGAGTCTCTGTTTAATTTCATTATAAAATTCTACACTATTCGTTTTGAAAGTTGTACTTTTAAGCCTGTCAAAAAGTTCCTCTAAACTGCATCTATCACCGAAATTATTATTTAATACGTTCTTTATGTCTGTCCATGATTGAGCCTGGCAGTTAATTTCTATAACTTCTCTTGCTTTTTCAGTAAGTCTACCCTTAATAATGTCAGAAAATAATAGTTGTGATGGTAGGTCGTACGCTGTTAATAGAGGGTGAACCCTATCTATTAAATTGACGAAAGTCTGTAGATCGCGGTAATCGCCGTTAAATTCTGGGAGTTGATTTAAATATTTTAAAGGGTTAATAGTAATAGAGAGTGGTTGGGCTTGTTCGGTCATCTTGTCAATTATGTTTTATCTTTCTAATATTCCTCTGTAAATATATCTTAGTCTTTTTCTGAGATGGTGTGTATTTCTAGTAACTCTTCTATTCCTATCTTGCTCTATGTTAATGTCCGTTAGATACCCGTCGTTTGATTCGATCCCTGAGTCCAAATTATAGTCTGGGTAAGTATCTATATTGTCTTCGATAAAATCTATATCTGAAGGATAATCAGACAATGAATCAGTATCACTCATTAAACAGACTTTGATCACTTTGAGAAGGGAAAATATAAAGCTTCTTTTTTTTCTTTGTTAAAATGCACTTTTTTTGGATAATAAAAACTAACTTATACTTTAAATATTACTTAAATTACCTTAGGGATGATGGGTTTATTGTTGATTCTGGATTCTTCGCTTAGTTGGTTGTTAGTTCAATGTTGTTTGATGGGTTTGTTGATCCAGTTCTGGTTGTTGATTTAGTTTGGTTTCTTCGTTGGGTTCAATGTTGTTTAGCTTTTTGTTTCTTCGTTTGGTTAGTTGTTGGTTCAATGTTGTTCGATGGGTTTGTTGATTCAGTTTTTGTTGATGGGGTTGTTGATTTAGTTTGGTTTCTTCGTTGGGTTCAATGTTGTTTAGCTTTTGGTTTCTTCGTTTGGTTGGTTGTTGGTTCAATGTTGTTTGATGGGTTTGTTGATTCAGTTTTTGCTGATGGGGTTGTTGATTTAGTTTGGTTTCTTCGTTGGGTTCAATGTTGTTTAGCTTTTGGTTTCTTCGTTTGGTTGGTTGTTGGTTCAATGTTGTTTGATGGGTTTGTTGATTCAGTTTTTATGGGGTTGGTTCTGGTTCCTCGTTTGGTTGGTTGTTGAAAAAAAGGTCTATTTTCCCCTTTTTTTATTTTAGAATTTTTATATAAAAAAAATTCCGAAAAAAAAGTTTTTATATCCTTTAATCTTATAAAGGAGTATTTTAAAATTTTTATATAAAAAAAATTTCAAAAAAAAAAGTTCTTATATCCTTTAATCTTATAAAGGAGTATTTTAAAATTTTTATAAAAAAAAAATTTCGAAAAAAAGTTTTTTTTTTTTATCCTTTAATCTTTTAAAGGAGTGTTTAAGGATGTTATTTTATCCTTTTTTTTTTTTTTTTTTTTAAAGGACCGCACTAAGAATAAAAATTCACGTTCTACTACTTTTATGTTGGGTAGGACTTGCGGTATCCTACCGACTGCGCCAGAAACAAACTTAAAGATATAAGTTTAAAAAAAAACACAACCACCTTCACTTTTTAGAAGTCAAAATCCAACTCACTTTATTTTTCTTCTGACACCTCTTTTTATACTTAGTTTTACAATTTTTCTCTTATAATTAAAATGTCGATTATTAATAATGTTAATTATTGAAAAACAATTCCGAGAAATTAATAAAGAAAGGTAAGGGAATGTTTTAATGCAAAACAATTCCTAATAAATTTGTCTGTGTTTGGAGTTGCATTTATTTAAGGTGGATGAACTAAATAAATCGTTGGTCCCATGTCCTCTGGTTCTCTGATATATAAGCCCTAAGTGTCGTTTTAATGATCTGATTGATCCTCTCGGCCGGATTAGCCTGTGGGTGATAGTGTGCGGTGTACCGGAGTTGGACGCCATAGTCACCGCAGAGGCCCCGAAGCTCTCGACTCCTAAATTGGGGTCCATTGTCACACACAACCGACCGAGGAACTCCAAACAAAAGAAATACGTTATCCTCCAATTGTTTGCATACGCTTTTTGCCGTGGCAGTACGCAAAGGGAATAGGAGGGGAAATTTGGAAAAATAGTCCACTACTGTTAAAATATACTGGTAGCCTTGTGACGACTTCACTAAAGGCCCTACCAGATCTACACAAATCATTTCCCAAGGCTCGACTGCCTCTCTATCACACCCCCAGCTGGCTGTGAATTCTCAGGTTTCACCTGCTGACAAATTTTACACGCCCTAACATATTTCGCAATGTCCGACTTCATCCTTGGCCAGTAGAACTTTTGTGAAACACGCGCAAAAGTCTTTTTCACGCCCATATGGCCCGCTAATGGATTGTCGTGACATTGTTTTAAAATTTCATTCCAACCATCACGCCCTATTACACTCTGGTGAATCACCGTAAACAGAAGGAAATCTCGACCAAATAAACTTGTAGAGGTTGCCACCTTCAACTCTCCACGCTGGATACGACAAAGGCTTCTTCTCTACTAACCGAATCATCCTCACCAACCAAGGATCGGCAGTAGTCACCTCAGCAATAACTGGCACACTTCGGGATAGCATATCTGGAACCACATGTTGCTTGCCTTTCCGATGCACTATGTCAAAATCGTACTGCTGGAGTTTCAAAGCCCACCTCGCTAACCTACCACACGGATCCTTCAACTTATTCAACCAAATAAGTGAATAATGATCGGTGACGACGGTAAACTTTGCGCCCTCAACATATGGTCGCAGTTTCTCAACCGCCCACAGAACCGCTAGACACTCCTTTTCTGTAGTCGAGTAATTTCGCTCTCCTTTGTTCAAGGACCTACTCAAATAAGCTATCACCCTCTCACCGTCATCAAACATCTGCGCTAACACCGCACCTACACCGAAATCAGACGGATTGTGAAAGGTCTATCAAAATCCGGGCAACTCAAAACCGGAGCTGTCACCAAGCGTTCCTTCGCTTCCTTAAAACTCCTTTCACAATCTTCAGTCCAATTGAACTTTCGATTCTTCTTTGTTAAATCGGTGAGAGGCCTAACTAACTCTGCAAAATCTTTAATAAATCTGCGATACCAGGACACTGTTCCTATAAATGACCTCACTTGCTTTACGTTCTTCGGTACCTCAATCCGAAGCATCGCCTCTACCTTCTCGGGGTCTACGTGTAGACCGTTCTTGTCCACCACGTAGCCCAAATATTTTAATTCAGGCCTACAAAAATTACATTTATCCCTATTTAATCGGAGCCCTGCACTAGCTAATCTATCTAAGACAACCTTCAAAATCTCTAAATGCTTCTCAAAATTATTTGTAACGATGATAATATCGTCCAAATACACAAAAACATGAGGTTCTAACACTGGTCCTATGACCGAATCTATAAATCTCTGCCAAGTTGCCGGTGCATTATGCAAACCGTATGGCATCCTCTTAAACTGAAATAGTCCCCTACCTGGTACCGTGAATGCGGTGAAGGGCCTCGATTGCTCTTCCACCGGAATTTGCCAATAAGCAGACTTAATGTCCAGACTGGACAGAAACTTGGCATCCCTTAGCTTGTCTAAGGTCGCCGACACGTATGGAAGGGGGTAACTATCCTTCTCGGTACATTTATTCAAAACCCTATAATCTACACAAAACCTATATGTACCGTCTTTTTTCCTGATCATTACAACTGGAGACGCCCAAGGACTATGTGATTTCTCTATCACCCCTTTGTCAAGCATATCCTTAATCTCCTCATCCATACGCGACTGTATGACGGGAGACACAGGGTAATAACGCTGTTTCACAGGTTCAACTCCTGCTTTTACCCTGATCTTATGCTCGACCAAATGGGTCCGGCCTAGCCCTTTCGGCATAGCCTGGAACGCCCCAGCTATTAGTTGACCTAATGCCCTAGATTCCCTATCACCTAACTCGGAGTGGTCCACTATTGCCACCAACGGTTCTGGTTCCGGCCGAGAAAACGACCACCTCATTTTTGATATATCCGGGATAATACCCGCCTTGGCCCAAAAATCGACGCCAAGGATTACGCCCTAAGGTAACTCTGGAACCACGAGGCATTCCAGGAGAACCTACTTGCCCTCCACCTCGATTGGCAACAAAACCGAACCTAACACCGAGATATGACCTCCATCCGCGAGAGTCACTCTCAAAAAATTCGAAACTGAACTCACCCTAATACCAAACGAACTCAATTTCTGCCAACCTAGCCGACCTATTACTGTTCTGGTCGCACCAGAATCCAACAAAGCCCTAAAAGTAAAACCATGGATCCTAATATCCAAATACGGGCGTTCGTCGTGACCGTCCGTCACCAACGAAAACGCCAACCTAACCTCTTCAATCTCGACACCTACATTTGCCAGCTGGGAGTTAGCAGGTTCACTAAATCGCCCTACTAGACCGCCTGTCCTGCTGTCCCAGAGGTCTATCTCCCGTTTCCCGATCTGTTGTCCGACCTGGCAACCCTATCGCTCGACCGAGAATTTGCACCGCCGTCATCCGGCCTATTATCCCTAACGCGCCCTGACCTGAAGGGGTTGTGGTTTCGCCCATCACCGGAAGTTGGACTTCGATGGGTACGCGGGGAGCCACTCGGCTTCGCTGCACACGCCGGGCAGTCCCGCTTCATGACTCCAAGTCTACCGCACCCGAAGCACTTTATCTTCTTCCTACAATCCGCTAAAATGTGGTCAAACCGCCTGCAATTAAAACATCGGGTAGGTGACCCCGGCCTAAAGCTATCAACTAGGTCTGGCTCCGCTACAGCCGCGACCTCTACACCAGCCGAGACATAAGCCAAGTCAGGTTCCAACAAACCTTTGGCCTTATGACTCGGAGGAGGGACAAAAGCATCCACCGATGACCTAACCGCCTCTAGTTGCCTACCCAAAGCAACTAGCTCGGTAACCGACCCTATTGTCACCAGACTCAACTGGGTCTGGTAGAATGGTAGGAGATTCGCCCTAATCAATCCTAACATCCTTTTCTCAGATAAAGGCTCTTGAAGCCTACCAAACATGACCTTCATAGCCGCAACATAAACACCGATGGACTCATTCGCTCCCTGAGTCCTTCGCCTAATCTCGTCTAGTAAGAGATCGTCGTAGTTAGGGTGCAAAAACTCCAACTTTAACTCTCTTACTAGCTCCTCCCAGCTACCTAGAGTCTTCCTAACAGACCTAAACCACAAAAGAGCTTTCCCTACGAATAAATCGACCGCGCCTCGGAAGAGTTGAGCTTGGATCACACCGCGTGCCTCGCTCAACTCCTCAACCCGTTCTAAGAATGCGAAAAGCGACATACCCGCTTTTTCGCCATCGAAGTGGACGTCCCACTTCGACAAGTTCACCGGCTTCTGAGACTCGGCTGTCTCCTCAACGACGCGTCGTACCTCCACGGGCGGGGGTGCTATCGGGTCCGCACGAGTGGCACCCGAGCGCTCTACCGAACCGGTTTCCTTCTCATCGGCTTCTTCGCTACCGACTACCTCCTGTAGTTCGGCGAGATGGAGCAACAACTTGCTCTTCAGCTCCATCTGCTGAGTCATCTCGCCGTCGCTTCCCGGTCGCGCCCGTCCGATTCGCGAGAGGCACCATTCAATCTTCGCCATCGCTTTCGCTCCATGCGATGGCTTGCCTCCACCCGAAACCGATAAATTAAAAAACCAAAAAAGAAAAATATTTATTTGAAAAAAAAGGTAATAATAATTTAATAAAAATCAAAATTTAAAAAAACTATTATCCTAATATTTTACGGGTTGCCCTATACTGGCTCAACAAAAGACCCTAACACGAAAACAACAAAAGAGCCTAACCACAAGAAACACAAAAAAATATTAATAAAAAAAACAGATATATTGTCTACGTTGACAACACAATTATCGAAACTATATTTTTTTTTTATTAAAAAAAAGTTTTCAAACAAAAACAATTAAAAAAACAACAAAAATCCTTAATTAACAAAAAAAAACAAAAAAACACAACCTAATTTGCAACGATCACTACTGGTCACTTTCGGACCAGTCTCAGCACACTTGACCCACAATTTTCTACACCTAGATAATACTCCAATACAATATACCGCAACGCACACACAAAATTGCAAATTTACAAAACGGAACGGACTCACCAAATTCCTTTGTACTAAATATATTTAAACCAATCTGCCAATGGGTCTGGGTTCGACTCCCAAACTCTTCTTCAATCCTTGCACTCCTCGAATACCCTACTAATAATAATAAAAAAAAGAAAAGTGTTAATAATTATAAAAACAACACAAAACCCAATAAAAATTCGCTGAAACAAAAAAATTTTTCAAAACAAAAATGCTTTTAAATATCGGGCCCCACGTTGGGCGCCAATTTGTCACCTCCACTTTTTTCAAATACACAATATGTATGTGCGTATGTACATACATACATACATATGTATACCTACAGTGGCTGTTGGTCAAGCGCCTACCAACAACCACACACGCTAACAAAACAAACTACCGCACAAAAAGGAGATGACAAAACTAACAAAGCGACCGGCCAGCTTAGTGAAGACGGCGTGGGTCGCTAGCTATGTACACTAACAAAACTATTCGCAAGGAAGGAAAACAACAATAAGTGAATTTTACTAACGCTGGTATAAACAAATGCACGACAGCAATTAAGCAACGATATAAACCAAAATAAACAAAATATATTTTTGGGGTGCACCCGAGGTGTGGTCCAACCAAACTGGTTACGAACCCACTCGCACTACTCCCGTGCTGCCGGGGGTAACTTTAACCCGCCTGTATGACTGGGCTCTGGGTGCGGGATGCTAAAAGGATGGGTATGGGAAAGACGAAGGAACGACACTGTCGGCACGACAAAAAAAACGTACGAAAACAATAAATAAACAAAATGATACTTATGGTTTCTCAGTCGGGTGTGGGTACCCAACTTCGGTGCTCCTCCGGTGATGCCGCCAAACTCCAGTTCCGCCACTAAGCACGGCAAAAGCAACAATCTAAAACTATGGGCTTCAACTGCCAACAACAATTTGCCTCGACTGGCACTGCACTAATATAAAATTATTTTCTGCTAAAATCACTACACAATTCAAATTCTTGGATATATATTTTTTCAAAAGCACAAATACGCTCGTCTGCGTCAAAAAAAGGTGTTCACTCTTTTGTAGATTGTAAGAATCTGATCCGGCACGCACTTACGAGCCAGGCCGCAAGCTACGCGTCGGCCGTCAGAATTCTCAGGCGAGTGTGTATTGGTACCCAATCATTTGGCGCCGCCCCCATTACCCAAAGGGACAGAGTTATATAGCGCACGCCACCATGGCACACCAAGTACACTGGGATAATTTTCCCCTCGCCATATAAAAAGAAAGCCGACACCCCTTTTTACGGAATACCCGCGCAAAGCATTCCGTTTCCCTAATATTTGTAGGGGAGGAACCGTTTTGATGAACATCTCCTTTTGGAGACTTATACCACTGGGTAGGCACACACCGAGTACAACCGTGCCAACAATTCATGGCTTTGAATTATACAATTATTTGCCGACAGATGCCACTGCCAACGCTTGGAGTGAAAGGAATGTTAGGCATAACAAAGGAAATGAACAAACAAACACAAAAGAAGTTTTTGTTGCGGCCAGTACGCGACAACTTTATTTTAATATTAACATCACCTCACTATTATGCACATGCTTACACCGTAGTACAAAATAAACTATTTCAACCGTAAATTCTTTAAGTAAACGCAAAACCGTTTCGTCCTCCTCCACACACAGATATAAATTTAGTTCTTCACTTGGGTTGTCTATTTAATTCTGTATATTAAATAATTCCTTTCAAAAAAATGTAGCACACTCAATTATAATTTGAACTCATTAACAACAAATTCTCATAAGCTTCTAGCTCTTTTCACAAACGAATGATTACGTCTACCAAACATCTTTCTTCGCATAGCGTTCATACAAAGCAACGTCTAAAGCGACTTTCTAGAAAATTTAAGATATTTGATGGTTCTACATTTATTTCTGTTAATGATCAGCACAATTGCTCTGCTGAATAAAACTAACAACATTATCATTCAAATTAACAGATTAATGATTTACTTGACATCGATTTCTGGCAATAACTAACAGAAATTGTATGTTAAAACAACAGATCATTTTAACAGGTTCGTTAATTTAACTCGTTATTTCACTTAATTCAACAGATATCTGTTAATTTAGCGATTTGTCGTATTAACAGTGCGATCTGTTGCTATTTCTCTCGGTGTATACTGCAACAAATTTCTAACTTATTTTTTATTCTCCAAATTTGCTGTGGTTCTAACTAATATAGTTGCAGAAATATTTAGATTTTTAGATTAAAATGATTATTTTTTACACACGATAATATATCAGTATCCCTCTAATTTTTGTTTAAGTAAGCCCATATGTATTGTAGAGGCGTATATTTTTGTGCGAGTGTAAACGCGAGACCTTATTTCTCACTTCAATCACATCAAATCAGACTCAGTATTACGGAAAGAAAAATGTATTTTTTTTCTTGTGTTCAACTCGTTCCAACACAAAGTTGCCGAAAGTTGTGATTGAAAACGTGATCGAGCCGGCTCGTACACACTCCTTGCAGCTCTCTGTTTCAAACACACAACATTTATTTTTTTTTTTGTTTTTTATTTCAAACCTTCATATGCATGAGGATAGCTCTTATTTAGGTGAAAAAATGCTTTATTATTTTAATTTTTGAATAAACAATAACAGACTATTTATTTTGCTTTAATTTCAGGAGTATTACAACTGCGAAAATTTGGTCAAATGTATGACATGGAAATACATTTGCGCCAGGTGAATCCTACTACCTACGTAAAGGTTTTGAATGAGTTGAAAGGCAAAGAAATTCATAACTTGGTTATCGATACAAACGCCGGCAATATTTCAATACTGCTAAGGGGGGTAAGGTATATGCAATATATGTACGTATGTATATAGACATCTTTGAATGAGTAGAGTAACTTCTTAAAATGTTTACTAGAAATGCATATCCTCATAGATTTACATACATAGAGATACTCCCATCAAAATTTATACCGATATGATCAGAATGACGAGTTGAGTGGATTTAACCATGTCCGTATGTCCGCCTGCTTGTTGAAAACTAGTCCTTCAGTTTTTCAGATATTTCAATATAACTTAGTAAGATGTACAGGTACATTTGTCGGAACCGCCATAGCCGGATCGGACCGTTATAACATAAGTATACTATATGGAATGAAAATTAACCTCCTTGACCGCCAGAATGCGCAACTGCAAAAAAGATTATAGTGCCTTGAAAGGCTTTCATATTTAGGCAAACATGCCGAATTTCCGTGCGATACTACCCTTAGTTTTGTTTTAACAGCTGATTGTTGTTGACATGTTTGACATCATGTTACTTTTCACCCCACTTACTACACGGCTGATTTTTCAAATTTGTGATTTTGGGTCGTAAATTTGCCAACAAAGCTTCTGAATTTAGTATTATGCATACATATGATGAATATAATTGGACGACTATAACATATTGCCTCCTCATACGCCCATTTTTTCAAATATGAGGATCTGATCGAAACTCGTCAAAAAAGCATCTACAAGTGTGATATTTAGCTTTATCGTATTTCGAATCTGCAAATGGACATTGCCCCCGAAAATCATCGAAACTAGCCTCAAACAACCAATTTATTAGGAAGAGCATGTAACATCAAATTTTTTTATTCTATCCTCGTATATACAAAAAAAGGCTGACACCAAAAATTATCAAAATCGGAGGACAACATCATACACGTATAGTCCCCATACACGTAGATCTGATTTGTTCAGATATGAGGTTTAGAGCAAATAATCGGTCAAAAATGCAGATATATATATCTTATCACCCCCATAGAATCGATTTGTTCATATATGAATTTTGAATCAAAAATCATCTTTAAACGTGAAATTTGGTATTCTACAAACGTATATACAATTAATAAACATTGACACTAAAAACATCGAAATGGATAACTTAATAATGTAGCCCCCTCCAACCAAATTTCAATCCAATTGATTTCAATTTCAGTTTCAATTCAATTGATTTCAAAAATCAATATTTAATCCTAAAATAAAATTCAATGAATGTTAAAAAGATTTCGGAATGACTGAAGACAGCTCTTCTTTCTTGTTTAAAAGGATTAAAATGATTCTTTGTGTTCTTATTTTCCTAGGTTAAGTTTCCGAGTAGCTATTAAGTGACTAAATTATAGTTTTTATTAAACGAGGGATTACTCCTTGATTTTCGGCCAAAAATCGCTTCAGCGATTACCAGTGTTACCACTATTCTGAATTCTCTCCAACTAAGACGACCAATCGATTCCACTAAAAAACTGCTAACTCCTTCTGGTGGATTATACTAAAAACTTTATTTCAAATTAAAGCGCGAGCATTTGAAAATAAATATTATATTTATTTGTATTAAATGATTATCTGAATTAGTGGATTTTGATCTATTGATCTGATTTATTATATGAGGTAATGTCACATTGATATTGATCATCTATGCATAGTTCATGAACTGTTATAAAACCATATACCATAATTGTACGTCTCTGTATGTATGCTACATATCTATATTAATTGGAACATTGAAAAAAAAGGAAATACATATTGAATTTTTCATGCTGATTCAACATCTTATTATTAACAAAATAAAATGTGTAAATATTGATGACTAACTATTCTACTGACAAAATCTACTAACTACTAAAAGTCAATTTATTCCACTGCTCAAAATTAAAATCCACTAAATTTGGTGGTAAAACTACTGAGTTGGCATCGCTGGCGATTACAAAATGCCAATTATGTATATTCGTTGAACTGATATAGTATATGAAGTAAAGGAAGTAAGAAGGAGGGTAACACTGTTAGTACCACAAAAACGCACGAAGTAATATACGGACAATGAAGTTATACTCATTAGTTGCTCGGACGGGTGTGTGTCCAGTCCTGAATAGATTATCTAATCTAAAACAACATTCAAAATCTCGAAATGTTTTTCGAAATTATTTGTAACGATAATAATATAGTCCAAATACACAAGTCCATCGGGCTTTAAATCGGATCCTCTGACCGAATCTATAAATCGTTATCAGGTTGCCGGTGCATTATATATGTCAGTATCTTCTCCACCGGGATTTGTCAGTAGGTGAACTTTATTTCCATAATAGATAAGAACAGGGTCCTTAACTTATCCAAGTTTACCGACATTTATGGAAGAGAGTACATTTATTTAAAACACCTAAGTCTATGCAAAACCGTTATGCACCGATGAGTTGAGTTGAATTGATGCGGCTGCTGGCCAACCCCAGCCCATTGTGATACCGCTGAGGCTCCTGCCTTCACCTTTTCAAATGATCGAACCATTTCGTGTGCCTTATAAAGGCAACGAGATTTCCAACCCTCGATGAAGCCAACTCAGCGAGACAGTCGAAGAAGTGTTTTCCAAGGAGCTTGTGTCGCGCAGATGTCAAGGCTGGACAGTGGCAGAGGTATTCACTTCGGCCCTACAGCTGCAGCAGAAATCCTTTTCCCGTGAAGCCTCATTAAATAGCGTCCAGTTACAATATTATACCAGTCGTTATGTTAGTGGAGCACCGGTCCAGAAGGCTAAGATGTTTTGATTGTTTCACCTTCGACTTTGGCCATAGCTGTCTGGTCATGTTGCACGTGATTTCGTTCAACCATCTTGGGTCAGCTTCCCTGGTAAAGGCCAGCTTAAGCATGTACCTAGCCATGGACAGAGATAAGCCAGCATTTTGTGCGTGTTTTATCGTAGATTGAAGTGTTCCATCCCTTGCTAGTTCATCTGCCATGCAATTGCCTGGGATGCCCCTGTGTCCAGGTACCCAGACCACGCTGAGAGTTTGTTAAGAGAGTTCCTACAATTTATGGCCACTTTTGACGTAATACCGTTACATTGAAGAGATCTGATTGCAGCCTGTCTATCTGAGTAAATAGTACCCGATTGTCCTGCTGCCGTGGATCTGTGCAACCACTCCGCGGCCTCGATGATTGCGAAGAGTTCCAGCTGAAAATGCGGCAGTGGTCCGGTATTCTCATGCTCCTGCTTACTGGGAGCACGGGAGAATAAAATGCGCGACCCACCTTCCCATCAAGCTTCGAGACGTCTGTGAAGATTGCTACTGCTCCCTGGTCCGTTGGTGTTTTCCCACTCGCATCCGTTTGGGATTCTCATAGAGAAAAGATTATCGAAGCATATATTGGAGGTGGTATAGTCCACTTCTGTAAGAGATAATAGTTTTGTATGTTCTGTACTGCATATTTTCTTAGGTTGAGTTGCACTCAATCTTATTCCGTTGCAATCCCTTTGTAGTTTCCCGTATAGGAAGTTGAAAAGAGATAGCAGTGCTTTCAAGGGAGTAGATGGCAATGCTCCCGTCATCAGGATGGACGCCGATCGTTCAACTCTCTCTAAATTGCTCCTGCAGGTGATTTTATCGAACGCTGGCCATCAAACTCTTTTGGGTCTTTTCTTCCCCAATGGGATGGATAGAGGGCATGAGGCCTCAAAAGCGGCGTAACAGACTTTTGTTACAAAGTCTTCTGCTTCATCAATTTTCGACGGTGAGTCAAGCACACCGAGAGAAACAGACCCTGTCCCCGCTTCATCAGGTCTTAACGATAAGCGTCGTTCCTAAACGTCGTCCTGTCACTCCTTTTTCTGTTTCTGTACGCGGCGATCGATGGAGTTCTCATGGCGAGATTAAAAGATATGTATAGATGGTCAGAGAAGGAAGGTTCATTGACTACATGCCAGTTTCTGATCTGGTTAGAAAGTGAGTTCGAAACCAAAGTGATGTCAAGAACCTCCTTCCTGGTAGAAGTTACGAAGGTGGATTTGTTTCCACAGTTACAAATTTCTAAATCGCTTACTAAAACAAAATCTAATGAGAACTCACCTTGGATGTTTATCGCTTCGTGTAGCCGGTTGGTGGTAGAATATCGTCATGAGCGAAGTACGACCAGAGGATGCTCAGTCGCTTCTCATTTAGTTTTAGGTCGATGATGACTGTGTCTGCGTCGCTATGTTGTGAGGGAAGAAAATAATAAAAAGTTTTTCTTAACCAGAATACAAGCCCTGGGCCTACCTTTTCCTGATGCCGATACCGCTTTGTAGGTATCAGAATTTAGTCCACAGATCTTGTCACCCACTAGCCTAAGTCCTCTGCTTTCTCGCAGAGGCGCAGAATGAGGGCAGCTGACGCTGCCTTGTAGTTTTCAGTATCCGATTCGGCACGGATCTCTTCCTCCGGGTCGCCAAACACCAACGATTTCCGGTTAGTGCCAAACATTCTTTCTCTCCTCTTGAGGCGGTTTCATTGCCGGAATCGCTTAAGCTATTGTCCGGGACACTGCGTTGCTTCTCTTTGACCTCGTCAACTTGGGCTATCCTCCAATTGGTGGTGGGTAGCTGCGCATTGCTAAGTTGAATAAGTTCCAGAATATCTTTGGGATCGGACGGCTCTGTTGGCACCGAAGCCCAGGCTCATGGTCTGCTAGACATCTCGTCCCTATGCACAGCCACCAAGTCTGCCCCAGACCAGAACTTACCGACCTTAGTTTTAGCCTATTTATAAGGTTTTACCGCTCCGCCAAAAAATTTAAGTGACCTTTGTGTCCCCCTGCGTCGCGCGCTACGGGTGCATGGACGGGATATCTTTTTAGTATCCCCTACACAGACCCATCAGTACAGATTTCCAGCTATCTTGAGAAATGTATCCGTCCGGGGGCCCCCTGTCTACGAACCCTAGATGGAGATGCTCCTTGCAACCTCGCTGAAGGGTCTTGCAGTTTGGGCGGACGGCTCTTGATGTGGTGCTGCGAGCATGGGCCTCTTGGATCCACTCGAGGTGTTTTCCTGACACCGAGGCCTTTTTGTTGTAAAGTTGGGGTTTCCCGCTGCCTAAACCTACCACCCGCTTCTCACTGGCAACGAGAATGCCTATCGCCCATTTCAAGCTGGCTTTCTGCACCTCCGTCACCTTACCCACTAAGCGCTAAGCTTCTCCATTATCTTGGGAACCGCTTTCTTGTCTCGATGCGCCCTGACGGAGGGCTTGGTGGTGTTGGAGCAGCAGGGGCGTTGATCTGGGTCACTTGCTTTTCTTTTCCCTGTGCGGGCCTGTCAAGACGTACCTATCGGGTCCCAGCCGGCATTTTTGCCTTTTCCTCAAGGGCCGTGGGCTTTTTACCACCTTGTGAGAGTTGCCTCCCCTTTAGGGGCTTAGCACTGGCCCCCATGGGTCTCGATGGCCGAAGGGGTTCAAAAGAAGAATTCGTGCGTGTAGGCCCTTGGCTCAGCCAATGCGGGTCCTGAGGGATTTTGGGACGTTTTGGTAAAGCCGTGTCCAACACCCGCAATTTTACCGTGCAGGGATCCGAGGCTGGATTATTTTTATACATTACAACCTGATTCGTACCGATAGTTCCTGATCAATTCTATTGGAGTTGCCTAAGGCCTATGTGATTTCTTTAATACCCGATCATATCCCTACTCTCCTTGCCAATACGCGGCCGTATGACGGGAGAAATAGGGTAATAGCGCTATCCCACTCCTGTCTTTATCCTGATCTTATGTTCGGCCTAGCCTTGCCATTCCGGTATAGCCTGGAATGCTCCCGTTATGAACTGACTTAATGCCCTAGGTACTCTATTGCCTAATTGCCTATTGCCATTATTTTTCTCTCCGAGAAAGCGATCATCCTCGATGAACGTGTCAACAACTTGCCCTCCTCCTCGATTAGTAAGAAAATCGAACTGTGTCCTCCAAGGAGACGAAGTTACTCTAATTCCATACGAACTCAATTTCTGACAACGTAATCTTCCTATGACTAAAAGAAAACCATGAATCCCATTTCCGTCCATCACGGAAATGGAAATCTAATCTCTTCGAACTCAACACCTACATTCGCCAGTAGAAAGTTAGCAGGTTCACTAACTCGGCCTACTGAACCGCTCTCCCTGTTCCAGGGCTCTATCTCCCGTTTGCCAATCTCTTATCACTCGACCGAGAATTTACCATGTTGTCACCCGACCTAACATTTCTCTGTTCTGAAAAAGTTGCGGCTCCGTCCACCACCCGATACAGCGGTACGGCGCTAATCGCCGTATAGTCCCGCCCACGACCATAAGTTTACCGTACCCGAATTACCTTATCCCCTTCCTACGTTCTGAGGAAGTATGCCTGAAATATCTATAAGGAAAGCACCTGGTTTTCGATCCGGTGTTAGAACTATCCGAATCCAGCCGAGACATAATCTAAATCGGGTTCCAAGAAACCCTTGGTCTTATGACTCAGAGGGGGGCAAATGTATCCACCAACCACCTAACGGCCTCTAGTTGCCTGCCCAAGCGAAATCGACCCTATCGAAACCAGTCCCAACTTGATATGCTGGAATGGAAGAGGATTAGCTCTCATTCACCCTAAAAATATTTATTTCTTTCGACAAGGATCCCTGAATCATACCAAACATTATCTTCAACGCCGTCTTTGAGTCATCCGTCTTATTTCATCCAGCAGTGTTTCGTCGTAGTTGGGGTGCAAAAATCCAACTTCAACTCCCTCACTAGCTCCGAGCTCTCGATGGAAGAGATTTTCTTTTCAGCTCCATCTGCTGAACCATCTCTTCCGGTCGCACCCGTCTAACTTGCATAAGGCCCACTCGATTTTCGCCAACGCTTTCCCTCCCACGAAAGCGATGTAACTACCTTTTCTGCGCCACCTGAAACAAAGGACAAAAGAAAAAATATTGACAGATGAACCACAAAAAAAATATTAAAAAAGCAACAAAGAAATAGAAAACAAAATTGTCACAAACACTACGACAAACCATGAGAACACAACTATTAAAGAAGTATATTACAATATATCGGAATATATATATGGTATATATTTTTAAATCAATTAAAAAATTTTTTTTAGTCAAAATTAAAAACCAAGCAAATTGATAATCTTAATTCGATTATTAAACGAATGAAAAAAAATTCAAAATAAAAAAATAAATTACGCCAGTAATTGTAGTTTAGCTTTGCTGGTGGTATTATTTTCTCCCGCATTAATCAAAGAAATTACACGATAAAGAGTCACTACTTCATTTGGTATTGAACGGTTCGAAAAGATCTTTGCTGATTTTATTGGAGGTTTTGGACTTGATTTGGTAAAGGAGTTCGCTTTGATGCAGAGTGTGAAAAGATGTTCATCCACCGGTTGAATATCAGGACTCGACGATTGAATCTCTCTCAATACCGATCCCAAAACAAATTGCTTCCCAATTTATAGCCGCTTTAGTATATGTCACAAGGATCTATTTTTTTCAGCCCTTGTCCCGTCTTCTTACGAGGACATCAACAAGCTGGACAGCGGCACGCTTCCAATTAAGGGATAGGATATTAAAAGTGCATGCCCTTAAATTATAGACCTTGAAACGTTTATAGTGATCGTCACCAAAAGTGGGGGGTCTCATCCGAGGCTTTGTTTTCTCTTTCATTGAAACTTGTTTTTAACCCGCAACCCTAATTGTAACTATTTACTATTTTGAGAGAACTAAAAGCTTTAATATTTTCTGGTAACTTAATTTAAGGTAAGGTATATTCTCAAAATTTGTTGCTTAGAAGGGAATATGAAGCGGCATTGTCGGTTTTTGGTGATGAAAAAAGGGAGAAAGATCTGAAAACGGCCTTTGAGTACAGCGCAAAAGCGGGATTGTCAGAGACGAGATCTCGAAAAATCCATGAGACAGCCATTTATTTTTCCCGATGTTACAATTTGAAATGGTAAATTTTTTTAAAATTTTTTTTTTGGAACTAATTTGTATTCGAAGCGAGAAAAAATATGAAAACATGAGTTGTAAAATGTTATACATACAATATATTTGGAAAACAAACGCCGGTCTCAAAACAGTTTCAACGGTTTATTCGTTGTGAGCGATCAGCCTTCCCGAAACTTAAGTTATGCAATGATAATAAATAGTATCATGAAGTGCATTCATTTATTAACATTCCCAAATATTTTCAAAATTTTTCATTCAATATTTCCTGAGAAAAAAAATATTTAATAAAGCGTTGCACAATTTTTTTTTAATTGCATATTGTAAAGAAACCAATTAACTTTTAGCAAAAATATATATCATGTATATATGTATAATATTATAATATTTTCCTATACTTAGTTTTAATTTTCCTTCCAGCATGAAAATGCATAGGCCCATTTCAGAAATTTCTTCATAATTATATTATTGAGTTATGTTATTTGATTTTATACGAAGGCTGCTATATGTATTTCTGGCCTAGGCAACACTGAGTGTTGCCAGGTGCAATCTGACATTTCCATTGGAAAGTTTGACATTTGTTAGCATAACATCACTCAGAACGTTTTGTCATTTAATTGTGAATTGTTTTATTAACAGGGAATTAAAAAATTCATCTCGACCAAAAAATGGAATTAACTCGTGAACATTTTCGTGCGATCATTTTTCACAACTTTCGACGTGGATTATCACGACAAGAGTGCATCGATGAACTAAAATCTTTGTATGGCTATGAAGCACCATCCTATAGCACTGTAAAAAACTGGTACAACGAGTTCAATCGTGGCCGACGCTCGCTCAAAGACGAATTCCGTGAAGGTCGTCCAAAAACAGCCATTGTGCCAGAAAACATCGATGCCTTACGTGAACTGATAATGCAAGACCGTCATGTAACATACCTTCAAATAGAGGCATGCCTATGCATTTCTCCCACCAGCATACATTCGATATTGCATCAACACCTGGCCGTAAAAAAGGTATGTTCTCGTTGGATCCCGCACAATTTGTCACTCGCTCAAAAAAAGGCTCGTGTGGATTGGTGTAAAGAAATGCTGAAAATTGTGATCGCGGTGCTTCAAAAGACGTTTATAAGATCGTCACAGGTGACGAATCATGGATCTATGCGTATGAGCCCGAAACAAAACAGCAATCGACCTTGTGGGTCTTCCAAGACGAGCCAGCGCTTGAGCAACGTGGGACGGTCAATTCTGAGTGGAACCCTACCATTTGTTTGGCTGAAGTCTTCGGAGAAATTCGAAAAACGAACAAGAGAAGACGAATCATTATGCACCATGACAATGCGAGCTCTCACACATCGGCTCAAACCAGCGCCTCTTTGACCGGCCAAAACGTCGAATTGATGGGTCATCCGCCGTACAGCCCTGACTTGGCACCCAATGACTTCTTTTTATTCCCATACATCAAGAAAATAATGCGTGGTCAACGATTCTCGTCGCCAGAAGATGCTGTTCAAGCATTCAAAAACCATGTTTTGGAGGTGTCTCAATCGGAGTGGAAAAAGTGCTTCTTGATGGAGAATATTTTGGAAAACAATAAAACCATTTTCATTGATAAATATTCGTATTTTCATTATTAGGCCAGAAATATATATAGCAGCCCTCGTAATAGCCTTTTTTCTGACGATTATTACTAAATTATGGTAGTGTTTTGTTTCTCTAATATATCCTATAGGTCTTTTCGATTTCGCGCAACCGCTGTCGCTACAAATGACCCCGCAACCGCTTGAAGGTTAAACGAGCTTAGCGTTGCACCTTTTATTTTGTATATAGTATACATTTATATACATATATATTTTTTAAAATGGTAATGTTTATGAGCATTTTTTTTTTTATTTTTATTTTTTATTTTGTGTTTGGACGGCCCTAGAAATTATGAGGCCGAAAATTGATGGTTGAGCCATCAAGCCGCCGATGATAGATATAGTAATATTTGGGAGTAGACACCGGCGCCGAGTGTGAGCCTGGTCGGAGTACAACGATGAAAATTAGTGTCCGCTAGCCTAATGAGCTGAAACTGTGTTGTAACAGCAGAGTAGATATTCGTGGCGGGACTCGAGCGGCTGTAGCGTACGACCATTCTAGCTTATGTCACTGCTTGAACAAGAACTTTGGGATCTCTCCAACTTTAGTTGACTCACGTTGATAGTACTGGTTGGCGCGCAAGAGCCAATAGGGCGCAGACCAAGTGAAAACGGCCGCTCGCTTCGATGGGTACTATAGCCGTTGGCGCTATGGCGACAAACTGTCGCAATATTGGTGGAGGTGCCGCGTTTCTATTTAGACGACCTGACCTGAATCCTTCTAAAGAAGACGTTGAATTGCAAGGGCATTTTTGGCGGTTATATGGCTTAGCTATGTTAGAATTGCTGTGACGCGGGCAAAAAGGACGTGTTTCTGCCCGAGCTGTTGTCGTGTCAGGAAGCCTGTGTGAGATGGGAGAAATAGACGAGCTCCATGCTTGCGGTCTAAGCGATATAAAAATTGAGATGGACGGAAAGGACGTGTTTTCGCACCACCCTTTCTACCTATAGCGACGTAGAGATTTAGTTGGGCGGAAAGGACAACTCCGCAGTAGCGGTTGAAATCGTCATGCTTCTGTACACTCGCCCCTTGATGATGGATTTTCCTTCTCCCGCTCTTCCTTTTCTTCTTCTGCTACTAGTTGACTCCACGATTTGTTATGGTCAGTGATGTCAATTGATAACGCACTATCATCACTGTCATCTTTATAGAGAACTTCATCCGATGTCTGATTTGGAGATTCCTCCGCCATATGCAGTATGGAATGGTGCTTTGCTTCTCATGGCACATATGATACCTGTCCTTGCTAGTACAAGTTTAGATCTTATGAAATGGGCTTAGGCAATTAGAGCAATATTTATGTTTTAAAATAGATTTTCTTAGGCCAATTTTGTGCGGTATATAGGGCACAGTCGAGCCCCATGGCTCCATCCACACAGGCGACACGAAACCGTAAATTTTTCCGCGCTTTATTGTTCTCCGCGGGATGCCGTGACACGGTGTATACTACAAGTGGACGGATATAAAAGTATCATTTATATTGGCCGGTGAAGGCTGCAAAGTTGTATAAAACACTGCTGCAGGATTAGAACTATTTGATATTGTGTAATCGTAATACTTTGGTGTCGTGTGACTGTGACCTTTTTAAATATTTTTGTGAGTCTAGCATTATTAAAAACTATTTTGGAGAGTTTGAGCTGAGTTATTGATTTTAATGTCTATTACAGGAACCGACAGATGGTGCTGTTGGAGATATTTTTTGCTTATTATATGTTTCGAATTTTCGTTATCGAGAAGAAGAACTTAATATAGATGCGTTCTAGACATTAATAAGTATATATGAGCCGTGGTCAACTCTTTAGCATATTCCGTTCAGTTAGGAACTCGCTAGTCACCATATCGGAGTATAGTGAAGCGGATTAGCCTGTGTGATTACAAGAGAATTGCAATGGTTAGTAAACTTGTTATAAGAAAAAAACATTAGTGTTAGCAATAAAGCTCAACAACAAATTTGGGACACTTACATATAGCCTATTTCCATCGAGCACTTAAATGCATTTAAGGCCTCTGTTAAGTGAATGAAATGTCAAACGTTTCCACCGAAAGTGAGTTAACTCAAACAGCTGATTTTTGTTTACACTTTCAGTTTTCAAAATTTGTCACAACTATTGAAATCATGATATCAAGAGACCGCATTCATTTTATTTGGCTATTTATGGAATCTTATGATTTGCAAGTGCAGATTATTGCTGCATGGACAAACGCTGCTGTAACGAAAATGCTTTTATGCATGTTTCCATTCTCACTTTTGCTTGTTTGTTTCCTTAAACTTTTTATTTTGTTCAATCAACTGATAGCTGCCAGAGCTACGAATATTTTTATGTTGAGGGGATCGTTTGCGATTCCGCAATTGCTTTTTTTTTCTTTCTTGTTATATTTTTTTTAAAGAGCAGAAGCATTATCTTCTCCTATTACATAATATATGCATTATGTTAAAACTAATGCAAAAAAGTAATTTTTGCAGAAAAAATTTCACCATGCCAAATAAAAGTCCCTCATTAAATCCGAAAATACACGACTCTGGCAAGAAATATACAGAAACTTCCGAAATGTTTACATTAGTAGTGACAGCATCGACATTTTTTTTCGCCGCCTCGAGGATCGTTACCCAAAACTACAAGTGTAAGTATTTCAAGGTATGTAAGGTGCCGCTGCCCATTTGGTTGATGTCCTCGTAAGAATAAAGGCTGACTTCACCGCCGTCCAAGAAGTGCGATGGACGGGACAAGAACGAAAGCGAGTAGGTTATTGTGACATTTACTACAGCGGCCATATAAAGGAGCGCAAATTTGGTGTCGGATTTGTGGTGGGAAAAAGACTCCGTCGTCGAGTACTGGTATTCGCCCCGGTGGATGTGTGTCTCGCCACAATCCGCATCAAAGCAAAAATTTTCAATATATCGTTGATTTGCGCCCACGCGCCGACGGAAGAGAAAGACGATTTGGCCAAAGATGCCTTTTACGAGCGCCTAGAGCATACTTATGAGCGCTGCCCCGACACGATGTGAAAAACGTGCTTGGAGATTTTGATGCCAGGATGAGCAAAGACGGTATCTTTGGTGCGACAGTTGGGAAATTCAGCCATCACAACGATCCAGCACAAAAAAATACATCAAGCTACTTAACTGTCGCCTGATCGAAAAACACAAAACCAGATCGATCATGTTGTGATAGACGGAAAACATGTCTCCAGTGTTCTTTACGTGCGTATACTTCGAGGTCCCAACATCGATTCGGACCCCTATCTTTTTGCAGCGAAGATTTGCATCCGCCTCTGTGTGCCAAAGAGCGCCCGTCATCAAACTGTGGACGGAATTTTAAACTCCCTACGTACAGGTGCAAACGAAACTATTGGATTTCGTAAAGGTCGCAAAAACAGCTGGTGAGACGAGGACTTTCGTATCACAGTGAAAAATAAGCAACGTTGCGATCGACCACTACACGTGCGGGATGGGATAGATAACGAGAATTGAAGAGAGAAGCAAGACGTATCTGCAGACAAAAAACGAAGGAGGCCGAGATGCGTGAGTATGAACAGCTTGAGAATCTGGACGACAATTCTATGAAAAGATACGAAGGCTTACAAAAGGTTTAAAGACCGGAGCAGACTCTTGTAGGACACAAAGAGTTGATCTAGTGACGGATACCCAGAGTATATTGAATTTATGGAGGGATCACTTATCCAGCCTGCTGAGAGAACATTCACTAGCTTTTACCACAGAAGCGGTTTAAAAACCGATAAACTGTTTTAGAAACCAAATAATTATTGAAGAGACTGAGTTACCATCCAAACGAACCTTTATTATTATGAAAATAAAACAAGCCACAATATTTGTTTTCGTGAAAAAAGTATTCCCTTAGAAATTGTTTAGGTACTTATGAATACGAATGTGGTAAACGCAATCCATTCTAGTTTGCCTATTTGGCACACATTCAACATGACCTAGTCCGATTGTTTCAAAACTTATCGTAAATAAAACTCCAAGCAATTATGTTGTTGATGGTGGTGGATTATTGTCGACTGTGTGAGCTAGATATTAATTAAAAAATGTGTTAATTAGAAGTTGGCTCGAAGGACTAATATTACGTATATACTCGTATATGTGAAGCTCGAATGAGAAATAATATACGCAAAGTATTCTAATAAAAAATATCCTACAACATTTATAACGTTTTGTAAAGAAAACACGAAACCTACGTGATATTATTTCATTGGGACCGATATTAAAGTCGATGTGCAGAACAGGTACAAAATTTTCAAGTTTCAAACAACTTTTTTATGGTCCTTCGAGGTCAACACCGACCAGAACAGAAAACAAGTACAACCCACCGCCGCTCCTCCGTGCACTCGTCGTAGAAAATAAAATAATTAAAAGCAATTCTTGAATTTTAACACAAATAAGTGCACTCACGCATGCATACATACATACTACAAGAATCGAAAAAGTGCAAATACATACATAAATACAAAATTAAAAAAAAATTCCACAGCATCACAGTTGAAGAAAAGGAATGCAAAAGTAAGAAAACCTAAGTAGTAAGTAAATAAATCTTTCGATTTTTTTGAAAATGTATGTGTACGTTTGTATATATACTCATATACATATTCACATATATAATTACAACAAAAACAGAAATTAGGGAAACTATGATAAAGTTAAAAGGCGTACTTTTCATTCCTGCCAGAAACATCAAAAAAATCCTTGACATACCATATACGTGTATGTATACATAAATATGTACATGCGTGTATGTAATTATGGTCTTTTCCGTCAGATTCCTAAAATATTTAATCCGCAAAATCAATACGAATTTTGATTGATTCTATTTTTGTTTAATATTTATACTTTTACTTGAAATTGTACTTATTTTTATACACAAATTAATAAATTTCGCGAACTGAACTCACTTTGTATACGAATTCGAGTTTTAACCTTAAACTTTAGTAGAAAATTTTAATTTTAAGTAAAAATACTGGGCTGTATGAATATGAATTTTGCTGACTGTATGTACCTACATAACAAAAACCCCTAATTGTAGTTTTAATTTGTCTACTTGAAACACTGAGCATATTCCCTCTTTTCGGCGAACCAACACCCAAAATTTATTATGGATGAGTGCATAAGTTCGTGCCCGATTCCGCTGGATGCCGTACGAATCGTTTGAGAGTGGCGCTCGTGAAAGAAATATATACATATTATATATCGTTGGAAAGGTGACAGCCCGAACTGTAAATCAAGCATAAAATAACTTCATTTTGATTTGAGTTGCTTAGTGAAAAGACGCATGGAAGATGAACAACGAAAAATATCATATGCGTCATATTATGTTATACGAATTCCGCAAAGGAAAAACAGTGGGCGCTGCAACTAAAGATATTCGCGAAGTTTATTTGGACCGTGCTCCAACACTCCGCACAGTAAAGAAATGGTTCGCGAAATTTCGTTCTGGAGATTTTAACCTCGAAGATCAACCTCGCAGTGGACGGCCTTCTGAGCTTGATGACGATGTTCTAAGGACTTTAGTTGCGAATAACTCACGCATTTCGACGGAAGAGGTTGCCAGTGAATTGAACGTCAACAAATCAACTGCGTTTCGTCGTTTAAAAAAGGTTGGGTACACTTTGAAGCTCGATACATGGGTGCCACATCAGTTGAGTGAAAAGAACAAAGTGGACCATATGTCAACAGCAATTTCTTTGCTTCGACGGATCAATAACGAACCTTTTTTGGATCGGCTCGTGACTGGTGATGAAAAATGGGTCCTGTACAACAATGTTCAACGCAAAAGAACATGGAAACAGGCACACGAAGGGGCGGAACCGATGTCGAAAGGTGGATTGCATCCGATGAAGGTACTGCTGTGCATTTGGTGGGATATCCGAGGCGTGATCTATTTTGAGCTCTTGCCAGCTGGAGAAACGATCACTGCCAACAAGTATTGTCAGCAATTGGTCGAATTGAAGAAAGCAATTGATGAAAAACGTCCGATTTTGGCCAATCGCAAAGGAGTTCTTTTCCATCATGACAACGCCAGGCCACATGTTGCAAAACCGACCCTGGCCAAACTGAAGGAGAGGAATTGGGAAATCATGCCGCATCCCCCATATTCACCCGACATTGCACCTTCTGATTATCATTTGTTTCGATCGCTGCAGAACAATTTGAATGGAAAAAAATTTAAAAATGTGGAAGACGTCAAAAACCACCTTGACACTTTTTCAACGAGAAACCGCGCGATTTCTATGAATCAGGCATCCGTAAATTGGTTGAACGTTGGGAGTGGATTGCCGAACATGATGGCGAATACATAATTGAATAATAAAAGCGCTTTCTTCAAAAAATTTCAATTTTAGTTTGCACTTGAAATCGGGCACGAACTTATGCACGAACTTATGCACTCAGAAATTTACTTTTCTGACATCTAGGCTCCTCATAAAAAACCATCAGCCGTTCGGAGGCGACTTAGTAAAACTGTAGATCCATCCATTTGTTGGAAAAACATCAAGACGCAAAACCACAAATTGAAGTAGTAGCCCGATCGAAAATCGCTTCAGTACTTAACAAAGCGCCAAGCGAACCAAAGCTGAACTTATCAATTTACTGCATTGATAGCCGTCCTATCTTAGCTGATCACTCTTAGATAGCACCACAACGAAAAAGGCAATAGCCAACGAATTGCCACATGCATATGCAGATGAAGATATACATCAAATATAGAAATTTTCGGTATTACAGAGCGCAGCTTAAAAAGTCTGTTTTCTCTCCACTGCGACACGGCAATCTTCATCGTACCAGCTGCTTTTGCGACCTTTCCGAGACCCAATAGTTTCCATAGCGGCGGTACTTAGGTAGTTTAAGATGTCGTTCCACAACTCCATTATATCAAGTTGCTGACGAGTGCTCTCGGAGAGCAGGTGTGCAAGCCGAGTATAAAATCGTTCGGCAGTTTATTGTGATTACAGCTTATCGACGTCGAACTTTCTTTGTATTTGTTGACGGACGTTGCGACAAGATACTGATCCGATTCGACATTACTTCCTCGGAGAATGATGTGTGTATAGATGCATGTCTTCCGTTTATCACAACATGATCGATTTTGGGTTTTTCGATCTGAAAACAGCCAAGTAGCTAGGTGAATTTTCTTATGCTGGAATCTAGAACTACCCGACGAAGTCGATGAGCCTAACCCATTTGGGAATGTTTCGTCGTGAAAGCTGAATTTTCCAACAGCTGTGCCGAAGATAACTTTTTGGCCCAACCTGGCGTTGAATTCGCCAAGTACAATTATGACATCGTAGCGGGGGCAGCGCTCATAATTACGCTAGGGGTGCTCATAAAAGGCATCCCTGGTCACATCGTCCGATTCTTCCGTCGTTACATGGTCACAAATTTGCGTTTTATTGAAAAACTTCATTTTGTTGTGGGTTGTGGCAATAAGTTTATTCGCACCTTCATCCGTCCTTGTCTCGTCCATTGCACATCTTGGGTATTTATTAACACTTAAGGGAACATAAAAATTCTCAGCTTTCCCTTTTATACTTCGTTCGCGCTACGCAATAGAACACAAGAGAAGTATACTCTCAGCTACTTGCTCTTCTACTGAGTAGTGTGCACACTCTCGCTCTCTCGTACTCTTTTTGCTTGCTATGTTTTAGCATTGGTTAGCTTCCCTTCTCATCGTCAGCAACTTAAAGAAATCAAAGCATTGATACCTATACATGCAGGGAATAGGTAGAGTAGTACGCAAAAATTTTAGTTATGGTATATACTAGTATTTTCAAAACGAAATTATACCAGTTTGTTGAATATCAGAATTATACCAGTTTGCCATAAGAATACAGAACTCATAAGTAACTAAAACCCTGATCACACATTATTAGACTTGCCGGTACAAAAATAACCACTAATTATTGTGGTTTTTTATATTTTTTCTACTGTAAAAAATGTTGATCAGTCTTAATTAAGCTTCAAAAATCGATCGATATCTGCACCACTTCTTGGAAAGAAATAAGATGGTCACCAGCTAACTTCCCGTGAAAGGAATTTTTCAAAATCATTCTCAAATGTACTTGAACACCCGAAGAAATCGAATTAGTTTTTGACTAGTACGGTGCAGACTGGATTGAGTTCTCAACTGGTATGAAGCTGATGCGTACGCTGACAATTGACAGTTCGTAGGGCATCGCCTTGTTAAAAATACCAGTTACTTACATAGAATAAAGAGGGAAGATGAACTAAACACCAACTAAAACATGTAAACTAGTTGGATTCTAGCTAACAACTAGTACTTTTCCCTGCAAGGTATTTTAAAGTGTTAACACATATACCTATACATATACGAGTGCTGAATAATACCATTGGCGATAGAAGATAGATTTCTTCCAACTATCTTTTCATCTTGGCATAAAAATTATAAGATATATCCATATAAGTTAACGATTTTAGTTATTTGCTTTCATAAAAATATCGTTTAATATTTTTTGGTCTAATCGACCTGTTGTATTTGAGCTTTAATTAAAGACTGAGTTCTACAAAATTCTTACAACTAAATTATAACTGGTCCTTCTCTTACTGGAGTTTTATTTAATATTGCCCAGCTGACACTGGCTTTACTGACGGTGTAAAATGTGCAATTTAAATGTTGTTGGAGAATGATTTTAACTGCTGATGCTGATTTTGCTGACGAGGCGTCTGGATTGATTTTATGGGAGTTCTGCAACTGAAAAGTTAACAGTTGCCATGTTAATACTTCTTTCTATAAAAACGTTCGTCCTCGTTATTAAAAATATGGTAAATTGTTGAGCTTGTAAGTTGGATGACCACTCGGGAGGTTATTGAATTCACTTAAAACGATATTTGTTTGAAGAATTTGATTATCGTCCCCGCTTGATGTTGCTATTATTTTGGTTTACTACCAGTATTTGAAAAGTACTATTTTGGAGGTGCAGGTAGCAATAACTGCTACAAGGGAAAGTGTATTGTTGGATATCGGAGCGGCCTTTGGAAAGTTATTTTTCCTTTCTCCTTTAAAGATTCCAACTCCATTCGGTCTTTTTCGGCTGGTGTAGGTTGCAAGACCGCAAGATTTGCAGCAACTGGGATAAATGCGTAATTAGTATAGGTTTGGTTATTGATTTTCTATGATGAAGTAAGGAAGTTTATAAGTTGTGTCTCTCATATATTTCTTTTAATTTAATCAGCAAAAAAAAATTCCCATGAAAGTTGTTTAATAATATAGTTTTATTTCTTGAATCCTCGGAATATGGCATCCATTACTTGAGCTGCATGATGAGTTTGGACTATTTATAATTCCAGATATAAATACATTGCAGAAAACATGAGCGAAGACCTCGTCGAATTTTAAATTTAAAAAAAAATATATGTAGAAAATCCTTCAACCTAATAATGAAATAATGAATTATACTTACCCTATTACTTTCCAAAACATACCCAAATACTCACCATACTGAATTTACTCCCATTCCAAACACACACACCACCAACCCTTTTTCCGTTAATACTCTGAAAGAGAAAACAAAATAATAATGTATATAAATATGTATGTGATTTAAACTTTAAATTATTATCATTTTTCGCTCGCTAAAACTCGACGGCTGTGTCCCCAAAAATAATATAAATATTATAAAAAAGAAACTAAATAAAAAAAATAAAATAAACTCGTGAATAATATTTAAAGAAAAAAAATGTTTTAATTAAACGCGGAAAAACATAAAATAAATAAATACAGCTAGTAGCTGATATACATGGTGCCGAAACCCGCTCGGAAAGAACTGTAAAAGAAAGATATTTTATATTAAAAATTAAAATAATTTTAAATAATTTTTAACATAATTTTAAAGCGATCGAAGTTAAAAAAACGTAAAACGAGCGAAAAGTCGGGTTGTCAGAACTCGGGCTTTGAAAAAAAATTTGTGAGTGCTGTGACCAAAACAAAAATATTTATAGATATACACGTATATAGGTATATACACATATTGAAAGTGCCGGGTGAAAATACATACAAAACATACAAAATTAAAAACATATAAAAGTTTAAGAAAAGTACATACGGTGTATGATACCTCCTCATCATATGGTACTTATACATACAGATTTCTAAAAAGTAATAATAATAAAATAAAAAGGTTTATTACGTCTGCGCAAAATTACAAAATCCGCTAAACTATTTCATTCTCACAATATATAATATACATAGCGGGTCCCTAAGGTCGGTAAATGAAAATCCTATATATGAAAAACGCGCGCTTTCCCCATCAAAAGTATATATTTAATACAAAAAAACCGCTTATTATACCTATATCCTATATAACACCAGGACCAGAATCGGGCCAGCTGCTGATCTCATACATCCTCCCACGTATATATATATTCTCAGTATATACACCCCAACTGGCCCGAAACTCATTCCAACTGGGCCAGAACCGGATCAGTGTAAACACATTACACTGCCCAAAGTCACCACTTCATAGCAAGTCACCGCTACCCAACCGTGGTACTCGTATATATTGTACATACACATATATACATAAAGTGTTTTTTTTTCATATTCCGGCAATTTCCACTTTTTCGCTATTTACAAAAGCAAGCGGGCAAAGATACGTATGCACATAAGTATACATACGTACATACTCGTATAAGCTAAGCAAAGCACCCAGCATACAAAAAGAGGTATAATAAAAACCCAGTATATATTTATACATTGCTGTGCTCAGACGCGCTGAGACAGTACAGTACACAACACAAAAGCTACCCACTAAATAAATTATTTAAAAAATAACGTATATACATACATATACATATATAAATATAAAAAAATATTTTATATTAAAATTTTATAAAATCAATATCTCACAATGGAGGACAAAATGGAGAAACCCCAATCCCTCCACCCCCTTACAGGACCCCGAACTCGCTCGAAATCCGAGGCGGAAGAAGAGGAATTCTCCCAGTTGCATAAAAAATTTTTATATGAGTTATCCAGAATGGAAAAATTCTGCGGTAAATGGTGGACGACTAGTGAAGAGACTCACTCCGAAGCAGCCCTTAAAATTTCCAAAGACCATCTGGAAAGGCACATGGAACTAGTGGAGGCAGCCAACCAAAACAAAGCCCCATCACAGGAAATGGAGTATCTACAGAAAGCTGGGACCCAATGCTTGTCTACCTCTGCTCCTCAAAACTGCCGGATGATACACTAGCGCTCTGGGAGCAATCACTCAACTCAAGGAAGGAGTTACCTCGATGGTCAGAAATGGACCAATTTCTGACAGCTCAGTACGAGGTCGTGGAGCGACTCAGCGCATACAGACCCAACAAGCCGAAGATCAGTCAGCCCAGCAACCCCACGGAAACCGGCGGTCCCTCCCCCAACATTCAATTATCGGAACAAAATACAATCGTTCCATACTCAAAACAAAAGGCAAGTTTCATGTAAACTATGCCAATCAAACCACTCGATGATAACGTGCGCCAAATTTCGAGAACTGTCCGTCTCAGACCGGAACAAGTACATTGAAGACAACAACTACTGCAAAAATTGCCTGGCGTACTCGCATTTGGAGAAAGATTGGAAAAGCAACTTTACGTGCGTTTACTGTCAAAGACGTCACCACTCCCTCCTCCATTACACTGCGAACAACCACACACCTTACCCCCCAAAACCTCAAAGAAACTTCACTACTTCTCAAGTGACAGTCGAGTAAGAACAGCCCTGCACCTCTAAACAGGCATCAAAAAACTCAAAGGCAAATGAAAGCGGTGGAACAAAAACTCTATCCCACTATTCGAGTAACAAAGAAAGGACATTGCTTCCCACAGCAAATATTCACATTCTCCACAAAGGAGAAGTAAGTCACATCAGAGCTCTCATTGACCAAGGCTCTCAAAAAACTTTTGTAACATCCTGTATACAAAAGTCACTTGGTCTCCCCACCGTAAAAGCCAACTACCAAATTCTTGGCATGGGCGGTAACACAGTCCAAAACTCGAATAGAATATGCTCTATTACGATATGCTCAGCTAATCAAACAGTAACAATCGCGGCTTAAGCGATAATACTGCCTCAATTGACGTACACTCTCCCATCCTTCAAAATAAAATAAGTAGATTTAACAGAATGTCTCTCACTACCATTAGCAGACCCCAACTGCTTTACATCAGCTAGAATATACATGGTCATTGGTAGCGATATAATCCCAAAAATACTCACTCCAGGCCTCAATAATGTAGGCGGCAGCTTAATAGCCCAAAACACAATATTTGAGTGGATATTAAGTGGACCAGTTGTGGAAGAAATCTCATCATTCTCTACTCAGGTGCTTCTAACCCTTCAGAATCACTAGGAGAATTACTCAGGATGTTCTGGGAACAAGAAGAGGTACCACCGGCCCCCACATACACAGACGATGATGAATATTGTGAAGCGCTCTACAAAAAACCACCCATCGACGAGAAGATGGTCGGTATGTAGTAAAGATGCCATTCAAGTCAGCACTCCCGGACTCCACTGCGTTTAAGGCAGCATTCACACGATTTATAGGACGAAGAGGCATTCCCCGCAAGATAATGTCCGACAACGGCAAAACTTTCGTAGGAGTACAGCGAAGTCTACAAAGAGAACTATCCTCCTTCCTTGAGAAAGTTTCGGACAAAACCACAACAGAATATGCCATTCACGGACTTACATGGCAATTTATACCGCCTTACGCTCCACATATGGGAGGACTTTGGGAAGCGGCAGTGAAAAGCTTCAAAACTCACTACACTAAAGTCGCTGGAAATCAAAAGTTCACCTTCGAGGAGCTTACCATTCTCTTAATACGCATCGAAGCGGTACTCAACTCCAGACCACTCGCTCCTATGTCTCCAGATCCCGAAGACTTGAAGGTACTAACCCCAGGCCACTTTTTACGAGGCGCACCCTTACTCTCGATCCCTGAGCCAAACTCAGAAAACCTCTCACTCATTAATAAATGGCAAAAATTAAGATTACTCCATCATCAGTTCAGCAAGCGCTGGAAAACTGAATATCTCCACCATCTTCAAAAACGCTATAAATGGAAAGGATCCCAGCGAAATATGAAGGAAGGTGATCTCGTCGTCATCAAAGACGACCTCCTACCCCTAAACGAATGCTGACTAGGTCGCATAACGAAACTGCACCCCGGACCCGACCAAAACGTTCGCGTGGTAGACATCCGCATTCAAGGCGAAACGGTCACCCGCAACATAACCAAACTCTGCCTTCTGCCACCCGCTTAGCTATACATCCTACTCTCCCCCTCTCTCGAAAAGCTAAACTCTGCACACCTCCACTCTCCAACATCTCATACTAAAATTGCTTTTCGAACGATGTCTTTTCAGATCACAGAACATCGGCAAGTGTCGACTGTGCTGCCGCACTGTCGTGCGTTCCTGGCAATGACTCCAGACGAGGGATATGAGCCTGCGTAGGTGCATAAATATTGTATCAACTGTGTGACGACATCGGACGCGACGGGAAGCTGTAATTCTTCAGACAGCTGCCACCGCTGTGGACTCGCACACCATACTCTACTGCACAGCTCCACACGCACGCCATCATCACGAACCACGCCCAGCAATTCGCAGAGAACCCCCAAAACCACCACGCGGTAAACCTGTCGCTAGTGGACGAGTCCAGACACCGAAAAGAGCAAAAAAATCGTGAAAAAGCAGGAAGTCCCAAAAAGAGCAGGTCACCGGAAAATTGACGCCCCAAAATCCCGAAGTGGATCTACCTCGGCCCTCCAACGTCGACTCACTGGTCTGGTCAGCGAAGCCAAGAAGGCGGTACAACAACTGAAGGACTTGGTGTATGTGTATTGGGTAAATTTGTGAAATTCCTTCCATGCTTGCTTCTGAAGTAAAAATTCCGTTTGTTACTGAAGGGTTGAATCGTCTTTTTGAAATTGAAAGCAATTATTCTACAGAGTAGTTCGACAGTTTTTAAAAATAATGGCATTTGTTTAAATTTTCAAGTCGGCGTCTTTAAGAGTTTTGAAGATATGTTGTAGGTTGACGGCGTGCTCATCCTCGGAATTGCTAAAGAGGACGATGCCGTCAATGTAGGCATAGCATATTTTGCCAATATGGTAAAGAAATGACATCCTTCTTCACCTTATTGGCTAAAATGGCAAAGAGCCCTTTGTATATGGTGCATTTTGGAGTTTGAATGATAATCTTGTGAACTCGTATTTACCATTGTTTACTCAGAAAATGAATTTCTCTATATTCGATTCTTTAAGTGCGATTTGGTGGAATCCACTTTTCAGATCCAACCCCGAGAAAAATTTATATTTCCCAAGTTGAGAAAGCCATCATTAATTTGGGATGTTGGGTAGCGATCTGCAATGGTAATTGCATTAAGCTAGCGATAATCAATTACAATTCTGTATTATTTTTACCCTGAGGGTCAAGTTTTTTTGCAACAACCCAAACTTGAGAAAATGTGAATGCAAGCTTCGAGGCTTTTGGGACCATCATTCCCAAAATTGCCATGAAATGAGCGCAGTGATGAAAGAAGGTAAAATTTTAATTTATTGTCTGTCTTGAAAAGATTAATAAATGTGTATTCTTTTACCGGTATGCATTGCAAAATAATTTATTTCATTTTTTGAAATACCAGATGACTTCCAATGTACCAAACGACGGTTGGATATAATTTTTAGCGAAACCTGTATCAATTAAAATGGTTCTATTTTGACACTCTTTAGTCTGCATTAAAAGTAAGGAAGCGAAGAGTGATTTAGTCCTAAAAATGGAGGTCAGTCAAAGCAATTGTCGACTTCGCTAAAATATGCCATGTCTTCGCTTCGTTTGTCAGTTATTGTCTGGGGATTGTTATGGTCAAGATCTCTCACAGGATTTGACTCTATGTGGCAATTCCTTTGGACTTTGTTGGGGATTGGTGGATTTCCCGTTGGAGGTATTTTATTCGTCGAGTCAGTAGGACGAGCCCTTTTCATGTATTTTGCATTTCTAGTTCGTATTGAACTATCAATATCCGTGGGTTCAGGACGTGGTAAAGGTTTTGGAAATGGCTGAGGTGGTGGATTGTGTGACTGCTGCTTGTGAAATTCATGTAAAGATAGGTAAGACGGACTTGGAAGGTGTGCTAATTCGGGGTAAAAAGTATTGTTTACCCTTCTTGAAGGGAGGGGTGGATGAAAATCTTGAGGTTTTCTGGCATGATAATGTGTATTGTGAGCATAATAGTATCTAAAGTTTTGATTTTCTAACTTCAAAGAAAAATGTAGAGCCTAGGGAAGATCTACTGGCTCTCTCATACAAAGAATCCACCTTTTAGCCTTGAATGAAAGTGTCGAGCGCATGGAGCATGGATTCTGCACCGACTACCATACATCCTAATTTACTAAGGTTGAGGGACAGGTGTGAATATACCCTCGGTAAAATTCTTGAATGGTGAGGTTGCCCTGCATTAATGAAGTCATCAGCGTAATAAAGTGTAAGGCATTTTGTAATAGCCTTCCAAGAGGCGAGTTATAAGATTCGAGGCCAATGGCGCCATTACCAACGATTTTGTTCCTCATAACAATCCGCAATATTTTGGGGTTCCCCTTTTTGTTTCATATATCTGCAGTACTCGTTCAACACTTTTTCCATGAATTAAGTTCTCCTTGATTACCTGAGAATTCCCGTAGGCATCTCACCACATCCAGGATTTTGTTCTGCCATGTTGCTCGTCAAGCTAGGGTCTATGGTTAAAAAGAAAACTTGGAGTTTGGGTTGATTTCTGCTTGAAATAGATTCTGTCCTCCTTCTTTTAAAACGCTGCTGACAATTCCTGTTATAATACTTTTCAGGCGTTCCATTGTAACTTCGGTTGCACTTAAAGGATTATTACATGGCGAAGAAAATGGAAGATGTACGTTTTGCACATGAGGTCGGATGAAGTTATTAGGGTTTGACATAGTTTATGACTCTTTTGTTTTACGAATTTTTATTATTGGGTGTATGCATTAATTCGTGCGGTTTTCTAAGAGAGGGCTCTACTAGTATTATTTCGCGTTGTGTTCATCTGTGGCTATATTCATTTCAAAGGTACTGTCATTCCGCGTCGTTTTCAGTAGATGTCATTTGTTTTAGCGTGAACAACAATTTGTTTCATTCAATTGAAAATGTCGAAATTTGTACCAGATAAAGTGTTTTTGCGGGGAGTTCTTCTTCATTACTTTAACATGAAGAAAAGTGTTACCGAAAGCCATCGTATTTTACTGGACGTTTATGGTGACCATGCTTTAGCCGAACGAACGTGCCAAAAGTGGTTTGCACGGTTTAAAAGTGGCAATTTCGACTTAGATGACGGACAGCCAAAACAATTTCAAGATAAAGAATTGGAGACATTGCTCGACGCAGATGCATGCCAGACGCAAGAAAAACTTGCAAAAGTATAAGGAGTTGATAAAGACAAATTTTTCACAATAAAGTCTTAATTTTCGAAAAAACCGCACGAATTAATGCTTTAGGTGGCCTTATATTCTAGAGTATCCCTTATGTACTGAATCGTAGAGATTAACTATCCGCCCGAAGGTGGTTGATTGGAGCTTTGATTTATTAATTATGCCGTTTAGTTATTATACCTATATATAATAGCAGACCCGGCAACGCGTTGCTGTGGCTGCGTGATTTAAGAAGAATTTGAAAGACAAAATTTAACACAAATTAACATTACATTTTTATAACATTTATTTAATAAATACTTTAAATATTTTTATTTGATATATGGTATATGTTCAAAATATCTTTAATCGTAATAAATCACAATTTATGTTAGTTGAAGCGCCAATCGATGTACAATATTTTTGGTCAATCGCTCCTTTGTTAATACAAATAAACTTGATGGTCTTCCTACTCGCGAACACGCCACGTATAATTGCCCGTCGGAGTAACGTGGGTTTTTCAAGTCTTAGCCGCAAAAAGACATTGTTTGGCATTGAAATTTATTTATAGGCATCACGAAAGCTAAAATAATGGGAAACTGTAGCCTTTAAAATGGTATGGGAGAATCGGATGGTATCATCGGAACACGTGGTAACAAAACGGTTTCTCCTTTAAACTTTCCTGTTAAAATAGATGCTTCAAGAACGTTTCCAGTGATTTTTTTGATCACCATACGTCTTCTGTTTACGCGAGGTATCTTCTTCAATCTTGTCCGAAATAAAACCAACGCGTATTCAATTTATTAATGTACAATGTAGAAGTTAGATTGCTTTTTTATTAAAGTTTTTGTTTCAAATAAGGTACACAGATATTATACTTAATAATTTTAATTTATTTTATAATTTCGCCCCGTGCGCCCTTGTCGATGAGTTGTTTAGAAATCTCGTCGATTGTACGACATTTATTTAGTTAAATTTTTGTTTTTGTTCATTGTTCAAAATTTCACTTTATTCACTTTCCAATAAGATGCCGATTCAAGGTTGACTCGAAGGACCATGTAAGGGGGTGTCCTGTTAATGCTGCAACTACCCATCTTACATACCTTCCGTCCATAACATAACACCATAATAGAATATACAAACACGAGTATTTTCTGCGGGACAACCGTCGGTAGCGGCTTCGACAAGCGGTGACAACTTTTTATTTGCATGGCGCTCTCATAAGATAGGTTGCTATGGACGGAAGGTATGTAAGATGGGTAGTTGCAGCATAAGCGCATGGTTAAACATGTACCATTGCATAGTTTAGGAGTGTTTAAATTATATAGGTATATGACGCTTTGTAACCGCTGAAGCGATTTTCGGCCAAGCTCCTCCTCCAATTTGTGGTTTTGCGTCTTGATTTTTTTCCAACAAATGGAGGAACCTACAGTTAATACTAAGCCGCCTCCGAACGGCTGATGGTTTTTGTATTAGGAGCTTTTATTTCATGTCCGAAATACACTCGGAGGGGTTGGCATTCACTGCCGAGGGGCGACCACAATTAGAAAATTTAAATTAATTTTTTTATTTAAATTGATTTACCATAACTTTTGGATGTTGGTGGCACCGGGACTTGAACCCGGGCCTTCCGAATGTCAGTACGCAATGCTAACCACTCGGCTACCGTGGCCGTGTTTAAATTGCGCAGCAGAATAATCGGTGATCCAATTTGAAACGAAGATTTTGTGTCTAAAGAATTTAAAAATTCAATTTAGAAGACGAGGCAGCTTCTTTTACAGTAGCATCGATAGACTTAAATGACTTTAAATCACCGAATTGCACGATTACTAAGATTTAAATAGCTATTTATTAGGTTTCAATCAGTTCATTTTTAGTTTGAACGACAGTACAGAAATTATCTGGTATATTAGATTGTTGAGTATCTGGATGAAATTCTATTTCACCATTTCCAAGATCCAGTACTTGCTTCCGTAACACTGCTGCCATTCCGCTTCTTTTTTTTTTTGATATTACACGTTGCATATGGATTGTTATGAATATCTAATGGTAGCTTGATTCATTATTACTATCAAATGTATTTAAATAACGATTATTAAATTGTTCTTCTGGTTGCAAATCACTATTTACTAAGTCTGTAGCTGGGCGATTAGTTTTTTTTATTAATTATTAATTACTGAGACCATTAGTTTAAATAATAACTATCGTATCATCTAAGTTGGACCAAATGAGTTATTTTGGAACATACACCCGGACACAGGTTTTTAATTTATAAAGTATGTATGATTATTATTAGTTATTACTATTATTATTTACGCTTATTTTAACTCCATTATTTCGCCATTTTTTCCTTAGATTGTTGTAACAATTTTTAAAAATTTCCGTTTTCTTCCTTCATTTTTTTTTTAAAATTCTTCTTTCTAGTTAGTGTTAACTCTCGAAATTCATTACTAAATTCTTTTTACAAAATCTATACTTTGTTATGAGACGATAAGCCGGGATAAAATTATTACAATCAAAATCCTTGATAAGTGCTTGTGATGGAGTCAACAGCTAAGGTGTGTGCACTGGCTTGTTCCCGGAGTTTCAGCCTGGGGCGCGGTTATATTTTCGCTGCTAACCAAGTACAAATCTCCCCAATCAATAACCCACGCTCTTCGAAATCAGACCAAAATGCTTCAACTTAACAATTCATTATTTTATTTTATGATTCAACTTAATATCAATTTATTAATATGTTATTAAATACAATTATAAATTTTCATATTAAGTTTAATACAATTTTATATTTTAACCTAGAACCCTGACCTACCTCAATAGAAGAATTTATGGGGTCACTGACTCTTACGTTCATGCATGTACATATATTATGTATGTAAACTATTGTATGATAAAAGATACATGGGTAAAATATTAATACGTAAATTCATCCACATTTTATATGATAAAAGGCAATGAAACTAATAATAATAATGCAATTAGATTAACTCACCGTGAAATAGTCCCACAAAGCGGAGAGGCCTCCTTGCGTTGTTGTTGGTGATAAGTTAAATAATTTTCATAGCAGTTGTTTTTTTTTCACTTAAGAATTTTGAGCCACTACATATTTAGTTAATTTAAAAAGAAAATCTAATGAAAATAGAAACCAAAAAAAATGTCAATATGTAACTCACAATGTAAGCTTCCATTTTACTATTAGCGCATAGTGTAATTAATGAGAGTCGAAAAAATATGCAGTTTAAGCACGTTCTCATTGAATTATGCCAACCAAATCCGTAGACATTGGAGAGTGCACATTAATAATTATGTAAGACATGGCATAGCAGCAACAACAACTACTTCCAAAAACTTCAAGTGCAAATGTCAACAACAACAATGTGCGTCTCTAATGTCGCAGACACCTCTAACAGCAAAGCGAATTCGTGAGAATCGCAGATTCAGCTTATATGGTCACGTCGCGTTCCATGCGAGGTGTTGATAGTGTAGGTATTTAGGTGCAAGTGGCGCACAAAGGAAAACAGTGGATTAAACAAAGTAAATATTAATATAACTTGAAAGATATCGAATGTTGTGCCAAAATAACCAGCTTGTCAGCAATCATCTTCATCTAATTTTGCCAAAATAACCAGCCAACCAACTCAGCAATCATCTTTATCTAATTTTACCAAAATAACCAGCCAACCAACTCAGCAATCATCTTCATAAAAATGAAATTGTGAGTAGAGTGCTCTTAATTATTAATTAGTACAAGAATAAATAAAGAGGAAAGAAGTGACACGACATGGACAATTCGCACATTAATGAGTGCAGCCGTTAGGGCAGCTACAGAACAGACGAGACGCGACTTCCAATCGACAGTGGGCGCACTGACAGCTAGACTTACACAGTTAGAAACGCCATGTCAGGTTGAAGAATACAGAGAAGTGACGATTAACCCCTCAATTACCTGCCAGGAGCCTTTAGATGTAGTGAAATCCTTGCCGGAGTTTAGCGGTGACCAGACGCGATATGTATCTTGACGTCAAGCTGCGCACGCCACATACAAAATTTTCGAAACTACGGAAGGCAGTTCAAAACATTACCAGGCTGTGGCAATAATAAAGAATAAGATAGTTGGATCCGAAGACTCAATTTTGTCTTCCTATAATACTATCTCGAATTTTACATACGCCGACAAAAAGCCAATCTATGTTCTCGAGCAGGAAATGTCCACCCTTCGTTAAGGAAAGCTAATAATAACCGAATTTTATGATGAAGTAGAAAAAAAGTTAACAGCAATTATAAATAAGACGTTGATGTCCTATAAAAGCAATAAAGAAGTCTTGGAGTGCTAAATGCGAAGAACCGTCAGGACGCGCTAAGGATATTCATATCCGGACTAAATCGTCCTTTGCGATATTCTGTTCTCCTCCAGACCATTAGACTTGGCATCAGCCTTAGCGCTTGCACAGGAGCTAGAATCCAACCAAGCACGCTCTCTATTTGCCTACAGATTCTCCGATAGCAGGTTCCCGTAATATAATAAATTTAACAGAATGCCTTTAGCTAGAAATATTTCACCATTTCCTGAACAATCAAGCGGACGCCCGCAACAAAGACCAGTTCCTATGGATGTAGACCCCAGCCTCTCTAGATTCAGGGTTCAACAACGAAATTATAGGCCCACCAATCTTCCGACACCACAAACGGCTTCGGCATCACAAGCGATTCGGTCACAGCCTACCTTCCCAACCCGCAAACCTTCCCTTCAGGTAGGACAGCCTTTGGATATCTAAACCCAAAGCAATTAGCATGTAGTTCGCGCAAAAAAGGCAGCGTGATAGCGGTCGCTTCAATCACAACAAGATACAACGCATAAACCATTTGGGACAATATCTTTTGACAGGGGATTACGAGGACGCCGACTACTACCAGCCCGATGAATTGGATGACGGTGCGAAAGACGAAAACTTCTTCGCCGACGGTCCAGACCTTGAAAAAATATCGGATGAGATCAATTTTTTAGGGGCAGATCCTCAACGGTAAATAATTGAAACTTTTAGTGGACACTGGAGCATCAAAAAACTATGTAAAAGACGCAAACTGGAAGGGTATTAAACCTATTTCATCTCCTTTTTTAGTTAGCTCCATTCATGGCACCAATAAAATTTTTAGTAGGTGCGTTATAAATATTTTTAATGCCAATGCGAGTTTTTTCGTTCTACCTACCCTCAAGACTTTCGATGGCATAATTGGTTTTGATCTCTTTTAAAAAATAAGTCCCCAGTTAGATATCAGAAAAGGTGTCTTGTTCTACGAAAAGTTAATCTACTTCCATTACAAAGACGTTAATCATTTAAGTGCAAAAGAAGGTGTTGAGAACCTAATAACGACATACGTTGCTGTTTTTTCTGACCCAAATGAGTCTTTACCCTTTAACACAAGAATTGTAGCAACCGTCACAACAGTCGATGTGGAGCCAGTTTATTCTAAATCCTACCCGTACCCAATGGCTGCTTCTAAATTCGTTAATGAAGAAATTGGCAATGCGTGACGGTATCATCAGATTATCACGCTCACCACATAATAGTCCAGTTTGGGTGGTTGATAAAAAAGGAACTGATGACACAGGAAAGCAGAAGTTGCGCATGGTCATAGACTTCAAAAAGCTGAAAGAGAAAACTGTTAGCGATAAATATCGAAATTCTAACACATCACATTTACAATAATAATTTACAATAATAACCTGAAATCTTGATTTCACCAGATTACACTTGCCGAAAGAGACAGAGAAAAAAGCGCATTTTCTAGGAACAACGGAAAGTACGAGTTGTAAAGGTTACCGTTTGGCCTGAAAAATGGCCCAAGCATTTTCCAAAGGGCTATTGACGATGTCCTCAGGGAAGAAATTGGAAGAACACGTCACGTCTATATAGACGATATAATATTCTTTTCCAATGACTACGAAACTCACTTGCAGGACGTTGGCCGAGTGCTTCAAAAATTATATTCAGCCAACATGAGGGTCTCCTTAGAAAAAACTCAATTCTTTAAATTAAAATTAGGTTGCATTTTTAGGGTTTGTTGTATCTTATTTACTTACTTTACTGGCGTAGACACCGTTTACGCGATTTTAGCCGAGTTAACAGCATTGCGCCATTCGCTTCGAAAACTTTCAAAGCTGGAGTATTCGTATCCATCCGGACCACATGGCCTAGCCAGCGGAGCCGCTGCTTCTTGATTCGCTGAACTATGCCAATGTCGTCATATAACTCGTACAGCTCATCGCTCCATCGTCTGCGATATTCGCCGTTGCCAATTAGAAGAGGACTCATCAAATGTTGTCATTCTCCATGCTTCCGCACCATATGGCAGGACGGGAATGATGAGAGACTTGTAGAGTTTGGGTTTCGTTCGCCGAGAGAGGACTTTACTTTTCAATTGCCTACTTAGTCCAAAGTAGCACCTGTTGGCAAGAGTGATTCTGCGCTAGATTTCAAGGCTGACATTATTATTGGTGTTGATGCTGGTTCCTTGATACACGAAATTATCTACGACCTCGAAGTTATGACTGTCAACAGTGACATGGGAGCCAAGTCGCGAATGCGATGACTGTTTGTGTGAAGACATGAGATATTTCGTCTTGCCCTCGTTCACTACCAGACCCATATCCTTCGCTTCCTTATCCAGTCTGGAGAAAGCAGATCTCACGGCGCGGTTGTTGAGGCCAATAATGTCGATATCATCGGGCATGCTTTCGTCCGACCATATTCTGCAAAGTAGCTGATGCACGCACCTTCTCAGCTCTTCACCGCCATGTTTAAATAAATCTGCCGGTAGGCCGTCAGTTCCAGCCGCTTTGTTGTTTTTAAGTGAGCGATTCCTATTCTAACTTCTTCATGGTCAGGTAGTGGAACGTCTTTTCCATCGTCAGCGATTGGGGTTTCGGGTTCACTATCTCCGGTTGCTCCGTTTTCACTGCTATTCAGCAGGCTGGAGAAGTGTCCCCTCCATAAATTTAATATGCTCTGGGTATCGGTGGCTACAGGAGTCTGCTCCGGTCTTGAAACCTTCTGTAAGTCGTCGTATGTTCTCATAGAATTTTCGAGCATCACCCTTGTCGGCCAGCTCCTCAAGCTTTTCATGCTCACGCATCCTTTGTTGCATCAGAGAATGGGATTAGGACATCGAAGGATAATGTGAAAGACATAATCAACTACGAAATTGCAAAAACACTTCGTGCGTTGCGCTCATTTGTAGGCTTGTCTAGCTATTACCGGCGTTTCATCAAAGATTATGCCCTAATAGTAAAACCCCTCACGAAATATCTACGAAGGAAAAACGGGACAATTGGCACCAACGCATCGAAAAATATAGATATTACAATTGAGGATGAAGCTCTTGACTCATTCCGCAAAATAAAGAATATTCTATATTCCGAAGATATTCTCCTTCTTTGTCCCGACTACGAGAAGCCATTCGACTTGACTACGGATGCGTCATCTTACGCCTTAGGTGCTGTCACAAGGAGGGAAACGTATTATATGATAAGGCGCACCTTATCGGAAACGGAGCAAGATCCCGCGGCAAATGAGAGATAACTACTTGCAATTGTATAGGCTCTTCAAAAACTCAGAAATTACTTGTATGGGGCAAATAATATTAACATTTTTACTGATCATCAACCTTTTCAATATCGGACAAGAATCCAAACGCAGAATTGAAACGATGGAGAGCCTTCGTGGAAGAGTTCTCACCGAAATTTCATTAGAAACCAGGCAAAAAAAATATTGTCACAGATGCATTATTATGTGATCTCTCTCTTTTAGGGAAAATACAAAACAGAATAAAAACAAATTTTACAGCAGTCAAACTCGTGCAATCGCAAAAACTGGTAACTGATATCTTTAACAGAGACGACCAAAAAGAAATTCTTCACACAGAACACAATAGGGCGCATAGATCCTTAAAATAAAATATAATGCAAGTTTTAGGGGAATATTATTTTCCGAATATGCGCAATATGCTTAAAGAAATAGTCCTTAATTGCAAAGTTTTTCAGGAAGCGAAATACCAATGCCACCCGCCACGACCGGAAATTGGGCGGACACCGATCTCTAGCAGACCAGGAGAAATTCTTCATATAGACATATTTTCAACAGGCAGTAAACATTATTTAACTTGCATCGATAAATTTTGAAAAATTTCCATAGTTCAGTCAATTCCATCTAGGTCAATAATCGATAAAAAGGAACATCTAATACGCATTATGAACTTTTTTAAGGATACTAAAAGCCTTGTATGTGACAACGAAAAATCACTAAATTCCAATACAATAAGGTCTTTGCTGAAGGGTCACTTTAGCATCTCAGTATTTGCAACTCCACCTCACCATAGCACAACAAAACGGCATATAGAACGATTTCACGGAACTCTATCACATACCAGCAGGTGTATTAAACTAAGTCAGAGATTAAATGCGACAAACGACCTTATTCTACTCATAAATACAATAGAACCATACACTCAGTGACACGGCAACGACCCATCGACATAATTCACTCCATATCATCGAAGTGCGTGGACGAAATCAAAAACAAGTTAAGAAAGGCAAAAAATTCAGAACTTACCTACCATAACACCAACAGGTAAACAAAATTTTTTAAGGCAGGTTAAAAGGTTTTTGTAAAATCCAATAGAAGACTAGGCACCAAACTAACTAAATTATACACAGAAAACACAGTAGAAAAAGATTTGGGAACAACCGTCCTTATTAAAGGCAAAGCAATTCATAAAAATAATCCTAGATATTCTTGTTTCATCATTAGGCTCTTCTTACTGATGGTGACCGCATTCCGCTTACATTCCGATCTCAAATAGAGAAGCAGAAAGAAACGCTTACCATGCTTAATAATTTTCCATAGCCCCACGTCAGAAAAACATTGCAATTGGACATAGACCGCATACTACGACTACTAGATACATTACAAATTCACCACCGACATTCACGTGCCATCAACATCTTGGGCACTGGCCTAAAATACATAACAGGAACCCCGGACTTTGATGACTTCAACCAACTACAAACACGTGCGGAATCGTTGATCGAGGCGAACGAGCAACAGGTTTACATCAATATATATTTATATATTTGGCGCTTTGTAACCGCTGAAGCGATTTTCGGCCGAGCTCCTCCTCCAATTTGTGGTTTTGCGTCTTGATGTTTTCCCAACAAATGGAGGGACCTACAGTTTATACTAAGCCGCCTCCGAACGGCTGATGGTTTTTTTTATGAGGAGCTTTGTTTCATGTCCGAAATACACTCGGAGGGGCGACCGCAATTAGAAAATTTTACTTAATTTTTTATTTAAATTAATTTTCCATAACATTTTTTTTTTGATGTTGGTGGCACCGGGATATGAACCCGAGCCTTCCGAATGGCAGTATGCAACGCTAACCACTCGGCTACCGCGGCCGCCATCAATAGTCAGCTCCAAATTAAAAAAAAAAACAGCTAACCGACACTCTAAATAAACTAATTACTGCAAAAAAGGCATAAGCTTGACACCGGACATCTATTATGAAATAGGTCCCTCATATGACATTAAATCAGCATGATTTTCGGTCATTTTGGCTAAAACACAGTTAATTTACCCAATATTGTTGAATAAAGAAGAGGTTAGGAATTTACTAATCACTGAGCACTTTACAAATATTTATTACCATAAGCGCTCTACTAACAGTGTCAAAATTAAAAATCTTCCGACAATATTTACTTTATAATTAAGTACCCAGTAGTAGAGCGAAATTGTAAAAAAATTAAAATTAATCCTGTTATAAAAAATAGTAAATCAATAGAGATAGAAAGTAATGTGATCTCCAAATGAAACCAGCGGTCATCTACGATTAGTATTCCAACGATTAAAAAAATTTGGCCTAATCATTAATCCAATAAAATACGAATTTTGCCTTAACGAAACCAAGTGTTTAGGCCACCTCATTCGCCCCCTACCAGAACGAGTCGAAGCAATGACGAAGCTCGAAAAGCCTTCAGTAGCTCACCAGCTTAAAAAAAGCGACAGTTAATTTTTATCATAAATTTTTGTTTTACGCCGCCGAGTATCAAATGATACTAACAGCAATGATACCTGTTAATAAGCGAAATAAATAAACGATCCTAGTTTGGAGGGACAAGCAAACAGAAGCATTCGAGAAGTGTAAACATGAGGTTAAAAATGCGGCCATATTGGCCCACTCCCAACAGGATGCAGTGATGTCACTTGCGACCGACGCGTCAGATTTTGCCGTGGGTGCGGTGTTGAGCCAATTAACCGAATGCGGCGCACAACCACTTGGTTACTATGCGAAGAAACTCATACCCACCGAACAGACATCCAGCACTTATGATCGCGAACTGCTCGCCATATACAAAGCAATTAAACACTGCAAATGTATGCTGAAAGGAAGACAATTTTATATCCTGACTGATCACCAGCCGATAACGTTCACTTTTCGAACTATGGTGAGATATATCTTCGAGTACTGCTCGATCATTTATACCAAAACATTTTCGAAGGGATATACTGAATCATATTCATACAATGGCGCATTCAGGAGTAAAGACCACAGTTAAAATGGTTACCGAACCGAAAAGATTTAAGTACCGACCATCTACCTCTCATCTTCCTCAGTCTCCGAACAGCATGTAAGCTCGAATTAAAAGCTTCGTCAGCTGGGCTTTTATATGCCACAACATTAAAAATTCCCAGGCGAATTTGTAGAAGTCACCCGTTCAAGGCAAACACCGAGAGCATCTCAAACACAGTATCATTCAAGGCCGACTTCTTTTATACACCCAGACTTGAGGAAATGCTCGCACAATCAAAATCCTAGATAAGTGCTTGTGATGAGGTCAAACACTAAGGTGTGTGCACTGTTTGTTCCCGTAGCTTCAGCCTAGGTCGGGGTTATATTTTAGCTGCTAACCAAGGACAAAACTCCCCAACCTATTACCCTAACAAAGATAACTTTTATTTGCACACTTAAAACAAACGGAATTCCAAAATTAACGAAAACCATAACTTAAGCTATATGGTATAACACCTACACCATTTGCAGCGTATATTCAGTGGTTTTATAGATGTTTTTTAAGCCCCGTTCACCACTCACAGGCGGTGATTGCGCTCTGAGTGAAAGAACGTGTCGGGAGTGGTTTCAACGTTTTAAAAATGGTGATTTCGATGTCGAAGACAAACATGGTGGTGGAAGAGAAAAAACCTTCAAAGATGAACAACTAGAAGAATCGCTTGATGAAGATTCGTGCCAAACCCAAGAACAGCTTGCCGAATCGTTGGGAGTGAGTCAGCAAGCCATTTCAAAACGTCTCAAGGCCCTGGGCATGATTCAGAAAGAAGGAAACTGGGTGCCGTACGAGTTGAAACCGAGGGACATCGAGCGCCGTCTATGTTTATGTGAGCAATTGCTTCAAAGACAAAATCGTAAAGGGTTTTTACATCGAGTCGTAACCGGTGATGAAAAGTGAGTTCGATACGATAATCCTAAACGCAGAAAATCATGGGGAAAGCCCGGGCAAAACTGAAGGCAAAACTGAATATTCACGGCGCCAAGGTTATGATTTGTATTTGGTGGGATCAGCTCGGTGTGATTTACTACGTGCTCTTAAAACCGGGTGAAACCATCACAGGAGGTCGCTACCAAACGCAACTGCTCGGCTTCACGTCGCAAAAGTGGTCAAAAAGTACCTGGAAACGCTGAAATGGGAAGTCTTGCCCCACCCGCCGTATTCCCCAGATGTCGCTCCTTCTGACTTCCACCTATTCCGTTCGATGGCATACGGCCTGGCAGATCAACATTTTCAATCCTTCGAAGAATTGGAAAAATGGATTAAATGGATTGCTTCATGGATAGCATCAAAAGAGGACTCCTTTTTTCGAGCCGGGATCCGAAAATTGCCGGAAAGATGGGAGAAAGTTGTCGCTAGCGAAGAACAATACTTTGAATAATATATCTGTAAGACCTTTTTCTGAATAACGCTTTTAATTTTGGAAAAAACGGCGGAAGCAAAGTTGTACACCTGATATACAATTATAATTTTCAAATTAAGTTTAATACAATTCTATATTACTACTAACACAATATTTTTCTAGGTTATATTTTAACCTAGAACCCTGACCTACCTCAACAAAAGAATTTATAGGTCACTGATTCTTATTTTCTCATATATACATATTCACGTTTATGCATGTACATATATTATATATATAAGTTGCTCTCTAAACGATTGTAGTACAAACATACAAATTAAACTATAGTATAATAATAGATACATGGATAAAATATTAATACGTAAATTCATACACATTTTATATAATAAACGGCAATGAAAATAATAATAATATTGCAATTAGATTAATTCACCGTGAAATAGTCCCACGAAGCGAAGAGGCTTTGTTGTTGGTGATGAGTTAAATAATTTTCGTAGCCGTGGTTTTTTTTCTCTTTAGAATTTGAGCACTACGTATTTAGTTAATTTAAAAAATAAATGTAATGAAAATAGAAACCAAAAAAAATTTTTTCAATATATAACTCGCAATGTAAGCTTGCATTTTACTACTGCGCATAGTGTAATTTAAGAGAGTCCACAAAAAATGCAGTTTTAGCAAGTTCTCATTGGATTATGCCAATTCTATTTTGTTGGGATAGGTTCGGATTACATGTGGACTCAGCACATGGTACCTATATATATATATATATATATGATTTATATATATATGATTTACATATTCTCTTATGTACCCAGACTTTAAGAATAGAGTAAAATTAACGAATAATGGAATACGAATTTATGAATGATATTTGTCTTATTCATTAATAAAATTCATTTTTATGAATTGCAGTGAATTTAGTAGTTTAAGGCAAGTACATCGAAAGTGGTATATTAAAATATAATATAAAGATAAATTTATAGGTGAGTATTTATATGGTAATTACATTAACCTTCTTATAATATTCCATCGAAGTTGTTCATGAGCTGAGGTTCGCTTTTGCCTTATCTTTCTTTTCTTCTTTCTTCTTTTTTAAAACGTGATAGCACTAAAAACATTGTCCTGTCTTCAGCTGGTGTTATGTATTATTTTATTTCCAACGCTGATGAAAATGGATTCGTTTATGGCTAAGAATAATTTTATGCTGGTAGCGGTCGATCCTCCTTGTTTCAAAGTTTGAGTAAAAAAGAAAGAAATTGAGAGATTGAGAAGAGGACTTTAATGTGGCTGTGCTCAGTGTCCCACATAGGGTGACATTCTATTTGATAAAAAAAAATTAAAACTTAAAATTAGGCTTGAAGAAAGGGGAACGGTATATAAAAAAAACTATACGAATTATTTTAACATGTACCCACGGTACAACTTTTAAAATTTCCATTTTCTTTTTTTTTAACAAAAACCAAATTTTTTTATACAAAACTACAATAGTCATACTAAATTTTCGCAATCGTTTTTAAATTAACTCACTAGGAACTCGTAGGGTCTACCTTAACCGCCAGTTAATTATTTGTTTTCAAAAAAAAAAAACAAAATCGTTTTTTATTTTTTGGTATAATCGGTCGTTTTATTTGAGCTTTAACTAAAGACTAAATTTTACAAAATTGTAAGAGTTTATTAAACTAAATTTTAGCTAAATCACCGGGGCTTCGTGGCAGGGATTCATGGTAACAAAGTGTTTTTTCCTGGAATTTCGATATTTTCGGAAGCGCGTGCATTGCGAGTTTTTGTTTTAATTTTGAAGATAGATTTTGCTGGATTGATTTTATGGAAATTCTGCAACAACAAGTTAACATTTGCCATATTAACATATATGTATATCTAATAATTAATAATTTCCATTATTTTCTCACATATATTTAAGTACATTAAATAACGCAAATGTGTGTGGTTTTTTCATTCAATATTAATCAACTTTTCGATTTTAACTGAATAATCAGTTCCTGAATTTTGAATTTTAAATTTTCTATGAGAAATAGTGCGAAACTTCTTCCACCATCTGCTGGGTGCTATTTTCTGATTTTCAGATTGATGTGGAAATTCGCGTGAAATGTTTGTACCCTTGGATAGATCCTTAGTGGATCTTTTGCAGACAAGATGACTTCATTCACCACACAAACCTGTACAAATTCCTCCTGAAAATTAGGCGTGTGAAATCTTTTACACTGCTACAACGACGCGTAATCCATGCGGTCGATATATTGTCATGCTCTCTTTCAAAGAAATATTTTCGAGCATTCCCGGCCTGCGGCTTTCCAGCAATTCTTCAGCATGGAACGCACGCTTCACAATCTCCCGCGTAAAAGCTTCACATGGCAAATTCTATTCATTCTACTTGTCACATGGACCTAAGCGTATGTGGAGTTCTGGTATTTCCCTTAAGATGTTATGGACCTATATAACCATCACTCCAACCAGATTTCACCTAGCTAACTTAGCAAATGCTCCTCATAAAAAACCATCGCCCGAGCGGAGCAGAGTGGGCCAGGCTGCCCAGCTAGCGGAACTTTAGTAATAACTCGAGTAAACAAAAACAGATTTGACTGTAAATTTATATTTTGGACTTTTGATAAATTTATTATATATTTCTCATCAGAAGTTAATCGGAATCGGATGAATCTGAGGAATCTGATTTATTTAAATTATTTTCGAAATTAATCAAAAGCCAAGCCACGGTTTTATCAAAATTGAATTCTTTGCAACTAGTGTTTGAAGTTTTCGACATAGCCGTTATATACGGATCCGATGAAATAAGTAAGCCGTTCATAACATCCTCCATTGTATTACTCCTTTTGTCCTTACGGGAATGGTTTAGTCGAATATTTCATCTCATTTGGGTAGCACATAACCTTTGCTGAATGCAACTTCTGGTAACTTGGATATATATCAGCATCTCTTTGCTTAGCACTACATCGCATTAGCTTATATTTGTGTTTAGTGAGGCCTAGATCTATATACAGAGCCAGGGCTTCTTCTGGTGAGTAAGGCCTAGGTAACTTCACATGTGTGTCCAGTGACCTTTTAATTTTTTTTCCAGCAGTATTGTCTGCATTCAATGCACAAACAACTTTTGATGCGCTTCGCAATCCCGATTTGCATAGGCTGGAGCTCGCTGCCACCATTAATTCATCAGATGTGGTTTCCTTCACAAGATTAGACACTTTTCTGGCTTGAACTTTGTGGCACAGGTTACCAAAATCCTTCTTGGGCCGACCCAGATCTGAATTTGATGGAACATTATATGTTAACAGTAGCTCATCAAACCATTTCTGGTTTTTTTTTCTCGAAATAAGTTCTGTTGTAATGACATGATTTCCATTTTTCTCTAAGTCGGCTCACAAAACTAGTTAATTTCCTAGTAATCCTTTCAGACTCCATTTCAGAAAGCTGGCGGTTCTTTAAAATTGTACCAAATACCAATTCTTTTAAAACCAGAGCTCTCTTTGTGGGATCATTTTCGCTAAGCCAAGTGGTATAAAGCACATGCTTTGGGGCTGACATTTCACTTAAAAAGTGTAACAGACTTTACAGTTGGTCGAAGTTGGATATAATTCTGAAAAAATTAACGACACAAAGACTCACACGTTGCATAAATGCAAAAATCAGCTTAAACAAGAGTGAACAAGGTTAGTTATAGTCCAAATATGAATCAAGCATAATACCATACCTGGTAATATAACAAACTTCGAACACTTTTTTTTTACTAAACATAAAAATACGGGTCACAAACACATTGTTTTTATGTAGAACATACCTTTTTCTAAAGTTAACAGAAGTTGTTGAATCAATTTGTTTTACTTTGTTTCAATTGAAAGTCAATCAACAAACACGAAACCGTTACGCCAAATATTTGCAGACCACGGGCTGAAACATATGTTCACTTTGAAAGCTCACAGCTGATCATGTAAACAAACAAAAACTCTTATACAAACTCTTATATGCTCAAACGCATATTGTCAGTTAAAAAACCAAAAAAATACTGTATTTAAATATTTAAAAATGTGACTTTTGACCCACTAGGAAAATCATCTGGCCCACTGTGCAGAGGCGCCTTAGTATAAACTGCAGGCCCCTCCGCTTTGTTGGAAAAACATCAAGATCAAGACATATATAAATATATACCATATATGTATGGTAAATGTACAGATTTGGTTTCAATGGAAAAATTTAATAAAATTGTCGTCAAATTCTTACCCACGAAGACAATAAAGACAATCGGCGAATTCTATTTCGCCAGTTACCTGACCACTCCATCACTGCTTACAACCTAAAAACAATCACATTCCGGGTTGACTTTGCGCCATATCTCGCTATCCGCACTCTGTTCCAATAGGCAGAAGAAGCAAAAGTACCATTAGCCAATCCCAGCAAACGACGCTTCAACATAGCGACAAATTCTCTCTTCGGTTGCTCAACTTTTTGAACCGGCAGGATGGTTATGACCAATAATGATTTGAGTGAAGATTCTCCTTCAAGAACTTTGGCTCGACTGCATTGATGGTCACGAATGCGCTAAGCCCACCTCATTGGTAAAATGACAACAATTCATTGAAAACTTGCCAGCCATATCTGACATCGAGATCGCTCGAGGGCTAAACTTTTCTCCGGCGCGGGATACCCAAATCTACGGGTTATTCGATGTTTATTGTGCAACAATTTACCTACGCACACAAACAGAACAAAAGATAATATCCACTCTTCTGGCTGCACCATTGACAAAACAGTACATTTACCACGCCTAAAGCTGTGCGACGCAGTAATAGTAGCAAAACTAGTCGCAACAGTCCAAAAACAGCTTAGCTTAGAAAACATACGTGTCAAAGAGGACCTCCTGAATATGTTCCAAGCAGCATATGGCGCCATGTTGCAAGCGGCGACAATACCGCTGATCTCGGCACACGCGGTTGCAAACCACAAGACTTATCTACCAATTTACTCTGGTCTCATTGACCTCTCCGCCAGAAAACAGCAAGGTCAAGTTACATTACGTGCTAGAAGAAGATTGTGATTTATTCGATCGTTCTTCCTCGATTTTTCGAGTGAATCGCCTGACTGCGTACATGTGAACAATGTTCAAAACAAGTTAAAAAGGCAACAATCACTTCTCATAGCACATCTGATCCACGCTGAATTCCAATTCACAAAGAAGTGTATTATGGATGTTTCGCAATCCTGCTACTTTCGAGAAGGACTCGTTGCAAAACAAAAAGCCGATTGACAAGAAAAACTTCTCTTCTCAACCTCAATCCATTCCTGGATAAAGATGGCATCCTTCGCGTAAACGGCAGGCTAGCGCATGTCCCACTCAGTTTAATGAGTGGCACCCAATTATTATTTCCAAAAAATCAAGGTTTTGCCACCTTAGACTTTCTACACGCTTTGCTTTTCTATTAAAAAACACGCTTAAAATTTCAAATGGTAAGGAGAGATTACTTCATTCAGAAGCTCAAAACCTCTATCAAATCGAGCATTTTCCATTACAAACGGTGTACCTTACACAAGCAATATACGCGCTCCCAACTCATTGTCGCTCTACCTCCTGAGCGTTGCGTAATGCACTTCTCCATTGGAGTGGACTTTGCAGTGTCGTTTATGATAAAATCCTCCTTATCCTCGTCAAAGGGTAAGTTACCGTTTTCGTTTACTTCACGGCGAAGGCAGTACACCTTGTGTTGGGCTTCGATCTCACCACTGAAGTATTTAGAGGAGCATTCGCCCGCTTTGTGGGGATACGAGGACACCCCTCTGAAACGATGAGCGACAATGGACAAATGTTCGTCGGAGGAAAGGGAGCTACAGAGCCCGAGTTCGTTTAATTCCTTAACTAATGTTCTGCAGACATCATACCGAAGTATGCCCCTCAAGACAACGAATGCCTTCTTGTTGTTGTTGTTGTAGCGGTTCGCTAACCCCGCTTAGGGCAGGCATAATCAGTCTAAGTCGCCGAGGTCATCTAACGGAAGGTCCAGGAAACGTGCTGTTTCGACAGGGTTGGACCAAAGGGAGAGGGGGGTTAGATGGGTAGGTTTAAGGGGGCATGTGAAGAGGTGGTTAGTGTCGTGCGGGGACTCTCCACATGCAGGGCATACGTTGGGTATGCTGGGGTCGAGTCTGGATATGTATGAGTTTAACCTGCTACAATATCCAGATCTAAGTTGTGCTAGTGTAACACGGGTTTCTCGAGGCAGCTCGAGCTCACTGTCTGCGATATGTGGTGGTTTGATTCCGAGTACGCCATTCACTGGAAGGGAGTCTATGAAGGTGTTGACTGACTCCTGGTGAATGGCGTTCAGCGCCTGTCTGTACGCCGTCCTGTCCAGCGGTTGTTTTACATGGTGCTGTATGGTGCTATTGTAGTCAAGTACTCCCTTCCTTATGTGTTTTGGCGGAGGCTCTGCTTCTAAGAGGTGCCTGCTGGGGTGCTCCGCGCGGTGGCATCCCAACAGGAACTGCTTGCACAGCAAAGCATTATGCTCCTTAACTCGTAGCATAGATGCTTCGCTGTGCAAGTGGTGCTCCGGTGACATCAGGAGGTTTCCTGTCGCAGTCCTAAGGGCGGTGTTTTGACAGGCCTGTAATTTTCTCCACTGCGTCTCGTTCGTCCCCGGCGCCCAAATCGGTGCAGCGTAATTTACGACCGGCCGGCCAATTGCTTTGTAGGTTGCCAGCAAGGTTTCTTTATCTTTACCCCATGTGCTGCCGGCTAGCGCTTTGAGTATTTTGTTGCGGCCATGGAGTTTTGCGGCAATTGCGGTCGTGTGCGGAGTGAAGGAGTGCAGGCTGTCGAACGTGACCCCTAAAATCTTAGGGTTGTTTATGGTTGGAATTTTTACGTCATCAACTTTCACATCGAGTTCTAGCCGGTACTCCTTCGTCCAGCTGGTGAAAAGGGTAGCCGAGGATTTCGTCGGTTGTATATTCAAATGTCGTGCAGTGAAGAAACGGGAGAGATCGGCGAGGTAGCCGTTCACTTTCGAACATAAGCTATCAATATCCTGGCCAGACGCCAATATTGAGCAATCATCGGCATACGAGGTTAGTGAGACTCCTACCGGTGGGGGGGGGGGGGGGGGAGCTTCGAGATGTAAAAATTAAACAGTAGCGGGGAGAGTACACCACCCTGCGGAACCCCCTGTTTAATTTTCCTCAATTTAGATGTTTCACCTCGGAATATGACCGATGATTGACGACCACTCAGGTAGCCCATGACCCGCCTCTGCAATCCCGGCGGTAATGAGGATTGCTCAATGTCACTGAGTAGCACTGAATGATTGACAGTGTCAAAAGCTTTTGACAAATCCAGTGCTACCAGGACAGTTCTCGCGCAGGGTCGGTTTTGGTTCAGGCCATTGACCACCTGGGTGTTTATGGCGTTAAGTGCTGTTGTGGTGCTGTGCACTTTTCGGAAGCCATGCTGATTTGCTGCTGGACGCAGATGGTGAGTGAATGTCGGGAGCAGTAAGGCCTCAAGCGTCTTCGCTACTGCGGATAGGAGAGTTATCGGCCGATAAGACTCTCCTTTGTTGGCTGGTTTCCCCGGTTTAAGTAGCGGGACCACCCTACCGGTTTTCCACACATCTGGTATGATTAGGGTGCTCAGAGACAAATTGAGGACCTTGGTGAGGTATTCTGCTCCCGCTGGTCCGAGATGTTTTAGCATTAGCATGCTTATTCCGTCAGGGCCGATGGATTTGGAGGCTTTCGCCTTCCCGATAACCCCCTGAACCTCCTCTCTGGAGAAATCAAGCACCGCGCTTGTGTTTGGCAGTTTGCGCATACGGCGGGTTACAGGTCTTTTCGCTTTGTCTACCGAAGGATGCAGTGTAAAAAGCCGGCTAAAATAGCTCGCGTATCTCTTCGGGTCCGATGAGGCGCGATCACCGAATGAAATTTCCACCCGGTCATCGCGTCTCGTCGGGTTAGACAGCGACTTGGCTGTAGCCCAGAGCTTGGTTGTCCCAGAGGAGAGATTGCAGGACCTTAAGTGCTCCTCCCACTTTTTCCGCTTGTGTTTATTTACAACGGTCCGAATCTCCGCATTTAAATCCCTGATTAAGGGATTCCCGGGATCGGAGTTACGGAGGATGTCGCGCCTTGCTGCTAAAGCCGCCGCTTCGGACGGGAAGTTAGGGCGGATTTCCGCAATTCGTCCTGCCGGGATGAAGCGGGCGGCAGCAGTCGCAACTATCCTGCGGAAAGAACGTTCACCAGAGGTGACGTCAGTTGGAGTGGAGAGAGCACTGAAGGCGTTCTCGGTGAATTCCGTGAAGCCGGTCCAGTTAGCTTTTTTGAAGTTAACGAAGGTCCGGTGGTCCGCGGAAACAAAGTCGGGAGGTCTGTCAATCGAGATGTGTATGGGTAAGTGGTCCGATGCTAGTGTCAGTATAGGTCGCCAGACTATACTGTTTATCAGACCAGCACTCGCAATTCTTATGTCGGGCGAGCTTTGGCAATTACCCACAACTTTGGTGGGGTGTTGTCGTTCATTGTGCAGAATGTCGAATCGTCTATCTGTTCCGCCAGCTCCATGCCTCTACGGTCATTTGACAGGCTAGAATGCCAAAGATCGTGGTGCGCGTTAAAGTCGCCCAAAACCAAACGGTTTTCGCCTCTGAGTAGCGCACCTATATCAGGGCTATATCCAACTGAGCAACTTGTAACGGGAGGAATGTATATATTAAATATTTCGAGCTCGGCATCGCCTGACCAGTTAGCTATGCCCTGACATTCTAGGGTAGTATCCCTGCGGTCGATGCCGCCATCGATGAGACGATACTGCACGGTGTTGTGCAAGATGAACGCCAGACCCCCTCCATGGTCTCGCTCGCGGTCCTTGCGGATTATGTTGTATCCGGCCCGACTCAGAAGATCCGAGCGGGCGATCAGCTTAGTTTCCTGGATCGCAGCAATTGCCAGATGCTCATGCTGCGGGGAGCTCCGGGAGACCGTGGAGGTCTGCGGGTTACCCAAAGTGGGTAAGGGTGCTGAAGGCACTGCCGTGGTGGCTGGGGGCGCACTAGGGCGCTGGCAATATGGTGCCACATAACGTGTGGTCCACTCCCTATGTGTCTTAAGGCCTGAACAGACCTTAAGATGACTCCAACCATTGCACTGGTTGCACCTAACCGAGGTGGAGGAGTGGTGGAGTCTTCTGGTGCACACGCAGCAGAAGTAATCCGTCGGACCAGGGTTGGTTTCGACGCCAGCCCTGATGGGGAGGATTTGAAGCAACCCAGCTGCGAGGTATTGCTCCGATGGCGAACTTAAACTAATTCTACCTGTTGACCTAAACGGGGTTAGGTCGCCGAAAGGGTGACAGCCCTTGGCCGGATAAAATCCGGGTCAACTCCGGTACGTAGAACCGGCTGTCTTGAGAGTTGAAGAATGCCTTCTTCCCACAGAGCAATGTCGTGGACGAATAGAAAAAGTGCGTGAAGGGTGTCGGATAACCACATCCGTATGGTCGATCTCCACACTAAAAGTAGAATCATCACAAGCTCTCTGGTGAAATTGTTCTTCCTCTCAGTCGAGAAATATGCGCTTGAGAGAATAGGAAACTAAATTCGCTGGAATGTAAAACCAAAACAACTATTTTCCAATAGTGATCCGTCTCAGATAGCTATTCTGTTTATTCATATTTGGATAAATGTAAAAATACAGAAGCACATATTTATTTATTTATTTAAAAGAGAAACAATTATTAATAATTATTCCACTTACAAACTAAAGCACTAGCTGCCAGCTAGCGGCTTATATTAAAACTAATGTTAAAGTGTTATACAATGTAAGGTTATAAAAGTATCAATATTATAAATTATTACTAGCTTATGTGCTAATAATTAAAATATAGCAAAAATATCAATAATATTTATATCTGATAATGTTTTTTTTTGTTTTTTATATGGTTATTTTACAAAGAGATACAAATTTTGCAATTAGTTTAATGTTACGGTCACTAGGGATTTTAAGATGATCAGAAGGCTTGGAGTTGTTGAATATTCCACTTCTTATTACTTGTGAGTTTGGGCAGTTGTCGATGATATGGATAACATTGAATTCAGTACAACCACAATGCGGACAGCTTGGTTTAGGTAGGCCTTTCAAAAGATGTTCATGAGTAGCTAGTGTATGCCCAATGCGAAGACGCATAAATGTTCTTATATTCTTGGAAAAAGGGTATGAAGGGTAGACTGGCTTTGTCCCTGACGTATTAAAATATTTGTAATGAAGGTTGTAGCTACTCCACTCGTTAATGAATTTGTCACTGAGAACTTGGTTAGCTAAATTTTTAATATCGTTATCGGTGAAGTGTCCCGATACGTATAGTGGTTCAACACAAGCTTGTTTAGCTCTTTTATCAGCCATTTCATTGCCTTGAATTCCTATGTGCGCTGGTACCCACATTATTTTTATTTCATTGGAGTTGTGGAACAGAACGTTTCTGATCTTTATTATAATGGGGGTTTCGTTTGATTGGCTGAGGACAGCTTCAATGGTAGATTTGCTGTCAGAGCAAATAAGTGTTTTCCTACCATGTTGTGATGAAAAAAGTACTGCTTCTAATAGGGCAGCGACTTCGGCTGTAAATGCAGAGCAGTATGATGGAAGAGAGTATGCAGCGATGGTAGCACCTAGTATGTTTGTCACAGCAAATGCAGTACCGGTGTCTGATTTAGATCCGTCTGTATATAGTACCTCCCAACCTATTTTGTGGTGATCTAGAATTTCGTTATGTAGTTGGTGATATTCACTATTGCTGGTTGCATTCTTAAGGTGATGTTGCAAAGTATTAATAAACGATGATGTAAGGTTAAAGCAGGATGGAAATGCGGCTGTTTCGACCAATGATGGAGTTGCAACGATATGTAGTTCTTTTGCTATCGTTAGAGCGCGGATTATGGTAGATCGTCTTTTGTTAGTGTTTAAGTTACTAAGAGCGTTCTGTACTTGGGCGAACAACAATTTGTTCCGGATATTTAGTAACTTAGGTATAAGCGCCATCGTGTTTCTGGCAGTTCTTTGGGCAATATTAGGTAAACCGGCTTCCGATAAGATAGGTATGATTGGTGAAGTTGCGAAGGCTCGAATACAGCTTCTAGCTGCCGCATGATAAGGTGCATAAAGAAGTTTGATATGACTTTTTGCGCAATGCCCGTATATTGAAAGTCCATAGTCTATTTTTGACAGAAGTAATGCCTTAGTTATATTTACAAGTGTATTTGTATGACATAAGGAGTACTTAGAAGACATAAATTTTATAATGTTAAGTCTAGTACATAAGCTTAGTCTAATATATTTACAATGTTCTTTAAATGACATACTTTTATCAAATACTAAACCTAATATTTTTAAGCATATAGTGTGAGGGATTTCAATGTTACGAAAGGAGAGGGATGGAAAAGAGCATTGGTGTTTTCTGCAGATGTGAAAGGTGGCACATTTGCTTGTGGAGATATTGGCTCCAGATTCTTCAGACCATCTGCTGATTGCATTTAGAACTTTAAGAAATATTAGCTTCACTTGTTGTAAGTTTTTATTTTTGGTAAAGATAATTACATCATCAGCATAAGCAAAATGGTGAATGGTCGGACTGGAAGAGATTAAGGAGGTCACTTTGTTAAAAGCTATTATAAAAAGAGTGACCGATAATGGTGAGCCTTGGGGTATACCATTATATAGGTGATATATTTGTGAATGATGTTTATTAGCAGAAATAAAAAATTTACGATGAGTCAAAAAAGATTTTACAATGTTATAGATTTTGGTACCAACTTGCCAACGCTTTAGTTCATCAAGTACTACATGCACCCCAATTTTATCGAAGGCCTTTTCAAAGTCTAAGCTTATTACGGAAATGTGATTACGAGTTGACATAGCTGTAGAGACAAAGTGTTCAAAATAAAGTAGAGGGTCCATTACCCCTAAGCCTTTTTGGAAACCGAATTGATGGGGGTCCATAAGGCCACTCGCTTTTGCATACCACATGATTCGAAGTGATATAATTTTTTCTATAACTTTGGACATACAGGGGAGAAGGGAGATTGGTCTGTAATTTTCGATAAGATGGGGGGATTTGTTAGGTTTGAGGACGGGTATAATAGTGGCAACTTTCCATTGTTGCGGATAAATTCCGGAATCAAAGATGCTATTATACAGGTTAACGAGTCTATTTTTAAGAACTAGTGGGATATGTTTTAAAATGGGATACGATATTCTATCAGCTCCAGGCGTATTTCCTGAGAGCGATGCAATTGTGGTATCAAATTCTATTGCAGTAATAGTTGAATCAACCATAAGGGCTTTTGGAGGTGGGTATGGGTTGGTGTAATTTACATTTAAAACATTTTCTTTTTTAAGGGTAAATCTGTTATGAAAGTTGTGATCACTTGAAAGAGATGACCATGTTTGGCCAAACTTTTCAGAAATATCTTTTAGCGAGTAAATTGGACCTTCTACTGTCTGGATATGATGTATACTAAATCGTTGAGTACCGGATGTCAGATATTTTATATCTGACCATATTTTTTTGGGACTCGAGGACGGATTTATATTCTCCGTGATTTTTTCGAACGATTTACGTTTAGCTGATTTTAGCTCCTTTCTAAATACGGCATTGGCTTTTTTATAATTTATTATGTTGGTATCAGTCCTATTTTGTTTAAATTTAGACCACAGGTGCTTTTTGTTGTTTCTTAGATAATTTAGGTTGTTGGACTAATAAGGAAGTTTTGCTGAAAATTTTTTGGTGCTAGACTGGGGAATAGATAAGTGCGCGGCAGAGAGAATAATCGATTTTATAGCAGAAGTCTCGGCATTTATATTTTGGGAAGTTGGTTTTTTATTAGACAGAGATGTGAAAAGAGATGAAAAGGTTGACCAATCTGCCTTTTCCGTAAGGAACTTGGGTCTGGGTTTCACGTTATAGGCTTTAGGGATAGAAAGGGTAGTTATGATGGGGAAGTGATCACTGTTGTGGAGATCATCGATGGTATGAGTGGAAAGTTTAGGGGCTAAAGTAGTTGAAGCTAGAACAAGATCGGGATGAGTGAATGTTCCATGGGTCGAAAAATGCGTTGGCGCACCATCGCTAAGTACAATAAGGTCATGTAATAGTATTACGTCTTCCAATATTTCACCTCGTCTGTTTGTATTTGTGGAACCCCATAAGGGACTCCATGCATTAAAGTCACCTACTACTAGGATAGGGGTGACGATGCAGTTTAATATATTCGAAATATCTCTGACATTAAAGTTTTGGTGGGGGGGAATGTAGCAATTAATAATTGTAATCTTAAAACCAATGTCTATCTCGAGAGCTAAACATGAGATGTTTGAGCTGATTTGGATACGTTTGTGGCTTATTGTTTTTTTAATAAAGAGAGCTATCCCTTGCTTACACGAAGTATTTGGTCTATTGTTGTGGAAGTAACTATAATATTTATTATGAGGATAAAAGGTTTTATTAAAGGGTAGATGAGTTTCTTGTATTGCTACAATTTCAGGAAAATATTCGTTAATTAGTATATTTAAATCTGGGTAATTATTGAATAGACCGTTCATATTCCATTGCAAAATTTGCATTATTCACTCTTATTGGGGACTTCGTTGAAGGAGATGTAAGTTGGAAGGGGTCTAATGCTGTAGAAGTAAGGTGAGAGAGTAGTGCGGACAACATTGTATGAGTAGATGAGTCGTCGACTGATGTTGACATTGTTGCGTTGAGGATAGGCACTGTGGTGTTGTTTTCTTCGTTTCCTTTTTCGTTTTCATTTGTTTGTTTGACTGGTATATTGTTATTGTTGTAGTTAGTTTGAACGGCGTTGTTAAGGTTGTTGTTTTCTTGAATATTGTTGGTTTTTTTTTTTGCTATTTTAGCATAAGAAGTAGTGGTTGAAGTTTCTTTAAGGGTGGGAGGGATTTGCGTTTTGTACATTCGAATTGCTTCACGCATAGAACATTTGTTGTCTGTTTTTATTGTAATTATTTCTTTCATTTGTATATACTTGGGACATGACTTGCTGGAAGCTGGATGACCACCTGAGCAATTTGCGCAAAATTTTCGTGAACAAGGCGAAGGAGAGTGGGGTGGGAGTGCACATTCGTCACAAACAGGGGCATTTTTATTGCATCGTTTGGTCGTGTGTCCAAGAAGTTGACAAGACTTACATCTCATAGGATTGTCATAATATGGTCTTACCTTTGTAGTATACCATGAAATTTCAATTTTTTCGGGTAGACGGTACATGTCAAACGTAAGAAGAATAACACCGCTTGGAGTTGGTATATTGTGATTATATTTAGGGAATTTAAAAATTGTTACAACACCCTGTTCTTTCAAATTTTCTAAGATTTCTTTATCTGGTACTTCGTTTAGGCATGGTGCGTAAACTGTACCTTTTACACAATTAAGATTTTTGTGGTAGTCACATTTTATTTCGCAGATTCCGAATAATGATTTTGTTGCGAATAGCAACAAACTGCCATCTCTCAGTTCAGATATATTAATTATTTCCGAGCTTATATTTTTTAAAGCTTTATGTACCGCAAAACAAGAGAATTTATTCAAGGGTTTAGCTGTATTCACCGCACTAACTACCAAATATTTGGGTTGTCTTTTTTCACTGTTTATAAATTGGGAAACTCTTCTAATAAAATGTGTTTAGTTTTTTCTTTTTTTTTATGTTTTGAACTTGAAGATAGCAGGGCAAACCTGTTATCCCCAAGAGGGGGGCGCCTGGGAGGCATTGTTTATCTTCTTTTTTTTTTAACACCACTAAATGTATGTTTTTATCACAAGGAAAAATAGAAATAGTATTTAGCGCACTATGCGAAAGGATTAAGAAAAAGAGAAGCGAAAGAAGGTCACTCAGAACACAACCGTACGCAACGAATATCAGTCGATGAAGCACATATTTATGCACAGAGGATACTTGAAATGCTGAATATGCTCTTACCACCCGAATATATAGCTATAATAAGCATATATATGTACATACATTGTATTTGAACATTGTACTTTAACAAACAGATATGTATATGTACATGTTCGTTGAGCGGGACCAGAAGCTCCAAGCTTAAAGAATAAAAGTCAGTCATTTTTGCAGATTCAAAACATAGTCGGTAATCTTCGAGACTTAATTTACGCCTAACGACTTGAATCAAGTCAAGAAGAATTCTATAAGTAAAGAAAACAAATAAGTTAGTTGAAGAGAAAAAAAACTTATGAAATACAAATAGCGATCTTAATTTAAACATAAAAAAAATCAATGAAATGGACCAACGGCATTTAAATGATGAATAAAACAGAAAATATTATAATTTGAATCATTTAAACAAGTAGAATCAATTGCTTTGTTTTCGAAAGCTACAAAAAAACTCATTAAATTAACCAATCAACAAATTTTTGTCAAAACAATCAATAGTAGCAAAGAAGCGAAGCTGTTAAAATCGATTTTTCTAATGCAGCAGCAAGAAATTAAACAGTTGCAACTAAGTGAAAAGAAATTATAAATAAGTTAGTTGAAGAGAAAACAAACTTATAAAATACAAATAGCCATCTTAATTTAAACATAAAAGAAAATCTATGAAATGGACCAACGGCATTTAAATGATGAATAAAACAGAAAACATTATAATTTGAATCATTTAAACAAGTAGAATCAATTGCTTTGTTTTCAAAAGCTACAAAAAAAAACTCATTAAAATAACCAATCAACAAATTTTTGTCAAAACAATCAATAGTAGAAAAGAAGCGAGGCTGTTAAAATCGATTTTTCTAATGCAGCAGCAAGAAATTAAACAGTTGCAACTAAGTAAAAAGAAATTATAAAAAATAGTATACATTACGAGAAAAGGAAAAGCTGAACAGTTATTATCCAGTTGTTACAGGAAAACGCTCCACAACAAAGCACAACGTTAAGACAGAGAATATGAAAGTCCTTAAGTATTTGATCTGCTTTGAGGGAAATTCCAAAAAATTGTCCATGCAAACCGTCTGTAGAGTTATGATAGATTATTAGGGGCAGGAAAATGTTGTGTAAGGTAATAAAAATACTTTTTAATATTGTATTTGCTTTGTACAAGTTTACTTTATTTTCACTTCACTTTTTTATTACTCAGATGTGATTTGCTTGATTATAATTTTCTTACTGATTTTATTTCATTCAATTCAAAGTGACTTGCTTCATAAGCTCATAGTTGAGTTAACGGTGATGAGTTTCATTGTTGTTCTTTCGATGTGCAGATCTCGACGACCCAGTTGTATGTTGCTTTTACGCTATTGTAAGTCATCGCGAAGTTATAAGTCGTATATTTTTAGCGAGCAAAGCGAGCTACGCATGTGCCGTTGTTGGTTGCAGTGCTGGCCAATCACTCCCCGTGTTAAGCTCGAAACATCTTCATTTCGATAAGGTCATTTTGGATCTCGATATCAGCGTGATAGTGGGATCAGGTCAAACTTTTTTTTTTGACAAATGTAGCTTAGAAGTATTGTTGACAAGTTATTTTAATGAAATGGTAATAGTTCAAAATAAAAAAATAAATATTTTCCTTTAATTCCATTGGTTTTGCTAATTTCTATGTGGCTTAAAAAAATGTTATTCTACTTTAGTTTATTATTTAAATTTAATTTCTTCAAAAATCATTAAGGAGAACTATCACAAATTGCATTTGTGGATTTTTTTTTCCTTCGACCATAACTGCTGTACCAAGATCTCTTTCGACAACTTTTTCTATAAAAAATTTTATCAAATTTATTACATTTTCTCAAACTGCCAATATTTACGAGTTTTACTTGCGTCAAATCGTTTAAGAATTTTTTCCTGAGTTTCTACTATCCTTCTTCTAATAGCGTTCAAAATCTTAATTGGGCGATTATGAAACACCTCAGTAGGCTTAGCGTTTATGACAAAGTGATATGATTGTATTTGTGAGAGATAGTAGTCGTTGGTTTCATATAATTGCTGCTGTTCCCGAATACAACGCGCTATTTTGAGCAAGATGGAGTGAAACCTTTCCACTTGGCCCTTGCTTTCGCTATGAAGTATGGATATGTAGAATTGATCAATAGAAAAGGGATCTCTTAGTAGCATTTTAATTATATTGGAGTCAAAAGCCTTTTCGTTGTCGGATACAATGGGTTTTGTATTCTTAAAACTTAATAAAATTTGTAGAAGAGCATCTTCGACATCAACAGTGGTTTCACCACGGCAAATTTAGAAAATTTGTTGATGCATGTCAAAAAATTTTGTACTTATTCTCCAAGCAAATCTTACAGTTTGCTATTAAATTTTTTAACATTTGTTTTAAATTCGGAAAGTAATATTCTTTTGAAGTTTGACGAAAGTTTTTAGATAAGCAGCGGTGTGCTCGATAATACTTAGTAGCGACTGTTTCTAGTTGGTCTTCCTTAACGAGTAATTCGTTGTGAACAAACTTTACACCTGGAAATTTAAAGTAGGAAGATCACAATGAATTCCATTTGTTACGTTATAATTTGGTGAAGATTTTAAGCAGTGCATTAATTTTTCAACAGTGTCAAAAAGAATGGTGTATGGAATAAATTTCTCAAACAAGGTTTTAGTGGTTTTACTGAAAGCATTCGATTTAATTAAAATGAATTGGTTTTTGAATTGATTAATGGGTTGCCTAATAGTTCTTATATTTTTACTAGATGGCTCCTTACTATGAGTGGTTTAATTTGTTTCAGAATCTTCTAAATTATTGACGTACTGCCTAGAGAGCGCGTCAGTTTCCTTATTCTCTTTTCCAGGTTTATAGTGAAAGTTTGGCGAAAATTCCTCTATGAATTCGCGCTATCTCTTTATTATACTGTTTGGATTTTTTTCGGATATTGCAAAATTAGTTGTTGGTGGTCGGTAAAAATGTTTATATTTTTACTCCGTAGAGATAATGCCACATTTTGATACAAAACTGCATCTAAGGCGGTCGACTAGGTGTCTGTCGTCAGTTCGAAAGGCTGGTTGTAATTTGGATATTGAAGAAGAACATCTTTGGAAGCTAACACTCGTTTTACAAAGTGACGATAGTAGCCTGAAAGAATAAGAAATGATTGCAGTGCACGCAGTGGTCTTGGGAGATTATAATTCTAAATTGCATGGACTTTATCTGGACTCTTATACCTTTTTCTGTAACCAAAAACCCTAGGGACTTTCCAGTCGACACTCTCATTCCCGCCTTTTCTAACTTTCCTAAGATTTTATCGATTCTAACCAAAAGCGAGTTTTCGTTGGGTGAATAAATAATTATATCATCGATATAAACGTGACAACATTTTAAGATGTCTTCGCGACATCGGCTATCGCTCTCTGAAAGTTTAGCCTACAAAACTCGTACTTCGCGTTGTTAATGCTTAACGCTGTTTTTTTCCTATCTTCCTAAGGTGGTAAAATATTGTGGTAGAATCCGGTATTGGGTATCGATCAGGAATTACATTTTCGCTAAATTTTCTATAATCGATTATCAGATTACCGCTTTCATCTAAACCCTTTTTGGATAAAACATTTTTTTTTTGAAACATTAATATTTACTTATTGAATCTGCTTCGACTTCGGAAACCTAACAATAAGTAATAAAATCTTAAACTAAATTAAAGCATAAAGCCCATTAGTAGGAATGCGCTGCTGGCTTGACGTTGCTCTTTATAGCCTATTTCCACCGAGCACTTAAATGCATTTAAGGCCTCTGTTAAGTGAATGAAATGTCAAACGTTTCCACCGAAAGTGAGTTAACTCAAACAACTGATTTTTGTTTACATTTGCAGTTTGCAAAATTTGTCACAACTATTGAAATCATGAATTCAAGATACCGACAATGACAAACGCTGCTGAAACGAAAATGCTTTTATGCATGTTCCCGTTTTCACTTTTGCTTGTTTGTTTCCTTAAATTATTTATTTTGCTCAATCAGCTGATAGCTGCCAGAGTCGCGCATATTTTTATGTTGAGGGGATCGTTTGCGATTCCGCAATTGCTTTTTTTTCTTGTTCTATTTTTTTTTTTTGAAAGTGGAGAAGCATTATCTTCTCCAATTACATAATATATGCATTTAGGTAAAAACTAAAGTAATTTTTGCAGAAAAAATTTCACCATGCAAATTAAAAGTCTCGTCCCTCATTAAATCCGAAAATATACGACTCAAGCAAGAAATATACCGAAACTTCCGAAATGTTTAGATTAGTATTGACAGCATCGACTGTTAACATAACATTTTCTGTTAAATTACCGTTAACACACTTTTATACAATAACAAACACATTGGAATTCACGCATTAAAATGCGATGTTTAAATGCATTTAAGCTAAAATGCATTTAACGTCCGGAGGAAATAGGCTATTAGAAGGCTGCTTTGTCTCTTCTCCGCAGGCGGGTTTGACTTGTTACATGGGCCAAGCTGTTAGCCAAACGGTTCGAATGGTTACGCAGTTTTGTTAAGTATTTTTTATATTTACCCTTAACGTTTTCGATTAGAATCTTTGAATTATATCTATATTCGTCGTGCATGCTGTGCCCCATAACTGAATTCCATACATCCATATCGGTTTTTTTGTTGCATTATATAAGAGGACTTTGTTGCTAAGGCTAAGTCCAGACTTCTTGTTTAAAAGCCAATGTAAACTGGCAAATTTGAGTTTAAGTTGCAGCTTTTAAGCTGCAATGCGTCGTCTCCAGGTTAAGCGCCTGCCCAAGTGAATTACGAGGTATGTAATTTCGTCAGCTTGCGGTATCGACACATTCTTGAGTTTAACAGTGGGAACGTTTATGGCCTTACTGTAATAGTTATGTATCTGCACTTGTTTTCATTTTCTTTTAGGGGCCATTTCGCTAGCCATTCTTCAATTAGTTTAAGATGCTGCTGTAACACTTTTGTGGCTTTGATGGCAGTATAGCAGTATCAGCCGCAAATGTTGACGTAATTACTTCGTCCCTTGTAGGAGTATCTGCGGTAAACAGTATGAACAATATTGGTCCAAGAACACTATCTTGTGGAACACCTGCCCCAATTGGACACTCTTCTGTGTTTACTTTTACTGTGAATCACCAGTTGGATAAATAGGACTCAAAGTTGTTGTGAAAAGTGTTAGGTAATGATTTTTTAATTTTATGAATGGGGCCATCATACCACACTTTGTCAAATGCTTGCGCCACATCAAGAAAAACTGCCGAGCAATACTCTATAAATTCGAAATCTTTCTTTTTTACTTGTTCAATTGTGCCGTGTTTTTCCCAAAAACCAAATTGATGTGTATGAATAATATCATTTTGATGGAGAAAAAGAGAAATTTTTGATAGCAGCACTTTCTCGAAAAGTTTTGATAGGCAAGGCAACAGGGCGATTGGGTTGCGTCTTTACCTGGTTTAGCTATCATAATTATCTGCGACTTTTCCCTAGGATAATATCCTAGCATTGAAGTGGCACTGAAATGCTTTGCAAGAAAAACGAGAGCAATGCTTGGCAATTCTTTTAGCATTTTTGGTGAGATAAGATCGTCTCTTGGAGATTTTTTTGGATTTAAGGTGGTAATAGGGTTTGTTAGTTCAGACAAAGATGCTCCGCAAGCAACAGTGTATCTAGGAGCAGTATGGTTCGGTGACAAAGGTGCACTATTTGTAGCAGTATTTTGTTGAAATATTGTGCTGAAGTGCTCTGCAAAACAAAACGCATTTTCTTCATCCGTCCTTGCCCATGAACCATTACTCAGTCTCAACGGTACTTCAGTGCTTACTGGCGGCTTGAGGTTTTTGCTAGCTTTGTATAGAGATTTTTTAATAAAAACGTTGGGAGACAAAGACGTTATAAGATGTTTGATATTTCTTTCTTCTTCGTATATTAATGTTTTTTAGTTTGTTTTCTGCCACTTTAAGACGAATTTTTGCATCGGGAGATCGCTAGGCTTGCCATTTGCGACGCAAACGTCGCTTATTTCTGACCATTCTATTCTGCTTTTAGTTATCAATGTCTTTGCTTTTGTTTTCTGCTCTGGTGTGGCCATAGTTGCTGCTGTTGCTAGTATACTGTTAAATACAAGTTACTCGTTTTCAACATCAGTTTGTTTCGCTAATGCGATTGGTCTGAATATGACTGATAACGTATTTTTTATATTTAAGCCAGTTAGTTCTTGATGTAGTAAGTCGAAAAGCATGCTCACTTTCAATTGCTTGTTCGTTCAATTTAATGATTATTGAGGAATGATCAGAAGATAAGTCAGCACAGTTTTCAGCAAATACTAAGCTCCTATCTACGTTTTTAGTGACTGCAAAGTCAATCAGGTCAGGTAATTTCCTTGAGACCGTAGGCCAGTAAGTTGGTTGTCTTGGAGAGATAAATTCGTAACTATTTGTTGAACTTATGATCGTGTTATATAACTGACGACCTTTCGGGTTAATTAGCCTCGATCCCCAATGAGTATGCTTTGCATTGTAATCACCTCCAGCTAGGAACCTATCTCCTAGAGTCATAAAAAAGTCGCTAAATTGTTTTTCTGTTGTTACCAAACGTGGCGGACAGTAAATCGCAAGTAAGGCAGCCCCCTCCCTTTTTTTAAGGATGATCAATGTTGACTGCAACCAATTTGTTGAAAAGGTATTAAGGTAGTTGTGCCTTAAACGGTTCCTTATAAGTATAGCTGTGTCATCATGTGCTTTGCCATCTGGGTGGTTAGTGTTGTATAGATTAAACCCAGGGATATTAAAATTATACTTTTGGGTGAAATGTGTTTCAGATATAAGCATAACATCAATTTCGTGAGTCTGTAAAAATAATTTGAGTGCTAATTTATACTGGTTTACACCATTAGCATTCCATAAGCAAATCCTGAGTTTACTCATTTTTCGGTCAACAGGGTTTGGAGCATTTGGTTGGCATAAATTGGGTCTGGGTATGTTGGAAAGGCTCGGAATGGAAGTAGTAAATGTGAGTTGGTCCCGTTTGGCTTGTATACCCTGAGCAAGTTTAGATTTTAAATCTTTGGAAACCGGACGACCTCTATAATTAAAGGTGTGAAGATCACCACATGCTACGCAAACGGTTCGTAAAGTACAATAGGATTGTGTGTGACCTAATTTCTGACAGCTTGTGCATTGCACGGGATCATTACGCTTAAGTCCTCCTACCACCGTGATTCTTCAGTATAAAAGTTATTTTAAACCGTAAATTGGATGCGTTTCGTTCTTTTTAAGTTGAGCTGAGCTTGGCGATAAGAACACTTTAAACATAGGCTGCAGCACTTTATTTCTGTTAATTATGTTAACGACCGCCCTAATTTCAAACCCTTGCTCCTCTTGAGTCTCTTTTATGTTACCTGAGTCAACAGTGGTTTCGATTCCATTAATTACCACAATCAGGCCTTTCGCACTCTTCAACTGGTAAGAGTAATAATTCTTGTTGTTTGCAGAAAGAAACACAATGACTTCACGAAAGTCTTTTTCACTGTGTACTTGTATTTCTGTCCCGTCTATGTTTCCTTTTTTAATAGGTACAATGTGAAAATTGTTGGTACCTATTGTCTTGGCTATGTTTGTAACGAGTAAATTAGAGCTGCGCTCCCGCAAGTAGTTTGGTGGACTATGGAAATACCCTTTGGGTCTGTTATAGGCTCTTCCTCATTAAACGAGGCAAATCTTTTTCTTTTTACTGCATTACCTTCAGCATCGATAGTGGAGCCACCGGTATTATTCTTCTTAGCATTAAACACTTCTTTGAGAGGACTAGATTTCCTCTTTTTTTACCACATTTATGGAGCGATCATGCCTGTCTGCACTGCCGACACTTTTTTTCATTTTGGCTGTCTCACCTTGTTCAGTATTAGTCGCCCACACTGGAGTAGCTGCTCCTGTTGCGCTGTTTGACTGCATAGCTGTTTGTTTTTCTGCCACTGCTGGGGAACTTACACATGTTGGGAAGAGAGTTTTTTCACTCTTTGCTTTCTCTGTTGTTGCTAAGGTCTACGTCGGCGTCTTTAAAGTTGAGCTGCTTGCCTTTGCACTGCTGTTAGATGGTGATTTACTCGCAAAAACAGTGAAATAGGCATAGCCGACTGGGAGAGCGATGTAAATACACGACTTATCGACGCTGCGAACGGCGTAGAAATGTTGCCAGCAGCCAGTGTGTTTGCATACTTTTAAACAAATTTATAATTTTCGTCAACAAATTTCATAATTTATAGGTTCGAATATAAGCACCAATCAAATATACGTGAACATGATCTATATTGTAATAAATCATTAATTACGAATTTAGTTTTCATTTCTTTTGAAAAAAACTATGCATTCTCATATTAACAGTTATTAGTTTATTTCATATTAGTTTACAAAGTCTATACTAGCAACCTTGTACAAGAGCGAGAAATGGGCTGAGCCGGTTTTACGGAAAAAATCAAATCGCCGCTGGTTTCTATGGGACAACCGTCAGTAACGGTATGGGCGAGCGGTGACAACTTTTCATTTGCATGGCGCTCTCATAAGATAGGTTGCTATGGACGGAAGATACGTATCCAATTATACCGTCAAAAGTACTTAAGTTAGGAAGTAAGTAAAACATTGAGATATGATCGAGAACACTCATTATGGCATATTTAGGTTAAATAAATTTTATTATTTTTCCCACTTTTCACGAGTTTTAATCACTTAATTTTGACAAAACAGGAGCCACAAAAACACTTTTACTTTCGTTTGTTCCGTTTAAGCAATGCCAGAGAACTTAGATTAACGAGAAGCACCAGGGCGTGTCGATTATCAAATTGATCCGCTGGCTCGTTTTATGAAAGCGTATTTCAACACGAAAATCTAAAAGCGTATTTCACCGCACTTTAACAGTGAGCAGACAGAAATCTTGCACAAAATAGCAGAATGAGCAAGATTGTATGTAAAATGAAAAAATACATGCAAAATAAATGTTAAATTGATAAGCCTTTGCAATGTAAATGTAAGCATGCAGATAGTTATTATCAAAAATTTCGGATATTATCATCTTTTTTTTATTGACTTTTGATAATATAATTTTTATTGCTATGCCCAAAATGTTAAGCACTATAGATGAATTCTGTTAATTTCTGTGCCGCTGGTGAAGTACGCTTTCATGACTCGACTTCGTTTTTGACAGTTTCCTGATTGGCAAGTCGAGAGGCTTCTGAAAAAATCTGTTTAAATTCCTCCTTTAGAGTTTTACTCGCGAAGACAGCCACGCCTAGCCACAAAGAAATGCGGTGGCGGACATACCAGGTGTATTGCTTTTCTTCTAAAGCACACAATACACAGACATATCCTTTTGTAATCAAACGTGCTCGACCAGTGTAGTTCTTAATGTCGAATGGTCCTGTGAAGTCTACGGCGGCATTGCTAAATGGCCTAGACAAAGTTGTTCGTACTGTAGGTAGCGCGGCCATCAGTTACTTTCTTGTCCTCTTTCTGAAAATAAGACACACATTGCAATTATTGATAACAGTTTTAATTAGACCTTTTATCCTAACGATCCAATTTTCCGAGCTCACTAGCTTTAGCACTAGCTGATTTCCACCATGTAGTGAAATCAAGTGTGAAAGCTTGACAAGGAGGCGAGAAAATTGGAAATCGTAATTTTACCTTAATGATGGGGTAGCGTTTATTGTAGGCCAATGATGCCTTGGCAAGTCTACCACCTACTCTCAAGATTCCATTACTGTCTAGGAAGGGGTTGAGAGTGCTGATGGAGCTCTTGGCGCTCACTGACTTTGATGCTGTAAAAGCGATGTATTACTCGTGATAACACCGCTTCTGCGTCAGAAGAGTTAAACGAAATTTTGCTTCTTTAATTGCCTTTGACGATATCTTCGAATTGCACTGCATGATTTTTTTCGGTAAAATTGAAAAATCCTAGAACTTACCCTCAAAGCAGAGAAAAGTCGGAAAACCTTTGCAAGATCAGTGTATAATTCTTACAATCTTTTGCTCCAATTCTGTTTTCATCATGTCATCTCTTTTTAGTGGCCATTCAGACGGAGCTCTATATAATGTGCAATCACGCACCCTCACATATAGAGCTGCTGCATATGCCTTTTCGGAGGCATCACAGAAACCATGAAACTCAATTTCATTCCAAAGCGCGAAACTAATCCACCTCGGAGTTCTAAGTTTCGAGATGAAAACATATGATTTTTGCCGTTTGTTCGGGGTTTTCGGGGCTGGTCCTGTCAGGATCCATCCAAAGACTGTCTCCTCCGCGAGGAGAGAGCCCAACACATTCCTTTTAATATTTCACTACTTTATCGTTGGGTGCAGGTCTGCACCAATCACCAAATCAACCTGCTGACTTTTATAAAAGTTGACATCGGCTAAATTGATCGGGGGCAGTAGACTCAAATCAACTTGGTCTACTGTAAGCTGGGGAAGGTTCCCTGTGAGTTGGTGGAGAATCTGGCTTCTTACCTCAATTATAGTCTAGGGGTTAACAGGAGAGCCGCTTCGTGATGTGTACCATTGCAGTGCCTCAGATAATATTTTTTACATTTGTTGCGAACACTGCCTGAATGTTGCTGGAAGTTGTTGGAAATTGTGTACCCTTATCCCCTCTGTTCTCGGGTTGAGGACGACTGGTTGTGGTCGATGGCTTGTTTCCTGTCGGTGTTCTATGTAGCAATGAATGATGCCGCTGGTGACAACTGAAACAGCTACAGGAGCTCCTGCAATCGCGTGCAATATGTGAATGTACTAGACTGTTCATGCACAAGTCGTACTTATTTACTACGAGGTGTGACAATTAAGTAATGAGGCTAATTATGTTGCCGCGATTGTGGTATTCTTGCGACCTTAAAATTCCCTTTCTCTTCTCCCAGCATCCTTCTCCTTTCCTTTCATATATTTGCCATCGCTCTAGCTTGTTTAATTCGCCTGCTGTGTCGTGTTGAGTAAACATGTGCTCGTGGGGCTCGTCACGAAAATGGAAAAACGAAATCAAGAGCAACGCGTCGTGATAAAAATTTGCGCCGAATTGGGCAAAACAGCTTCGGAAACGTACGCTTAAATTGTAAAAGTGCATGGTGGTAGTGCTCTTAGTCGTGCTCAGGTGTTTCGATGGTATAAAAAGTTTTAATTTAAGTAAAGCTCGCATGAGCAAGGCAAAGGTGAAAACGATGATTATTGCCTTTTTTGATAGCCGTGGAATCGTCCACAAAAAATTTCTTCCACCGGGACAAACCGTAAATCAAGTCAACTATCGCGAAGTACTCGAAAGATTGCGAAAACGAGTCAACAGGGTACGCCCAGACTTCGCTCGTAACCGGATCCTTCATCACGACAACGCGCCGTGCCACACCGCCCTCATTGTGTCCCAGTATTTGGCCTCTAAAAGGATCGCCATGTTGCAACAACTGCCTTATTCGCCCGATATGTCACCCTGTTAATTTTTTTGTTCCCTAGAACAAAATCGGTGGTCAAAGGAACCCATTTTGAGTGTATTGAGGACATTCCAGTCGAAGCGTTCCAGAAATTTTATGAAACATGGAAAACGCGCTGGATGACAGAGTTGTAGAATAATTTTGAAATATACGATTTTTATAGAATCAGTCTCATTACTTAATTGCCACACCTCGTATCTTAGTCCGTTCGTCCATCGCGTAATCTGGGCATAACCTACAAAAAGGCTGTGAAAATTGGGTATGGTGACTAGACAGCTTTTTTTTATACGATGTTACAGGTGCCCTATTTTGTTCTACTTTAGATACTGGCGTACTTTGAATATCTGATACTGTTTCTAGAGTCTGGAACCTACTTGAGAGAAAGCTATCTTGTTCCTCCCTCCTCGGTATTCCTTGTACTCAAATCCGGTATTCGGAAGCCTGCTAGAGACTAAGAATAAATAGCATCCCAATTGCAGATCTCAATCCCATACATCTGAAGAACTGAGATGCAATTGCTTACTGCTCGTTGCATGTTTTTAATTTCCGCACTGCGCTCTACTGTCACTGTGGGTAAGTTGAATAACGTCTTTAATTGACTATTTACCATTACTCTCTTATTTTCGTAGCGGACGGATAAGTTTTGCCACGCTGTTGCAAAACCATCATTAGTTAATGGAGATTTCTTGACGATATCTTTGATAATTTTTCAACTGGGGTCAAACGGGAATTATTAATGTATATAGCGGTAAATAAATCCCGAAAAGATGGCCGTGCCATATAGTCACCGAAAAATATTTCGGTGTCACAAGGGGGGAGATTAATACTCGAACGTGGGGCCGATTCAGGTTCTCGAACTGGAGGATTCACCGTTGACGAGCTCTGCTGCACAAATGTTAGGTTGTGGATGGTTTCACCCATCAATGCCGCGCACGTCAGGCATGCTGCGTAGCAATCCTGGTACCGACACTTTGCAGCAAGCATAGCCGATGTATCCGATTCTCCTCCTGAAAGGTTTCGCGAATGTCCGTCAAACGTCTCCTTAACTTTTATCCATAATTTCTTTCTGGATTTCTAGAAAGAAGACCGAATGATTTGCACTTGGAGTGTTGTTATATAACTCTTCTAAAAATGCATCACAGGCCCGAAAAAAATCATTAGATCTTGCCATTTTACTTGTAATTTAGGTGATGGATAGCAAAGGCCAAAAATTTAAAAATTTTAGAATGAACCAAGTATTTGGTTTAAACCAATTCAACAATCGCAAAGTTTGCAAAGTTAGCAGGGAAACTCAACTAATTTTAATTGATTTAAACTCACTTGCCTATATTTCCTGTACCAAGGCAAAACCGTAGCTTTTACCACGAAAATTCGATGAAAATATTATGAAAGTAGGGATGCTTAAGATACTTCCGTAGTACCAAGGCTTAGACCGTAATTTCATGGTTGTTAATTAAAAAATACAAATTAGTAACCGGAGGTGACTAGGGTACTTCCCCGTACCAATTCAAGTACGTATTGCAAAATATAAATTAATAAATGGATGTGCCTCGGGTACTTCCGCTTACCAATTTACATTCGTAGTTATAAGTTGGAGAAATATAAAAAAAAAATTAGTTGTTAAAGCAGGTAAGTATGGTACTTTCGCAGTACCCGATTATAAAAGTAAGGCAAAATATTAAAATTTCCCGCAATAATAATAAGTTGAATTGCATAACCTCACCCGTAACGATGATTTTTTTGACGCTTACTGTTCGTTGGGCCATTGTTAAGGGCCTTGCTGCTTCTGTTGGGCCGTTGGTTTGGGCCTTGCTGCTTCTGTTGAACCGTTGGAGTGGGCATAGGTTCTTAGTCGCACTGCCGCCTGATCTTTTGGCATCTAATTGCCGGCGAATATCACTTGCGCTTTATCTCGTGGCTTAGTAGCTGGCGCTTTTTTCTTAAAAAAAAAGGTGGTACATTTTCGCACTGACGCCTTAGCGTATGACACTTAGTGCTGGCGTCCAGCACTCGCGCCTCACCTTATGGCCGTACGGCCGGCGCTGTTAATTTTTTAAATTAAAAAAGTTCTACGCCGCACTGGCGCCTGACCGTATGGCAATTAGTGCCGGCGTACAGTGCTCGTTCCTGACTTAATGGCCCTGCGGCTGGCACTCCTAACTGTTTGGAGGGGCTGCGCTTTGCCTGTGGCTTTTCTAAAGTCCGCGCACCCATTGTTGTACACACTTTAGCCACTGTATAGTGGGAAACTTTACCTACGGCTTTTCTGAAGCCTTTGCGCCCGTTTTTGCTTACACTATATCCACTTTATAGTGGGGCGCTTTGCCTGTGGCTTTTCAGAAGCCTGCGCGCCCACTTTTTATCCACTTTACACCAGGGCGCTTTTCCTCTGGCTATTTCTCAGCCTGCGCGCCCACTTTCTTCTACACCGTTTTACACTTCGTAGTAGGGCGCTTTGCCTATGGCTACTTTTAAAGCTGTGCGCCAACTTTTTTACCACTTGTTTACTGGGGCGCTTTGCCTTTGGCTATTTTTTAGCGCGCACCCACTTTTTTGTTTTTTTTTTTTTGACTTTATAGTGCAGGCGCATAGTGCCCTTTTTAGGGTCTTTTACCTTGCACTTTCCTCCACGTTTTAGTGGGGCACTTTGCCCTGTGGCTATTTTTAAGCCTGCGCGCCCACTTTTTCATTCACTTATCACTTTATACTTACAATTTCTTGATTTTCTTTTATTTTGTTTTCTATTCTTTCAGTTTTTTCTTCACTTTGTAGGCTTTTTATTTTACTATTCAACTTTTTTCTATTTTTTCCACTTTGCTTTTTATTCTCTTCCTCTTTTGCATGCTCAGCAACTTTTAAACAGCTTGAGCTGTTAAGTTGGTTGTGCTGCCGTTCAGCATAACATTTTTTAAATATGTACGTAGGCTGCTATATATATTTCTGGCCTAATAATGAAAATACGAATATTTATCAATGAAAATGGTTTTTTTTGGATTTGTCTCGTCTTGGAAGACCCACACGGTCGATTGCTGTTTTGTTTCGGGCTCATACGCATAGATCCATGATTCGTCACCTGTGACGATCTCATAAACGTCTTTTGAAGCACCGCGATCACAATTTTCAGCATTTCTTTACACCAATCCACACGAGCCTTGTTTTGAGCGAGTGACAAATTGTGCGGGATCCAACGAGAACAAACCTTTTTTACGGCCAGATGTTCATGCAATATCGAATGTATGCTGGTGGGAGAAATGCATAGGCATGCCTCTATTTGAAGGTATGTTACATGACGGTCTTGCATTATCAGTTCACGTAAGGCATCGATGTTTTCTGGCACAATGGCTGTTTTTGGACGACCTTCAAGGAATTCGTCTTTGAGCGAGCGTCGGCCACGATTGAACTCGTTGTACCAGTTTTTTACAGTGCTATAGGATGGTGCTTCATAGCCATACAAAGATTTTAGTTCATCGATGCACTCTTGTCGTGATAATCCACGTCGAAAGTTGTGAAAAATGATCGCACGAAAATGTTCACGAGTTAATTCCATTTTTTGGTCGAGATGAATTTTTTAATTCCCTGTAAATAAAACAATTCACGATTAAATGACAAAACGTTCTGAGTAATGTTGTGCTAAGAAATGTCAAACTTTCCAATGGAAATGTAAGATTGCACCTGGCACCTACGTATATTGAGTAAATTATAGTATTATATGTAATTGTTCGCAGCAATATTTTTCTCTTAAAATCCGGCTCGAAGGACCATGTTTCTTTTCGAGATTGATTGGGGCCGAATTTTCTCGTGTGTTTGTGATGGCTGCACAGGGTTACACACATAAACAATAGTCCTGTTCCTGGTTACAAATTTTAATCAAATTTTGTCGGCCTGTGTTATATATAATGCCTTACAAAGTTTATCATATCAAAAACTTTTTATGGTTTCCACTTTCACAACTACGCTGCTTGACTCTTCGCTCTGTAGAGGAGCTCCAAATAAAAGAATCTTGGGTACTTAGCATTTACCACCAAAATGTTAGATAAGGATCACTATGTGCAAATATAATGAACTTTTTTACTACAATAGTAATTAAAAAATTTGCACATTGATAGAATGGTATCTATGGTGGTTGACATAGGCCTCTTCATGATTTCTTGGACTCATGATGGACACATAGTGCAATCGATAGCTCCAATAGTGCCTCCAACAAATGGTGATGATGATGAAGCTCTATTTGCGCAATTCGAAATCTAATCTTCGCAGAAAATATGGAGCGGTTGAATGTGGCTGTTACGCAATGAATACAATGGCTTGCTGACGACTGACTCATGGATATTCTCCATTGCTCTACGACGGGACGTTGATAGCTTCCGGTTGCAAAGAGACGCAAGGCGGTTAGATCCTTTAAACATATTAATAGTGGTAAAACTGAAAATAATATTTCTCCGTAGATAGTGCTGTTATACTTCTGCCTTTTAGTTGGCTGTCTAGTTGAGAAACGATTTCTTCATCTAAACCTGGCGTTAATCAGATATATTCTAGTGAAAAGGATCTTCTACTTTCCGAAACAAACTTCTATCCTGTGTTGAAGGGTTCGATACCTCCTTTTTTTGGAAAAAAACGTTATTTCCGACAACAGCCATAGCGAATATCGCTAAAAAAGGTACACCGAATATTAAAATCGTTAGAATTATCGCTAAGTCATTTTTGCAATACGAAAATCGTCATATTGTGTGACGAGAACAGCGAATATCGTTAAAATTATCGCTAAGTCATCTACTCCTCTGTAGTCAAATATTGGGTCAACTCGCGTTTCGCTACCACCTTGTTGTTACTCAATGAAAGTTCGTGTTTTAACGATCGCAACTACTAAACGAACATTCATGTGCGCAATAAGGTTTTTACTCGTATACAGAAATATATGAAACTGAAATTGAGTCAGTTTCATTTAGGTGGTGAGCTCTGCTGGTACATAGGGGATGTGCATAAGTTTGAGCATATATGTATATTCCAATGCAAAAAGAACATGTTACGTCACTGATTTTGGGTGTAAGGTCGGTTCGAGTTACGGCATGCTTAAATCCCATGCTGCTCATTACTTCGAGCAATTATTGATAAAATTTGTAATTTCGAGTTCACGTCGAACAGTCGTACTTGATAATTAAAAAATAAAGCGGTCCGTATACATTTAATTATTTGGTATTGTAATAGAGGTGATGAGTAAAGAATAATTCAAAGTTCTTGTTTAGCTTCAACTTATTCAAAACACAAAGCTACTTAACGTGTTCTCACCTCCACTTTTAATTATTAGCAATATGTATGCGCGTATGTACATACGTACATACATATGTATACCTACAGTGGCTGTTGGTCAAGCGCCTACCAACAACCACACACGTCAACAAAACAAACTACCGCACAAAAAGGAGATGACAAAACTAACAAAGCGACCGGCCAGCTTAGTGAAGACGGCGTGGGTCGCTAGCTACGTACAATAACAAATCAAGTGAAAAGATCGACGCTGGTATAAACAAATGCATGACGACAATTAAGCAACGATATAAAACAAAATAAACAAAATATATTTTTGGGGTGCACCCGAGGTGTGGTCCAACCAAACTGGTTACGAACCCACTCGCACTACTCCCGTGCTGCCGGAGGTAACTTTAACCCGCCTGTATGACTGGGCTCTGGGTGCGGGATGCTATAAGGATGGGAATGGGGAAAACGAAGGAAGCAACACTGTCGGCACTACAAAAAATCGTAAGACAACAATGAGTGATACTTAACGGTTTCAGTCGGGTATGGGTATCAAACTTCGGTGCTCCCCCGGTGGTTCCGCCACTGAAGCGCGAAAACAGCAAATCAACACTATGGGCTTCGGCTGTCCTTACTTGGCTTCAGCTGCCAACAAATCTTTGCCTCGACTGGCACTATTAAAAAGACACTTAAATAAAGTCTTATTTATTTTTTTTTTTCACTAATATTATCGCACGATCGCATAAAAAAAGATGCGCACTCTTCTGTAGATTGCGCGAGTCTGATCCGGAACGCACTTGCGAGCCAGACTGCAAGCTACGCGTCGGCTTTCCGAATTCTCAGCCGAGTGTGTATTGGTGCCCAATCATTTGGCGCCGCCCCCATTACCCAAAGGGACAGAGTTGTGTAGCGCACGCCACCATGGCACACCAAGTACACTGGGATAATTTTCCCCTCGCCATATAAAAAGAAAGGCGAATACCCGCGCAAAGCATTCCGTTTCCCTAATGCCGAACACCTACTTTGGAAACTTATACCACTGGGTAGGCACACACCGAGTGCAATCGTGCCAACAATTCATGGCTTTGAGTTATACAATTATTTGCCCACAGATGCCACTGCCAACGCTTGGAGTGAAAGGAATATTAGACAAAACAAAGGAAATGAACGAACAAACACAAAAGAAGTTTTTATTGCGGCCAATACGCGACAACTCCACCCCTTCCTTAACGAAAAGGAAGGAATCTTCCTCGCAAGCTTCTCACTCGCCTCTTCTAACCTAGTTCTAATGTTGACCCTAATCTCTTCGAGCCTCTTTGCTCGCTCCTTCGCTCCCGACAATTTAATTTCTCCTGATCTCTTAAACTGTCTATGAAGTCCCTACTGCCTTCTACCGCCATTTCCCTGCCGAAATTCACAAAATATGGAGTAGCTCCTAACACTTCGTACTGCGCTGTCCTAATACAGCATGCTACCTTCGCTAACTGTTGGTCCCATGTCCTCTGGTTATCTGACACATAAGCCCTAAGTGTTGTCTTGATAATCTGATTAATCCTCTCGGCCGGGTTAGCCTGTGGGTGATAGTGTGCGGTGTACCGGAGTTGGACGCCATAGTCACCGCAGAGGCCCCGAAGCTCTCGACTCCTAAATTGGGGTCCATTGTCACACACAACCGACCGAGGGACTCCAAACAAAAGAAATACATTGTCCTCCAATTGTTTGCTTACGCTTTTTGCCGTGGCAGTACGCAAAGGAAATAGGATGGGAAATTTGAAAAAATAGTCCACTTCTGTCAAAATATACTGGTAGCCTTGTGACGACTTCACTAAAGGCCCTACCAGATCTACACAAATCATTTACCAAGGTTCGACTGCCTTGGTTCTCTGTATCATACCCCCAGCTGGCTGTGAGTTCTCAGGTTTCACCTGTTGACAAGTTTTACACGCCCTAACATATTTCGCAATATCCGACTTCATCCTTGGCCAGTAGTACTTTTGTGAAATCCGCGCAAAAGTCTTTTTCACACCCACTTGGCCCGCTACTGGATTGTCGTGACATTGTTTTAAAATCTCACCTCTACCATCACGCCCTATTACTCTTTTCCACTCTGGTGAATCGCCGTAAACAGAAGGAAACCTTGACTTGTAGAGGTTGCCACCTTCAACTCTCCACGCTGGATACGACAAAGGCTTTTTCTCTACTAACCGCACCATCCTTGCTAACCAATGGTCGGTGGTACTAACTTCAGCAATAACCGGCACACTACGGGGTAGCATATCCGGAACCCCATGTTCCTTGCCTTTCCGATGCACTATATCAAAATCGTACTGCTGGAGCTTCAAAGCCCATCTAGCTAACCTACCACACGGATCCTTCAACTCATTCAACCAAGTAAGCGAATAATGGTCCGTAACAACCGTAAACTTAGCGCCCTCAACGTATGATCGCTTCTCTAAAACTCCTTTCACAATCTTCAGTCCAATTGAACTTTCGGTTCTTCTTTGTTAAATCGGTGAGAGGCCTAACTAACTCTGCAAAATCTTTAATAAATCTGCGGTACTAGGACACTGTTCCTATAAATGACCGCTCTTGCTTTACGTTCTTTGGTACCTCAATCCGAAGCATCGCCTCTACCTTCTCGGGGTCTACGTATGGAACGTTCTTGTCCACCACGTAGCCCAAATATTTCAATTCAGACCTACAAAAATTATATTTTTTCCTATTTAAGCCGAGCCCTGCACTAACTAATCTATCTAAGACAATCTTCAAAATCTCTAAATGCTTCTCAAAATTATTTGTAACGATAATAATATCGTCCGAATACACAAAAACATGAGGTTTTAACTCTGGACCTATGATCGAATCTATAAATCTCTGCCAAGCTGCCGGTGCATTATGCAAACCGTATGGCATCCTCTTAAACTGAAATAGTCCCCTACCTGGTACCGTGAATGCGGTGAAGGGCCTCGACTGCTCTTCCACCGGAATTTACCAATACGCGGACTTAATATTCAGACTGGACAGAAACGTGGCATCCCTTAGCTTATCTAAGGTCGCCGACACATATGGAAGGGGGTAAAAATCGTTTTCGGTACACTTATTCAAAACCCTATAGTCTACGCAAAACCTATATGTACCGTCTTTCTTCCTGATCATTACAACTGGAGACGCCCAAGGACTATGCGATTTCTCTATCACCCCTTTGTCAAGCATATCCTTAATCTCTTCGTCCATACGCGACTGTATGACGGGAGACACGGGGTAATAACGCTGTTTCACAGGTTCAACTCCTGCTTTTACCCGGATCTTATGCTCGACCAAATGGGTCGGGCCTAGCCCTTCCGGCTTAGCCTGGAACGCACCAACTATTAATTTGCCTAATGCCCTAGACTCTCTGTCGCCTAACTCGGAGTGGTCCGCTATCGCCACCAACGGTTCTGGTTCCGGCCGAGAAAACGATCACCTCATTCTCGATATATCCGGGATAATGCCCGCCTTGCCCCAAAAATCGAAAACCACGAGGCTTTCCAGGAGAACCGACTTGCTGTCCACCTCGATTGGCAACAAAACCGAACCTAACACCGAGATATGACCTCCATCCGCGAGAGTCACTCTCAAAAAATTCGAAACTGAACTCACCCTAATACCAAACGAACTCAATTTCTGCCAACCTAGCCGACCTATTACTGTTCTCGTTGCACCAGAATCCAACAAAGCCCTAAAATCAAATCCATGGATCCTAATATCCAAATACGGGCGTTCGTCGTGACCGTTCGTCACCAACGAAAACGCCAACCTAACCTCTTCAATCTCGACACCTACATTTGCAGCTGGGAGTTAGCAGGCTCAATAACTCGCCCTACTAAACCACCTGTTCTGCTGTCCCAGGGGTCTATCTCCCGTTTCCAGATATGTTGTCCAACCTGACCGAGAATTTCCTATTCTGTCATCCGACCTACTTTCTCTGACTGGCCCTGACCTAAAGGGGTTGTGGTTTCGCCCACCACCGGAATCTGAACTTCGGTGGGTACGCGGGGAGCCACTCGGCTTCGCTGCACACGCCGGGCAGTCCCGCTTCATGACTCCAAGTCTACCGCACCCGAAGCACTTTATCTTCTTCCTACAATCCGCTAAAATGTGGTCAAACCGCCTGCAATTAAAACATCGGGTAGGTGACCCCGGCCTAAAGCTATCAACTAGGTCTGGCTCCACTACAGCCGCGACCTCTACACCAGCCGAGACATAAGCCAAGTCAGGTTCCAACAAACCTTTGGCCTTATGACTAGGAGGAGGGACAAAAGCATCCACCGATGACCTAACCGCCTCTAGTTGCCTTCCCAAAGCAACTAGCTCGGTAACCGACCCTATTGTCACCAGACTCAACTGGGTCTGGTAGAATGGTAGGAGATTCGCCCTAATCAATCCTAACATCCTTTTCTCAGATAAAGGCTCTTGAAGCCTACCAAACATTATCTTCATACCCACTACATAAACACCGATGGACTCATTCGCTCCCTGAGTCCTTCTCCTAATCTCATCTAGTATGAGATCGTCGTAGTTGGGGTGCAAAAACTCCAACTTCAACTCCCTTACCAGTTCCTCCCAGCTACCTAGAGTCTTCCTAACAGACCCAAACCATAATAACGCCTTTCCTGCAAACAAATCTACCGCGCCTTGAAAAGTTGAGCTTGGGTCACACCGCGTGCCTCGCTCAACTGCTCAACCCGTTCTAAGAATGCGAAAAGCGACATTCCCGCTTTTTCGCCGTCGAAGTGCACGTCCCACTTCGACAAGCTTACTGGTTTCTGAGACTCGACTGTCTCTTCTACCACGCGACGTACCGGGCGCTGGTGCTATCGGGTCCGCACGAGTGGCACTCCAGCGCTGTACCGAAACGATTTCCTTACCTTCGGCTTCTTCGCTGCCGACTACTTCTTCTAGTTTGGCGAGATGGAACAACAACTTGCTCTTCACCTCCATCTGCTGAGTCATCTCGCCGTCGCTTCCCGGTCGCGCCCGTCCTATTCGCGAAAGGCACCATTCAATTTTTGCCATCGCTTTCGCTCCATGCGATGGCTTGCCTCCACCCGAAACCGATAAAATTAAATTTTCTACCTCCTCCAGTTTCGATCCGACCGCCGTCTTTTCTTCGTCGAAACTGAAGGGGTAATCTTGGAATAGGTTTACCGAACCTCTTTTCTCTATTAATCGCGATGCCCTAAGCGACTTCCTCATGGCTTCGACCGTACCGATTGGAAGGGCGCGTGCCTCCATCTCGGACGCGAGCTCATCTTGGGCTAAACGATTAATTTCCATTTTAAATAAAAAAAACTAAACTCGAAAATCAAATAAAAAAAAATATTTATTTAAAAACAGAATAATAATTTAATAAAAATCAAAATTAAAAAAACTATTATCCTAATATAATTTCTTCGTTGCCCTATACTGGCACAACAAAAGACCCTAACACTTAAACAACAGAAGAGAGAAAATTAATAAAATAAAAAACAAATATTGTCTACTCAGACAACACAACAATTATCGAAACAATTTTTTTTTTATTGAAAAAAAATTTTAATCGAAAACAATAAAAAAAACAACAAAAGATTAATCGTACCCACTCGACATACAATTTTTCCTGCAAGTATAAAACACTCCAATACAATATACCGCAACGAACAACCAAATTGCGAATTTACCAAAACGGAACGGACTCACCAAATTCTTTTGTACTAAGTTAAACACTAATGTTCCTTGTATCGGCCTGGGTTCAACTCCCAATCTTGTGATTTTTTCCTACTAATAAAAATTAAAAAATAAATATAGTTTAAATAAATATAGTTTAAAAAACTAAAAAAACACGCTTTTAAAGAATATTGTACTAGAAAGTTGAAAATAATTTTGAAAATAAACTTAAGACAATAGTATATAAAAAATACTTGTATAATTAAGAGAAAAGCGTGGGGCGCTTTGTACCATAATTTCCATATATCGAGCGCACTCTTATGCGTTTAGTCCTATTGCTTGTTACAGTGCATTATAGTTTCTATGTTTATGTTTGTACATATGTATATATGAATGTGTCTTTGCTTATGTTGTATGTATGTATTTATGTACATACATGTATGATATATGTATGATGTACGCTAGTGTAATGTATGTATATCCTTATCGGCATACAATACTTATTGATATTACTTATCTAAACTAAACATATTCAAAGATATTTGAACATATTGCCGAGGGCAAATTATCGCTTAGTACTATGGTTTTCTTCGGTATATATGTGTGGACTGTATGCATTTTATTATTTTACTGTTCATGTCGGTATGTATACATTCCTCGATTTCTTTATATTTATCTATGAACATTTTGCGGGCGTGAAAGATTAATCGTAATTTTATCTTTTGTTTTACATTTATATATAATATAGAATATTGATAGGCATATTGTTGAGGACATGAGCAAGGACCTCATCGAGTTTTAAACTTAATATATATATTTAGAAAAACCAAAAAATGCAATACTGAAATATACATATACTGAATTATTTACTCACCATGAATGTACTAATAATTAAAATACTTACTAGCAACCCTAATTCCGTTACTACAGAAAGGGGAAATCAAAACAAAATGCATATAAATATCTATGTATTAGTAATTTTAAGTTATTAGTTAAAATAATTTTCGCTCGCTACATTTCGACGGCTGTGTCAAAATTATAAATACATAAAACTAAGGAAACTTAATAAAAAAAAAAATACAAAATAAATTGAATTTGTGAAACTATGCAAACAGAAAAAAAGTGTTTTAGTTAAACGGAAATTAAATAAAATAAGTTATAAATAAATACAGCAAATAGCTGATATTTATACATGGTGCCGAAACCCGCTCATCGGAGCGAACTGTAAAACAAAAAAAAAGATATTTTATTTTAAAAAAAACTAAATTAAATAACTTTTAATAAAAATTTAACGCGATCATCGTAAAAAAACGTATAGCGAGCGAAAAGTCGTGTATAAAAACTCGGGCGCCGAAAAAAAAAAAAAAAAAAGTGAGTGCTTGTGAAAAAAATATACACGAATATATACATACATATATAGTGTGCGGTGTGGAAAACATGCAAAATTGAAAACATATAAAAGTTTTTAAAAAAAAAAAAAAAAAAAAAGTAAATAAATACAGAGATTGAAAGTGCTGTGCTGCAAAATTAAAACAAAAAACTATTTAAATAATAAAAAAATATATATATACATATATATATATACATATAAAACAGTGCTCGATATACTTACATAAGTAAAAAAAATATAAATACATACATAAAGTGCTGTGCTACAAATACATACTAAACAAAATTAAAACAAAAAAAAAGAAAAAAAAAACCCAAAATAAAAAGTTATATACATATATATATGAAAATATATACATATAAGTATACAAAAAAACATAAAACGCGGTGACTCAAAACATAAGAAAAGTAGTGAGAAAAAGAAAAAATACATACATATAGTGCAGTGCTACAAAATAAATACTAAATAAAATTTTAAATAGATAATTAAAACAAAAAATTTTCAAAGTGTATAAAGTATTTAGTTTGCAAACAAAACATATAAAAAAAAAAAAAGTGAAAAAAAAAAACGAACATAAACTGAAAATATATATAATTTACAAATAAGTGGCCTCAAAAAAAAAAAAAAGTAACACATACATACATATATATACATACATATATACAGCACATACACGTACATACAGCAGCACTTCAAGACACGCAAAACAGGAATACCAGCACTACCCAGAAGACAACACTGCCGCACTACTTAGATGTCAACCCCCTCTCAAAAACAAAAAAAAGTGGTTTGTAAAAAACTCCGGATGTCTAAGTAAGTCCTACTCTCTCACTTGATTAATTATTGCAATAAGTTTATCGGATTTTGCCAAACGGTGTATGATACCTCTTCATCATACATAATACACACACATCTCAAAAAATAATAATTATAAAATAAAAAGGTTTATGTTTTTTTTAACGTTTGCGCAAAATTACAAAATCCGCTAAACTCTTCTCAATATATATAATATACATAGCGGCTCCCCAAATTCGGTAAATGAAAATCCCCTACTTTTCATTTACCGAATATAACAGCGCTCATATATAATATATTACCATTTATATATGAAAAACGCGCGCTATCCCCATCACAAGTATATATTTTATACAAAAAACCGCTTATTATATATCCCCTTACGTATATAAACTCCCCTTTTTATATACGCCAACTGGTCCAAAAACACCTTCGAAAAGGACCAGTTCGGACCAGTTGCCCCTCCCATATATCCTCCCGAGTATATACATACCCTCAGTATATACACCCCAACTGGACCGAAAACCCATTCCCACGGTCCCATAACCGGACCAGTGTAAGCACATTACACTGCCCATAGTCACCACCGCATAGCAAGTCACCGCTACTCAACTGTGGTACATGTGTATACATACACATATATACATAAAGTGTTTTTTTTCAATTCCGGCAATTTCCCCTTCTTCGCTATTTACAATAGCAAACGGACAAAGGCACGTATGTACATAAGTATACATACGTACATACTCGTGTAAGCAAATCACCCAGCATACAAACGGGGTATAATAAAAACCCAGTATACATTTATACATTGCTGTGCTCAGACGCGCTGAGACAGTACAATACAAGCATTAAAGCTACCCCCTAAATAAATTTATTATAAATAATATATATATACTTAAATATATATATATATAAATATAAATAAATATTTTATATTAAAATTAAATAAAATATCTCACAATGGAGGATAAAATGGAGAAGCCCCAGTCACTCCACCCCCTTACAGGACCCCGAACACGCTCGAAATCCCAGGCAGAAGAAGAGGAATTCTCCCAACTCCACAAAAAATTTCTATATGAGCTCTCCAGGATGGAAAAATTCTGCGGGAAATGGTGGGACACCAGTGAAGAGACGCACTCCGAAGCAGCCCTCAAAATTTTCAAGGACCATCTGGAAAGGCACATGGAACTGGTGGAGGCAGCCAACCAGAACCTACAGATGAGCAACGTTGACGATGAAAAGACACGCTCAGCATGCGCAGAGGCCTACGAGACGACAAATGACAACGCAATGCTCACGAAAATCAGGATAAGTGAGTTACTTGGCCAAATCCAACAAAGTATGGATTCCTCCCGGTCAATTACCCCCATCACAAAGATGCCCCCCCCCAACACAATCTGACTCACTCAGCTTTCCTACAGGCAAATGGAGTGTCAACAGACAGCTGGGACCCAATGCTTGTCTACCTCTGCTCGTCAAAACTGCCGGACGAGACACTAGCTCTCTGGGAGCAATCCCTCAACCCAAGGAAGGAGTTACCTCGATGGTCAGAGATGGACCAATTTCTGACAGCTCGGTACGAGGTCGTGGAGCGACTCAGCACCTACAGACCCAATAAGCCGAAGATGAATCAACCCAGCTACCCTCAACGGACACCAGCGGTCCCTCCCCCAACTTTTAATTATCGGAACAAAACCCAAGCGTTCCATACTCAAAACAAAAGGCAAGTTTCCTGTAAACTATGCCAATCAAACCACTCGATGACAACGTGCGTCAAATTTCGAGAACTGTCCGTCTCAGACCGGAACAAGTTTATTAAAGAAAACAACTACTGCAAAAATTGCCTGGCGTACTCGCATTTGGAGAAAGATTGCAAAAGCAACTTTACGTGCGTGTACTGTCAAAGACGTCACCACTCCCTCCTCCATTATACTGCGAGCAACCCCACGCCTTACCCCCCAAAACCTCAAAGAAACTTCACTACCTCTCAAGTGACAGTCGAGGAAGAACAGCCCTGCACCTCTAAGCAGGCATCCAAAAACTCGAAGGCAAATGAAAGCGGTAGAACAAAAACTCTATCTCACTATTCGAGTAACAAAGAAAGGACATTGCTTCCCACAGCAAATATTCCCATTCTCCACAAAGGAGAGTTAACTCACATCAGAGCTCTCATTGACCAAGGCTCTCAAAAAACTTTTGTAACATCCCGTATACAAAAGTTACTTGGTCTCCCCACCACAAAAGCCAACTACCAAATTCTTGGCATGGGCGGTAACACAGTCCAAAACTCGAATAGAATATGCTCTATTACGATATGCTCAGCGAATCAATTAATAAAAATCGCGGCCCAAGCGATAATACTGTCTCAATTGACGCACACTCTCCCATCCTTCAAAATAAAAGAAGTAGATCTAACGGAATACCTCTCACTACCATTAGCAGACCCCAACTGCTTTACACCAGCTAGAATAGATATGGTTATTGGTAGCGATATAATCCCAAAAATACTCACCCCAGGTCTCAAAATTAATGTAGGCGGCAGCCTAATAGCCCAAAACACAATATTTGGGTGGATACTAAGTGGACCAGTTGTGGAAGAAATCTCATCCTTCTCTACTCAGGTGATTGAAACCCCTTCAGAATCACTAGGAGAACTACTCAAGAAATTCTGGGAACAAGAAGAGGTACCACCGGCCCCCACATACACAGACGATGATGAATACTGTGAAGATCTCTACAAAAAAACCACTCATCGACGAGAAGATGGACGATATGTAGTAAAGCTGCCATTCAAGTCAGCTTTCCCGGACTCCATCGCACTCGGGCACTCCAGACCCGCAGCACAGCAGCAATATCTCAGCGTGGAACGAACTAACGAAAAGAAAGATGAGCTTCGGAACACCTATTCCGAAGTCCTAGAAGAATACCTTACGTTAGATCACATGGAACCAACCCATTCACGAGAAATCATACGCGACGCTAAATATTTCTCATTTTACCTACCCCATCACGCGGTGATTAAACCAGGAAGTAAAACTACTAAAGTCCGTGTAGTTTTCAATGCCTCAAAAACCTCGCATTCCGGTCTCTCACTCAATGACGTATTACATACTGGCCCCGTTCTCCAAAATGACTTAATGCTCATTATTCTAAAATGGAGATTATATAAGTATGTATTTAACGGCGACATTGAAAAAATGTACCGCCAAATATACGTCCATAAGGAAGACCAAGACTTCCAACGCGTTCTATTCCGCAGAACCCCCCATAGTCCGATAGAAGACTTTAAACTAAAAACGGTGACATTCGGTGTCAACTGCGCTCCATACTTGGCAATAAGGACACTCCACCAATTAGCCGAGGACTCAAAGGAGACATACCCCCATGTCTCAAAAATATTAAAAGGAGAAACATACGTAGATGACATCCTCTCAGGCGGACATAATCTCGACTCAGCCGGCGAATCGATACATCAAGTTATCGAAGTACTCAAGTCAGCCGGATTCCCGTTAAAAAAGATCACAGCAAACCACAAGTCACTGCTGAAAGACATCCCCCCGTCTGATCTATTAGATGAAGAATTTCTCGAATTCCAAGAGGCAAGTTCTACAAAAACCCTCGGAATAAAATGGAATGCTCTCACTGATACATTCTCGTACTCAGTTGACCCCCCCTTATCCTCAGACACTGCCACGAAACGACAGATCCTCTCATCTGTCGCGAAACTTTTCGACCCGGCAGGATGGCTATCGCCCATAATGATAGCAGCGAAAACTCTTCTTCAGCAACTATGGATGGAAGGAACAGAATGGGACGAAACCGTGAAGCCGATCTCACTCCACAAATGGAACACCTTCAGGAGAAATCTCGCCGCAATCGAAGAAATAAGGATACCTCGATGGGTGCAATTCAGCCCAAACAGTTCCATTCAGCTACACGGATTCTCAGATGCTTCCGAGAAGGCATTCTGCGCTTGCGTATACTTACGAGTCCAGCAAGGTGAATCTGCTACATCCCACTTACTCGCAGCCAAGAGTAAAGTAGCCCCCTTACAAACCGTCTCTCTCCCTAGGCTGGAACTTTGCGGCGCAGTTTTACTCGCAAAATTAGTAAAGCAGATCCGATCTTCCCTAAATCTGCCATCTCATGAACTAATTTTGTGGACAGACTCCTCCATTGTATTGGCATGGCTGGAAAAACCCCCATGGACGTGGAAAACATACGTAGCGAACAGGACATCCCAGATCCTCGAACTCGTGAATAATGCTACGTGGCGACATGTCTCCAGCGCTGACAACCCAGCTGATCTAGGCACGCGTGGAGCTAAACCCCAAGAGCTCGTCAACTGTTCACTCTGGTGGAAAGGCCCCGAGTGGTTAACTAGGCCATCCCCTCTTTGGCCGAAAAGTTCCCCAACTCATTCGTCCCCTCCCGAACAACGACAAATTGAAGCATTCCACGCTTTAGAATCTCCTGATTTTCTAGACCGTTTCTCCTCATTTTCCACCGCTCTCAGAGTAACAGCTTACATATTTCGTTTCGCGCAAAAGGCTAGAAAACTGCCAATTCCGCCCTCTACCACTCTTACTCAAAGCGACATAAAGTTCGCAAAAACTCGTCTCATAGCTGTCACCCAGCGAAAATACTTCGGAAAAACCATCACAGCACTGGAGTCGAAATTTCCGATAGAAAAAAGAGATCCCCTCCGTACTCTCAACCCCTTCTTGGATAAATCCGGACTGCTGCGTGCAAATGGGCGTCTCACTCATGCCGCCCTCAGCTACGATGAGCGCCATCCAATTATCATCCCCGATAATTCGCGATATTGCTCCCTCCTCCTCGAATTCCTCCACTCAACTCTACTGCACGCGGAAAAGCAGCTGATGATTCGCGTGGTCCAACAGGAATACCATATTCCCCGAATCCGCCAGAAGGTAAAATCTTGCATTTTTCGGTGCAAGACATGCACGATATATAAGCAGAAGATGAGCACGCAACTGATGGCAGCGTTACCCCCGGAACGGTCCACATATACACTCCCATTCCATACTACCGGTGTAGATTTTGCCGGCCCATTCCTCGTCAAAACCTCGACTCTCCGCCGAGCATCCCATTCCAAAGCATACGTGTGTGTATTCGTCTGCTTCTCGACAAAGGCTATTCATCTCGAAGTGTGCTCCGACTTGACCACCGAATCTTTCAAAGCCGCGTTTGCACGTTTCGTCGGACGCAGAGGCATCCCACATAAAGTTATGTCCGACAACGGCAAGACGTTTGTAGGAGCACAACGTAGTTTCTCACGTGAATTATCCTCCTTCCTTGCAGAAGCCTCCGAGGATATAGCAAAAAAATACGCCATTCACGGATTCACATGGCAATTCATCCCGCCATACGCCCCTCACATGGGCGGACTTTGGGAGGCTGCAGTGAAAAGTTTCAAAACTCACTTTACGAAGGTAGCCGGCAGCCAAAAATTTACGTTCGAGGAGTTCACTACGCTCCTTATTCGTATCGAAGCGGTACTCAACTCCAGACCACTCTCTCCTATGTCTCAAGATCCCGAAGACTTGAAGGTATTAACCCCAGGCCACTTCTTACGAGGCGCGCCCTTACTCTCGATCCCTGAGCCAAACTCAGAAAATCTCTCGCTCATTAATAAATGGCAAAAATTAAGAGTACTCCATCATCAGTTCAGCAAGCGCTGGAAAACTGAATATCTCCACCATCTTCAAAAACGCTATAAGTGGAAAGGATCCCAGCGAAATATGAAGGAAGGTGATCTCGTCGTCATCAAAGACGACCTCCTACCCCCAAACGAATGGCGACTAGGTCGCATAACCAAACTGCATCCCGGACCCGACCAAAACGTTCGCGTGGTAGACATCCGCATTCAAGGCGGAACGGTCACCCGCAACATAACGAAACTCTGCCTTCTGCCACCCGCTTAGCTTATACATCCCTCTCTCTCTCTCTCTCTCTCTCTTTCTCTCTCTCTTTCTCTCTCTCTTTCTCTCTCTCTCTCTCTCTCTCTCTCTCTCTCTCTCGAAAAGCTAAACTCCACTCTCAATCATCTCATATTAAAATTGCTTTTCGAACCATATCATTTCAGATCACAGAACTTCGGCAAATGTCGGCTGTGCTGCCGCACCCACTCATTGCGCCACTGCCGCGCTTTTCTCGCCATGACGCCAGACGAGAGGTATGAGTCTGCGAAGGTGCACAAATACTGCATAAACTGCTTAGCGACCTCTCACACCACAGGGGCATGCGATTCTCGAGACAGCTGCCATCGCTGTGGACTTGCACACCACACTCTGCTGCACAGCCCCGCACGCACGTCATCGGTACGAGTCACGCCCAGCAGCTCGAAGAGAGCCTCCAAACCACCACCAGGTAAACCTGTGGCCAGTGGGCGAGTATCCAAAACAGCAGGACATCGGAAGGTTGACGCCCCAAAATCCCGAAGGCATTCCACCTCGGCCCTCCAACGCCGACTCACTGGCCTAGTGAGCGAAGCTAAAAAGGCACTACAACAGCTCGAAGACCTGGTTCAGGTCACGTCGCCGCAGGCCCGCCGGCATGTTGAGGACATGAGCAAGGACCTCATCGAGTTTTAAACTTAATATATATATTTAGAAAAACCAAAAAATGCAATACTGAAATATACATATACTGAATTATTTACTCACCATGAATGTACTAATAATTAAAATACTTACTAGCAACCCTAATTCCGTTACTACAGAAAGGGGAAATCAAAACAAAATGCATATAAATATCTATGTATTAGTAATTTTAAGTTATTAGTTAAAATAATTTTCGCTCGCTACATTTCGACGGCTGTGTCAAAATTATAAATACATAAAACTAAGGAAACTTAATAAAAAAAAAAATACAAAATAAATTGAATTTGTGAAACTATGCAAACAGAAAAAAAGTGTTTTAGTTAAACGGAAATTAAATAAAATAAGTTATAAATAAATACAGCAAATAGCTGATATTTATACACATATAATAAGCAAAACTATAAGTAATAGAGACAAATGTCCGCCATGACTATTTAAATTTAGGTTACTTATCTCTAGTTCATTTTTGGCTAACTTTTCAATATTTTTTTTTGAGTTTTTCTAAATCCTCATTTCTGCTTATTTTGTTGACTTGTAGTGGGATTATCCTGTCTTCAGAAATGCTGTGTATGACTGTGGCTATTGGTTCTGTGTTGATTGTGTTCTGCATTTTAAATATTTGTAAACCTGATGGGGTTGTGCCTTCATGTCTTGCTGTGCAACCCGATTTGATAGAAAGAATGCCCTGTGCTGGAATTTCCATTATTTCCGTTTTCCCATTTCCGCAGTCTAAGTGTAGCGTAGAATTTTGGAATATTTGGTAAATCCACTTATTTTCTTGTTCAATCCATATGGGAGCTTTGTTTGTTTCCTCATATTGGCAGTCTGCAAGGCTTCCTTTCAGCAGTGGAGATAACTCACAAGTCTCACAATCCATTCTAATGGTGCTCTTCGTTGCCTATTGTTATACACAATCAAATTGTGATTGCGTTTTATTATTTCATAACGCCTTCCTATAGAAAGCGATATAACCGTGCATGCTTCCTCAAATTCTGATAACAGGCTGCAATGACTCTTTATGCGGTTCACACAGTTTGGTATCATATTCATTTGCTCAAAATATGAGTGTAGATCATTGAGGTTATGCCATCCATCTTTCCCAGTGAATCCAAATAGATGGCTGAGTTGTCTGGAAGGTGGGAAATTACTCCATTACTTTCTGTGTGACTGCCGACTGCTTTGACTGCATTATTTGATGTTATGTAAAACAGTAATATGAGTATAAACGCAAATATGTTTTTGTTTGTCATTTGTTTTGGCGATTTCGTTGTTCTTAATGTAGTGAATACTTGTGTTTTTGCTTCATCCGTTGATTTTTCCTGACTGATGTCAGCACACTATTCTGTAGTTTAAGCGTTACTACACGAACTTTTCCATCTCGTCTTGAGTATTTTCATCTTTTATGATTACAACGTCATCTTCTTTTAAATTTTGTTTTGACGTTTTCCACTTGTTTCTTTGCTGAAGTGTGTGTAGGTATTCATCCTTCCAACGTTTCCAGAAATCACGCTGGATTTTTTGTATTATCTTCCATTTGTTCAAAGTGGATATATTTATGTTAGATTCGGCAGTTGGTATAGATATTAATGGTCTCCCAATAAGAAAATGGCCTGGAGTCAAAGCGTTTATTCCGTTTTCATCATTTAAAGCATATAATATCCGTGAGTTTAATGATGCCTCAATCTGTGCTAATACGGTTGACATCTCCTCAAAAGTCAGCTTTGTTTCTCCAATTGCTCTTTTTAGATGAAATTTCATCCCTTTCACACCAGCTTCCCATATTCCGCCAATATGTGGCCCTGCCGGGGGGATAAAATGCCAAGTGATTGCTTCATTGGCTAAGATTGGTGCAACTTCAAAATTTTGTTTTATTGCTTTTTTAAAATCGCTATCAAGCCATCTGTTAGCACCCACGAAATTGGTTCCATTGTCAGAGTAAATATGCAGAGATTTCCCTCGTCTGCCAAAAAATCTTCTTAGTCCCGCCAGAAATGCTTCTGTTGATAAATCGCTAACAGCTTCCAAATGTATGGCTTTGGTCGAAAGACAAACAAATACCGCGATGTATACCTTGAATGATTTTTGTCCTCGCCCTTTAGAACACCTCATTTGAAAAGGTCCGGCATAGTCTACTCCAGTATAAGTAAAGGGACTGGATGTCGACACTCTGAAGAATGGAAATGAGTTGTGTTGTAGCATTTTGCTTGAATTGTATACATTTACAACAGATACGTATACAATGTTTCACTGCATTTTTTAATCCAATTATCCAGTATTACCGCCTGATGACTGCTTCTGTTAGTCGATTTCCACCATGTATGGTTGTAAGATGAGCATCTTTGATTATTAATGTTGTCAAATTTGTTTTTGGTTAGCCGATTTCCACCATGTATGGTTGTAAGATGAGCATCTTTGATTATTAATGTTGTCAAATTTGTTTTTGGTAAGATTATGGGATGCTTTTCATTATATGGCAGCTCTGAATTTGTTAGCCTACCTCCAACTCTTATTATGCCATTTTCATCCAAGAAGGGGTTAAGGTTTGCTATTTTGATAGAACTATTTACTGGTTTTCCATTATACTGTTTGCTCATTTCTTCTTTAAAGGTTTTCCTCTGCGTTTGGCGAATGATCGTCGAAGTAGCTGCTTGAAGTTCCTCAGCCGATAGATGTGAAAATTTGCGTGTTTCCTTTTTTATCCGAAAGCGTAAAATGTATGCTACCACTCTTTGTAGTTTTAACCAACTTGAATATTTGTTAATTAAATTGTCATGAAAGAATCTTGATTTTTCGACGTCAATAAAACCGTTACTTTGTTGTATTCTTTTATCATTGTTGATTCTTGTTTTTCTGTTAATGAAAGCCATTTGGGTCCGCTCCACCAAATATCCATATTTAATAATTTGGGAGGGGGTATACCTCTTGACGCCACATCTGCTGGATTATCTTTCGTGCTCACGTGCCTCCAGGTTACTTGTGGAATAAGTTTTTTAATTTCTTCTACTCGATTTCTAATGAATTTATCTTTGTTCTTCGGAATTGCAATCCAGCCCAGGGTTATTGTTGAATCACTATATGCATAAGCGATATGATCCCTTGCGATGATCACACAAATTTTATTCATCAATTTTGCTAGTAAATGAGCAGCACAGAGTTCAAGCTTGGGCAAAGTTTTCCGATTTTTTAATGGATTAACTTTCGTTTTGGCAGTTAAAAGTTTTACGGAATCGCCAACTTTTACATATTTTACTGCAGCGTACGCCTTTTCAGAAGCATCACCGAATCCATGAATTTCTACTTTACAATCCATATTAGTTTCAATCCAGCGTGGAATACGTACTTCTTCCAATGTGCCAACAGTGTCAATAAACAGCTTCCATTCGTTTTGTAGATCGTCAGAGAGCTGGTCATCCCATCCAGTCTTTTCAATCCAAAGTTTTTGCATGTATAATTTTGCGACCACAGTGATTGGTGATAACCAGCCCAACGGATCAAATATTTGGGCGATTTGTGACAAAATACTTCTTTTTGTCATTTTCTTTGGCATTCCCAGATTAATTCTGAACTGGAACTGATCTTGCTTTGGGTCCCTGTATAGCCCAAGTGTTTTCACTGCTTCATTTTCTTTTATTTCAATTATTTCATTTTCTCTAATGTTGGTGATATTTTTGGTTATATTGTCGCAATTCGATAGCCATTTCCTCAAATGAAATCCAAATAACTGAAGATGCTTGCTGATTTCTTTTTGGATCATAATATTTACATATGTATATATGAATGTGTGTTTGCTTATGTTGTATGTATGTATTTATGTACATACATGTATGATATTTGTATGATGTACGCTAATGTAATGTATATATATCCTTATCGGCATAAAATACTTATTGATATTACTTAACTAAACTAAACATGTTCAAAGATATTTGAACAAGGAAAAATAAAGCAGAAAATTTTCGTAAACACAACCTCTTTTCCCTCTTGTACTGAAAAAACAAAATTTTACAAAAATAAATATCTATATATATCGGGCCCCACGTTGGGCGCCAATTTGTCACCTCCACTTTTAATTATTAGCAATATGTATGCGCGTATGTACATACGTACATACATATGTATACCTACAGTGGCTGTTGGTCAAGCGCCTACCAACATGCACACACGTCAACAAAACAAACTACCGCACAAAAAGGAGATGACAAAACTAACAAAGCGACCGGCCAGCTTAGTGGAGACGGCGTGGGTCAACAGCTAAGTGCAAGAACAACCACTACTAGCAAGAAGAAAACCAAGTAAAATGATCAACGTTGACTTAGATAAACGAAGATCGCACAACAATAATTAAACACTAGAGCAAAGCTAAACGTATATGTACACACATAAATTAAGCAAAATATGTTTTTGGGGTGCACCCGAGGTGTGATCCAACCAAACTGGTTCCGAACCCAGTAGCACTACTCCCGTGCTGCCGGAGGTAACTTTAACCCGCCTGTATGACTGGGCTCTGGGTGCGGGATGCTATAAGGATGTGTATGGGGAAAACGAAGGAAGCAACACTGTCGGCACTACAAAAAATCGTAAGACAACAATGAGTGATACTTAGCGGTTTCAGTCGGGTGTGCGCGAAATCAACAAATCAACACTATGGGCTTCGGCTGCCCTTACTTGGCTTCAACTGCCAACAAATATTTGCCTCGACTGGCACTATTAAAAAAAAATATTTGTATAATGTTTGGCGTTTGCATATTGCCGCGACCTACGTGCCAGAGATAAGACGCTTTTCCGCCACTCAAAGTTTCCTCTGAAAATGTGAATATTGATAATACTAATGCCTTAAATCCAAAAACAACTGCCTTGATTTATGATAATTACATGAAGATAACAGCGGAGAACGTAAACACAACGAGAAGGTCCAGGTCGTGTCGATTGCCATTTTGTTCCGCTTTGCGTTCGACGCCAGGTTTCTATAAGTGCATTTCACCCCATGTATTGATGAGCCCTGTTCACCCCAATTTAACAGAGAACTAACAGAATTGTGTTCAAAATAGTTGAATGAGTACAATAATGAGAATTTCCATGCAAAATATATGTAAAATTGATAAAAACCAATTCAAGAAAAATGTTAGCATGTAGATGTGTATTATCAGAAATTTCTGATTTCAATTTCTGTTTATTTGCTTTAAATTATTTGCATCTTTAAACATTTTAGGGATTATATTATTTATTTAGGCAGAGCTAATCTGGTTTGTTCAGTGCAAATAAAACAAATTTATTCCACTTTTTGCCCAACGTTTCGGTAAATATTTTAGCATCTTCAGGGGCTCCTTCAATTTATTAATTTATCAAATCATATGATAGTATGTACTTACATATTTCTAATTTTTACTAATAATTTTTTAAAGATAGAATTAATGGTAGTCATGACAATTAAGACATAATAACAGATATTTGATTTTTTAAATATTGTTTACTTTTGAGGTAAATATCGAAATATGTAAACAACTCAAAATTCATTCATCATTTAATCATATGAGCGTACGTACATGCACGAACATAGTATTTATGTATGTATGTACATAAAACTGTATTACGAAGAAGCAACGCTTGTTGACGATACATGAATGTTACGGGTTAAAGGAAGAAGGGCATGCTAGTCTATGTGGTTGTTGCTTCAGTTTTCGCCACCATGATAATTTTGTTTATTTGTGTGTTTTGACTTTGCTTTATTGTAGGGCGCAGGCGTCTATGAATGAAAATGTTATTGTTGTATTTGATATCAGATTTAGAGGGAAGTATGTTTTCACGCAAATAATGTGTTTATATGTTTTTGACTATACGTATATGAATTATAGTATTAATCAAACATCTCATTAATTTGTAAAAAATACAATTCATGAATATGTAACCCTCCTGATAAAAAACGCTTTTGTGAAATACTAACGGCAAATTGTCTCTTTATGAGAACATACATTTAACATTTACTATTAGATAATACAGAAATTTGAAAAAGATGTAAAATATACTAATCAAATTTATCCTTTCAACCCTATTCCAAAAAATGTATTAACATTTTCATAATAATATTAATCTTTTGACAGTTTACACGCTGGTCCGCAATTGAACCTTCTCGTTGTATTTACGTTTTGGACTCAAAATAACCCACACCGCAGTATATATTTAAATTATAAGAAAATCGAACCCAATGTACGTTCCTGACCCACTTCTAGGAGATAAATTTTTATACATTCTAATCAAAACAAAGATGGATAACAACTTTATAATTATTTCATTCAGCATGCCTACGATCTATGAGGCCGTATAGATTACACCTAAAAATATATATAAATATTTATTTACGAATTAATTGCTACCGGTCTTGTTTATAATTGGCATTCGAATCCAAAAATATGAAACATAGATTTTTGTACAGTAAATATCGGTGAAATAAATAAAGTAATAAAAGTAAATAAAGTGGATCGAAAACTTGCAAATCTTATCAGATGTTTTCATCGTCCATCGTTCCGCACCATATAACAGGCCGGGAACGATGAGTGACTAGTAGAGTTTGGAATTCGTTCTTGGGAGAGGACTTTACTATTTAACTATCTACTCAATCCAAAGTAGCACCTGTTAGCAAGAGTGATTCTGCACTGGATATCCAGGCTGACATTGTTGATGGTGTTAATGCTGGTTCCAAGATAGACGAAGTTGTCTACGACTTCAAAGTTATGACTGTCAACAGTGTCGTGGGAGCCAAGTCGATAACTGTTTGTTTGAAGGCAAAAGATACTTCGTCTCTCCCTCTTTAACTACCAGTCACATATCCTTCTTTCCTTATACAGAGTCTGGAAAGAAGGGCTCACGGCGGCAATAATGTCAATATTATCGGCATCCGCCAGCAGCTGCGCACTCTTTTAGAAGATTGTACTTTCTCTATTCAGCTCTGCAGCTCTAAATTAGAAAAGTCACACGATAAGGAATCAGCTTATCTGAAACTTCGTTTGGTATTAAACGACTCGGAGAAGTTGACGGTGGGCTTTAGTCTTTCATACAATACGCTCGATGGGAACTTATAATATATATGCGATATTAAGGAGGCTTATCACATGGTAATAAGTGCAGACTGTAGTATCGCCCTTTTTGTAGATTGAGCAGAATGCACATAGATTCCAATTGTCGCTTTGTGCTTTTTAAGTGGGCGATTGCTATTGGAACTCCTTCAAAGTCGGGCAACGGAACGTCTTTTTCATCGGCATCGATTGAGGTTTCTGGTTCACTATCTCCACTTTCACTGCCATTCAGCAGGCTGGAAAAGTGTTTCTTCCATAGATTCAGTATACTCTGGGCATTAGTTACTAGATCACCTCTTTGTGTCCAACAAGAGTCACCGTATCTTTTCGTAGAATTTTCGAGCAATAGCTTTGTTTGCAGCTTCTCAAGCTCTTCATGCTCACGCATCTCGGCTTCTTTCTTTTTTTCGGCAAATGTGACTTGATTCCTTCTGAAATTAGCGGGAAAGGATGAATACTGAGAGCTGAAAAGAGAAGCCAAATGCAAGTGCACACAAGAAAGGAAAGATACCGAGCAAGAGAATGAAGAACTTGAGAAGCTAGCCGTTAACGGTATGCTCGATAATTCCATGTAAAAATTCGGCGAATCATGTTGGAACCAATGAGGTAATCTGCTGATCGACGTCCAGATCATACTTGGCGGGAGCACTTCTCCAGCCTGCTGAATGGCACTGTTCAGCAGAACGAATAAGGCAGCGAATTTTTCTTCAATACTTCAGTTATTTTGAAGGTTCCGAAGATTTCGTTCAATCTCATTGACTTTGTGCTCGAGCTTATCTTTGAAACTGCATTTTCCAATTCCAATTTGTGCTGAAGCTGTATGAGCTGGGATGAAATACGCCCTGCCGTCAATCTTGAATGACATGCGGGTATCGTGTTCATCCATATTTTGCGACAGGTGTGCAGCCTGTGATTAAATTAATTGCTGGCTGCTCTTAATCCTTTGCAGATCCTTTGCCTCTTCTTTCTTTATGTCCCTCGTAGATGTTTCTTCGTCTTCGCGACGGAATTCATATTGGCTCGGCTCAATGCGTTCAGCTTCCATTGTTTCTCGCAACCGTGATTGTGCATTTCCGCTTTGTCAATTCCCTTTGAAGATTTGTTTCAATCTTTTAGGATTTATATAACAATCCCACTTCCCAATCCTACGCCTCGATAATTTCTCAATTGATTAAAAATTTATTTAATTGTTAAGAATTCAACTAAAATTTATTTATTTTTCAATAACTAACAATTCGCTTTACAATATAACAATACTTATTTTATAATCCTGACACAGTTTACTAATAATACAGCTCTTTATAAACACAGTTTATTCCGCTGTACTCTATACCGATGTTATCGCCACTGTGGTTACTTCGTAACTGACATATGTACCTACGTGTACATTGGAGCGTACGGCGTATCGTTTTCTAACACCAATGAGTGGCAACGCGCGCTATCTCCTTTCTTTCACACTTTTATCCTTCACATCTAACTTCATCATATAACGCACGTCAAAATTAAAAATTTCATTTGCTCAACGCTCCAAGACGATTTTTGACAATTTTTGACAATTTTTTAGCGCTCAACACTCCAATTTAGGGATAGCAGTAAGTGACGAGAGTTGCATCGGCCGATATCTTACATACCCAAATTGATGGTGGCCGTATTCAGTTTTTGGCATGCTATAGCGATATGCAGAAGTTTTCGCCACAATCTATAAAGTAAACGCTTACTTAAATAAAAAATACAAACTGAGAGGGAAAATTGGTAAGTTTTATGAAGTGATTTGATATCATAGTATTTTTTCTTTACTTTTTGTTGTTGTTATGTTTGTCACCTCCACTCCTTTACGCCTACCACCAACCACACTAGAAGAAGGTGACAAAATGATCTAACAGAGTGACCGGCCAGCTGAGTGAAGACGGCGTGGGTCGCCTGCTACGTACGCCAACAAGATTCAAAAGCAGAAGAAAAACAAATTCAACAGGAATTTACTACCGCTATAAACAAATGAAAAAAAACCATAGCTGGACAACAAGTACGCAACTAAGTGGACAAAGTAAACAAAATATTATTTTGGGGTGCACCCGAGGTGTGGTCCAACCAAACTGGTTACGAACCCACTTGCACTACTCCCGTGGTGCCGGGGGTAACTTTAACCCGCCTAAGTGACTGAGCTCTGGGTGAGGGATGCTAGAGGGTTGAGTCGGGAAGAACGAAGGGAACGACACAATCGGCTCGACAAATCGTACAACAAGAATTGGCAAAACAATAATATGATACTTAGTTGCTCGGTCGGGTATGCGTCCTTACCTCGGTTGCTCCTCCGGTGATGTCGTCAACTTCGACTCTACCACGGAAACACGACACAGCTATACAAATTAATTTTCCTGGGGCAGCCTTCCGCTCACTAACGTCTCTATTTTACCCCGACTGGTAATCAAACATTTCTAAAACTAGGCCCGACTGTTTTAATGGTTACTCTCTTTTTTTTCAAAACTAAATGCTCGTGGCAGTTGCGGTAGCCGAGTAGTTAGCATTGCGTACTGACATTCGGAAGACTCGGGCTCAAATCCCGGTGCCACCATCATCCAAAAGTTACGGAAAATTAATTTAAATCAAAAGTTAAGTTAAATTTTCTAATTGCGGTCGCCCCTCAGCAGGGAATGTGCACCCCTCGAGTGTATTTCGGACATGAAAAGGCTCCTCGTAAAAAAACAATCAGCCGATCGGAGGCGGCCTATTATAAACTGCAGGTCCCTCCATTTGTTGGAAAAACATCAAGACGCAAAACAACAAATTGGAGGAGGAGCTCGGCCGAAAATCGCTTAAGCGGTTACAAAGCGCTAATTATATATATATATATATATAAGTAAAATTAAAGACTATTAATTTAGTTTTTATTATAAATTTATTGTTTTAATTTAACACAATAGTATAATTCAACAACTGTGTCTTTTGTCTGATGAGCAACTACTAAACAAACTAGTCTCTCCGACATTGATAGAGAGCAGAACTCAAAACTTTAAATCTTTTATATATTGCTCATAAAAGTCAAAGTATTGAGTTTAGTATTGGGATATATCACTCCTCCCATCTTCAGATCGTGCAATGTCCTCATTGCAATATTTCTCCTTTAACAAATCAAAATTTTCAAATGAAAAGAAATTTCACTTATCTTCTAAATTATTTTCAACGTATAACAAATACGTTTAATTTTAATTTTCTTAGTAAGCTAATGAAATAATAATAGATAATAACAAGGGTATTTAAATGTAAATAACAAATCTTGTTTTTATATGTTAAGTAATTTTAGTTAGTTTTCTTTCTTTCTTTTTTTAAATAGGTTCTTATATTTTCTTAAATTTTGGCTTTTAAACTTAACAATATGATGTTCTCCATCCTCTTCAGTTTGGATAAGATTAACCTTTTTATACGGATTACTCATTTTATCTAAGCGTTTTCTCGAAACTTCTGCATTTACAAAATTTGTGTCGATATCTTTTTCTTGCCTCTTTTTATTTGCGTTATTGATTCTCCGTTCTTTAATAACTTGAGGATCATGTTTTGATGAAAAAAATTTTATATGGAATTTCATTAGAGGTAAGGTGAACTAGGTATAACATGGTTATAGGTATAAAGTGCTTGTTCAATTTCTAAATATTTTAGTTCTTTATCACCTGAAGTATTGATTATTCTAAGATTATCATTTAAAGTTTTATGCAACCTAGATCTTGGTCGACTTTTAAAGTCTTTGGAGAGCCCATACAATTAAAGATTTTAAGCAAAGCCTTTTTCGTATCCAACAAATTTAATGCTTTAACTTTTTCTATCATAGCAAACTTAGAGACAAATCAATACAAGTTACATTATTCCATTTACAAAAATCTACAACAAATTTTTCCCGAATTTCGACATCAATTTATTATTTTAGTGATCTCTTTAAGATAATTAGGATAGTAATACTGTAATTTAAAACATTTTGCAACCTTTTCAATACCTTGATGAAGTCCACTGAAATGAATTTCAAGTACTTTACATTTACAGTTCGCAAAATTTGTGATATTTTCCAATTCTTATGCACATCGATAAGCTTTGTTACGACTTGTAATTAATGTTTTGTATACGTTTCGAAATTGTAAAAAATCTTCATCGTTGGGCATAAATATTGATGTATTCTTTTCTAGTAAATAAGTTTTAATGATTTGTTTAATATAGTCGATTGTTAGTTCTTTGTAAGTTATCACTGTTAGATTATTTGAAAATATTTTGAATGTTGTAGTAGAATTTTTACAATCTCTTATTAGTTTAATTTGATTTTTAAATACATTCAATGGCAGCTCATTAATTTTAAGAAACTTTCATTTTCTTCATCGGCGGAGTGAATAGTGTCTATACTAGACTCAGATTCTTCATTGAAATTAAACTTTCTAATTTTGATACGAGATAAAGCATCTGCCAAGTGATTTTCTTTTCCTGATATATATTTTATGTCGAAGTCGTATTCATTAAGTCGAATCTTCCATCTTTGCAGTTTAGAATTTGGTTCCCTTAAATTATGGAGCCACTGCAGTGATCTATGATCACTATTTATTAAAAATTTTCTTCCGTATAAATAAGGTCTAAGATATTTTGTGGCCAATACCATAGCCAGAAGCTCTTTTTCGGTAGCTGAGTGTTGCAACTCATGTTCGTTGAGCGTGCGACTAACAAAGCAAATAGGATGTCCTTGTTTACTTAGAACTGCCCCCAGTGCCACATTTGACGCATCAGTGGTCAACGTAAATGACTTCTCATAGTTTGGGTATGCTAGAATCGGGTCACTTGTAATCAAAATTTGTAAAGTGTTGATAGCTTCGTCGTACTTTTTATCTGCGCTAATTATTATTGCCCTTTTTTAGGCAGTTAGCTAATGGTTTAGTAATTTCTTAAAAGTTTCGAATAATTTTCCGAAAAAATCCAGTTAAACCGAGGAATTTTTTTATTTCATTCTCCGTTTTAGGAATAGGATAATTTAAAATTGCTTGCACCTTATTAGAATTAGGCTTAATGCCTGCTAGCGTTTCCGTTTCCTTTTTGAAAAATTCGCTTTCACCATCTGAATTTTCAGATTTTCATCATTTAGTCTACGAAATACTCTCTCTAGTGACTCTAAGATATTTTGTGGCCAATACCATAGCCAGAAGCTCTTTTTCGGTAGCTGAGTGTTGCAACTCATGTTCGTTGAGCGTGCGACTAACAAAGCAAATAGGATGTCCTTGTTTACTTAGAACTGCCCCCAGTGCCACATTTGACGCATCAGTGGTCAACGTAAATGACTTCTCATAGTTTGGGTATGCTAGAATCGGGTCACTTGTAATCAAAATTTGTAAAGTGTTGATAGCTTCGTCGTACTTTTTATCTGCGCTAATTATTATTGCCCTTTTTTAGGCAGTTAGCTAATGGTTTAGTAATTTCTTAAAAGTTTCGAATAATTTTCCGAAAAAATCCAGTTAAACCGAGGAATTTTTTTAGTAGTGACATATTAAAAACTACAATGTCCTAATAACTAAAGAACTGTGTTCATCAGTCTTTGGAAAGTAGCTGGTGCATTTTTAAGGCCAAATGGCATTCTTAAAAATTCAAAATGTCCACTTTTGGTAGAAAAGGCTGTTTTTTTCCTATCCTCAGCGTCCATTTCAATTTGGTGGAAGCCTTGCGCCAAATCAATCGTGGAAAAATACATCTTCTTTACTGGCGTTGGCACCGCTTACGTGATCATAGCCGAATCAATATAAGTGCGCTATTCTTCTCTTCTTTTCGCTACCCGGCGCCAGTTGGAAATGCTAAGTGCAGCCAGGTCACTCTCCACTTGACCTTTCCAACGGAGTGGAGGTCTTCCTATTCCTCTGCTTTCACCAGCGGGTACTGCATCAAATACTTTCAAAGCTGGAGTGCTTTCATCTATTCGAACGACAAGGTCTAGCCAGTGTAGCCGCTGTCTCTTCATGTCAACTATGTCAATATCATCGTATAGCTCGTACAGCTCATCGCTCCATCGTCTGCGGTATTCGCCGTTGCTAATGCGGAACTTTTCTCTCGAAGACTCCTAGAGCCGACTCATCAGAAGTTGACATCGTCCACGCTTCTGCGCCATGTAGTAGGACCGGTATGATGAGCAACTTGTAGAGTTTGGTTTCCGTTCGTCGAGATAGGACTTTACTTTTCAGTTGCCTACTCAGTCCAAAGTAGCACCTGTTGGAAAGAGTGATTCTGGATTTCTAGGTTGACATTGTTGTTGGTATTAATGCTGGTTCCTAGACAGACGAAATTATCTACGACCTCGAAGTTATGACTGTCAACAGTGACGTGGGAGCCGCGTCGCGAATGCGATTTGTTCAAGTCGTTAAGAACTTGACGGAAATAAGGGGGTGCCGGCTATCGAGCGGGCCCAAAGGTTTTAATAAAAACACACACTTTTCCTTTTATAATTCAATGCCTTTTTTTATTTAGTTAACTTTCAATTAAATTTTTGTAATACGTTAACTTCACTTAAATTTGTCTTATTAGTATTCACTACTGTACCTTAGTTTAATCACAAATGAAGTGTCCGCGTAATAAATTCTGCCGTGCGCGCGCAAGGGCTGTAGGCTAAGCTGTCGATCGGCTAACGAAATTTAGGCCAAAAAGGATATGGGAATCGGCGCGTGAGGGGGCACACGGAAATAGTGGGAACAGGCGGGTAATTCCACGCGCACGGCACTTACAAGAAAATTTTAGGTTGGCTTAAGCGGGCGCTTAAACGTGCTCCCCGCCCTGCAGGGATGCGTTGCCCAACGCATTCTGTAGCGTTTGCAGGGCCCGGATAGCTTTTCCAATTGCGCCTCTTGCTGCACGGTTGCGGAAGGCGGGTGTTTGTAGGCCCATAGCAGTGCGCGATATGGTGCGCGTCTTCTTAGTTTGCGGTCACCCCGCTGGCGCGGGAACTGTCACTGCCGCTTCACGGTGCCTGGGATTGCTGCGCCTTTTCCTGGTGGGAGGCGCACGTTGTTTTGCGCGCTTAAGGGGGTCTCCTCATCAGTCAGTTTCAAAAAATCGATTTTTTTTTTTTTGCTTCAATCGTTAGAATTATTATTAAAGAATATTCTTGCAAATTTTGAGAGTCCAACTCAAACTCGTTTAGGATTTACAAATCTGAGTAGAGTCTCGCGTGGGGCAAGCGCGAGCTAAACTAAAAACTTTAAAGCCTATTTCCCGAAAACCGTATTTTTTAAAATTCCGTGCACGATTAAAAATGAACCATTAAAGCTATGTATACAAGTAAGACACCGTTTTTTAGATAATTTTATTGTCCATAGACTGAACTAAAAATATTTATTAAAAAATTTTTATTTTACAATGTTATCAACTCAATTATTCTTAGAAAAAGCACTAAAAATCGAGTACTTTTTTAAAAAAATGACAAAAATGTTAAAATTTCAACTTTCAATCACCATAATAGTCTATGATCTGCAAAAAAGCCTTCTGAACAAGGAAGTATTTCCATTTTTTGTTTCAGATAAAAATTACGGGCTGAATCATGCACGGAGTTTGAGTTGTTAATCGCGAGCTGCTGCGCAAGATTTTTCATAAATCAGCCATTTTTAATTATTTTGACATACAATAAACTTTTTTTGTTGAATAAATATATGTTCAAAAATATGCAAAAGATCATTTGTTTCTCTTGTTGTTTTCATGTTCAAAAAAAATCCTGAAAAACCTCTTTTTTTGTAAGCTACTGATGAGGAGACCCCCTTAAAGGTCGGTGATGGCATACTGCTGTACTATCTTCATTGCCACTACCTGGTGCGTTGCCTTTGTAGCTGGCGACGGCGACTTGCGCTGTATGGTGGCACCTTGGTGCATCAATGTGTGATGTGATTTATAGCAGAGTTTACACCTGCTCGACGAATCACATTCGCCCGTGGTGTGCGTCAACGCCAGACAATTTACGCAGTAGACTTGCGCCCTGGCTAATATTAGTCGTTGTTGCGGCTTCATCGCCCGGAATGCGCCACACATGCGCAGAGGGTGGTACTTGTGGCAGAGCCTACATTGGAGGCAGTTTTCTGTTTTTGCCGTAGGGGCCAAGGGTACGGCCGTTTTTGTTGCCATTTTCTGGAACGAGAAGATCAAACAATTTGTTCGGACAGTATTAGGGGAAACTGGATGGATATATAGTTTTGCCCTGAAACAAATGGAAGTTTTAATTTATTTGAGGTTATGCTATCTTGTGAGCTAAGGGTTCTCACTAGGAAAGAAGCACAACTTGACAAGTGTGCGCGTGATAACCACGTTTTGGGTACGTACATCCAAAACTCGAATGTAGTTATCCGGTCCACGGCGAACATCTTCAATTCGACCGAGTCGCCACTCGGTGGGTGGTAGTGGGTCTTCTTTGACTACTACCAAGTCGCCTGGTTGAGGATCTCGCTGTGGATTATTCCACTTGTATCTCTTCTGAAGATCTTTGAGATATTCCTCCTTCCAGCATCGACTGAATTCGTGGTGAAGGATTTTAATCTTCTCCCATCGATTGGTCAATGAAAGGTTTATTGCGTTTGACTCGGGGATGGCCATAAGCGGTGAACCTCGGATAAAATGACCAGGAGTGAGTGCAGTGAGGTCAGCGGTGTCTTGCGAAATAGCTGACAGAGGTCTCGAGTTGAGAACTGCCTCAATTCGCACTAATAATGTGGTAAATTCCTCAAACGTAAACTATGAGATGCAGCGGTTTTTTTTGGGATGTAATTTAAAGCTTTTAACTGCTGATTCCCATAAGCCACCCATGTGGGGTGCGCTGGGAGGAATGTAGTGCCAATTTATGCCTTGAGGAGCATATTTTTGGACTATATCGGCAGAGCATTCGTTGAGGAATTTAACGAAGTCGCGTTGTATACCGCGATGGGCGCCGATAAACGTTTTGCCGTTGTCGCTCATAATTTTGGATGGAAATCCTCGTTGGCCGACGAAACGTGCAAATGCTGCTCGAAATGCCTCAGTTGTCAGATCTGAACATAGCTCAAGATGCACGGCTTTCTTTGCAAAGCAGACGAAGACTGCTACATAGCCTTTGAAATAAGTGTTCGACCTCAAGACTGAAGCTTTTATTTGAAATGGCTCTGCAAAGTCTACTCCCGTTGTAGAAAATCGGAGTGTGAATGTGCAACGCTCAGGGGGTAGAGCGGCCATGATTTGCGTGCGTGTCTTTTGCTTGTAAAGCGTACATGCTTTACATTGGAAAATGCACTTTATAATCAGAGGCTTGAGCTTCGGAATGAAGAACTCTTGTCTGACCATTTGATGCATCAAACGTATCTCTGCGTGAAGAAGCAGTTCGTGCATAAACTTCAAATATAGGTGGGAGAACCTCGATTTAGTTGGGATGATGATTGGGTGTCTTTCGTTGTAACTCAGCGTGGAATGTGCCAATCTACCATTCACACGAAGCAGTTCATCTTTATCCAAGAATGGATTCAGAACGAGTAGTGTATTCTTTTTGCTAATAGCTGTTTTAGCTCGTAAAGCATCTTTTTCGCTAGGAAAATAGCGCTTTTAGGAAATGTAGATGATGCGCTTCTTTGCGGCTTGGCATTCACTATGTGTCAGATGTGGCAAGGTGATTAATGTCCCTTGGACTTATTTCGAACGTTGTCCACGAAACGGAACATGTATGCAGTCACGCGAATCGCTCGAGAGTATGAGGAAAACCGATCTAGATAGTCGGGCTCATCTTCAAGCGCGTGATATGCTTCTACCTTACGCCTTTCTGGCGGAGAAGCGCTGTGGGCCTTAGAATTCCGCCAGAAATCTGCGTTGCAGGAGAGCCACTTCGGTCCATGCCACCAAAGTGAATTGGCAGCTAAGTCCTGCGGCTTGCAGCCGCGTGTACCAAAATCTGCTTGCAACATGACGCCATGTATCGCTTGGAACATATTCTCGGATTTGAGAGGTGCGGTTTGATACATAAGTCTTCCATGTGCATGGTGGCTTCTCAAGCCATGCCAATACTATCTCGGAATCTGACCATAGAAATATGTTGCACGCTTGTAAACTGAGTTTTTTTTTTTGAATGGTTGCAACCAGTTTGCTAATAGTAAAGCGCCACCCAGCTCTAAGCGTGGTAAGCTTACCGTTTTCAACGGTGCTACCTTTCCTTTTGCAACCAGCAGGGTGGACGTAATTTCATTGTTAGCATGTGTACGGATGTAAATTTTTGCACAATTGGGTGTCCTGCCCCGGAGCGAAATTCACCCAGCGTGGTATTTCAATTGCGCAAATGGCAGGCAGATTTTCTGCAAAGGTGTGCCATTTTGACAACGCTGTGGGCTTAGCACATTCATCTCAATCAGTGCCGTCTAGCCAGAGTTCTTGCAACAGAATTTTTGCTTGAATCATAACTGGCGACAGCCATCATGCCGGGTCAAAAAGTTTTGCAAGCGACGATAAAATTTGTCGCTTAGTGACCGCATTTGCTGAAGTAGCTGGCAGAATTGTATATATAAACTTGTCTGTTAGAGCGTTCCATTGGATACCCAGAGTTTTGGTTTTAGAAGCACTCTCGAATTTCAGAAAGTTTGAATCGAGCAGATCCTCTTTGGGATATTGTTGTAGTATAGTGGCCTTATTTGCCGTTAATTTTTTAAGTACGAAACCAGCAGATTTCAGAGCGTTGACCACTTGAAAAAGTGATTCAGAAGCACAGTCTATGTCATGACTACCGGATAGAATGTCATCAACATATGTTTGGTCTCGTATTATTGGTGCAGCCAGTGGATATATTGCCTCGGTATCCGTTGCAAGTTGATGCAACGTACGGATGGCAAGGTATGGTGCACAATTGACCCCAAATGTAACAGTTTTCAGGCAGTAATCGGTGACAGGAGATTCAGCCGATTTACGAAATATAATTCGCTGAAACTGTTTATCATCGCCGTGAATCAATATCTGACGATACATTTTTTCGATATCTCCGTTGAATACAAACTTATACATGCGCCATTGAAGAATGAGCAGCATGAGGTCTGGTTGGAGAGTAGGACCAGTATACAAAACATCGTTGAGTGAGTTGCCTGAGCTCAATTTTCTCGGTTTTACAACAGCATGATGTGGCAAGTAGAATGAGTGATAGTTGCCACTGGAGATTATTTCACGCGGGTAGGTGAACTCCATGTGGCCGAAGTCAAGATATTCTTGCAACACATTGTTGTACATTATGTTTAACTCTCCTTTTTTCTTAAGCGTGCGCTTCATACTGAAAAATTGTTGATGCGCTGCAGACTCGGAATGGCCTAAAGAGAGTTTTGCGGGCAAATCTTCCTTGAATCTAAGCCGCACAATGTGCCGACCGTTTGGGGCACGAGTCGTGGTTTGCTTGTATCCTAATTTGAAATTTGTATAATTTGAGGAATTTCTTCCTCTTCCCAGAATTTTCTCAATGGATCACCAAGTGTATCAGTTGAAATTTCTTCTAATTGTGTCGAGAATGACACCACTTTTTCGATTACTGGACCGCTAAGGATCCAATCAAATATTGTGTCGCAAATTGTTTGTACACCTTCCACGAGAATTTGTGGAAGTATGTCACTGCCGATTACCATGTCGGCTTGAGCTGGTATATGGCAATTTGGGTCGACAAGTTCAAGGATTTTGAACTGTTGCCAGGTATTACGGCTTAAGGTAAAAGTTGGCAAATGCCTCGTTAGCTTTTGTAGCACGATGGCTTGGGCATTGATCCGTTGCTTGGTTTTGAATGATACCAGAGTCAAGGAATAAAGTTTGGACGAGTTTTGAACGATGTGTCCACCCATTCCGGAAATTTCGAACTTGGAATGTTCGACTGGAAGTCGCAACCTTTTCTGAACTTTCGAGGAAATGAAAATTCTTTGTGAGCCTTGGTCAACTAAGGCTCTGAGTTGAAACAATTCTCCTTTGTGTTCCACTGCGACAGTGGCAGTTGGAAGGAGAGTTTTGCTATCGTGTCCCGCGTGTAATTGGAGCTTGTATGCGCTTGTCGAACTGGAGAAGTTGACTTGGCAGTTGAGTGTTGCACAGTAGAGTTATGAAAACTGCTGCTGGCGGTTTGAGCATTTGGTTTTGCATTTAGGTGCAGCAAGGAATGATGCCGTAACTGACAATGTGCACATGCAAACCTGCTCGTACAATCATTACTGCGATGACCTCGTGATAAGCAGTTTTTGCAGAGTTGATTCTGCTTCGCAAAATGTATTCGGTTTGATACCGACATTTTCTTGAAATTGTGGCATTGTGAAATTGGGTATCGGGAATTGCAACACGGACATGTGTTATCCCTTTTTTGTTCCGCCACAAATGATTGTGTCCTGTTAAAGGATCTATTATGAGCGGTGTTTTAAGTGGCGACTGGTTTTGGTTTGTTTTGCTTGGATGAAGCCGGTTAAGACGCTCCACCACTTCATATCTAGAAGTGAGGAAATCGTTCATTTGCGACCATGCTGGCAGCTCTTTTCGAGATGCAAGAGATTGCTCCCACAAGGATAATGTGGTTTCAGGCAGTTTCGAGAAGCATATATAGACTAATATTGGATCCCAACTATCTGTCGTTCCGCCTTGGGAATGTAAGGCAGACAGACAGTTATTTATTGTCGTTTGTAGTCTTTGTAATTGCTCGCTATTTTCGGTTTGTACGTTGGACAGCGAGAGTAGGACTTTTACTTGGTTGTCCACTAGAATACGTTTGTTTTCGTATTTTGCCCGTAATGCCTCCCATGCTAGCTCGAAATTATCATCGCTCAATGGATATTGTTTGACGATTGAGCCAGCTTTGCCTTCCGTTTTGTACCGGAGATGATACAATTTTTGCGCACGGGAGAGCTCGGGGTGGTTTATGTAGACCGCCGTGAACATATCACGAAAGGCTGGCCATTCTTCATAACCCCCATAAAATGTCTCTGTGGCGCAGGCTGGGACTTTAAGGCATATATTCGAAGAGGAAGCTTCTTCTGGAATTCGTTCCACACGGGAAGGTGGACTCGTCTGAGTAGCTGCTCGAATTAATTCGAGCTGGTCTGCTATCCTCATCTTTGTCAATTCATACGTGTCATGACACGTGAAGTATTTATTGTCTGCTGAAATTTTGAAGTTTTCGTGCAGACATTCGTCGGGCTTCGAACAAACCTCTTTATATACCGTTTTAAATTCTGCCCAACACTCATCTAGTGATTTGTCTTTAATTTTTAGATACGTCTGCGTGTGATCCTGAATAGGGGAATCACTGAATCGAGAACAGTATCTAATCACATTGTCACTTAATGAAATTAAAAGACTGCGCGTTTGTGACGATTCCCTTTTTGTGCTTAGGGCTTCGAGTGAAGTTCCCTTTCTTGTTTCGGAATCGTACATTTTGGGTTCCTTAGTACCTTTGGTAGGACTATGGCCAATTGGCATTTAAAAAGAAAAAATGTATTTAATAGTCACAAGATGACACCGTGAAACTCGAATAGAGTTTATATGAATATCGAATGTTCGCACTTCGTGCTTTATTGTAGAAAAACAATGCACTTTATGCCACGGAAAAATTTGAAAAAAAATTTGTGGTTGTGTTTGTCTTTTTTTTTTGTTAAAATCACAACTGTCGTTACGTTACTTTAGTATTTGTAAAATTAAATCACAGTAAAAAATTATTCCGAATTCAAAAAAAAATCACAAACACTTTCACTTTTAGAAACGTGGGTTATATAAATACGTATGTAATAAAAGTAAATGTAATAAATATGTAATAAACAATTTATATATTATTTGTAAAAAAATTAAAATTATTTAATTATTATTTATATAATTGTTATATCGAAATTATATATTTCGTTTAAAAATAGCGGGCAGAAAAATTCCCTATTGGGTTATTTAAACGATCTTGTATCTTGCTGTCAGAAATTCAGCATGTACATGTACATACACGTATGTACGTATGCATATGACAATCGTAAACAGATACAACAGCTGTTTGAATATACACGTATGTGTGTATATCTATGTCAGCATATATTTATTCCATTGTTGTCCAAGTTAGAATGTTAAGCTTCATTAAAATTTGATAATTTACATACAATATAATTAATTCAATTTGTTTAGGCAATTGTGAATAGTCATCTAAAGTTCGAAAATGTATTTATTGGCTGCCCGGATGATGTCACGATGCTGCTATGGGAAATGAGTCCTATTAGAAAAGCAATAGTCAGAGGGGATTTAAAAATTTGTTCCGGTTACCATTTATTAGGCGATTGTGCATATCCGCTGGAAACCATCCTATTGGTGCCTTATAGAGGCAATGTTTTTTTAATACCAAAGAACTTAAATATAATAAAATTTAATGCTCAACAAGAATTCATATACCAGGTGTGTTTGTTGAAGGTTGCCGGTTTTAATAGTAGATGTCGCTAGCAATATGTATAATGCATGCATGTAATTTTTTTCTATTGACATTAATCTACAAAAATACACAAGTTACATTCCGCCAAAATAATAGTATCATATTTGTTTACCTCAGTGAATATGTCGAGTTTCATTCCAAGTAAATCGCATTTGCGGCATTCGTTGCTTTTCTTATTTCATCAAAAGAAAAAGGCAGCTGAAGCTCACCGGTTGCTGGTTGAAACGTGCTCCAGTGATTAGAACATGTGAGACATGGTTGCGTCAATTTAAAAGTGGAGATTTCGATTTGACAGACAATGAACATCCTGGTGCAGCGAAAAAGTTCGAAGACGAGGATTTGCATGTTGATCCAACCCAATCGCAACAAAAATTGGCAGAAACACTACATGTGACTCGAGGAGCAATTTGCCAACGTTTAAAAGCCATGGGAAAGATCCAGAAGTATGGAAAATGGGTGCACACCAGCTGAACGATAGACAAATGGAAAATCGAAAACCGTTTGTGAAATGCTGCTTCAACGATTTCGACTATTACCTTTTCGCATCGATGGGACACTCCCTTGCAGAGCAGTGCTTCGCTAATTTTGAAGAAGTCGAAAAATGGCTCGTCGAATGATTTGCCTCGAAAGAGAAAAAGGTTTTTTGGAATGGTATCCATAATTTGCCTGAGAGTTGGGCGAAATGTGTAGAAACCAATGGTCAATACTTTGATTAAAAAAATTTTGAGATTCCTCTGAAAATTAAGTGTTTTCTTTATCAATAAAACCGACAAATTTCAACTAGCCTGGTAGAGCAGGCATTTGGAATTTTGGAAAAAAAATTCAGTATTTTGAAGCATATATATGTGCTACGTGAACATTTACCAAAAACTATCACGATGGCATGTATAATTTTTCATAACATTATTATTGAAAATAAAGGTGATGAAGCCTGTGCTATAAGTAAAGAAGAAGGAAATGAAGCATTTAATATCGAAAACACCTTTTCACAATTACCAACTGCAAGTCAACAGAGAGAAGAAGCTAAAAATAAACGGGATGCCATTATCACTTTACTATCTGCATAAATAATGAAATAAAACTGCTTTTTAAAGTAAGCAAAAAAGACTTTAATTTGAAATTAGTAGAATCGACTCGTTGATCTGCGGAGCAGATGGCTTTTCTGTTATTTAATTTGAACACTCCTGTTCCAACTTTTACTCGAGCTTTACCCTGAATTACACACAGCTTTTATTTATTTATATATATCCATAGATTAATTTTATTAACTTGAAAATTATATTCATTGTCAAAATGCTTAGGAACATTTGTTCAGCTTCCAGAACTTTTTCTTTTTCAACATTTTTTTCCTTCCCAGTCTCCAAATATTTCGCTTGTTTCTCCGATTCGGAGGCCAAGAAGTCAATTACTTAATTTCTCTTCCGTTTTTGGGCAGTTGCAAATACTTGCGTAACTTCTGATGATGGTGTAGAAGGTGAAGGCAATGGGGTATCATTTGATGATAAATCATGATTTAGGTGTTCCAAAGAATACTCCAGTGTGCTCTCAGGTACAACGACGCTGGAACGTATGCCATACACCTCGTCCATTTCTTCAAAGAAATATCCCAATTTGTTTCAGCTTCACCCGACGTTGCTTTCCTTCTTTTTATTCTCTTGTATATGCTGCACTCCTACTCCTCCGTTATCAATGACTGCCCGCATACCACCCGCAACAAAGGCAATATAAACAGTGCTTTGCCATCAGGAAGCTCATTAGCAGGTAGTATTAAGTAATGTATTACCCCTTCCTATTGCCTTCTCTGCTCTCTATTAGCCTTGCGACTTCGAGGCGGAGTCGGCGATTCCTCCTTTCCTAGTTCCTATTACCACCTCTGTCCTCTATTAGCCTTGCAGCTTCGAGACAGAGGTGGTAACACTCCTTTCCTAGCTTCTATTGCCACCTTTGTTCTCTATCAGCCTTGTAGCTTCGAGAGAGGGATGTCTTTTCCTCCCTGCTCTGATATCTCCTAGCCTGACGGCTTCGAGACAGAGACAACTGCTCTCTCCGTTCTGTACTTTCTACATCAGTTATTTCATAGTAGTGGCGTGACATAAGCTTCGCTTCTGTATTCAGGACCTTTCGCGTCGTTCCTATAACGGTGCCAATGAGACCGCTACACAACATCCGGACAGTTGGTTTTTGAGACACTTAGGCAGACTTGAAAAGCACACAAGTGAGGGAGTTGATATTGAGCCGCCGAACCGATAAGATCACACGGACGTTATGACGCTTCGAGACACTCCGGGTATGTGGGAAACAAACACATCCGTGTTTTAATTAACCACTGGGATAGAGGGTCCCATTGGCGGACTCTGGAGCCGTTGGCATGCCTCAGCAAGGAGACACCATTTAGAATAATTTTTTCAATCAAAACGTTAATAAAACCACTTTGAAAGAATTTCGGATCAGCTAAAGGAAGTTTATGCAAATCATTTAGAATTGAATCATCTGTTGAATTAGAGCTTGAATGCTGTAACTTCTAAGAAAAGGTTAGAATTCACGAGAATCACGAGAAAAACTTTATGATTCAATTCCGAAATAGTAGCATTGGTCTTCGCAGTAGGAAGCTTTAGAAGATTACGAAGACGTTCAGAAATATCGAAATGTTGCACGCGCAACATAAGTGGGGCCGATGTGTTGAAGAAAAACCATGAGTATTATGAGACTTCCCAATTGAGTTCGAACTAGTATTAGAAGAAAAGTACTGTATGTTTGTATGAGAATTTTCAGTTGAAGCCCTCTGATTCGACACTTCTTTGTTTGCTTGCATGCTAAAAAGTGATCTATTTAGGCTATGATGTGCATTATGGCACGTAGTACAAGTGAACTGACTTTAACAGTAACCGAATAACCTTTCGCTAGGCAATTTAAACAGCAGTTACGTTTTTTGATCGTAGCATATCGGTCGCTTACCGGAAGTGACTAATAACTTTTACACAATCGGAAAGGATTTGGATTCCTACACAAAAAACAACTGGACTGTGAAACGCTTGACACAAAAGCACGTCTTTGTTGGTCAAGTTAATAACTTGACTGCGACGATATTCCTGATTCCTTATGAACCGCTGTCGATGATTGGTCTCTGACATCCATTACGGATTCCAATGATTTGAATTTCGCTGGAATTCATTTATTTGTTTCCATTTCCATTTGAAAGTGAACTTTCCCATTTATCCATAGTAGATGCTGAGAGTCTAGTTAAGCAAATTAACACAAGGAAATAGTCTCAATTTGTAACATCCACCTCGTACATGTCTAGTGCAGAAATGCATCCACTCATAATCCAATGCAAGTCCTTTAATGCCGAAGCATTTTCAGTCTGAATAACTGGAATTGAAAATAATATTTTCCACTGACTCTTTACATTTATTTTCATAAGTGGAGCTTTACTAATAATGTATATTGGTTGCCCACTCTTTTCCTGAATCAACTTTGTTTTACCCCATATTTCGGAAAATTCATCTTTGATAATTGGCAAAGAAATTTGTGAATGCTCAATAAGAGTTGTTTTGTCAAATTCTGGAATGAATTCGACAACATGTCCTAAAAACCGAGTATAAGCATTTAATGCCGCCATTATTAAAAAAAATTGCAATTGAAGAAAAAGTAAAAGGCAATAGCCGAAATTGAAAAGTAAATCGTCAATAACAATGAAATATATGAATAATAGAGAAAGCTGTTATTAACTAATTGAATATCTTTACCAGTGAAAAATTTCCTACTGTGTATATTACTGCTTAGGATAAAAGCAATTGAATATATGTACGTACATATGTGTATATAGTAATTCTCAGTATCTTTTGTTGTTCCCCACGAATAATGTACTTATGTATGTCAAACGCAGCAAAACCAAATCAAACTTTGAAAAGAAAATTCGTGTAAAGAAAGAACCAACGATTGCAATAGATATGTATGCAAGTAAAATATATTACCAAAAACATGATTTGTATGTATAGTATATGTAATATATATGTATAATTGGCGCTTTGTAACCGCTTAAACGATTTTGGGCCGAGCTCCTCCTCCAATTTGTTGGTTTTGCGTATTGATGTTTTTCCAACAAATGCACATTGGGCCAGCGAGCCGATCTTTCGACGAAAATTCAAATTTTTCATAGAAAGTAAACCTGTTTTAATAATAAAATTTGAATAGTATATGTATACTTCGACTAAAATGAATCAAAAGATTTTAGTTGTTTTGATGCATCCCTGAAATTTTGGCAGCCCTTCTAAGTAAGCTGTTTGATTGCATGCTTGCGAAACTAAAAAGCGCAGGAAAAATTTTGTTGACTTGCGAGTGTGCCAAAATTTTTGTGGTTTAACCAATTTTCACAAAAATTATGGAAAAGAAGACCAAGGTATGTAGAGTATTTGTATTAAAAAAAATTTCGTTCATGTTTGTTAATGTGTTTTTTGTGTGCGTTTATTCGTGTTGTCCAAAAGTAGAAAAAAGCTAACCTGCTAACCCGTCTTTTGTGGAGTATAACTAATTTTGTGCCAATTTGTGCCAAAAAGTAATTATGTGTCATTATAGTGCAAAGTGTATATAAACTAATTTAAAAAATCTTTTTTGCTCCTTTTTGCTCCGATGGGTATAATCCTTAATATTACAGCTGTGGTTGAGGTCGCCTATGAGCAACTGCTTGATATCTACATACAAAACAATCGTAGCGCATCTTCCGTTTCGAGTTGGATTTATGATGAACTGAAAGAATTCGACTTAAGCACGGAGAAAAAGGATGAAATCAACACCAAAGTGAGAAGCTTTCACCTTTACATACAAAAGAATTTGGCAAATTGTAATAGAAACATGGCCAGATTTAAGACAAAGCATACCAAATGGCTTTCGTCCAACATGGTTATAACAGTAAGTTCATTGTTCAAATGCAAGAAGATTTATTTGAGCAGCTTGGCAATACTTTAAGTCTGACCCTTATTGTAAGCTATGGATTTGACGGAACAACCGGACAAAGCAGCTATAAGCAACACTTTTTTGGATGTGATTCATTGCTTTCTGACGACTCGCTTTTTGCGACAACAATAATCCCCCTAAAATTAATGGACCATATTGGAAATGTATTTTGGATGAATCGTACTCCTCAGTCGATTAGATTTTGTAGACCAGTCAAGCTTGAGTTTGTTAAAGAGACAAAAGACCATATTCTTGCTGAGAAAAAAAATTTGGATAATCAAATAAAAGGTTTGTCTTCATATGTCTGCACCGTTGTAAATAGAAAATCAATTTCAGTTGAATATGATCTTCAAATGACACTTTTGGATGGAAAAGTTTTAAACATTTTGACTGAAACTAAATCTTGCCAATTGTGTCCGATATGTGGAGCGAGTCCAAAAGACTTCTTGGATAATGCTAAAATGGACTCACTAAAATTTAAGCCAAGACATGAAGCATTAAAATATGGCATAAGTCCTCTACATGCCTGGATTCGATTTTTTGAATTCATTCTTAAAATTGCATATAGACTGAATCTTAAAAAATGGCAAGTGAGAGATGAAAATGGAAAAGAAGAAATGGCGAAACAAAAAAAGACGATTCAGAAGCAGATGTGGAATGCTATGGCTCTACATGTGGATAAGCCTAAGCAGAATGGCAATGGTAATACCAACGACGGTAATACAGCAAGGAGGGCGTTTGCACAACCTAAGCTACTAGCTGAAATTTTAGGTCTTGATGAATTCCTCATTGCATATTTTAGCAATATTTTAATTGCTATTTCTTGTGACCTACCAATTGATCCAACACAATTTAAAAAATATTGCCAGAAAACCATAACTCGATATATGTCCTTGTATCCATGGTTTCCAATGTCGGCAACGGTCCATAAAGTGTTAATACACGGCTACCAAATAATAGAAGCATCAATCCTTCCATTAGGTGTTCTTGGCGAAAACGCCTCAGAGGCTCGCAACAAATACTATAAGAGTGACAGGAGGTTACATGCTCGAAAGAGTACACGGCAGAACAACATGGCAGACATTTTCCACAGAGCAATCGATTCCTCAGATCCTCTTGTGTCGAGCATCTATCTAACAAAAAGATTGGGCCAGCAAAATAAACTACCCCTACCAGCAGACGTAATCGAACTTTTGAAATCACCAAACTTGCTAAATTTTGTTAACATGAACAATAATAACAATGTTCCCGATTTTGATGCTAACAATAGTGATAGTGATTCAGATTCTGACTCTGAAAATCCGTTTTCAATAGATATTGATGTAGAACACGACTTTTATGAACATTTTTAAATGTAAAATACTTATTTATAGTCATTTTAAATGCATTGTTATTTTTTAGTTATTAATATTAAGGTTATGTGTTAAAAAAAATTAATTAAAAACATTTGCTGAATTTAACGAGTGCTAGCATTATTAATTACCGTACAATTAAGAATAAGAGGAAACCTATCTCATATGGGCGGCTAGGGAAGGCGTGGTCAGATCGGTCTGAAACTTTGATATGTTTTTATATGCATCGACACTATCATATGTACGAAATTTCAAGAACCTAGCTTTAAAACTTTAATTTTCGTCGAAAAAACGGCTCGCTGGCCCAACGTGAAATGGAGGGACCTACAGTTTATACTAAGCCGTCTCCGAACGGCTGACGGTTTTTTTACGAGGAGCCTTTTCATGTCCGAAATACACTTGGAGGGGTGAATTGTCAGTAAAATTGAGTTTTTGTGTATAAAATGAGTTCGTCGAAATGCTTTCACCTTAAAAGTGGAATATTTATTGATATTCATAACATTTTAGTTCTGTTAATAATTTTTTAAAACGAGAGTTGTTGTAAATGTTAGAGTTTTTGGACGTGGTCAAAATGTTGTAATCAGCTTATTTTTCAGTAATAAGTTTTATTTGTTTCATTTTTACGGTTTCGTCATTGACATTAATAAGTTTTATATGGCATATTAACAGGACCTATTGCGCTTGCTAAAAATACTCCTTTTTGGATTTCTAGATTTAAGATAACTCTGTATTCTTTTATTTTTAAATTTATCAGAAATATTTATTTGAAAGTTTTATTTGAATATAGTGTGGTTTCTATAGTTAAAGTACTTTCTCTATTATTGTGTTGTTAATATGAATGTTTCTTAATCAATTTTGCATTGGTGTTTTATTAAAAAAATCTATGCCTCAAATTCCATCAGTTTCAGCGGGAAAGTCTTCTGTTACTAAGTGAAAATTGATGTCAGCATTGGCGGCCGCGGTAGCCGAGTGGTTAGCATTGCGTACTGACATTCGGAAGGTTCGGGTTCAAATCCCGGTGCCACCAACATCCAAAAGTTATGGAAAATTAATTTAAATAAAAAATTAAGTTAAATTTTCTAATTGCGGTCGCCCCTCGGCAGGGAATGTCCATCCCTCCGAGTGTATTTCGGACATGAAATAAAGCTCCCCATTAAAAAAAAAACCATCAGCCGTTCGGAGGCGGCTTAGTATAAACTGTAGGTCCCTCCATTTGTTGGAAAAACATTAAGACGCAAATCCACAAATTGGAGGAGGAGCTCGGCCGAAAATCGCTTAAGCGGTTTCAAAGCGCCAATTATATATATATTGTCTTTACTAATTCGGAAATTTAGTTTAGCTGTGCCAATTGAAATTATTTCTTCTTTAGTAATGCCAGTTAGCTTGCATTTATTATTGCTGTCGTATTCAAATTTAAATGTATTTTTGCAAATGGAAATATCAGCTCCGTTGTCTATAAGGAATATTGTTTATTAATTTTGTATTAAAATTTTTGAAAAAGAATGTTAGATTTTTTTATTATGTATATTTTGTTTATATCTTAACCGAAAGGGGTTAATTGTTGTCCTCCGGGTCGCCTTCGTTTCCCTGATATTCCATGAAATGTATTTGGCAACCATTTCTATTATTTTGTGAGCCTTCTCGGTTTTGATTGGGCCTGTTATTGTTGTTTGCAGGTCTATAATTATTGAAATTGTCATTTCTGTTGTAGGTTGGTGTGAAATTGTTGGGTCTTTGTCCATAATTCTTCTGACCATACGTATATGGATGGTTTTTCTTTTCTTAAAAGTGTGTTTAGGCATTTGACAATAAGTTCATAATCGGGTATGAATCGTCTGTAATAATTGTAAAATGCTATAAATCTACGTGTGTCATCTGTATTTGTTGGTCATTTATTTGGGTCTGTTTTGACACCTTTATCTGTAATTAAATGTCCTAAGTAGAGGACTTCTGACCTGAGAAATTGACATTTGCTTGTGTTTAGCTTAAGGTTGTATTTTTTTAGTCTTTCGATAACTTTTAAATTGATAATAGCCATCTTGTGTGGAAAATGCTGTCGGTGGTCTTGAGTCTTTATCTAATGGAATTTGGTGGAATGAGCTTGTCATATTGTCAATTGAAATTTGCCATTTATAATTTTGTCGTTAAACTTTCTGTAGTCTACTACTAGTCTCCATTTTTATTACCATTTTCACTTTTCTTAGGTACTAGGAGTAGTGGCGAGTTATAGGGACTAACAGATGGTTCAATTATGTCGTCATTGATAAAATTTTATACTTGATTTTGTATTTCTTCTTGCTGTGTTTGCGGAAGTCTATAGTTTTATATATATATATATATATATAATTGGCGCTTTGTAACCGCTGAAGGGATTTTCGGCCGAGCTCCTCCTCCAATTTGTGGTTTTGCGTCTTGATGTTTTTCCAACAAATGGAGGGACCTACAGTTTATACTAAGCCGCCTCCGAACGGCTGACGGTTTTTTACGAGGAGCTTTATTTCATATCCGAAATACACTCGGAGGGATGGACATTCCCACCCCTTTTTATATATACGGGTGAATTGTCAGTTAAATTGAGTTTTTGTGTATAAAATGAGTTCGTCGAAATGCTTTCACCTTCAAAGTGGAATATTGATTGATATTTATAACAATTTAATTCTGTTAATAATTTTTTAAAACGAGAGTTGTTGTAAATGTTAGAGTTTTTGGACGTGGTCAAAATGTTGTAATCAGCTTATTTTTCAGTAATAAGTTTTATTTGTTTCTCCTCCTCCTTTTTGGATTTCTATATTTAAGATAACTCTGTATTATTTTACTTTTAAATTTATCGGAAATATTTATTTGAAAGTTTTATTTGTATATAGTGTGGTTTCTATAGTTAAAGTACTTTCTCTATTATTGTGTTGTTAATATGAATGTTTCATAAACAATTTTGCATTGGTGTTTTATTAAAGAAATCTATGCCTCAAATTCCATCAGTTTCAGCGGGAAAGTCTTCTGTTACTAAGTGAAAATTGATGTCAGCATTGGTGGCCGCGGTAGCCGAGTGGTTAGCATTGCGTACTGACATTCGGAAGGCTCGGGTTCAAATCCCGGTGCCACCAACATCCAAAAGTTATGGAAAATTAATTTAAATAAAAAATTAAGTTAAATTTTCTAATTGCGGTCGCCCCTCGGCAGGGAATGTCCATCCCTCCGAGTGTATTTCGGACATGAAATAAAGCTCCTCTTTAAAAAATAAACCATCAGCCGTTCGGAGGCGGCTTAGTATAAACTGTAGGTCCCTCCATTTGTTTGAAAAACATTAAAACGCAAATCCACAAATTGGAGGAGGAGCTCGGCCGAAAATCGCTTAAGCGGTTTCAAAGCGCCTATTATATATATACTAGCTTTTACCCGCGGCTTCGCTCGCATTAAATCCATCCAATAAGAGATCATTATAGTACAAACGGATCAATATAAAGAATATATTTTATTGCTTGTCTGAGATTATCTATTTGAAAAAATTACTACATGCAATGAAGTTTCAAATTTCAAAGTATACTTTATTGAATCAATACAACAAATATTAAAATATATATGTCACTATAAAGAAAATAAATAATTCGGAATGGTAACAATTGAAAATATAAAATGCAGATTATTAGTCAAGGATATTTCTATAAACAATATTGTACGTTTTTCCGTTGGGTGCAAATATGTGTAAATTCTGGGCAATAGACACACGCGAACAGGCTACATATAGTTGACCATGAGAAAAGCATGACTTTTCTAAATGCACTCCTGCTACCTTTAATGTCTGTCCTTGTGCTTTGTTTATAGTTACGGCAAAGCTAAGTTTGACGGGAAACTGAACTCTTTTAAATTGGAATGGAAGGTCAGTGGGAATAATTGGAATCCGAGGTATGATTACACTTTTTCCTTTACCGACACCTGTTAAAATAGTAGCACCAAGTATATTCTGTCCCAATTTCGTTATCCGAAGTCGTGTTCCATTACATAGCAGAGGAGCATTTAAATTTCGCATAAGCATTACTGGTACATTTAGTTTCAACTGAAGCTTATGTGATGGTACATCCGACAATTCAAGTGAATTTAAAAACTCTACAGGATATGAGGTACTTAATTCTATATCCATAATAGTTTCCATTGATAAATATGCCACCATTTCCCCTTCCACCTCTTTTAAAATGTCATTGTTGATTCTATTAACTTCATTTTTTGGTGCTAATATTTCTCTTGCGCACAGCCACTGATCACAACCCAAATTCTGTTGCAATTCGGGAAAAGCATGAGCAATGAGATCCACATCATTTTCTACTAAATTACAAAATTCTCTTGAAAGTGATACGCAACCTTCAGCATCAACATCTAAACGACCATCACCAATTTTCAATAACATTTCAGCATAAAGACCTGAATCCACGTCATTATGAAGATGCACTCTCATATTTGTTTTTAGGCTCAACTTTTCAACTCTCGACCATAAGCTCGATGATTTTAAGCATGCTTGAATTTCATCTACTGGTGTTCCCCTCTGAATAACAGAAGAAATAACAATGAAGAAAAATTCAAAATAGCTGAAGGTTATATAGTGTTTAGTCTCCATAGTATAGTAAATTGGATAGCTGAAAGTATAGTTTATGAAAGTATAGTGTACGAGAGACCCCCGGTGCCCCTGACGACGATGCAAAAAACCTCACATGCTCACATTTTATGGCCACCATACATGTAGATATGTATGCTGTATACTGTATACTCCCATCCACACATACCACACTACTCTCAATGCAGCTACATATGTGCCTATACCTATTTATAGTCCCACTCTCTCTCTCTTGTATGCTCACGTTTTATGGCCACCATACATGTAGATATGTATGCTGTATACTGTATACTCCCATACACACATACAACACTACTCTCAATGCAGCTACATATGTGCCTATACCTAAGTAAAGTCCCACTCTCACTCTTGTATGCTCACGTTTTATGGCCACCATACATGTAGATATGTATGCTGTATACGTTATAGCCTATTTCCACCGGACGTTCACTGCAGTTTAGCTTAAATGCATTTAAACACCGCATTTAAATGCAAAATTCCCATGTGTTTGATGTTGTATAAAAGTGTGTTACCTCAATTTTCAAAGTGAGTTAACTCACTTTCGGTAACTGAACAGAAAATGTTATGTTAACAGTCGATGCTCTCATTACTAATGTAAACATCTCGGACGTTTCGGTATACTTGTTGCCAGAGTCGTGTATTTTCGGATTTAATGAGGGGCCAGACTTTTATTTTGCATGCTGAAATTTTTTCTGCAAAAGTTACTTTTTTGCCTTAATATTGTCATAAAAACATATTAAGTAATTGGCGAAGATAATGCTTCTCCTCATTAAAAAATAAAATTAAAAAAGAATAAAAAACAAACAAAAAGCAATTGTGGAATAGAAAACGATCCCCTCAACATAAAAATATACGCGTCCCTGGCAACTATCAGCTGAATGCGCAAAACAAATAATTATGTATGTATATATAATTGGCGCAAAACAAATATTTATGTATATAAAATGTGCGCTTTGAAACCAGTTAAGGGATTTTTCGGCCATTTGAGTTAACTCAGTTTCGGTGGAAACGTTTGACATTTCATTCAGTTAACAGAGGCCTTAAATGCAGTGAAGTGCTTGGTGGAAATAGGCTATTACTTTATGCATGCGTATGTATATGCTCTATTGTGGCTAGTGATATCACTTTATGCATGCGTGGTAGTGATCTCACAGCCAGCTGTACCATTTAGAAGGAATACCGAAATTATTGGAACTTGAATAGATCGCGCATATACAGTACAGTTGGCATACATACTGTACGTACGCGTCACTTTATGTATGCATGCTGTACCATTTAGCTGGAATACCGAAATTATTGGAATTTGTTGGCATACTTACCAGAGAACGTATAACATAGAGAAGGTGCAAAGCCAGCGCATTTGACATTTCAGGCAGAAAAATTTCGGTTCGTGTAATCGTCATTTCCTTCTCGTCTTGAATTTCTGTTTCACCTCGATGTGGGAAATTAACAGAATTGAGCGTATTCAAACACACCAGAGAACTAAAGTCTATGCAAATGTAAAATAACAGCCGCTTTTATTTACTTTTATCATATACAAATGACCAAATTGAATTCAAATTTGAAATCTTCAAATAATTACTGATAACATTTTAACAATCTATAATATAAAAATGAATCGCAAAATGTGTTGGTAAGCGCATAACTCAACAACGCCTGGACCAATTTGGCCAAATCTTTTTTTAAAATGTTCGTTGAAGTTCAAGGATGGTTTTTACGGCGAGAAAAATTAGAATTATTGCTGGAAAAACCCTAAAAATAGCCCTTTTCTTTTTCCCATACAAATGATTTGTAACTAAAACGTAGTCAATTTGAGCTTTATTGCTATGGTATAAAGTTCATATTAAATTACAAGCACTCACTGTTGTCTAAGTAATGTAGGTGTGTCCCTAACGTCAAAGATCGTATCTATCAAAACAATGTGCATGTGTGCGTTGGAGCACAGAATACAAAGTTGGAGGAGTTTAATGCCGCGTTCCGAAACTCGGGTTTCTTTTGTATTAGTTTCGGCACGCGAGATAAAATGCATCAGTTTCCACGTCATTACATCAGTCAAACAAAAATCGAGTTACCAACAGTGTTTTATTATTTTTAATATCCAAATTTTAAGTACGGCTTAAAAGGATTTGACTTGAAGTCATATCAAATTTAAAAAAAAAAAAATTTATCGCAATTTTCGACGACAGGCCTCCCGACGCGTGGTGCATCTTTGACATCGAAATTACCGGAACGAAACCTAGAAAACCACTTTTGTGCTACACGTTCATTTACAGTGTCGGGCCCATAAACTAAATTAATTTTTTCTGCCGTTTTGGGTGCTTATTCGCCTTGATCGAAGCATGATGTTTTTTTAATAAGACGATATTTGAGTACCGGTGTTGATTTTTTTGACAACTTTTCCTTTTTTGGTTTGCCATTCATAATTAAGAGACTTACTGCGGAACAACGTTTGCAATTGCTGATGTTCGAGGACCGAAATGCTGTTGCTGCTGTGCGGAAGAATAGGGAAGCAGAAGGCCCGAATGAGTCCATTCGCCATTTCGCGTATCAATTGGAGATGTGCCCACCCACTTTATGGAAGTTCTTGCGGACGGTCTTGGTTAGCGGGCATACAAAATTCAACTCGTGCAAGAATTAGAGTCGAATGACTATTAAGCACGTCGTACAATACATTAGGTCTCGGTTTTCATAAGAAAATTTTCTTCAGTGATTTGGGTAATATGGATACGCCGGCCATAATTTTGCAGTCAATGGGTAGCAATGATTAATGTGCGTGTCTGAAGTAGAGGATATTGATGTGGACTACCTTTGGTCCCAACAAGACGGCATCCAAGATTGTGTGATTTAACACCGCTGGACCATTTTTTGTGGAGATATGTGAAGTCAAATGCCTTGGGAGAGAATATTCGGCGCGTGATCTATTCAAAATGTGGTCGAAAATTGGGCCTCTTGGCTTGATTTTTCGAGGCAGCTGCAGCGGTCACTTACCCAAAATCATTTTTAAAACATAATGGCAAGCCCTTATCTTTATAATAATTCTAAACTCTTAACCATAATATAAAATATATAATAATATTAATGTGACGCGATTACCAATACAATTTCCAAGCGCCTTTAAGCAGAACTTTTCCTTTATTGTCCCCCTCCATACCAGTGTTCTGCAAGTTACTCGAAATAAGGTCACACTTGGGAATAGTATTAGAATGAAAGTGGTCTTGGATGCTCGATGTGGAGAATAGAGCGAAGAAGACATCAGCAGCTCTTTACACATATGAAAGATGGTGGGGCCTTTACTAACTCTTTCGCATTGGATATTCATTGCTTAACACCTCACAAGAATAGGCTATGTTGTCTTACGCTTGACTTTCGGGAAGCTACTGACAAATACAATAAAGCCAATCAGATGGAGTGAGGGACTTAAGTTTTCAGACAAAGCAGTTCATGTATTTACAGATGATTCTAAAATCAAGAGAATAATGGAGGCTACACTCTACGGCGAACAAACGGTGATAGGAAAGTCATTCGGACTGTCAAGCGTGTTGATGTTTTATAACAAATTGAGGGATTTATAGTTTATTTTAAGCCGCATCCTAACGGCCCATCGATTTTTATGAGGCTTGACATTCCCCGCTGAGGGGAAAAAAATTAATCTCTGACTATTATTATCCCCGGGAATCGGACCAAGGACTGATCTGTATGAAAAATTTGTAGTTATCTTTCGATTTATTTGAAATGAAGCATAGGTGGCTTTTTGCCTAGATTAGCAGAAAGACCGGAAGTTTAGTCTCCAAAGTTGATCAGGGACTAACCTATTCGAAAATTATTAGTTATGGTTCGATTTACTTGGAATTCCCTACAAAGGTGGCTTTTTGCTTAGATTAGTAGGAAGACTCTTCTTCTCTCCGAGAAGTGGACCGTGGACTGATCTATTCAAAAAGTCGTGCTATTCCACTTTCCGCGAAGTGAACCAACATCAATGGTAAAACCAAAAATGTTGTTTTCCTATAAGTATTTGGTAAATAAAGATATGATAAAAAGATATCCAATGATTAATTTTTCATATATTCAATGTATGTGCAACAGAGAAGCGTTGCAGGGAAGAGCTAGTCTATCTATAATATAAAAATGAATCGCAAAATGTGTTGGTAAGCGCATAACTCAACAACGCCTGGACCAATTTGGCCAAATCTTTTTTTAAAATGTTCGTTGAAGTTCAAGGATGGTTTTTACGGCGAGAAAAATTAGAATTATTGCTGGAAAACCCCTAAAAATAGCCCTTTTCTTTTTCCCATACAAATGATTTGTAACTAAAACGTAGTCAATTTGAGCTTTATTGCTATGGTATAAAGTTCATATTAAATTACAAGCACTCACTGTTGTCTAAGTAATGTAGGTGTGTCCCTAACGTCAAAGATCATATCTATCAAAACAATGTGCATGTGTGCGTTGGAGCACAGAATACAAATTTTTAATAAAACTTAGAATGAACTTTAATCAAATATGTAATTGCCATTTTGTTCGATAACCTTTTGCCATCTTCCCGGCAAATTTAGTATTCCACGCTCATAGAACTTCTGGCCTTTATCTGCAAAAAACTGAACCAAGTGCGATTTTATACCCTTATCATTGCCGAAAGTTCTACCATGTAAGGAGTTCTGCAAAGATCGAAATAAATGGTAGTCTGATGCTGCAAGGTCAGGGCTATATGGTGGATGCATCAAAAGTTCCCAGCCAAGCTCACTCCGTTTTTGGCGAGTGACCAAAGATGTGTGTGGTCTGGCGTTGTCATGATGGAATACGACACCTTTACGATTGACCAATTCTGGTCGCTTCTCCTTGATGGCTGTATTCAATTTGTCCAATTGTTGACAGTAAACATCCGAATTAATCGTTTGGTTCCTTGGAAGCAGCTCAAAATATACCACACCCTTCCAATCCCACCAAACAGACAGCATAACCTTCTTTTGGTGGATATCAGCTTTTGAAGTGATAGCTCCATAAGGAGGCTATTGGACAAAAAAGTTTCTTTATTTTATTTAAAAAAATAATTTTTTTTATTAAATAAAAAGTAGCCTTTGTTCATTCTGATACCTCCAAACGTATGTGTACAAAGTTTCATGATGATCGGTTAAGTAGTTTTTGAAAGCGCAGCAAACGAAACGACTTTCGCATTTATAATATTAAGTATACAGATTTTCTTTGTATTGTATTTGGCAACCATTTCTATTATTTTGTGAGCCTTCTCGGTTTTGATTGGTCCTGTTATTGTTGTTTGCAGGTCTATAATTATTGAAATTGCCATTTCTGTTGTAGGTTGCTGTGAAATTGTTGGGGCTTTGTCCATAATTATTTCTATGCCCGTTATCTTTTCTGAATGTATTATTAATATTTCGGTAGTTGTTATAACTGTTAGGGAGTCTAAAGTTTCGATTATTGTTAAAATTATTGTGACTGTTATTATTGTTTCTAATAACAATAATAACAACATATATTATTGTTGTTAGCGTAACTTCTTTGGGTGTTGTTGTTAGAATTGTAGTTAGTACGGTTGTTGTACCTTTGATTGTTTGAAATAAACATGACTCTTGAATTGTTGCCTTTATTATTTTCAAGTTCTAGAGCCGAATTTACTGCCGATTCAAATGTTTGTGGTAGTGAGGCAAATACTGTGTATTTATATAATAATAGGTTTTTACAATGTAGTAGATTTCTACACTGCAAATTCTATTCAAAAACTCCCGTTTGATTAAAATAAAAAGATTTGGTTTTCTTTTACAAATCGTGGTTTATTAAAGAGCTGCAAAGGGAAGAAATAAACTTTTATGTCAAAAAGAGGATACTTAAATGGGTGTTTAGAAGTTAGGCAGGATCCTTATTCTCTTCTGTAGAATTGTCCTTTAATACAGAGCGTTGTCCTTTTAAACGTACTTAACTGTTCAGTAGCAACTCAAGTTCAGAACTCCCTTTCCGAATATCGAACAATCTCTTTTATACTTTCTTTGATCAATCATAATTTGATCACTTTAGAATTTCATTCATTGTTTACAAAACATTATTAAATTTATAGTTATTTAGTGTCTGATTTCTTTGATGACACTTGGTGGCCAATAAATTTAGATTCAGTACTGTTTATGTTCGTTGACCACACTTTAGGTGTCAAATTCTATTGTGCGTAAGTATGTAGTTTGTACTATCAGTTCAATGCCAAATTATGTTATACGTAAGTATGTATGCCGAATTATTGTATACGTAAATATTTTATTATTATTGGTTGGGTGTCGAATTATTGTATACGTAAATATTTTATTATTATTGGTTGGGTGTCGAATTATTGTATCCGATATCTGTTGTCTTGAATATTGGATTAATTACATTTGTTGTTGTTGGTGATGGAATTGGATTCATCGTTGGTATGGCTGATGATGTGGTAGCTAAATGTGTAACTCCCCCCTCCTTAAGTTTGAACTGCTCCTGAAGTTCAATGTTTGGAAGTTCAATACTAGGGTTCGACGTTTCTTTCCTTAACAGTCTTTTACATAATTTCTTATATTTTATACAATATTTTGTTAGTAAAAATATTAAAATAATTGTAATTATAATTGTTAGTGAAATTGAATAGTTTTCATTTGTTGTATGCTTATATTTTAATTCTTTAATTTGTTTTGTATTTTCTATATTTTTCAAGTGAACTTCTTCTAAACTATTTATATTTGAAGTGACATTCATTTCTTCGTAAAATGGCAAAATTACTAAATTATAAAATATATTATCAATGTTTTCAAAGTTGTTTTCATTTATACTTATTGAACAATTTTTAAATTCTATTATATTATTTCCTTGTATTTCATATTGTATTTGGTTACAATCATGTTTAATTTTTGTTTTTTCTAAACTTTTGGTTAATACAATTCCTTTCTCGATTTCTTTAATTTCTGTTTCATTGTTTGTTCTGCTTGTACAAAATTTGAATTTACTTTTAAATATACTTTGAATGCATTTTTTACTTAAGGTTAATCTTTCTTTAAAAATTATTTCATCTATATAATCATAAACTTTTTCTGTATCTGTAATATAACGTTGTTTATCAATATTTATTTCTTTATTAAATTTGTTTGGAACTGGTAAAATTTCAATTTCAAAATAATCTTCTTTACAAAATTGTGGTATCATTATTACTATTATTAAATTTTTATTTTTTTCTAATACATTGCTTTTTATATATTTCAACTTTTTATTATTAATTTCAAACTTCTTAATTTCCTTATTTGTTAATATATTTCTGCCTATTATTCCTATTCTTGAAAATGCTATTAAATCTTGAATTTTTTCTATTTCATTAATTAAGTAATTTATATCAAATTGTAAATGTATTAGTTCTATTGCTTCTAAATCTTTTTTCTGTGTTATATTCACATTATTTAGTATTGAATTATAACCTTTTATATTTTCATTAATTTTTTCCGATAATAAGTCAATGTTTTGTTGTAATTCTAAATTAATATTTATTTGTTTGTTATGAGCATCTATTAATTTGTGGTCGTTTTCTTCTATTATTTTTAAATGTTCGTTTAATTCTTGTCTATCGTCATCGTCCATTGTACCAAATAAAACGTTTAAACCTTTTCCTACAAAATTTGCTAATGCTCTTTTCTGTCTAATTCTCAAAGGTTTAATTGATATTAATTTACTTTGTGCTATTTTTAATGTGAAAAGTAAATTTGTTGTTGATTTGTTATTTTGAAAAGTATTATTAAAATTTTCTATTGCAGTATTTAGATTTGTTATTATATTCTCATAGTCTGTTAAATCTATAATATGATATACCTTGCTAAAATCCTGTATTACGTCCAGTTTTTCTTTCTTTAAAATTGTATAGCCTGATTCGTAATTAAGTTGAGTTATTCTTATTTTATTGATCAAAACTGAAGTTGATAAAAGTAAAATTAAAACTGAAAGTAAAAGATAAGAAGAATTTATTTATTAGCTTGAATATTTATGTATTCTTTTAACTCTTTGTGGGTGTATGTGTCTATTTCTTTTATCAAATATTTTACTGTCTTTTAATTGTACTTTTATTTTTTTATATTTTGGATCACTTTTTCGTATTTTATCAACTTTTACGAATATATTTTCTTTATTTATCTCTGGTAAACTTTTTCTTTTCATATTTTGATTGTTTATTGATATACTTTGTTTCTTTTCTATTTGTTCTTTTATCTTAATAAAATCTGTGTTTGATATTTTATTTGAGATAAAATCAATTGGCTTTAAATTTGTTGTTGAATGAATACTATTATTATAATATTGTACCGATTTTATTATTCTTTTGGTAATTGTTTCTTTATTATTTTGAGATTTTAATAGTCTTAAATGTTCGTTTATAGTGCCATGTACTCTCTCTATATCACTATTACCCGATTTTATTATTGGTGATGTAAAGTGTACATTTATTTCTTCATTATTAAAATATTCTCGCATGTATGAGTTGTTAAATTCGTTATCAAAAACATATTTTTGTGGTTTTCCAAAAATTGAATGTCTGTAATTTAAAGTTTCAATAGAAGTTTTTCTGTTTCTATTAGTTACTGGTAGTACAAACAAGTGTTTGCTAAATTTATCAATGAATGTAAAAAGTATTTGTCTTTCAGCTATGTATAAATCTCCGTGTATTATTTCATTAGTTGAATTTGGTATTTCTGTTTTTTCAAAATTAATTTTTTCTTCATGTCTATCATGTTTTGCTGATTGAAATATTTCGCAATTATTTATAAATCTTGTAATTAATTGTTTTAATTTTGGAATGTAAATTTTATCTTTTAATTCTTTAAAATTTTCGTCTATACCGCGATGGTTAAGCCTTAAATGTTCCTTTTCTATGATCTCGAAGGCTTGTTCTTCATCCTCGATATCATCTAAAAATATATTGCTTTTAAGTGCTTTTATATTCGAGTTTCCGAATTCTTTTATAAAATGTCTTTGAAATTGTATATATTTCTCTTCATTTGGACAATACACTGTAAAGTTTTTTACATTTAGATTTTTTAAAATTTCTCCAAAATTTTCATTTATCATATTTTCATAAATAAAAATTCGTCGATTTTTAAAAATTGATGTTTCAAAAGTATCTTTTCCTTTTATTTTATTTTCTGTAATAATTATTTGAGTTTTAAATAAATTTATTGGTTTTTCTGATGTCCAAATGTGGTCATTTGTATCTTCATCTGCAGTATGAATAGTTGCACAAGTTGATTCGACATTATTTTGTGTTATATTGGTATATACGTATGTGTGTATATTTACGTCAACAAATATTTTGACCTCAGCTGCTCACGCAACGAAGAGAGCGCATGAATCAATAATATATTGTAAAACAATATGAGCAGATCTATGGTAAGAGTAATTATATACGTCTTGGAAATTAAAAGAGTGCCTACTTACTACAATACATGGACCTGGCGTATTACTTCCCTTTTTGTTTGTATGTAAGTTTTTCTTGCGTGCCTTATTTGTTGCACTATGATGAAGTGGTGTTGCAGGGTTGGTTGTGGTGACTTGTGGCAAGTTCCTGTGGGGTAGTGTCTTCCTTCTTAATGTCCTTGTGTGTTGTGGGTTGATGTATTGTTGTATGTTGTTCACTTTTTCGCAGTTTGTTAGATGCGCACTTTTGGTAAATGTAAATATGTATGTATCTTGATTTTAAGTTTATTTTTTTTATGTTTGTTTGTAAATTTTTTTATATGTACATATGAACACTCTTAACACACACACACTCCTTGCACGCATAATAAATTTTTTGTAAAAGCTTTTTTTTATTGTTTTTTTTTCTATATACGTGTATATAATGTATGTATGTGTTTGTACACTTTTTAAATTTTTTTTTTTGATATTTAAAAAATTTTATTTTCTAATGTTAGTGGCTATGAACCGCAGTTTGTCTCATTTTAAGCCTCGAAGGACCAATGTTCAAGTCGTTAAGAACTTGAGGGAAATAAAGGGTGCCGTCTATCGAGCGGGCCCAAAGGTTTTAATAAAAACACACACTTTTCCTTTTATAATTCAATGCCTTTTTTTATTTAGTTAACTTTCAATTAATTGTTTGTAATACGTTAACTTCACTTAAATTTGTCTTATTAATATTCACTACTGTACTTTAATTTAATCACAAATGAAGTGTCCGCGTAATAAATTCTGCCGTGTGCGAGCAAGGTCTGTGGGTTTAAGATTGATTTTTCGTTAGCTCGAGCGGCCGCCGCTAAGCTGTCGATCGGCTAACGAAATTCAGGCCAAAAAGGATATGGAAATTGGCGAGTGATGAGGCACACGGAAATAGTGGGAACAGACGGGTAATTCCACGCGCACGGCAGTTACATGTAGATTTTATGTTGGTTTAAGCGGGCGGTTAAACACGATGACTGTTCGTTTGATGACAGGAGATATTTCGTCTTGCCTTCATTCACTACCAGACCCATTCGTTTCGCTTACTTATCTAGTCTGGAGAAAGCAGAACTCACGGCGCGGTTGTTGAGGCCAATAATGTCGATATCATCGGCATACGCCAGCAGCTGTACACTCTTATAGATTATTGTACCTTCTCTATTTAGCTCTGCAGCTCGCATTATTTTCTTCAGCATTAAATTAAAAAAGTCACACGATAAGAAATCACCCTGTCTGAAACCTCGTTTGGTATCGAACGGCTCGGAGGGTCCTCCCCGATCCTGACGGAGCTTTTAGTGTTGCTTAACGTCAGTTTACATAGCCGTATAAGTTTTGCGGGGATCTCCAATTCAGACATAGCGGCGTAGAGGAGGCTCTTTCCGTACTGTCGAAGGCTGCTTTAAAGTCGACGGACAGGTGGTGGGTGTCGATCCACTTTTCACGAGTCTTTTTTCTATATTTCGCGTATGGTGAATATCTGGTCAATAGTTGATTAACCAGGTCTAAAGCCACACTGCTAATGTCCAATCAATTTGTTGACGGTGGGCTTTAGTCTTTCACACAATACGCCTGGTAGGACCCTATATGCCATGTTAAAAAGGCTTATTCCACGGTAATTGGCGCAGACTATAGGATCGCCTTTTTTGTGGATCGGGCAGAGCACACTTAAATTCCAATCGTCGGGCATGCTTTCATCCGACCATATTTTGAAAAGGAGCTGATGCATGCACCTGATCAGTTCTTCATCGCCGTATTTGAATAGCTCGGCCGGTAATCCATCGGTCCCTGCCGCATTGTTGTAGCGGACGATTGCTATTCGGACTTCTTCATAGTCGGGTAACGGAACAACTTTTCCATTTTCATCAATTGGAGTTTCGGGTTCACCATCTCCGCGTATTTCCTCTTCACTGCCATTCAGCAGGCGGGAGAAGTGCTCCCTCCATAAATCGAGAATACTCTGGGCAGCTGTCACTAGCTCAACTCCCTGGGTCCTACAAGAGCTTGCTCCGGTCTTGAAACCTTCTGTAAGTCGTCGTATCTGTTCGTCGAGTTTTCGAGCGTATCAAGGGTGGCGGCCAGCTTCTCAAGCTCCTCGTACGCACGCATCTCGATCTCTTTTTTTTTGTCTGCAGACGCGTCTTGCTTTCCTCTTCAGTTCTCGGTATCTATCCCACCCCGCACGTGTTGTGGTCGATCGCAAGGTTGCGAGGTAGGCAGTCTGTTTGCTCTCCACTGCGATACGGCAGTCCTCATCGTATCAGCTGTTTTTGCGACCTTTCCGAAATCCAGTGGTTTCGTTTGCAGCTGTACGCAGGGAGTTTGTAAGCCGTTCCACAGTTCCCTTATACCAGGTTGCTGATGAGTGCTCTCAGAGAGCAGGTGTGCAAGTCGAGTAGAAAACCGCTCGGCGGTCTGCTGTGATTGCAGCTTTTCAACGTCGAACCTTCCTTGTGTTTGTTAACGGGCGTTCTTCAATACACAGAGGCGCGTGCGTATCTTCGCTGCGACAAGATAGTGATCTGAGTCAATGTTGGGACCTCGGAACGTTCGCACATCTAAAACACTGGATACATGTCTTCCATCTATCACAACATGATCGGTCTGGTAGAAAGTTTTCCGATCTGGAGACAGCCAAGTAGGTTGGTGAATTTTTTTGTGCTGGAATCTAGTGCTACAGACGACCATATTTCGGGTCCCGGCGAAGTCGATCGGCCTAAGCCCATTTGGAGATGTTTCGTCGTGGAGGCTGAATTTTCCGACAGTCATATCAAAAATATCTTCTTTGCCTACCCTAGCGTTGAAGTCGCCAAGCACAATTTTGACGTCGTGGCGGGGGCAGCGCTCATAAGTGTGTTCGAAGCGCTCGTAAAAGGCATGTTTGGTCAAGTTATCCTTCTCTTCCATCGGGGCGTGGACGCAAATTAGAGTGGTGTTGAAAAATTTTGTCTTGATGCGAATTGTGGCAGTGAATGCCAGTACTCAACGACGGAGTCTCTCTCCCACCACGAATCCGACACCAAATTTGCGCTCCTTTATATCGCCGCTGTAGTAAATTTCACAAGAACCTACCTTCTTCCGTCCTTGTCCTGTCCATCGCAATTCTTGGCAGTGATGTCAGCCTTTAACTTTATGAGGACGTCAACCAGCTGGGCGGCGGAACCTTCTCAATTAAGGGGCCGGACATTCCAGGTGAATGCCCTAAAATCGTAATCCTTAAAACATTTACGGGGGTCGTCATCAAAAGAGGGGTCTCTCATCCGAGGCTTAAAATGGTTTTTCATTGAGTTGTTTTTTCATGTGGTGGGTTCCAAACCCTACGCACTGCCGCATGAGATTCGCCTTCTCACTTTAGGTCGACTCCAAACAGATGTTCGTTGGCTACCCAGGGGATACGTGGTCTACGACCGGAAGTCGTGAGCTGATTGAACCATATGCAAAAGAATCGTTTCTGGCCACTCCCAGGTGCATGGCAGTCAAAAACTTTCCTCACTTGCGTGAACTTCTGCACATGGCCCCATCCCCCATACAAAAAATACATACACCTACCCAATATTTATGATGATATGAATATGGAGAATCGTTATGTGAAATGATTCATTGTTTTAGCATCTCTTCTATTTGTCTGTTTACTTCTATTATATGAATTTCCGGATACCTATAAGATTTAACGTATATAAGATCTTCGTGAACAGTTTTTATTCTATATTTTATTTTATACGTGAAAGTGGGTTTGTCCCCTTCTTTATAAAAATGTTTTTAAATTTACCCAAGAGTTTTTCTAATTTGTGTAACTCTTCCCTGTTTAAGTTTTCAAGTCTGAGATTATTATTATGAATATTATTGTTTTGGTTTATGTTTGAATCTAAAAAGTAATTATCGAAATTACCACCCACGAATTTATAACGAATGCCGTTCATATGTATTATGGAGTTTTCTAAGCCGATTTTAGTTTAAAGTAGTTGGAGTACATCATCGCCGAGTAGTCCGTCGTAATTATTAGAAAAGTTGTAAATGAAGAACGTTAACTTTTCCATGTGTTCGTCGCTAAACACTTCCTGAATTTTGTTCAGTAACACTTTTCCTGTTGCTGTTGTTAATGTTATTGGTTTAACATGTATGATCTTTTCGCTTAACATTCCAGGTTTTATCAAGATAACAGGCGAGCCTGTGTCAACTAAAATTTTAAAATGTTTTATGTTTAATGTCAAGTTGATGGTGGGAAGTCCTCCGAGGCTGTTAAAAGAAAATTTGATGGATCCTGTTCCATTGGTTCAGGATAACCAAAACGCCTGAGTCGAGACTGATTTGACCCTTGATTACTTTTTTGTTGTGAATTAGTTAAACTTATGTTAGGGTAAATGTTAGTAGAATTGAAAGGAGTATGTTTGACTTGTGATAAATTATTATGTAACAAATTGTCTTGGCGATAGCTGTATTCATTAGAATGATTAAAGTGTGGTTCGTTTCTTACATAATTATTATAACTGGAATAGATCGATAGGAAATCGATTAATATTAGTTGCAAAATGTTCCACATTACTATTATTTCTATTCACAAAATGTGGTCGCTTTAGATTTAAGTTATTTTTTTGAATTGACTTATTCTCATATAGCTTTTTATCATCTTCAAATACATTCTTTTCTTTCAATATTTTTATTGCTGCCTTAAGATCAGTAGAAAGGTTAGCATTTACTAGTGCTGTTAAAAAATTTGGCAATTCCCGTTTTAGCATTTTTAAGCTTATTTGATCTAGCTCGTTATATAAAAATGTTTTGGTGGAATTACTTTCATCTCTCAATTTAATGGCATCTTTAACCCTACAAACTTCGGTATTTATTTCCTCACACAATAATCTTACGCTATTTTTAAATTTGATTTTACTGATTTCTAAAATTAGAGTTGAAACTGGTGTGTGTTCTCCAAATTCATCGATAAGCAACTGCCTTAACGTAGTCCAGTCTGTTGGTTGTTCTCGCCTGACCACGTTGGAGCAGCACTTCTTTGTGTTCGTATTACGCAATTTAAATAAAATGATTTGGTTTCTTCCGTCATTATTTGTGAACGAGATATGATAGCATCAATACCATGCATATACAGAGCCAAATAGTTTCGATCGCATCGAAAGGTTGAATGAGTTTAATACTTTGTTTTCTCTTTCCATTGTACTGCTTAGTTCGCTTGTTTTAATCGAGTTCAATAATGTTCTTAGTTCATCCAATTCTTCCATAAACTATTGTTTTTGTATTTTTTTTTTATTACAGTCAGTTTTGTTTTACTGTACAATTTTTGCTTTTCATATGCTAATTTTAGTAACGGTGCATTTAGTAGTACACCAAAATTGTCTTAGGAATTTCGCTTTACCCACGTTTTTTGCTTTTTACGATATGTAAAAATAAAAAGAGACTTAGTTTTCTCATTAAAATCTTTAACATGACCTGTCTTTTGTAGTTCAAGACTCGTGTTGTTTTACGATAAACCACTTTTTATTTGTTTGCATTTTTCTGTTGAAACTTCAGTTTTAGTTCTGTTAATTATTTATTTTACCCTTATAATAATGCTTCTGTAGTGTTAATTGATTCAATTTTTCACTCCCACTTAGAATAAAAGTTTTCTCTGATGTAACACGTGTTTTGATTTCAGAGTAATAATTCATTTTATTTTATTTATTTTTTACTCAATTTTAACTATATAGATACCTTTTAGGATTAATTTATATATATAGATATTAATTTAGTTTTTATTATAAATTCATTGTTTTAATTTAGCACAATAGTATAGTTCAACAACTGTGTCTTTTGTCTGATGAGCTACTACAATACTAAAAAACTAGTCTCCCCGACATTGATAGAGAGCATAACTCAATACTTAAAACCTTTGCTTATAAAAGTCAAAGTATTGAGTTTAGCATTAGGGTATGTCACTTATATAGGTATATATTGTATATATATATGCTCGTCTGCAAAAAGATGTGTTTGCTTTCGAAGGCCATGGCACACCAAGTACACTCGGATAATTTTCCCCTCGAAATATAATAGAGAGAAAGGCGACACCCCTTTTTACGGATTACCCGCGCAAAGCATTCCGTGTCCTTAATATTTGTTAGTGGAGGAACTGTTTTGTACGAACACCTCCTTTTGGAGACTTGTACCACTGCAAGACTGCAACCGTGCCAACCATTCCTGGTTTTAAATTATACAACTATTTGCCGACAGATGCCACTGCCAACGCTTGGAGTGAAAGGAATATTAAGCAAAACAAAGGAAATGAACAAACAAACACAAAAGAAATTTTTGTGGCGGCCAGTTCACGATATGTTTAATAATAAAAATAATACAATAACTTAAATTGTTCGTATTAATACATATAAACGGCTGATGTTTCCACAATATTGAAATCTCTTCCGTTCTCTTCAACATGGCTGACGTTGGCTTCATTAGGGGCCTTATATCGTTAATAATGCAAATGTTTCTTTACTTATCATGTAGAATGATATTAATCTATAAGTAATTAGGGCACACAACTAAATACGCGTGTAAATGCAACTTACTAATTTTTTTTCCAAATATTTCAGTATATACTATAAGCAGAAACAGTTCAAACGCGCATAATCACAAAAACTTGTCTCAAATATATTATTTAATTGTTTGACTATCAGCTGATTTTAAGGTCGAACCTGTATAAAATAGAGTGAATTTCATCACACCTGCCGAATAGTTCGAAGTTCTGAATAGCTACTCCTCTGCAGTCAAATATTGTATCAATTCGCGTTTCGATACCACGCTCTTGTTAGTCGATAATTGCTCGTGTTTTAACGATCACAACTATTAAAGGAAGATGCATGTGCGAAATAAGGCTTTTATTCGTATACAGAAAATGTATGAAATTGAAATTGAGTCAGAGTCGTTTAGTTAACGATCTCTGCTGGTACATCATTGTACAGTCCTATAAGTAGAAAAACTATTATCTGGTACAAAAACAGCAGAGATCACTGATCGAAATACTCCACTTTTTCACCCACGGAAGTAATAAATATAACCGATATGAATAGTACTTAAGTGTGTCATCAGTACTACATACCTATATTGAAAAAACATCTAATACTTTGTTCTGTTATACAAAGTTGAATAAATATAAATATTCAATGAAGACAAACTTTTTAAAATATATCACAGATTAAAAATAAGAAAGCAAAAGCAATTATCAAAACAAAGTTAAGTAAACAAAAAATTTAGTAAAAAATTTGTATGAAATATATAACATAAATCAAGTACATGCCTTCTACATCAGCTACTAGTTCCTATATACATTAAAATTACTCGTAAACCATATAAGCCATAATCAATAATTCTAAAACATATAAAAAGGCATAATGAATAAAAGGGCCTATAACTGAAACAACACAAAACTCATACCTAAAAAATAAGAAAACCTGTCTACTAATCTAAAAAAAATATTCAAATCGATAAAGATCGAAGGACATCAAACTTTGACAGACACACAATTGAAAAGCTGAATATCCACCATTCTTTTTTTAAATTTTAGTCACCTTCAAGTCAGCTCGGAAAAAAAATTGAAAACTTTCACCGAAAACATATTAAGCACTGCAACGCGCCCAACTAAATACTAACGGATTTGCTCGAAATACTTGGAAAGTAGCAAAAAATCTACTTAAGCAACCCGCTGTTCGTGCCTGCGTTTACTGTCTATTCTCAAATTCGATTTTTCATTCCATTCTATTCTTATTGCAATTTTTTTCCTTTACACAGCATTCAACTAAATACGTAAAAAAGTGAGCTTGTATGTGTGAAAAATATAAGTGTTGTTTTGTAGGTTTGTATTTACAATGTGATACATAGAGGACATCCATAAGTTTGAGCATATACGTCAAAGACAAAAGTTTAAATACACCTATAAAATTCCACTTTTTATTAAAACTAAGTATTTTAGAGTAAATGTAATAATGCAGTTTATTTAAAGTAGATAATTAATCAACAATGCAATCCAAAAATATTCATAGTCGCGTAGATAACGGTAAATTCACTAAAAAACATGAAATCACGCGGGACAAAAGTTTAAATACAATACATATCATTTCATATTTTGACTAAATTAAACTAAAAATAAAGGGGTTTAAAAAAATTTTAATGTTTTGTTGGCTCACTTCATGGTTCTATAACTGCCCTTAGATGACGTGGGGTAGCTAGAACCAAATTTTCTATTTTCGATGGCGAGATTTCAGACTATGCCTTTTTTAGAGGTTCCTCCAAGGCTTATTTGCTGGTTGAAGTCGCCATATTAATTTTTCGTACCAATAACTCCCAAATATGCTCAATGGGGTTCAAGTCTGATGATTGTGGCGTACTATAAAGCCGGCGAGGAGCATAACACCATAGTCATTCCTTCTCCAAACCCGCTGTATGGCTAGGGTCGTTGTCTTGTTGAAATATCTACGAACTACCAAGACCAAACGAATCCACTGAAGACTGCCTGTGTTGATCCAAAATACTTTTGTAAACATATTTGTTCACTATTCCATCGATAGACGTTGAATGCTCTACGCCAGTTGTTCCAATTGCTCCCCAAACCTTGACGCTACCCTCACTGTGCTTAACGGTTTGTATTAAATTTTAGGTTTGATAAGTTGTTATTGCTTTACGCCAAATTTTCGCGCGGCCAACGCTTCCGAAAACGTTAAATTTCGATTCGCTCGTATACAGGCATCTTCTCCAAAAGAATTCATCCATATCTGTGTATTTATTTGCAAATTCAAGACCAAATTGCTTATTTTTCTCAGATATCAGATGCTTTTTACGTGGAACTCTGCTTCGATAGCTATCTTCCCGTAAAGTTTTTGCTATAGTTTTTGGGTGTACATTTTTGCCGAATATTTTAGCGATGTTGCCGGCTCTCTTTGAAGCACTTATTTTAGGATTTTTGTAACTTTCTTGGTGATAAAACTAACATCTCACCAGGATAGCTTCCTTGAACGCTTAGATCTAGGACTATTTCGAACAGATTTGGGGTTTTTACTTTCGAACAATATTTTGCACACTCGCATAAGGATTATCAAGAATTTTTCCCATATCTCGGTAAGATTTTCCTTCTTGAAAACGTTTAATCATTAAATGTTTAACACCACTCTCTAACTGTTTTTCTTTAACCATTTTTTTTACTTTGCATTCATTGTTGGAGAAGCAGTCGCGTCCAATACCGGATAAATGTGTATAAGTTACCAAATCATTGAATATAATGGTACTTTATTTCTAAAGAACTTTGGTTGTATTTAAACTTTTGTCCCGCATAATTTTATGTTTTTAATGAATTTATCGTTATCTACACGACTTTGATAATTTTTTTGGATTGTATTGTTGATTAATTATCTACTTTAAATAAACTGCATTATTACATTTAATCTAAAATACTTAGTTTTAATAAAAATTGCAATTTCATAGGTATATTTAAACTTTTGTCTTTGACTGTATGTATATTCCAATGCAAATAGAACAATTACACAAAGTTTAAATATATTACCCAGCTGATTGATGACCTCATAAAATTAAAGGCTGATATAACCACCTTTCAAGAGAAGCGATGGACGGGACAAGGACGGTTGAAGGTGGGTCCTTGTGAAATTTTCCACAGCGGCCATATAAAGGAGGGCAAATTTTGGTCGGATTCGTGATGGAAGAGATATTTCGTTGCCGAGTACGTCTCGCCACAATACGCATCAAGTCCAAGTCAAATTTTTTAACACCACGCTGATTTGCCCCCACGCCCCAACGGAAGAGAAGGATTATTTGGCCAAGGATCCCTTTTACGAGCGCCTCGAGTCGAACCTGTGATTGCCGACTTCAACGACAGGGTGGGGAAGGTATTTTTTGGACAACAATCGGAAAATTCAGCTTCCACGATGAAACATCTCCAAAGGGTTAAGGCTGATCGACTTCGCCAGGGCCCGAAATATGGTTGTCTATAGCACTAGATTCCAGCACAAAAAAATTCACCAAGCTACTTGGCTGTCTTCAAGTCGAAGAACTCTCACCCAAATTGATCATGTTGTCCAAGGTCCTAATATCGACTTGGATCACTATCTTGTTGCAGTGAATATACGCATACGCCTCTATGTATCGAAGAACGCCCGTCAACAAACACAAGGAAGGTTCGACGTTCAAAAGCTGTAATCACAACAAATGGTCGAGCTGTTTTCTACTCTAAGAGACCTGTGCAACGACATTTCAAGCCTCCTACGCACATCTGCGAACGAAACTGTTGGATTTTGGAAAGGTCGCAAAAACAGCTGGTACTACTGGTAGGACTGCCGTGTCGCGGTGGAGAAAAAACAGACTGACTACCTTGCAACTTCGCAATCGACCACACCGAGATCCGAAGATGGAAGCAAGACACATTTGCAGGGAAAAAAGAAAGAGACCGAGTACGAGGAACTTGAGAAGCTGGCCGACAAGGGTAACGCTCGAAAATTCTACGAAAAGATACGGCGACTTACGGAAGGTTTCAAGACCGGAGCAAACACTTGTATGATCCAGGGAGGTGAGCTAGTGACAGGTGCCCAGAACACTTCTCCAGCCTGATGAAGTGCAGTGAAAATGAAACACCCGGAGATGGTGAACCCGAAACTTTACTTGATGACCATGTAAAAGTTGTTCTGTTACTCAATTATGAAGAAGTCCGAGTAGCTTAACAAACAAAAGAGCGGCGGGTCCGATAAAATACCGGCCGAGCTATTCAAATACGGCTGTGAAGAGCTGATAAGGTGCATGCCTCAGCTTCTTTGCGAAATGTGGTCGCATGAAAACATGCCCGATGATTGGAACCTAAGTGTGCTCTGTCCAATCCACAAAAAATTCGATCCCACAATCAGCGCCAATAACCGTGGAATAAGCCTTCTTAATATCGCATATAAGGTCCTGTCGAGCGTATTGTGTGAAAGACTAAAGCCCGCCGTCAACAAACTGATTGGACCTTATAAGTGTGGCTTTAGACCTGGTTAATCAACTATGGACCATACGCCAAATATGGAAAAAGACCCGTGACTCACCACCTGTCCGTCGACTTTAAAGCAGCCTTCGACAGTACGAAAAGAGTTTCTTCGACGCCACTATGTCTGAATTTGAGATCCCCGCAAAACTTATACGGCTATGTAAACTGACGTTAAGCAACACTTGAAGCTCCATCAGGATCGGGAAGGGCCTCTCCGAGCCGTTCGATACCAAATGAGGTTTCAGACAGGGTGATTCCTTATCGTGTGACTTTTTTAATTCATTGCTGGAGCAAGTAATACGAGCTGCAGAGCTGAATAGGATAGGTACAATCTTGACATGTACTGCTTTCTTCAGACTTTATAAAGAAGCGAAACAATGGGCCAGTCATTGCATTCGCGACTTGGCTCTCACGACACTGCTGACAGTTATGACTTTGAAGTCATGGATAACTTCATCTATCTCGGAACCATTATTACCACAAGCAACAATGTTAGCCTGGAAATTCAACGCGAAATCACAAGTCGCTCATCATACCCGTCCAGCTATATGGCGCAGAAGCGTGGACAATGTTAACATCTGATGAGTTGGTCATAAGAGTCTTCGAGAGAAAAGTTTGGCGAACGATTTACGGTCCTTTGCTCATTGGCTATATGATGATATTGATATAGGTCAGTGAATAAAGAGACAGCGGCTACGCTGGCTAGGTCATGTCGTCCGCATGGATGGCAGAACTCCAGCTGTGAAAGTTATCGTTGCAGTACACGCTGGTGAAAGCAGATGAAAAGGAAAATCTCCACCCCATTAGAAGGATCAAGTGGGGAACGGCCTGGTTTCCTGTGGTATTTCCAATTGGTGCCAAACAGCGAAAAGAAGATATGAAAGGCTCGATAATATTGATTCGGGTATAATCGCGCAAGCGGTGCCAACGCCAATAAAGAAGAAGAAGTCATGTTTATATGAATGTGTATATTTCTGTTTCGCCAATGCGAGTTTTATTCTAAACTCGAATATTATTTTTCATATATACTTCATAATGTAACCCATAGTAGATACTCCATAGAGTAATTTTTGGATTAATTTCAAAACTAACACCATGGATTACACGGATGTTAAGTAGTTATGAAGTATTGTATATGGGCCAGTCCTAGAAGATCGCAAGGTTAGTTGAAGAATATTTTTTTATGTGGTTAGATTTAGATTACTCTATTGTCTGCGTGGAGTATATTGTGTTTTAGATGTGCGTACGTGCCGAGGTCCCAACATTGACTCGGTTCACTATCTTGTCGCAGCGAAGACACGCACGACTTACGAGCCCGAGGGTTTTTCCGTATAAAAAAAAACAATTTTATTTTATTTTATTTTTACGTCTTGATTCCTCCTTTATTCATTACGGACTGATTAATATTTTACAATTTACAATATTTATTAATTTAGTGGTTTTCAGCTGACGTCTGATGAAAAAGCTTATTTGTCAATTTTTTATAAAAAACGAAACAGTTAGTGCTGATTATTATATTGCGAAATATTGTTAAATTAAACGTAAGCAGTTTATTGACTTTAGTAAATTGATATTGTTTTTGGTTAAGAAAAGTTATTGCGAAATATTTAAATTAAACGTAAGCAGTTTATTGACTTTAGTAATTTGATATTGTTTTTAGTTAAAGAAAAGTTATTGCAAAATATTGTCAAATAAAACGTAAGCAGTTTATTGACTTGTCTACTGTTGCCAATTAATGGGAAGTGAATGTGATGAGCTATTGGAATGGGTGGTTGACGTAACTCCTCCCCCATTTGATTTAAAACTCTCCTGAGTTTTAATGATAATTTCTGTTTTGCTATTTCTTCTTTTTTTACATATGTATAATATGGCAATTGCACTTAGGGTTAACAGACTGACTATCAAAGCTATGCTATTAAAAGTGTAGTTGAGTTTTTTGTGAAATCTAATTTCTTCAATTTTTTTAATATTTTCGATCTGGTTGGACACTATTTTATCAAACGTTAGCTGAGATGTAATATTACTTAGATTAAAATTATTGTTTATTAAAAAATGTTGTTCAAACTTATCGTCAGAGTTATGATAAATGTCTCCGTTTATTTCTAATTTACAATCGTTAAATGTTATAAGTTTATTGACTTTAGTAAATTGATATTGTTTTTGGTTAAGAAAAGTTATTGCGAAATATTTAAATTAAACGTAAGCAGTTTATTGACTTTAGTAATTTGATATTGTTTTTAGTTAAAGAAATGTTATTGCAAAATATTGTCAAATAAAACGTAAGCAGTTTATTGACTTGTCTACTGTTGCCAATTAATGGGAAGTGAATGTGATGAGCTATTGGAATGGGTGGTTGACGTAACTCACGCGCCACTGTGTATTGAAGAACGCCCGTCAACAAACAGAAGGAGGGTTCAACGTTGCAAAACTGCAATCACAGCAGACTGCCGAGCAGTTTTCTACTCGACTTGCACACCTGCTCTCTGAGAGCACTCATCAGCAACCCGGTATAAGGGAATTGTGAGACGGCATTGCAAACTCCCTGCGTACAGCTGCAAACGAAACCATTGGACTTCGGAAAGGTGGCAAAAACAGCTGGTACGATGAGGACTGCCGTGTCGCAGTGGAGAGAAAACAGACTGCTAACCTCGCAACCTTGTGATCGACCACAACACGTGCGGGGTGGGATAGATACCGAGAACTGAAGATGGAAGCAAGATGCGTCTGCAAACAAAAAAGAAAGAAGCCGAGATGCGCGAGTACGACGAGCTTGAGAAGCTGGCCGATACCCTTGATACGCTCAAAAATTCGACGAAAAGATACGGCGACTTACAGAAGGTTGCAAAACCGGAGCAAGGCCTTGTAGGACCCAGGGAGGTGAGCTAGTGACAGATGCCCAGAGTATACTCGATTTATGGACGGAGCACTTCTCCCGCCTGGTGAATGACAGTGAAGAGGAAACACGCGGAGATGGTGATCCCGAAACTCCAATTGACGATAGAAAAGTAGTTCCGTTACCCGACTATGAAGAAGTCCGAATAGCAATCGTCCGCTTAAAAAATAACAAAGCGGCAGGGACCGATGGATTACCGGCCGAGCTATTCAAATACGGCGGAGAACAAACTGATTGAATCTTATTAGTGTGGCTTTAGACCTGGTAAGTCAACCATTGACCAGATATTCACCATGCGCCAAATTTTGGAAAAAGACCCGTGAAAAGAGAATCGACACCCACCCCCTTTTCGTCGATTTTAAAGCCGCCTTCGACAGCACGAATAGGAGCTGCCTTTACGCCGCTATGTCTGAATTTGGTATTCCCACAAAACCTATACGGCTATGTGAACAGACTTTAAGCAACACTTGAAGCTCCGTCGGGATCGGGAAGGACCTCTCCGAGCCGTTCGATACCAAACGAGGTTTCAGATAAGGTAATTTTCTATCGTGTGATTTTTTTTAACTTATTGCTGGATAAAATAATACGAGCAACAGAGCTAAATAGAGGAGGTACAATCTTCTATAAGAGTGTACAGCTGCTGGCGTATGCCGATGATATCGACATTATTGGCCTCAACAACCGCGCCGTGAGTTCTGCTTTCTCCAGACTTGATAAAGAAGCGAGACGAATGGGTCTGGTAGTGAATGAGGGCAAAACGAAACAGTCATCGCATTCGCGACTCGGCTCCCACGTCGCTGTTGACAGTCATAACTTCAAAGTCGTAGATAATTTCGTCTATCTAGGAACCAGCATTAATACCAACAACAATGTCAGCCTGGAAATCCAACGCAGAATCACTCTTGCCAACAGGTGCTACTTTGGACTGAGTAGGCAATTGAAAAGTAAAGTCCTATCTCGACGAACGAAAACCAAGCCCTACTAGTCGCTCATTATGCCGGTCCTACTATATGGCGCAGAAGCGTGGACGATGTCAACATCTGATGAGTCGGCCCTAGGAGTCTTTGAGAGAAAAGTTTTCCGAACGATTTATGGTGTTTTGGCAAATACCGCAGACGATGGAACGATGAGCTGTACGAGCTATACGATGATGTTCAGCGAATGAAGAGACAGCGGCTACGCTGGCTAGGCCATGTCGTCCCAATGGATGAAAGCACTCCAGCTTTGAAAGTACACGTATTTGATGCAGTACCCGCTGGTGGAAGCAGAGGAAGAGGAAGACCACCACTCAGTTGGAGCGATCAAGTGGATATTGATTCGGCTATAATCGCGTAAGCGGTGCCAACGCCAATAAAGCAGAATACAGAGAACAGTCGTGAGTTTTCGTGGGCACACATTTAAAGGCAATAGTTTGGCATATTAAGCAACACGTGATCGAAAGTTTATGATTTTTTGGTGGTTTTAAGTGCACTTATTTAATTTTTGATTCTTAAAATCAATAGGGTTTCTACTTTAAATACATTGTAACGAACCCGGTTCTTCGGTCCATACCTGGGCTATCACTCAGCTGGATTATGGGTCTGTCCTGATATATATATATATATATATGTATGTATGTATATGTATATTAATATGTATATATCTATATATATTTAATTAATTCTATAAGTATATCTATATATGTTTTTCAATGTATGTGTATGTATGTATGTTCATGGATATATATATACATATGTGTTTAATATATGTGTGTGACTTTTGTTGTTGTTGTTTCTGTGGCGGCTTCAAGGCCTTGGACTTGGGGTCTTCACAACATACACTAATGTTTCTGTGGCCTTCTTGTATTTTGTTCAAATTAGATATTAAGCCCAAAACACAATAGCGCAGTGTCAGTGACAGTAGCAGTTTTCGAAATCTGTTGAGGAACTCTGCTGTACAATGAAGTGACACACAATACAGCCGTGGCAGCTGGCAGTAGTGCTCAGCTTAGTCCTAACTCTAAGATCACTGCCTTTATTGCAGCAAACTTCATATGTTGAATTTGACATACGTGTATTTTTTGACATATGTTATTTTCTAACGCAGCCAACTTTTGTTTGACTCATTTATTTACAATTTGATGATTAAAAGACCAAGTGGTGATAACATAAATATTAAATAGTTACTAATATTAACACGAGTTTTTAAAATGGGACAAGATGTTAGACCATGCAGGCTTTGTGCAAAGTCCTGTGAAAATCCAACTTCAATATGAATTTTTGAGAGAAGTCTAAAATCTATGATTTTGAAGATTTTCAAAATTACTGGTAATAAGGTATGATGGTTCACGTAGAAGTTAATAAAGATATTTCATAAATATGATTTTTTCTAAAACTATTTTAGTTGAAGAATTTCAGCAAACTTGCAAAAGTCATGTGTATAAATCGCCAAATTGAGTGGAGATGCGCTTATGAGTTTCGTGATTGTTGCATTACAGGGCAATGGTACTTTTCCAGTTCGATATAAGACGACTTCCTTAATTAGTAAGTTTTTAAAAGAGGAACAAATTTTGTTTGATGACGAAACATCGAAATGTGATGCGTCGCAGACATCGCGCTTACAAATCTACATAATTAAAATTGTTCAAAATTTTTAAGTATCGCATTGAGCTTCTTCAAGGGTAATGGCGACACTGTTCAAAAATACAGAAAAAGCGTTTCAATTGGGTGATTTTTTTTTATTTATAACATGTATTTTTTATTTTTTAAGCTTTGTAATATTTAACTCAATGAAATATGTATGTATGTGTGTATATACTACTCTAATTCGTAAAACATGTGAATTTTATTTATTAAAATAAAAAATTCTTACACAGTTCGCATCAGAGTGTGCGAACATGTTTTTTGATCGGCTCCGTAACTTCACTTAAAGCTTAAGAAAACGAAAATATAAAATCGTTTAAACTTATACATCGACTGTTGTGGGTGTATAGCCACTTAAGATGGCAATAAATAAATAAAATAAAAAAAAATAAAAAATAAACAGAATATATAACCAAAAACAAAATCGTTCCAAATAAACAGAGAAACGAAAAGGATAAGTAAAAAGAGAACCGGCGATGTAATGAATCGACATTCAGTCGCGACGGCAGAGCGAAATGCATATTTCAGTGTTGTTGTTGTTGTTGTTGTGTAAATCACCACCTAACAGCAGTGCAAAGGCAAGCAGCTCAAACTAACAGCTATGCAGTCAAACAGCGCAGCAGCAGCAGCAACTCCAGTGAGACAGGTGAGACAGCCAAAATGAAAAAAGGGTCGGCAGTGCAGACAGGCATTGATCGCTACTTAAATGTGGTAAACAAAAAGAGGAAATCTAGTCCTCTCAAAAAAGTGATTAATGCTAAGAAGTATAATACCGTTGGCTCCACTATCGATGCTGATGGTAATGCAGTAAAAAGAAAAAGATTTGCCTCGTCTAATGAGGAAGAGCTTAAAACAGACCCAAAGGGTATTTCCACAGTCGTCAGTACTAAACCTCCACCAATCTACTTGCGGGAGCGCAGCTCCAATTTACTTGTTACGAACATAGCCAAGATAATAAGTACCAACAATTTTCACATTGTACCTCTTAAGGAAACATAGACGAGACAAAAATACAAGTACACAGTGAAAAAGACTTTGGTGAAGTCGGTGTGTTTCTTTCTGCAAACAACAGGAATTATTACTCTTACCAGTTGAAGAGTGCGAAAGGCCTGATTGTGGTAATTAATGGAATCGGAACCACTGTTGACTCAGGTAACATAAAAGAAGCTCTAGAGGAGCAAGGGTTTGAAATTTGGGTGGTCGTTAACAAATTTAACAGAAATAAAGTGCTGCAGCCTATGTTTAAAGTGTTCTTATCGCCAAGCTTAGCTCAACTTGAGAAGAACGAAACGCATTCAATTTACGGTTTAAAATAACTTTTACACCGAAGAATCACGGTAGTAGAAGCGCTTAATCGTAATGGTCCCGTGCAATGCACAAGCTGTCAGAAATTAGGTCACACAAAATCCTATTGTACTTTACGTACCGTTTGCGTAGCATGTGGTGATCTTCACACCTTTAATTATAGAGGTCGTCCGGTTTACAATGATTTAAAATCTAAACTTTCTCAGGGTATACAAACCAAACGGAACCAACTAACATTTACTACTTCCATTCCCAACCTTTCCAACATACACAGCTCATATATTGATCAACTGACCTATCCCAACATAGTAAAACCCAATGAACAGGCACCACCAGTCACCCCATCCAGTACGGCAGTTGAAACCATGATTATTAATCTAACCCAGTGCATGACACAATTTATGTCAGCCATGCAAAGTATGGTTCAAGACCTAATAAAGGCACACAACCAAATGCTGCAAACCCTGTTGACCAAAAAATGAGTGAACTCAGGATTTGCTTATGGAATGCTAATGCTGTAAACCATAATAAATTATTTTTACAGACTGTATAATGTTGAGTGGGGGTAAAAAATGGGCCGTTTCGAATGAAATGAAATAAAATGAGTACAGGTTTTTTTTGTTTATAATGTTAAAATTTCCGGGTTTAATATAATAGTTTAAATTCAATTACAGTATGTAAGAGTTACAAAATGTATATTATTTTAAGGTAAATTCGGTTAACAGATTTTAATATATGAATTGTCTGAATGTCTTGGAGACCATTTAAGCCTACAACCGACGGTTGTTTTATTAAAATTATTTAAATTGAAAAGATATAAGATATAAGCAAACGTAAAATATAAACTCAAATGACGAAGAGCGGTCCGTGGTCGCGATGTCGATTCATTGGGGTTTGAAAAGCGATTAAAAACTGAATGTATCGCTGTTGGCTACTTTAGCCGGTTAGTTAATTCAAACGGTGTTGCTGGTGCGGGACGTTAGCAACATTGGGCAGCACATCGCGGCGTTGCCACCTGAGAGGGATCACTCCGAAAGCGAAAGGAGATCCATGTCCTCAACATGGCGCCCCCCGGCGTTGGTGCCTGTATCTCCCTCTCCAGCTTGCCAATCAGACTTCGGACGTCATTCACCAAATGTTGCAACTTCTTCCGCTGCTGGGCAGACCGGCTGGATAAAGCTGGCTGCAATCGCTGCACCGCTTACCCTCCTTAACTTCGCCCGGTGGAGCAGAGTATGATGCCCGAGAGTGCACCGATGGCAACTAGACTTTGAGTCGCATTCGACGGTAGCGTGGGAGGTTGCCAGGCAGTTGATGCAGTACCGGTGCACCCTTGTGCACTCATACCTGTCCTCCGGTGCCGTTGCGAGGAAAGCAGGGCAATGGCGCAGCGAATGCAACCGGCCGCATAAACGGTACTTCCATTCGCATCATTAACTGGTTTCCAGCATGCAGCATGGTGGTGTGCAGAAATTTTAACAGCAGAGTGTAAAATATGGAGTTTCCTGGGATAATTATGGGATGACGTTCGTTGTAACTAAGGGCTGCGTATTTGAGCCGTCCGTTAACGCGCAGTACGCCTTTGCTGTCGAGTACAGGATTTAATGTCAACAACGTGTCCTTCTTGCTGATCGGTTTTGAGGCTTCCAGTTGAGCGATGGTTTCACCATAATGCCTTCGTTGAGTTAGGGTTATGAGTCGCGTTTTTGCTTCGTTCATCTCTTCGTGGCTTAGAGTCATACTCATCCGAGATGGCAATTTTCGTGACCTGTGAATAAAACGATATATATATATGCAATTACTCTAAGGGCTCGGGGGAAGGAAGAAAATCTCTCCAAGATATCTTCGGATGGCGAGGTATGGAATGCGGCAATGTGCCTTTGCTCCGGAGGCGATGGGTGTTGGGGGCGAGAGCTAGACCATTCATTGGCGGGTTTGGCGAGCCATTCAGGACCTTTCCACCAGATGGTGTCTTCAACGAGATCCTGAGGTCGACATCTTCGGGTGCCAGCTGACGGTTGTCGCTGCTGCATACGTGCCGCCACGTAGCATTACTTATCAGTTGCAGGATCTGGGATATCCTGTTTGCTACATATGTTTTCCAAGAGTGTGGTGGTTTCTCTCCATGCTAAGACGATGGTCGAGTCTGTCCACAGAACAAGTTCGTGAGGCGGTAAACTTAATTCTGTTTATATTTGGTTTACCAACCATGCCAGTAGAACTGCTCCACAGAGCTCTAGACGGGGGAGACTTATCGTTTGGAGAGGAGCTACCTTTGTTTTTGCAGCCATTAAATGTGAGGTGAAGGAGTTATCGCCGTGTTGTACCTGCAGAATGCCTTCTCTGAGGCATCTGAGAATCTATGGAGTTGAATCGGTTTGTCGGGGGAGTACTGCACCCATCGGGGTATTTGGATGTATTTGATCGCCGGGAGATTCTCATGAAACGAGTTCCATTTATGTAGGGATACGGATTTTACGTTTTCGTCCCAATCCGTTCCTTCTAGCCAAAGTGTTTGAAGTAGTACCTTGGCTACTATCATAATTGGTGACAACCATCTTGCCGGGTCGAATAGTTTCGCCACAGCCGATAAAATCTGGCGTTTAGTACTACACTTTGCTGCGGGTTGAGGTTCGTATGAGTATGAGAAGGTGTCCATAAGCGCGTTCCAGCGTATTCCTAGAGTTTTTGTTGAGCTTGTGTCGCTGAATTTAAGAAAGTCGGCATCTAGCAAATGAGACTCTGGGATTTTTTCGAGTATTTTCGGGTGGTTTGCCGTAGTTTTCTTAAAAGGGAATCCTGCTGAGCTTAACGCTTCGATAACTTGGGTGAGTGAGTTGATAGTGGACTGTATTTCATTACTGCCTGAAAGAATGTCATCTAAATAAATTTCATTGAGTAGGATATTGTTTGCGAGAAGGTATTCGGTTTTGCAATCTTCGGCTAATTGATGTAGGGTTCGAAGAGCTAAATATGGGGCACAGTTAACGCCAAACGCAACTGTCTTTAGCTTGAAATCTTTTATTGGAGAGTCGGGGGTTCTGCGAAAAAGTATTCGCTGGAAGTCTTGATCTTCCTGCTTAATGAGTATTTGACGGTACATTTTCTCAATGTCACCGTTAAATACGTACTTATAGAGTCGACAATTGAGGATTATTAGCATTAAGTCGTTTTGGAGTGTTGGGCCTGTGTGTAGTACGTCGTTTAATGAGTTCCCTGAGTGTGATAATCTGGAAGCGTTGAATACGACTCGGTCCTTTGTGGATTTACTGTCGGGTTTTATGACAGCGTGATGGGGTAGATAAAAGGAGAAGTACTTCTCCTCGTGGATTACTTCGAGAGGTGAAGTGGGTTCCCTGTGGTCCGAGGTCAGGTATTCTTCCAAGACCTCCTGATATTTTTGCTGCAGCACTGGTATTCGTTCTAGTGTCCGCTCGTTACTGATGTACTGTTGCTGTGTTGCTAGTCTGGAGTGGCCTAGGGCTGCGTCCCTGGGAAACTCCTTTTTGAATGGTAATTTGACTGTGTATTTACCATTCTTTTGACGCGTTGTTGTTTTGCAATACAAATTTTCGCAAAATTCGTCCGCTTCTAAGTGAGTTTGAGTTGCTGGGGTTGCTGGAGTCCGCTGATTATCCATCCAAATATTGTCTGTTTCGCCAACAGGGTTCCATTGTGGAGGTGTTTCACTCCTTGTTTGAGGATTCGGGGTGCTAAGTCGCTGCCGATTACCATGTCAATTCGAGATGGGGTGAGACATTTTGGGTCGGCTAACACTAATTGGGTTATTTGGTTGATGTCAATGGTTGACACCTGGGTTGTGGGTAGTAGGTGTGTGAGCTTGGGTAAAATTATTGCTCTAGCTTTTACATGGTGTGATAAGTCTGACGAACATAGAGTTAGTTCGCAGACTTTGGATGAGTTCTGGACGAAAGTTCCTCCCATTCCTGAGATTTCGTAATGGGTTTCCTCCGTGGGTAGATTGAGTGTTTTTTAATCCGAGATGTGACAAAGGTTTTTTGCGAACCTTGGTCTATCATTGCTCGGATTTTGTGGTGTTCACCTGTTAGATATATCGGGACTATAGCCGCGGGCAAGAGAGCGGTCGCTGCCTGTGCTGTCGATGAGAGGGGTTTTGAGTATGGGGTTGTGTTTTGAAAATGGAGTAGTGAGTGATGACGCCTTTGGCAGTAAACGCAAGTGAATTTGCTTTGACATTGTTTTCACGAACGAATTTTTGTCGATCTGGGACGGAAAGGTTCCTAAATCGGATGCACATTTTCATCCCGAGTTGCATAACTTGCAGGAAACGGGTTTTTGGAACTCTGTGTGATAGGTTTGCGTGCAACTTTTATTCGCAAATGGGGAGCTTTGATTGCCAGCTCTGGGTATGAATGTATTGATGTGGGGTTTGGGTTTACCTGGGCGGTATGCTCCCAGTCCTTCTACTACCTCGTATCTACTGGTCATTTCGGACCAGAGTGGTAGTTCTTTCCTCGAACTGAGAGATTGTTCTCAAAGCGCGAGTGTTTCGCTCGGGAGTTTCGAGGAGCATATATAAATGAGGATAAGATCCGAATCCTTAGTGGAATTCGTTTGCGATGAGAGATTGGAGAGACAGCTATTTATTGTAGTCTGCAGTTTTTGTAGCTGCTCCCCGTTCTCTGCATAGATGGGTTGTAGATTAAGGAGGGTTTTGAGCTGGTTATCTACCAGAGTTCTTGTGTTCTCATTGCGAGATTTTAATGCTTCCCAAGCTAGCGGAAAGCGTTCACCTGTGAGTGGGTATTGTTTCACAATAAAGCCTTCTGGACCTTTTGCCTTATGACGCAGGTGAAATAATTTTTGGGCGGGTGTTAATTGGAAACTGAGCTTGTGTTTGTATTTGTTGATTGTTGGGTTGTTTGGGTGGGTGTTGGAGCTGTAAAAAGCTGCAATGCTTCTAGCATTTGCGCTTTACAATTCTGGAAGCTTTCCGAACACTTTGCGTATTTCTGCTCCACTGACTCGCTGACTTCCGGGTATGCGTCCGCCTCGTATGCTTCTAGGAAGCTATCCCAATTTTTGTCCAGCTGCTGTATTTTGACGCTGAGTAGGGTTTCCGTTTGGTCACTCGCCAAGTCCGTTGAACATTTTGCGCAGAAGACCTCCAGCCTGTTGGATTCAAAGATGATTTGAATTAATGGGGTTTATGAGAGAATTAATTTGATATAGAGTAGGTTTTATAAAAAAAATTGGGTTAGTATTGTAAAAAAATTGGGTGTTTTTTTTTATATGCTTTTATTTGGTATATATTAACCAGCAGCAAAAGTTGAATGTGTCTATTTGCCTTAGTGCGTCTGAGTGCAAATATTTGGGTGAGTATGCAAAATTTAAAAATTTTTTTTTAAATATTTATAAATAAACTAATAACTGTTAATATGAAAATGCATAGTTTTTTAAAATGAAGATAAAACTGAATTCGTAATTAATTATTTATTACCATATAGATCATATATCATATATCATATATATTTCATTGGCATTTATATTCGAACATATATATTATGAAATTTGTTGACGAAAATTATAAATTTGTTTAAAAGTATGCAAACACACTGGCAGCTGGCAACATTTCGCCGACGTTCGCAGCGTCGATAACTCGTGTATGTACATCGCTCTTCCAGTCGGCTGTTATGGAGGTTAGCTATGTAAAATGGGTAGTTGCAGCTACGACTCCTTTTGTTTATTTTGCCTCAGTGCGTCTGAGTGCAATATGTTTACTGTTTGTGAGCGCGTTTGAGTGGGAATCAAATGTGTGTGCTGAGCTGTAACGGGATTGAGATTTTGCACATACGTATACAGATATGCTATGTATTACGGGTATATAGTTTAAATCTATATATATATAAATGAATTGCTGTTCGTTAGTCGCGCTAAAACTCGAGAACGGCTGAACGGATTTATCTTTTCTTGGTCTTTAATTATTCGTGGAGGTCTAGGGAAGGTTTAAAAGGTGAGAAAAATTCGAATAATTGCCGGGAAAATCCTCAAAACAATCGTTGGATTGTGCCATACTAGCCAATATTGTCCGAAGCTATTGAGACTCACATCAATGTGGAATATTGTAATTTTGTGAATTCGATAAAGTACATATGTAAATATGTTAATAAAGGTAGTGATATGGCTGTCTTCGGTGTAACCAATGCAAATGATGAAATATCACAGTACCAGATGGGTCGCTATGTAAGTAGCAACGAAGCTATTTGGCGTATCTTTTCATTTGTGATACATGAAATATACCCTACAGTAGTCCATTTGGCAGTCCATTTAGGAAATGGTCAACGAGTTTATTTTAATGAATCTAACGCAGCAGACAGGGCACATCCACCGTCGACAACATTAACAAGTTTCTTCACAGTCTGTCAAACTGATGATTTTGCTCGCACTTTGCTGTATGCTGACATGCCACGAATGTTATTATTTGCGGTTGTTGTTGGTGAATGTTCGTGGTCCGACATCGTTTAAAGAACTGAGAACAGTTAATGGACAGCTGTGTGCGACTTACCGTGAGGCATGTCAACTATTACATTTACTTCAGAACGATTCGCACTGGGATGATACGCTCAAGGATTCCGTAATATCTTCATCGCCGCATCAAATTCGTACATTTTTTGCGATTATCATATCGACATGTTTCCCCTCGAATCAAAGAGATTTGTGGGATAAGTATAGAGATGAGGTTGTTTTGCATCGTGTGCGCCGTCAAACTTTGAATCCTACACTACAAATGACTGAAGAAATTTACAATGACACATTGATCATGATAGAAGATATTTGTTTATTGATGGCAAATAAAGTATTGTCGTGTTTGGGAATGACAGCACCCAATCGTCATATGCACGATGCATTAAACCACGAGTTGCAAAGAAAACATCAGTATGACATTGAAACATTGGCCGAAACAGTTCGTACAAATGTTCCACAATTAAATCTACAACAAAGAATTGCGTACGACCCTTTGATAGAAGCTGTGAATAGTGGATCTGGTGGAATTTATTTCCTTGATGATCCCGGAGGAACCGGAAAAACGTTTTTAATTTCATTGCTTTTGGCGAGGATCAGATCGCGAAATGATGTTGCTCTAGCGTTGGCTTCATCTGGAATAGCTGCGACTCTGCTAGAAGGCGGGCGAACGCACATTCTGCCTATTACCACTAAACATGCAAATCACCGAAACACCAATTTGCAACATCGCCAAAAATAGCGCAATGGCCAAGATCCTACAGGTATGCAAATTGATTGTTTGGGATGAATGCACAATGGCCCATAAGAGGTCACTGGAGGCACTGGACAGAACGTTGAAAGATCTTTGTGACAACCAAAATATTTTTGGTGGGGCTATGGTTCTGTTTTCAGGTGATTTTCGTCAGACTCTTCCAGTTATTCCCCGATCAACTGTTGCTGATGAACTAAATGCATGCCTAAAATCATCAAATTTGTGGCAGTACGTAAAGACACTCCACTTAACAACTAACATGCGAGAATTTTTGCAACAAGATGAAACTGCAAATGTGTTTGGGAATCAGTTGTTAGACATTGGAAATAATAATGTTGCAGTGGACACCTCGACCGGATTCATCACATTACTTACAGATTTCTGTCACATCACAGACTCAAAAGTGGAGCTTATTCAGCGAGTTTTCCCAGATATAGCGCAAAAGTTCAATATCCATAATTGGCTGGGTGAACGAGCAAGCGAAAAATAGACGTAGTCAACTATCCCACTGAGTTTTTAAATTCACTGGAATTGCCTGGATTACCACCTCACAATTTGCAGTTAAAAGTGGGATCAGTTGTCATCATGCTGCGTAACATTAATCAACCTCGACTATGCAATGGAGCAAGACTGGCTGTGAAAAGACTGATGAATAACGTCATTGAGGCGACAATCATAAAAGGAAAATACAAAGGAGAGGATGTCTTGATCCCGCGGATACCGCTGATTCCAACGGACTTACCATTCGATTTTAAACGCTTACAACTTCCAGTACGTCTGGCCTTCGCATGTTCGCGCGTCGGAAAACCGTCTTCTTTGTTTATTTACGCACCACAAAACAAAACAAAAAATATAGTTTATGAGAAAGCTTTAAATTAATTAACAGACTGTATTTTAACAGTGTGTGTCTGTGAATATCAAATTTAATCCTTATAAATAGCCAGTATTTCAGGAAAACTCTGTTTTGTAAGTAAGCAACATGATGTATCGAAAATAATAATAAAACTTCATGCTTTATTCAATAAATGCTTTTTTATTAAATACGGATTCGATTTGTTTGTTTTAAAATCATTTTATACAAAAGATTAGGTCTCTTATTTATCGATGAGGCAGTACGGAGTCTGCCGGGTCAGCTAGTTGTATATAATTTTTTCGATGGGTATATGTCTACCGTTTTAGAGAGAAACGGTACTGAGATGTATGCTATATATTTTTTGGCTACTGCAAATTTGAGGGAGTGTCCAATGGGATTTTTTTGGTGTTATACAATACAAGCTTGTACAGTATTTGTTTATATTTTTTTGATGGGTATATTTCCACCGTTTTTGAGAAAAACGGTACTGAGATGTATAATATATTTTTTAGCACATAATCACACATTTGCTCTAGTATAATTTTAGACTTTGTAATATTTTTGGGGATCATAAATGATATTATTATTTGTTCAGTTTCTGTATTTGTGGTATAAAATAATTTGAGACATTTTTTTTCGTACTAGTTTTTCTCAATTTTATTTTACTTTTTTTCTGTTTAATATTAATTTAAAATCGAATTTTCAAAGTTTGTAACAATACATATATTAATTTTTATTTTCTTGAAAAAACTTTTACCGCAACGAGCACTGGGTGTTACGTATGTATGCGAGTTTTTCTTAATATTTTACTGAATATGCACTTGAAGAATGTTTTACATATATTTTGTTATCATTATTTATTTGTTTCTCTTTAAAATTGGCATTTATTTCTGTTTTTAATTATTAACATTTCTGGAATTCACTTTTATTATATTTTGTTCTGCACTCCGATTTTCGTTGTTTTTAATGTGACCGCTCGATTTTTTTTTTGTATGACCGCTCGAATTTTATTTTGAGTTTTTTTTATTCGATTTTTTTGCAGTATTTTTTCTTTTTGAACTTTTTTACCGTGTTTTGTTCAATTTATATTATTAGTTAACTATAAATCACGTTTCGGTTATAACTTATTTTTTCTTCACGCACGTCCGCTCGATTTAATATTCCGTTTGAATCCCTATTAACTTTGTACCGTTTGTTTTTTTTTGTAAGTCTGTATGTTTTTTTTGAATAAATTTTTTTGTTTTTAATTAACTTTTTCCACACTGCTGCCCACACAATATTCACTTTTATTTGGTGTTTTGCGCTTTTCACATTACTTTCCACCGATTCTTATTTACTTTATATAAGTTTTAACCGCACAGTTTTTTATATGTTTTTTGTTCACACACGACCGCTCGGTTCACGATTCCGTTTTATAGTCTATTATGTGTGATGGCCGCTGTTGCCGTTGGGTAGAGCAGTGGTGCCAATTCGTTTTGGCGGCACCGAAGGACCATGTATAATGTTGAGTGGGGGTAAGAAATGAAATGAAATGAGTACAGGTTTGTTTGCTTATAATGTTAAAAATTCCGGGTTTAATATAATATTTTAAATTCAATTACAGTATGCAAGATTTACAAAATGTATATTATTTTAAGGTAAATTCGGTATACAGATTTTAATATATGAATTGTCTGAATGTCTTGGAGACCATTTAAGCCTACAACCGACGGTTGTTTTATTAAAATTATTTAAATTGAAAAGATATACAAGATAAAGGGTGGTTAAATTGTAAGGGCCGATGTTGAATGTGAACCACACCTAAACGCCAAGTTTTTTTCCGAATTTAATTTGACATTTCTCTATTTCAGACTTACTCAATTTGAACCATGGAGAGATACACAATCCAACAACGTGTTAAAGTTATCCAGACTTATTATGAAAATTTTCGAAGAAAATCATCTTCAGTGTGAGGCACATTTTCACCTCAGTGGATTCGTCAATAAACAGAATTGCCGCATTTGGGCGAATGAGAATCCAAGAGTGATTGTCGAAAAACCAATGCACCCACAAAGAGTGACTGTTTGGTGCGGTTTATGGGCTGGCGGCATCATCGGGCCGTATTTTTTCCAAAATGAGGCCGGTCAGGCAGTTACTGTGAATGGTGTTCGCTATCGTGAGATGATAACGAATTTTTTATGGCCACAATTGGAAGATATGGATGTGGACGATATGTGGTTTCAGCAGGACGGTGCCACTTGCCACACAGCTAACGAAACAATGGCTCTTTTGCGCAACAAATTCAATGGCCGTGTTATCTCACGTAATGGCGATGTCAATTGGCCCCCAAGATCATGTGATTTGACACCGTTGGACTTTTTTCTCTGGGGTTATTTGAAAGAATAGGTGTACGTCGATTAGCCAGCAACAATTCAAGAGCTAAAGGATGAGATAATTCGGCACATTAACGGCATAGAAACTCCATTATGCCTCAGCGTCATCGAAAATTTGGACCATCGTATGTAAAAGTAAATGAATACATCACAGAAGAGTGTTCAACTACCGCATGTGTTCCGCAGGGTAGAGTTCTTGGACCAATATTCTACATACTGTTTACCGCAGATATTCCTACAAGTGACGAAGTAATAACGTCAACATTTGCGCATGATACTGCTATACTAAGTCGACCTAAATGCCCCATCACAGCCCCAAAAGTTTTACAGCAGCATCTTAAATTAATTGAAGAATGGCTAGGGAACTGGCGCACCAAAGTTATTGATAACAAGTGCAAACACATAACTTTTATATTAAGGCCAAAAACGTGTCTTACTGTTAAGCTCAACAATGTATCAATACCGCAAGCTGACGAAATTACATACCTCGGAATCAACTTGGATAGGCGCTTAACCTGGAGACAACATATTGCAGCTTAACAGCTGCAACTTAAACTAAAATCTGTCGGTTTACATTGGCTTTTAAACAAGAAGTCTGGACTTAGCCTCAGCAACAAAGTCCTCTTATATAATGCAACAATAGAACCGATATGGATGAATGGAATGCAGTTATGGGGCAGAGTTTGCACGTCCAATATAGATATAATTCAAAGATTCCAATCGAAGACGTTAAGAGTAATAACGGGCGCAACATGGTAAATGCGTAGAGATCTAAATATACCTACCATTAAGGAAGAAATTGAAATCGCAGCAAAAAAATATTTACTTAACAAAACTGCGAACACTTTGGCTAACACCTTATGACTTATTGTTAGGCTTCCGAAGTCGAAGCAGATTTAATAAATCAATATTAATGTTAAAAAAAAATAAATGTATATATTATATAAATTTTGTCAAGGTCCCACCAGCACATAAATAAATAAATGTCAAATAAAGTAAACGAAAAGATGGGAAGTGTATATTTCACACTGTTACTGGAAAAAATGTATTGAGTTTGCAGCGGCACGGCAGTCGCTGTTAATATAAGCTGTAACAGCTGATTTTAAAAACGGTAACTCCCACTGCCACTGCGCTATTATGATTTGGCTTCTAAAACTCGTAATGTGGACCGCGGACTTCGTTTTACTTGAAATTCGGTACATAGGTGGCTTATTCTTGATTAACAGAACTTCTTTCCGGAAAGTGAACAGATGGACTACATTTCTCTCCGTAAACTGAAACAGGGATTGATTTATTAAAAAAAAAGTTTGTTTATGGCTTACTTACTTTACTTGAAATTCGGGCATACGTGGGTTTTTGCTAAGATTAACAGGAAGACTACTGTTCACGCGAGGGTCTCTTCTCAAGCCTTTTAAAATAAAAACACCTCGCACTTCGAAATTTATATACATTTGTTTATTTTAGTTAAATACATACAACAGTTTTATTCAGATATTTTTCAATATTTATAAAAGCCACTTTTTGTATGACTGTTTGATTATTTTATTATATTTAGTTTTAAATATTTTTATCCCGTGCGCGCTTGCCGATGTGTTGATATGAAATCTCACCTTTTGCTTGACATGCGCTGAAGAAGGTTCGTTAGGGTGCGCACACAAAATTAGGGTGGTGTTCTGTTTAAGCGCACGCTTAAACATACTGGGTCACCCTGCACGAAGTGCTGAATTAAATCCGTTGGGCGCGATGGAAACAAAGATTTCGTGGAGGCCGTGTATAGTGCTGGTTCACTCTGTTGGTTCGTATGTTATTTTCGCTGTTGCATTTTTCTTCGGAATGAAAACCTATATACTATATGTGGAGAAAGAATACGCTTAGTTATGTTGTGCGAAGTAGGGGATTTCGCGAGCTTGTGTTCAACGCATTCTTTAATTTCGAATTCCCTGTGAAGGAATTCATTCATTTGTTGCCATATTGGGCACTGCTTTCGGGATACGAGAGATTACTCCCATAGCATTAGAGAATTTTCTGGTAATGCGGATGAGCGTATATTCACCAGGATTGGGTCCCAACTATCAATGGGTGTGCCGAAAGTTTCGAGCACTGATAAAGAACTTGTGATTGTGGAATACAAATTAATTAACGCTTCACTGCTTTCTTTTCGATTTTTGGGTAAGTTCAATAATTTTGTGACCTGATTGTCGACTCATTGGCGCTTGTTGTCATATCGGGAGTGGAGAGCATCCCAAGCCAATTGGAAATTGTCGTTAGTTAAAGCGAATCGTTTAACTATATCTCCTGCATGGCCTCTTGTTTTATACCGGAAATGGTTTAACTTTTGAGCTGGAGATAGCAAGGGGTGGTTTATAAATACGGCAGTGAACATGTCTCGAAAAGACGGCCACTCATCGTATCCACCATAAAATGTTTCAGTGTCACAGGGCGGAAGTTGGAGATATAGGTACTTCCGGTTGTTCAACTATATTGAGTCTGGGTTCCATTTGAGAACTAGACATTGGTTGATTCACTGCACTAATTAATTTTAATTGCTCAGCAACTTTTGCTTTAGTGTTTTCATAAGTATCAGTACTAAATTGATACTTTCCTTCCGTCAGCGCAAAGAAATTCGCGGGGAGGTCTTCTTTGTCTTTTTGTAATAAGACATCATATGCATCTTGAACAGATTTTCTGAAAATTCCTCTATGGGGGAAGAGGTTAATCTGGCACAATATCTTATTAAGTCATCAGTTGTTGCGTCAAATATTTGCGCACATGAGTAATGTGGTTTGCTTTTAGCTGCTACATGAGGAGAAGCAGAATTAGTGGCGGGTTGTGCCTTAAGTTGCATTGGAGATTTCTTTGGGATATCTTAGATGAGATACTTAGCGTTGGACTTTGATCTTTTGGCATTGTGCAATTTGATGTAATTTTAAATTTATTAAATTGAGCCTACTTATTGTGTACAGCCACCATTAAACAAAAAAAAAAATAACGAAAAACAAATTAAATAAAATTCACAAGTGAATCAAGGGAATGTGCATATAAAAATTGAAAAACAAAAACTACGAAAAAAATAAAACATTAATAATATATACAATTTACAAAAAAAAATACAAATCAAAATTAATACACACATATAGGTACCTACACAAACGAAAAACAAAATTACAACAAAGACAACTAAATATATGCATATTGCCCATGTTGGAAATAGGACCATGTCCACGCGAGGGTCTCTTCTCAAGCCTTTTAAAATAAAAACACCTCGCGTTTCGAAGTTTATATACAATTGTTTATTTTAGTTAAATACATACAAAATAATTTTATTCAGATATTTTACAATATTTATAAAAGTCACTTTTTGTATGACTGTTTGATTATTTTCTTATATTTAGATTTAAATATTTTATCCCATGCGCGCTTGCCGATGTGTTGATATGAAATCTCACCTTTTGCTTGGCAAGCAAGGCTTATATAGCTGCATGCGCTGAAGAAGGTTCGTTAGGGTGCGCACACAAAATTAGGGAGGTGTCCTGCGTACGCTTAAACAACTACACTTCTCTACGGTAAGTGGACCGGGGACTGACCTATTTAAAAAAAACTGATCTATGGATCGGATTACTTGAAATTCGGTACAAAGGTGGTTCTTTCCTTAGATTAACAGGAAGATTGCACTTCTCTCTAGAAAGTGGACCAAGGACAGACCTATTCGAAAAAAGTTTATTTAAGAATCCATTTACTTGAAATTTGGCACAATTTGGCTTTTTGCTTAGATTAACAGAAAAGCTACATTTCTCGCCGGAAAGTGGACCATGTGTCACGTACTGGCCGCAACAAAAACTTCTTTTTGTTTGCTCATTTCCTTTGTTGTGCCTAATATTTCTTTCACTCCAAGCTTTGGGAGTGGCATCTGTCGGCAAATAGTTGCATAATTTAAAGCCATGGATTGATGGCACGGTTATATTCGATGTGTGCCTACCTAGTGGTATAAGTCTCCAAAAGGAAGTGTTCCTTCAAAACGGTTCCTTCACTAACAAATATTAGGGAAACGGAATGCATTGCGCGGGTATTCCGTAAAGGGGGTGTTCTTGACAGCTTTTTAATATTTTTCTTCTTTATTATTAGTAGGAAAAATTGCAAGATTGGGAGTCGTACCCAGGCCGATAACAGGGTCTTTTATTGTGCCGAATTTTAATGATAGGGAAAACATTGGGGTAACAGCTTTCTTTTGATTTTGATTATAATTAATTTTTTTTTTAAATAAAAGATTTTCTTTGGGTTTTTTTGTTTTTTTAAGCTTACGTTTTTTTTAATATGGAAATTAAGCGGTAGTCCCAAGAAGAGCTCGCGTACGAAATGGAGGCATGCGGACTTCTAATCGGTACGGTCCCAGCTATGAGGAAATCGCTTAGGGCATCCCGATTGATCGAGCGAAGAGGGTGGGTAAGCCTCCGGAACTGGAGACCATTTTACAACGATTTAAGGAGTTGACTGAGGCACGCGATGTGACCCTAGCCTGTTCGGAAGACATTATATAATTGGGAAGAGCTAGTAAGAGAGTTGAAGTTGGAGTTTTTGCACCCCAACTACGGTGATCTCCTACTAGACGAGATTATGCGAAGGACTCAGGGAGCGAATGAGTCCATAGGTGTATACGTCGCGGCTATGAATATCAGTTTGGTAGGCTTCAGGAGCCTCTGTCGGAGAGAAGAATGTTAGGATTGATTAGGGCGAATCTCCTACCATTCTACCAGACCCAGTTGGGCCTGGTGACAATGGGGTCGATTACCGAACTGCTTTCTTTGGGTAGGCAACTAGAGGCGGTTAGGTCATCGGTGGATGCTTTTGTCCCTCCTCCGGGTCATAAGGCCAAAGGTTTGTTGGAACCTGACTTGGCTTATGTCTCGGCCGATGACTTGCGGTGGTATCCGGACCATTTGGATAGTTTCAGGCCGGGATCAAATACTCGATGCTTTAACTGTACGCGGTTTGGCCACATTTCAGCAGACTGCAAGAAGGGGATGAAGTGCTTCGGTTGCGGTAAGCTAGGGGTCATAAAGCGGGACTGTCAGACGTGTGCAGCGAAGGTCAGGGACCGTGAGAGAAAGTTGGTCGGATGACAGCGAAGGAAATCCTCGGTCGAGCGATAGGGTTGTCAGGTCGGACAACAGATCGGAAAACGGGAAATAGACCCCTAGGACAGCTGGACTGGCGGTCTAGTAGGGCGAGTTAGTGAGTCTGCTAACTCTGAGCTGGCAAATGTAGGAGTCGATTTTGAAGAAGTTATGTTGGCGTTTTCGTTGGTGATAGACGGTCACGACGAACGCCCTTATTTGGATGTTAATATACGTGGTTTTACTTTTCGGGCTTCGTTGGATTTTGGTGCGACCAGAACAGTCATAGGCAGATTAGGTTGGTTGTGTCTCCCGTTATACAGTCACGTATGGACGAGGAGATTAAGGATATGCTCGACAAAGGGGTGATAGGTAAATCACATAGTCCTTGAGTCCTTGGGCGTCTCCAGTTGTAATGATCATGAAAGAAAGATTGTACATATAGATTTTGTGTAGGTTATAGGGTTTTGAATAAGTGTACCGAAAGGGATAGTTACTCCCTTCTATATGTGTCGGCGACCTTAGATAAGCTAAGGGATGCCAAGTTCCTGCCCAGTCTGAATATTAAGTCCACTTTTTGGCAAATTCCGGTGAAGGAGCAGTTGAGGCTCTTCGCAGCGTACACGGTACAAATACTTTTGAGAAGTATTTAGAGATTTTGAAGATTGTTTTAGATAGATTAGCTTGTGCAGAACTCAGATTAAATAGGGACAAATGCAATTTTTGTTGGTCTGAATTAAAATATTTCTGTTACATGGTGGACAAGAACGGTCTACTCGTAGACTCCGAGAAGTTAGGGGTGATGCTTCGGATTGAGGTACCGAAGAACGTAAAGAAGGTGAGGTCGTTTATAGGAACAGTGTCCTGGTACCGCAGATTTATTAATGATATTGCAGAGTTAGTTAGAACTCTCACCGATTTAACGAAGAAGAACCGAAAGTTCAATTGGACTGAAGATTGTGAAAGGAGTTTTAGAGAAGCGAAAGAGCGCTTGGTGACAGCTCCGTTTTTGAGTTGCCCGGATTTTAATAGGCCTTTCACAATCCAGACAGATGTGTCTGATTTCGGTATAGGTGCGATGTTAACGCAGATGTTTGACGACGGTGAGAGGGTGATAGCTTATTTGAGTAGGTCCTAGAACAAGGGCGAGTAAAATTATTCGACGACCGAAAAGGAGTGTCTAGCGGTGGTAGAGGCGAGGTTTCAAAACAATATCACGACAATCCCTTAGCGGGTGCGAAAAAGACTTTTGCGCGTGTTTCACATAAGTTCTACTGGCCAAGGATGAAGTCGCTGGGTGTATGATTGAGAGAACTAAGACAGTCGAGCCTAGAGAAATAATTTTTGTAGATCAGGTAGGGCCTTTAGCGAAGTCGCAACAAGGCTTCCAGTATATAATGGTAGTAGTGGACTATTTTTTAAAATTTCCCCTCTAATTTCCTTTGCTTACTGCCACGGCAAAAAGCGTATGCAAACAATTAGAGGACAATGTATTTCTTTTGTCTGCAGTTCCTCGGTCGGTTGTGTGAGACAATGGACCCCAATTTGGGATATGGCGTTCAACTCCGGTATCACCCACTGGCTAACACGGCCGAGAGGATTAATCAGATTATTAAGACAACACTTAGGGCTAAGCGAAGGTAGCGTGCTACATTAGGACAGCGCAGCACGAAGTCTTAGGAGTTACGCCATGTTTTGTGAATTTCGGTAGGGAAATGGTGTAAGAAGGTAGTAGGGACTTCATAGACAGTTTAGGAAATCAGGAGAAATTAAACTGTGAGGAGCGAGCAAAGAGGCTCGAAGTGATTTGGGCCAACATTAGAGCTAGGTTAGAGCAGGCGAGTGAGAGATGTACAGTTTCATTTACTTTGTTTTGCCTGAAATTCCTTTCACTCCAAGCTTTGGGAGTGGCATCTGTCGGCAAATAGTTGCATAATTTAAAGTTATGGATTGATGGCACGGTTGTATTCGTTGTGTGCCTACACAGCGGTATAAGGCCCCAAAAGGAAGTGTTCGTACAAAACGGTTCCTTCACTAACAAATATTAGGGAAACGGAATGCATTGCGCGGGTATTCCGTAAAAAGGATGTCGCCTTTCTCTTTATATGGTGAGGAGAAAATTATCACAGTGTATTTGGTGTACCATGGTGGCGTGCGCTATACAACCTTGTTCCTTTAGGTAATGGGGCGGCGCCAAATAATTGGGCACCAATACGCACTCGCCTGAGAATTCTGAAGGCCGACGCGTAGCTTGCGGACTGGCTTGTAAGTGAGTGCCGGATCAGATTCTAGCAATCTACGAAACAGGGAAGATCCTTTTTAAGCATGCTTGCAGTGGTTTTTTTTTGTTGAAAAAAAAAATAAATATATGTATATATTTGAATTGTGTAGTGCCAGTGGGAGGCGAAGACAGTATTTTTTTCCTTGTTCAAGGCAAGCGTGGCCAGGAGAATCTATTAGGGCAGTCGAAGCCTATAGTTTAGATTATTGTTTTCACGTTCCAGTGGCGGAACCGGAATTTGGAGACAACACAGGAGGAGCACCGAAGTTACTCACACCCGACTGAGAACCATAAGTATTATTTTGTTGATTTATTGTTTGTCCACTTTTTTCGTGCTGATTGTGTTGCTTCCTTTTGGTATCTCCAACTGGCGCCAAATAGCAAACAGAAGGAATGAATGGTGCACTATTGTTGATACGGCTATAATCACGTAAGCCAACGAAGAAAAAGATGTGGCACTTCCAAGTTTCCGTACTCCATTATTTTGTCACGCAAGTTGACCTTATTGTCTTGGCCAAGCAAGAACTTTACTCTTACGATTACTTCAGACACACACTGCTTGACTGGGAACTAGTGTAAAACCACGTCATTCCACTTTGTGTTTTACATGTGACTTCCCTACAACTTTGGTGCCCTTACAAGTAACCGTCCTCAATATTGTTCCAAGCAATGGTCTTACTTTTATAGTGATGAAGTTAAATATTCTGATGGAGTACGATATGCATGCATCTACGGTTAGTATTTTCACATATCCATCCAGATATTCACCAATGGTAACGCTGCTCGCTTTCCAGCCAATTAACGAGACGGAAATTTTGTAACCTGCTGCCTGTGGGTGAGGAGTTGTGGCGATTCAGGTGTGGTGCCAACCCGGGCAGAACTCGCCGGTGGTCGGGGTTCTTGCTACTTGAAAAAACAGCTGGTGAGGTGAGGGAGGGGGAAAGGGAACAGTCTTAGTCAACTGGATCCGGCCCATCCCATTCAATCACAAGGCAGGATTGACCGTGAATGCTGCTTGGCTCCAAAATATGTGGTTTGCTGAAATAGAAATATCAGCAAAGGGAGAAATGCTGGCATGCATATATCCGCATCACATATGGATATTTATTTAAATGCGAGTAGAGAATCACACGGAAAACAAATGAATAAAAAGGGTTTGTGTATGTACTACAGATATATGGTACATAAGAACGAATACCTAAATATATGTATATATAAATAGATATTAATAATGTCTCTAACCAATATTAATAGTTAACTACAACTAAAAGAAGGTTGCATTGTCACGATAAATTTCCCGTTGATCGGAAAATTTCTCTCGTTTTGTTGAAACATTTTGAAATAATAACATTAAAGCAGTTATCAAAATAAATTTCTCTTCATAATTGTTTTTTACGGCCATACATACTATTAATTTTTGTTATAAGTTTTATAGTGAGCTAAAGGCCTAGTTTGTTTGTATGAATTGAGTATTTGTTATACAATAAAGAAAAATGGTAGAAGTGACAGCTGTTTCGGAGATCACCACATCTCCTTATCAGACTTCTTATGGCAGGGATCGAGCCAACGGATCCTGACTTAACAGGCGAGTGTTCTACCACTGCGCCAACATCAGCCATGTTGTCTATTGTTGTATTATTCAATTCATTATTAACCAACAACTAATAAGTGCGATAATTTAGCCGCTATTTGGTTAGTGAGTTGCTTTTGAATCCTGTATACTTTCAGGCGTTAATTGGCTTTTCCTTTATTTCTTTCAGTGTATTATTTTTTCTTATTTGCGAAACGAAATCATATCGGTACGTTTGTTGATCACCTCTGAACTTAAGTTTTTAAAAGAATTGAATATAATTCAAAAAACTATACATTAAGCAAAGCAAGCATGATCAACAAAAACATCCAGATTCACGCACATCTATCAACAAAGCTGTCGTTACAGGCCCACATCCGCCGATCACGCCTGCAACATGAAGCATGTTCGTAAAAGGAATTAAATTGCAGCCGAGTATCATACGCAACGTGCGGCCTCGATTCATGACCCTAAAATTAGGAGTCTGAACTGAACTAGCCGGACTTAGTCCTATTAAGCAGATTTTTATTATACAACTTCTTTTCACTAATACGTCATCAATGGGTTAAACATGATACATTAGTCGACTTCAAGAACGCACTGATAACAAATACGACCATTAAAGACATTTTTGTCGTGATGAAATCAACATAATATAGGTGGTGGATATTCGGCAACAATAACTTACCCCTACCTATGACATACATAGAATTACCTATTACGCATAAGACGATACAGGGAACATACCACGGTGCTTAACGTCCTTTGTCCTAGTATTATAAACCTTTTCTCCGATATCATGTGCTTGTTTGAGATCGTCGAATAATATATGTATCTCTAATGGCTTGTTGTCTCTCCATAATTATTTCTATTCTAAAGTCTGTGTCTTTGAGTGTACCTAGCAATGCAATGCTATACCGTATAATGGGACGGCCGAATACTGCTCAATACGGCGATTCTTTTCTCGCTATATGTACTAAGCTTCTTAGCGCAAAACCCGTGTCCTTATGTGTGATCCAAACTTTTCTGATTTTCACCAATACAGGCACGTATCATTTGCAGCACGAATTTGTTTAGTGCCACGCTGTTTGCTATTGTCCGAATTTGCGAACTTTGGTACCATGAATACGTGGTAAATAAATATTTTACTACGTTAGCGGCTGTTGCTCGTGACATAGGTTTAAGAAATACAAACTTACTAAACTGATCGAGACACACAAACACAAAAATATTTCCATCATTTGTACGAGAATACGGTCCCATAAAATCGACATACAGAAGTTGAAAATGTGGCTCTGTAATTCAGTGTTTTTCCATCGACGGTCTATGAAAATTATTTTGGGTCTTCATTACTTGTCATATATGGTAGTATTTAATACATTTTTGTACATCGGACACCATTTCTCTTTATTTCTTTGCTGATGGAGAATACCCAAAGTTTCAAAGCGTTTGTCAACTCTCAAGACAGCCGGTTCTACGCAACGGAGTTGACCCGCATTTTATCCGGCTAAGGGCTTTCACCCTTTCGGCGATCTAACCCCGTTTATGTCAACAGGTAAAATTAGTCTAAGTTCGCCAACGGAGCAACACCTCTCAGCTGGGCTGCTCCCAATCCTTCTATTCAGGGCTGGCGTCGAAACCAACCCTCGTCCGACGGATTATTTCTGCTGCGTGTGCATCAAAAGACTCCACCACTCCTCCACCTCGGTTAGGTGCAACCAGGGCAATGGTTGGAGTCACCTTAAGGTCTGTTCAGGCCTTAAGACTCATAGGGAGTGGACCACACGTTATGTGGTCCCATGCTGCCAGCGCCCAAGTGTGCCCCCAGCCTCCACGGCAATGCCTTCAGCACCCTTACCCACTTTGGGTAACCCGCAGACCTCCACGGTCTTACGGACCTTCCTGCAGCATGACTCCCGCCAAACCCTACCCCCATCCCTACCAACAACCAGCTCCTCTTCCTCCTCTCGTGTGAGGGCTACCCAGCAGCTCCTAGTTCCCCGCACAGTCTGTTCCGTGTGTCAGACCTTAGTACGTCGGAACATGACCTCAGTCAAATGCAATTCCTGCTCCGGCTGGTGTCACTTTCGGACGTGCTCTGGCCTGCGCACCACCCGTGAGTGGAATGATGCGTACGTTGTCCCATGCTGTAGGAGTCTGCCCCCGCTTGTCAATACAATAACACCGCTAACCAACACCAACGTGCGGATCTACCTTCAGCGGGTAGCACAGCAGCAACACACCCCATCCACAAAACACTCCCTCGCCCCCGCATCACGAACGTTCCCCCGAGATGGACCCAACTCCTTCAATTTAACTGCAACGGACTCCAGGGGAAGATCGACGAGATAGTCGACTAGATGAGCCGGGAGCATCTGTCAATTGCTGTGATCCAGGAAACTAAGCTGACCACCCGCTCGGATATTCTGAGCCGGACCGGATACAATATAATCCGCAAGGATCGCGAGCGAGACCATTGTTCATCTTATATAACACCGTGCAGTATCGTTTCATCGATGGCGACATCGACAGCAGGTATACTACATTAGAATATCAGGGCATAGCTATCCCGTCAGGCGATGCCGAGCTCGAAATATTTAATATAGACATTCTTCCCGTTACGAGTTGCCCAGTTGGATATAGCCCTGATATAGGTGCGCTACTCAGAGGTGAAAACCGTTTGGTTTTGGGCGACTTTAACGCGCATCACGATCTTTGGCATTCTAGTAAGTCAAATGACCGTAGAGGAATGGAGCTGGCGGAACAGATAGACGATTCGACATTTTGCACAATGAACGATAAGCGAAGCATCTATGCTACGAGTTAAGGAGCATAACGCGTTGCTGTGCAAGCAGTTCCTACTGAGTTGCTACCGCAGGGAGCACCCCAGTAGGCACCTCATTGATGCTGAACCTCCACCTAGGCACATCAGGAAGGGAGTACTTGACGGAGTTAAACCACTACCCATAGCAGACAAGGAGCTCGAGCTGCCTCGAAAGACCCGCGTGATCCTTGCACAACTTAGATCTGGATATTGTAGCAGGTTAAACTCCTACTTATCCATTCTCGACCCCAGCATACCCAACGTATTCCTTGCATGTGGAGAGTCTCCGCACGCCACTAACCACCTCTTCACATGCCCCCTTAAACCGACTCATTTAACCCCCTCTCCCTTTGGTCCAATCCCCTCGAAACAACACGTTTCCTGGACCTCCCTTTAGATGAGCTCGACGATGTGTAGTACTCTGTCCATTGACTTCACTTCCTGCATGTCAACTCTTGACAGCGTGTCGGGCATAAAGTTTTGTATCCCTTAGCTATGTTTAAAGTCGAAGTTTAAGACTTGCAGCTTTAAGCTCTACCTAGGCAGTGGTCTGCTGAAGTCCTTCTGTACCATTGACTATTTCAAGCTAGCGTGGTTGTTGTTACTGGTAAACCCTCTATATACGAGTATGAGCGCTTCTTTTTCACAAACCAGTTTTAGCATATACTTTGTGGATACAAAGGTTCCTCCTCTTCGTTCATTCCTGTTTGGGATTGTTGAAGCAAACAGTTGTGTTCTGTGTAAAAAAATGTAGAATGTAGCTCCCTAAGATGAGAGATCTACATCTTTCTGTAGTGGTCTTGGCCAAAGAGAATGTAAAAAAGGGATTAGGTATGCACAGATAATTTTTTAAAAGAAAATTACGTTTTTACTATGGTATTGAACAAATTATAATTGTAAACAATTATATAAAATACGACTGTCAGCGTTAATTCTATTTAGTAATTTCTTAAGACCACATTAATTATAATACTTTCATGTATCGCATAATTTGTCATTGTCTAGTAGCCATTGCTTTCGAATTTCGTATCAGAAGCAAGAGCTAGTGGGCGAATTATTGTACAATATATGTATGTATAGTATGTGAATTCTTTAACATCTCATAAATGAAAACTATTTTACTGCTAATGCCATTTAAATTAGCAAACTTTGATTTTCACGCTATAGGCATCAATTTGAATCTTTGTTTCCTTCTTTTGTGCCTTTTATTTTGAATCATATAGTTCACTTTGATATAAGCAAATACTATGAAAGCAAAAAATAAAAATAAATGGTAATTGCTGTATTTGTTTTCCTGCTCTCACCTTTACAAATTTGCCTTGCAGTCACTTCAGCAAATATTAGAAGTTAACCATTTTAGTTCGTAGATTTTGCTAAATTTTAGAATAAACTACGAAGCCGATCAAAACACGTCCGTTCTCTAATAGCATAGAATATTTATAGAAATTGACAGCAAAAGAAAACTCATATTTAAGCGCAATAATCAATGCCTAGTTGGATTGTGCACCTTTCCTTCTCGAAAAATTAAATAGGAGATTCTCGCGCTATTAAGTGAGATATGTATATAAAATATTTAAAAAATAATTGTAATTTGATATAATATTTGCTTAAATCTTTTGCTCAATATCACCTCAAAAAGATAAATAACGCTTCTGGAATTAGGTGAACTGGAACTTAATTTCAAAATTCCACAGATTCAATACCGATTCTAATCGAAACCGGATGCCAGCACAAACTTTTCTGAAGCAGCTCTGCTAACAAAACTTTCCCACCGCTACTGCGTATTACCTCCGCAGACGTAAGATTTCCAGAGATAATTTTTCTATTCATAAACTATCCTTAGTTTTATTTAGTCCTCGAAATACAGTGTTTAAGCCCTCAGCCAAAATTTTCATATATCTTTGTGCCACACTAATAATTTCGGCACTAAAAAAAATTGTTTCGTTAAGTTTTCCAGAATTTTCAAATACGGCGTTTTTGCCAATTGTTTTTTGATAAAAATAAAATTTTTTTATTCAGTGGCTTTTGGATTTACCTCGAAAAGGACACGATTACAAGCTATCCGCATACACACATTCAATTATATTATATAATTCGAATCATCACTTATCAGAATTGAAAACTAATTCTGTTTTATACATTTAATTTTTTTGGTAATACACCGGTGCAATAATTCAGGATTAGGCGTCGCTGTGTTCATTGGTCGAGTCGGATTTTCTAATTAAATTTTTCTTATATTGGGTGGTGAGTTTCGAAGGTTACTGTGCCACTAAACTTCAACCACGTACACGTTTTATACATTTAAATACTTTGTGGAATAAATATTCTCGAAAATCAAAGGTACGTATTGAAATTTCATGTGCATTCTCAATGAATTGCAAAAAATATATAAAAATTATTAGAACACATTTATGTAAATATATGGGTGTGCTGATTTTGTGAATATAAATTTGTTTGCTTTCGCACGCGTTACAGCCACCCGACGATTTTTTGGCAACTTCTTCTACGATGCTGGTACTTAGCCAGCTTCGTCTGCTCGATTTCGCTGGCACCAAATAGATCAGATAATTCATTGCCAGTTACAAAATGTGTGACTTTCAACCACATCTTTTCAATAACCTTCAATTTCTGCTCTATATTTTTACGTAATATAGCTTCCGGTTCAGCCCTTGGTTAGGGTTTTATGCCATTCATGGAAAATAGCCACATGTCGCGGACGTGTTATGCACATCCCCTACGTGCACCCATAAGATCCCATTCAAAGAACTCATCACCGCGTGCACGTCGTTGGAGCTTTTCCGGATTAAGATTTTCATGCTGTTGTTTCACTGGCAATTCAGTGCTGCACTCCGCTAAGTAGAAATATACATCTACCAGCGCTGGCGACTTTCTCAATGCCACTGCACAGTTTTCGTGGGGTATTTTGCCTAACAGCAATGCACTGCACAATCGAAAGCACATTCCTTGATCAAAATTCTCAAAAATATCGAACCATATTTTCAATTATATAGATGCACTAGCTGTACCCTTCAACGCTTTGATGTCGCATATACTCATTGGATGTATGAAAAACTAATAAATATCTTTTATCATAACTTTATTTACTTAAACTTGTGGGAATAAAACATTTTTGGTTTTACCATTGACATTGGTCCACTTCCCGTGAACAGCAATACTCAGCATTTTTGAAGAGGCCAGTCTCCGTTCCACTTTCCGAAGAGAAGTGTAGTATTCCTGTTAATCTAAGCAAAAGACCTATGTATATTAGGTCTACCGGAAAGTTCTGTCCGAATCTATGATATAATTTTATTTATTGTGTTTTTTTATGTGTTCGGCACTATATTTTTATCGCCTAATGTATACATACTGACGTAGAAAATAAACTATAATAAAGTTGATTCACATTAGTCTTAAGTGGGAAACGATAGTACCTATACCCATGGCGACTGATAAAGTTCAATTACGCCACTATATTTTATACAATATTTCAACAAAGAAGAAATGCTACAGAAGAATCTTGAAATTTATTGAAAGTGTTTCGTGAAGGTACAGTTTATGATAGGACATGCAGAGTATGGTACGAAAAATTTGAAATAGGCGTTTTCGACCTATCTGATAAGCCACGTTCTGAGCGACCATCTTTGATCGACGACGATGTTGATATGGCAATGTTGGAGAAGGAGCCTTTCTGACAACATCGGAGATCGCAAAAAGGCTTAATTCAGCTTAACAAACCATTTCAATAAAGTTAATAGGCGGTATTAAAAAAATTTTATTTTGTTTTATTCAAAAACGGACAAAACTTTCCAGTAGACCAATATATAATATATACTATGATACTCGCCACATTACTTAAAAAACAAGTAGTAGTCCCTCGAAATAAATGTCAATCAATTTGCAAAAAATTACTCGGTTCACTGCCATTAAGAATAAAGCCGAACGGGAACATCAGCGATTTATAGTGCCGTGCGCGACGAAAGGCACCCGATAAGAGTCTGTCCGGCTTATCGTGCAAAAACTACCGAGGAGAGGCTGTGATTAACATTACACTACGTAGATAATGGACAAAGAAACAAGATCCTGGAGCCAACGGAGAGGACATTTTGTCCATAGACGCCTCTGCTTTGGGGACGGAAATCAGGCCTCTACAACCGGAAATGAGCACACGTAATGAGTCCCTACCGGAAACACGGACTTTCCGCCTGTCGACACCGAGAGGCAATGTGTATTGGAAGCTCGGCCTTTCCAACCACGGCCACCCAGTCGACAACGAATTGGAGCGTAAACTAGGACTTTCCGCCTACAACACAATATGGGCACAATAAGGAGCAGAGACTGACGGATTTTTATACAAAGGTAGCATACTAATACTTTTAGAAGCGGGTTCCTCCAACAATATTTTACAATTTACGAGCCTATAGTATAATAGCTCCAACTACAGTCGTCAAGGCGAAAGCTAATGTAGACCTCCATCTATAAGGGCACTAATCGATGTTGGGTTCCATCTCCATTATCTCTGCCGACCTAGCCTAAAACCTCCGACTGGAAGATATATTTATTGGAGGATAACGATGTTGCCTACTGCGCCTAAGAGACAAACATGGGCAGAAGAAGCAAGTTTCAATTCATGTCGCAGTTGTACCAACGCCCATATAGACCCTACGACAGCCGTAAATTACGCGGACATTCGTCTCGCCGATCCACATTTTTATACATTGACGCCAATACTTTCGTATGGGGAGTTGATGCTTATCCAAAAATTATACTAATTCTAAAAGAATACTCTTTTTCAGATAATATTCTAGGTAGGAATTGGATGATAACTGGGTCGTCAATCAAAAAGGCTTTATTTATCGCAAGGGGGTCGGCTTTTTTAGGCTCTCAGCCTAAAGTTTTTTCATATGTTTTTGTGCCACCCTAAAGCTTGTGACAAATAAACTGTTTCGTTGAGTTTTCTGTAATTTTCAAGTACGGCGTTTTCTCCAACTGTTTTTTGAAAAAAATCTTTTTATTCACACATAATTATGCAAGGCAACCCCTAATTTTTTTTAACATTATTTATTTATTGAGTCTGGTTCGACCTCGGAAGTCTAACACTAAGTAATAAAATCTTAAACTAAACTAAAACATAAAGCCCATTAGTAGGAATGGGCTGTTGGCTTGACGTTGCTCTTTAGAAGGCTGTTTTATCTCTTCTCCGCAGGCGGGTTTGACTTGTTGTATGGGCAAGGTGATAACCAAAGGGTTCGGATGGTTACGCAGTTTTGTTAAGTATTTTTTTGCTGCGATTTCAATTTCTTCCTTGATGGTAGGTATATTTAGATCTCTATGGTTATTTTCATTACGCATGTGCACCGCGGCCGCGGTATCCGAGTTGTCAGCACTGCGTACTGACATTCGGAAGGCTCGGGTTCAAATCCCTGTACAACAAGCATCCAAAAATTATGGAAAATTAATTTAAATAAAAAAGTTAAATTAAATTTTCTAATTGCGTTCGCCCTTCGGCAGGGAATGCCACCCCTCCGAGTGTATTTCGGACATGAAATAAAGTCTTCTGATAAAAACCAATCAGCCGCTCGGAGGCGGCTTGGTATAAACTGTAGGTCCCTCCATTTGTTGGAAAAACATCAAGACGCAAAACCACAAATTAGAGGAGGAGCTCGTCCGAAAATCGCTCCAGCAGTTACAAAGCGCCAACTTTTTATATATGTACCCCGTTATTACTCCTAACGTTTTCGATTGGAATAATTCAAAGATTATCTATATTCGCCGTGCAAGTTGTGCCCCATAACTGGATTTCATACATCCATATCGGCTTTATTGTTGCATTATATTATAAGGCTAAGTTAAGACTTCTTGTTTAAAAGGGAATGTAAACTGGCAGATTTGAGTTTAAAATACAGCTTCTTAGCAGCAATGTGTCGTCTTCAGGTTAAACGTCTGTCCAAGTAGATTCTGAAGTATGTAATTTCGTCAGCTTGCAGGATCAACACATTGTTGAGCTTATCAGTAGGGCACGTTTTCGGTAAAAGTTATGTTTTTGCACTTGTCATTAACTTTTATGTGCCATTTTACTACCCATTCTTCATTAGTTGAAGATGCTGCTGTAACACTTTTGTGGCTTTAATGGGGTATTTATGTCGACTTGGTATAGCAGTATCATCTGCAAATGTTGACGTAATTGCTTTGTCACTTATAGGAATATCTGCGGCGAACAGTATGTACAATATTGGGGAAGGAACACTACATTGCGGAGCACCCTGCCGTAATTGGATACTCTTCTGCTATGTAATCATTTATTTTACAGTGAGTCTCCCGTTGGATTTAATAGGTTTCATGGATATTGTGGAACGTGTTCGATAATGATTTTATAATTTTGTAAATCGAATTATCAAATGCTTGCGCAACATCAAGAAAAACGGACGAGCAATACTCTCTGAATTCGAAAGCTTTCCTTTTTTTATTTGTTATACGATTTACTTGTTCAATTGTGCCGTGTTTTTCCCGAAAACCAAATTGATGTGTTGTAACGGAGTATTCCACTTGGCTGGGGTAAGCTCAGCCTTGACAAGGATTTGCTAAAGTAAAACACGCTGTGTACGTTACAACAAATTTATTGGTTATGAACAATTTTTACATGTACGGTTTCTAATATATTACTCGATATTTCTACTACAAGTAAATAAGTGTTCGTGAGGTGAAAACCCTCAGGTACACTACGTTTGCCGGTGGTGTTGATCCCACGGGCAAGTATACCTATCGACACGACAACACAAAGGCTACTTAATTTCTTTTGCGTTTTCGTCGCCTTTTATACTATTCTGCACGCAGGCAGAATGTTATTTTATAATAACAATTTATTGCTGCGTACAGTTTCCTACTTATTCTATGTGTACGTATGTATGTGCATGCGAATAAATTCCTGTTCGAACATGCTTATAGGCTTCAGTGTTTCAATAATTTAAGTATGCTAATATATATATATATATATGTAATATTTAGTTTAATTATTTCATGTATATAAATTCAATGTACATGATTTCAGTATATGTCTATAAAGATGTATATGAAAGATGTATTGTTGTGAGGTCTCCAAAAGCCTCGGATTTTGGGGTCATTACACCCTCCCCTCACTTCCCGCTGCGAGGCTTATGGTCACCAGGCCAGTCCGTGAGATTCTCACGCGGTAGTAGTTGCCTTCAACGTGCCGCTTGAAAGATCGCCTCACCCGTCGCTGCTGTGGCTGCTGTATGTGCGCCTTGATGTCGTAAATCAGGGCCTTGGGCAGTGGTTCGATTCCTGTCTGGTTATTCCACACATTCGGTGTTGTAGCCTCGGTGTCCTGCAGCCACCGCTCTACCTCACCTGCCATGTTGGCGTGCTCACTCCGATCGCCGACTTCTAGCATCCCGCCGCTTGCTGTTAAGCTTATTTCATCATCTTTTTCTCCTGCCTCGCATACGTAGAGCTTAGCCGGTTGTGGTTCCTCGCTCGCTGCTGCTCCTTCGCTGTATATACGTAAGCGCATGTTGATGCGCTTGTTGTATTCAATGAAACCTCTACCACGCACTTCACCATCCTCCTCGGATATATCGAGTTCTCCTCGTCGCTTCGCTGGCTGCTCATCCTCACTCTCTGATGAGATTCATTAGCACTGCCGCTATCTGCATCTTCACTCCGTACGAAAATCACTGTAGACTCGCTGGTACACATGCTCTCTGCTCTACTTCGTTTTTGTTGCGCTTCGGGTAGATGAGAACGTATCTCCTCCTCTGTCAGCCCTTGTAAACGTACGCGCGGCCAGTCGTTTGTTGATGCCATCTCTGCTGCTTGCTTTTACTCCTTACTTCGTTTTTCGCGTTTGGCTTAGCGCTCGTATAGCTTACTAGCACAATTTGTTTATCGCTCGATTCAGTTGTTAGAACCAAAGATGACTACATACGAAACTCTTTATTTCGTGAGAGCGCTCAAAAATGCTCATTTTTTATAACATTTCTGAACAGTGCCACTGTGATAGAAAAATGACTTATTTGGATTTTTAGGTATAATTTGGGTATTTTATTACAAACAACAACGTCTTTAAATACAATTTCACTAAAATATTTCATTGAGAAACAGTCAAACATTTAATTATATTAAGTTTTAAGAATAAAATTACAACAATTTCTTTAATATTTACTGCTGAAGCAAATTTCTTTTGAAACAAAAACAATGGATTTTTTTATTGACATAGTGGTACTGGTGCATTTTGTTGAATGTTCCCCGATCTGACACTGCTGCCAACATTAGAATGTGAGATGGGGGAACGCTCAGAGTTGTATTTTGAGTGTTTTTGAGTGAGTTTCGTATCTAGTCATCTTTGGTTAGAACCCTTGATGTGAGTTTGGTCGCGGCGCCGGCTTTTATTTTGATTTGTCATCGCTCGACCAACAGTGCTTTTCTTGCATATGCTTTGATATAAATTTCTCCTCCGAATTTTTGTAGGAGTATTTCTGTTATTATTATTTTTTTTTTGTGTGTATTTTTTTTTTTTTTTGTGCGTTGTGTATATATGTATATAATTATTATTATTATTTTTTTTTTACGTCTTTGTGTTTTTGCTTGTATGTTCTCACTTCTTTGCATATATATTAGTTTATGTATGTATGTATATTATGTATATTTTTTGATTTTCCACTTGTATATACATATATATATTCACTTCTTTGCATGTATGTATGTATATTATGTATTTTTTTCTCTCACTTAGTTATGTGTACATATGTATATCATCTATATATATTAAAATGAATTGCTGTTCGTTAGTCTCGCTAAAACTCGAGAACGGCTGAACGGATTTATCTTATCTTGGTCTTTAATTATTCGTAGAGGTCTAGGGAAGGTTTAAAAGGTGAGAAAAATTCGAATAATTGCCGGGAAAATCCTCAAAACAGCATTTTTCTATTTCCCATACAAACGTTTTCTAAATAAAATGGAGAGTCAATTTGTAATCCACTGCATAAAGTTCAAATTCGCGTGCGCGTTGGAGGATCTAATACCGCGTTCCGAAACTCAACAAAAGTGAAAGTGAATCGCGAACGCGACAAAATTGCATAGTCACAAAATACACAGAACATAAATAGTGGTCGGCTTCGAGAAACTTAATTTTAGCTAACTTCAGTTGTTAATCTGTCCGATTATTTTTTTTAATAAGACTATAGAGAAATCGAAAGATAACTCTTAAGTTTTGTCACAAATTAAATTATAAATCTTAAGTTAAATTTCTGAACGCAATCATAATATTTGACATTAGATTTGACAACCAACTAATGTGTCAATCCATCCTGTCGCATTTCAGAGCACGGAAAAAAGTATTACGATATTATATGTGCGCGAGAACTTTCCTTACTTTGGTGATCCTTTGTGATAGTGACATTCCAAGAAATGTGCTCTTTTTGTGATAGTGACACTTTACTGCTAAATGAGCGGGAAATCTTCTCACTTTGATTAATTGCAATTTACGATGCCGAGGAGAAGGCGACCTGACTTAGGTCGTCGTAGTCAATCAAATGTGCGAAGAGCTACCTCACGTGCTAACCGCACTGATGACCAGAGACAGACAGATCAAGAAAATAGTCGTATGGCTATGTCAGAATTGCGTTCTTTTGTGAGTGATAATGTAGGAGGTAGGCTTAGAATGCAACGAGTTCGTGCACATCAAATACAACAACAGCAAGCTAGACATAATGAAATTGAGAAAATCCGCAGACGCAGTGCTCCTGTGATTCTTGAACGAGCTGCATTCCACTATGATCCGGCAATTGATTATTGTGCCGACAAATCGGTAACAATTGGGGAAATGAAAACAATTTGTAAATATTGTAAGGCGTTAAAATACACTGGTGAATCTACTGGATTATGTTGTGCTGAAGGCAAATCCACCGTCGACAACATTAACAAGTTTCTTCACAGTCTGTCAAACTGATGATTTTGCTCGCACTTTGCTGTATGCTGACATGCCACGCTATTACACATGGAACGCATCATCTAAATCGTTTCAGCGTCGAAAACAAGGAACACCAGTTGAAGGACATCTAAATGTATTTGCTTCAGATGCTCTGGGTCGCATCTACACAGTTCATCCAAATAACGATGAATGTTATTATTTGCGGCTGTTGTTGGTGAATGTTCGTGGTCCGACATCGTTTAAACAACTGAGAACAGTTAATGGACAGCTGTGTGCGACTTACCGTGAGGCATGTCAACTATTACATTTACTTGAGAACGTCAAACTTTGAGTCCTACACTACAAATGACTGAAGAAATTTACAATGACACATTGATCATGATAGAAGATATTTGTTTATTGATGGCAAATAAAGTATTGTCGTGTTTGGGAATGACAGCACCCAATCGTCATATGCACGATGCATTAAACCACGAGTTGCAAAGAAAACATCAGTATGACATTGAAACATTGGCCGAAACAGTTCGTACAAATGTTCCACAATTAAATCTACAACAAAGAATTGCGTACGACCCTTTGATAGAAGCTGTGAATAGTGGATCTGGTGGAATTTATTTCCTTGATGATCCCGGAGGAACCGGAAAAACGTTTTTAATTTCATTGCTTTTGGCGAGGATCAGATCGCGAAATGATGTTGCTCTAGCGTTGGCTTCATCTGGAATAGCTGCGACTCTGCTAGAAGGCGGGCGAACGCACATTCTGCCTATTACCACTAAACATGCAAATCACCGAAACACCAATTTGCAACATCGCCAAAAATAGCGCAATGGCCAAGATCCTACAGGTATGCAAATTGATTGTTTGGGATGAATGCACAATGGCCCATAAGAGGTCACTGGAGGCACTGGACAGAACGTTGAAAGATCTTTGTGACAACCAAAATATTTTTGGTGGGGCTATGGTTCTGTTTTCAGGTGATTTTCGTCAGACTCTTCCAGTTATTCCCCGATCAACTGTTGCTGATGAACTAAATGCATGCCTAAAATCATCAAATTTGTGGCAGTACGTAAAGACACTCCACTTAACAACTAACATGCGAGAATTTTTGCAACAAGATGAAACTGCAAATGTGTTTGGGAATCAGTTGTTAGACATTGGAAATAATAAAGTTGCAGTGGACACCTCGACCGGATTCATCACATTACTTACAGATTTCTGTCACATCACAGACTCAATAGTGGAGCTTATTCAGCGAATTTTCCCAGATATAGCGCAAAAGTTCAATAACCATAATTGGCTGGGTGAACGAGCAATATTAGCAACGAAAAATAAAGACGTCGAGGAATGCGACCATTCAGAATTTTCTTCCAGGACAGTTGGTTTCCTTCAAATCAGTCGACACCGTATTGAACCAGGATGACGTAGTCAACTATCACACTGAGTTTTTAAATTCACTGGAATTGCATGGATTACTACCTCACAATTTACAGTTAAAAGTAGGATCAGTTGTCTTCATGCTGCGTAACATTAATCAACCTCGACTATGCTATGGAACAAGACTGGCTATGAAAAGACTGATGAATAACGTCATTGAGGCGACAATCATAAAAGGAAAATACAAAGGAGAGGATGTCTTGATCCCGCGGATACCGATGATTCCAACGGACTTACCATTCGATTTTAAACGCTTACAATTTCCAGTACGTCTGGCCTTTGCGATGACTATAAATAAATCGCAAGGACAGTCGTTAGAAGTTTGTGGAATCAACTTGGAGTTCCCCTGTTTCGCGCATGGACAATTATACGTCGTGTGTTCGCGCGTCGGAAAACCGTCTTCTTTGTTTATTTACGCACCACAAAACAAAACAAAAAATATAGTTTACGAGAAAGCTTTAAATTAATTAACAGACTGTATTTTAATGGTGTGTGTCTGTGAATATCAAATTTAAACCTTATAAATAGCCAGTATTTCAGGAAAACTCTGTTTTGTAAGTAAGCAACATGATGTATCGAAAATAATAATAAAACTTCATGCTTTATTCAATAAATGCTTTTTTATTAAATACGGATTCGATTTGTTTGTTTTAAAATCATTTTATACAAAAGATTAGGTCTTTTTATTTATGGATGAGGCAGTACGGAGTCTGCCGGGTCAGCTAGTTTGTATATATGTTTGTTGATTTGTTTACCGCTGGCTCTGCTATTGATGGGTGCTGCCACCTTCATACAGTATGTGTCTTAGGGTGCGTCCATATCAAACTTTTTATTCACTTGAATTTTTTTTTTTGTTTTTGTTTTTGTTTCTTAACACTACGACTCCCTTTTATGTCCTTTTTAGGGTGCGTCCATCTCAAACTTGTTTTTCACTCTTAAATTTTTTTTTTGTTTCTTATCACTATGATATCGTTTTTTTTTTTACTAAAATTGTTTCACTAATATATATATATATTTTTTTTTTTGGTTTTTTTTTTTGTTATTTCGTTTACTGCAAATTGCTCCTTTTCTTCACGATAATTTTTTTTCTCTCTATTATACTTTTACTTCAAATTTTTTTTTTTCTCTTTTTTTTTTCCACGATAATTTTTTTTATGAAATGTTTTTCCCACCGCCGTGGTAGGGCTTCAATTCACTCAGATGTGCCGTTCTCCTTTTTCCCTTGTGTATTTTGTCCAGTTCCACTATTACTGGAGATACGTAGTTGGTTATTCGATGCGGGCCGCTGTACCTGGGAGCTAGTTTGGCCGCAAAGTTTTCTATCGTCTTTGAGAGGTGGTGTTCCTTCACTAGTACTAAGTCGCCTATAGCTGGTTGCCAATTTCGCCATCGCAGGTTGTAATAACGCACTTGATCGGTTGCTGCGCGTTGTTGGTTACCTCGAACTATTCTGTAAACTTCACCATCACTGTTGCTTTCTCTGCTGGTGTCGGGGTCTTCTGCGTGGTTCCGAAGGTGTGTTCGTCGAAGAGATTATTCGGCATTCTTGGGTCTCTTCCCTGGACTATGTATGCCGGACTGTACCCTGTGGATTCGCCTACGCAGGTATTGAGTGCGAGTGTTATTTCTGGGAGTATTTCGTCGCAATCACGTTGTTCTCTTCCGGTGAATTGCGCTATCATTCTTTTAATGTTCCTGTTTGCTCTTTCGGTCGGGTTTTCTTGCGGTGTGTAAAGTGCGGTTAGCTGGTGTTTCACTCCGTGCTCGCGTAAGAAGTTTTTGAAATGCTGTCGCGTACTGGCCGCAACAAAAACTTCTTTTGTGTTTGTTTGTTCATTTCCTTTGTTATGCCTAACATTCCTTTCACTCCAAGCGTTGGCAGTGGCATCTGTCGGCAAATAATTGTATAATTCAAAGCCATGAATTGTTGGCACGGTTGTACTCGGTGTGTGCCTACCCAGTGGTATAAGTCTCCAAAAGGAGATGTTCATCAAAACGGTTCCCCCACTAACAAATATTAGGGAAACGGAATGCTTTGCGCGGGTATTCCGTAAAAAGGGGTGTCGGCTTTCTTTTTATATGGCGAGGGGAAAATTATCCCAGTGTACTTGGTGTGCCATGGTGGCGTGCGCTATATAACTCTGTCCCTTTGGGTAATGGGGGCGGCGCCAAATGATTGGGCACCAATACACACTCGCCTGAGAATTCTGACGGCCGACGCGTAGCTTGCGGCCTGGCTCGTAAGCGCGTGCCGGATCAGATTCTAACAATCTACAAAAGTGTTAACATCTTTTTTTATGCAGACGTGCGTATTTTTTTTGAAAAAGATTTTTGTTATAAATATTCAAATTCGAGTTGTGTAGTGTTTGGCCAGACGAGGCAGTGAATAGGAGAGGCATTTGAAGCCTAGTTTTTTTTTTGTTGTGTCAGGACAAATTAGGGCAGTCGAAGCCCATAGTGATTTTTTTATTGGTTTCGCGTTCTAGTGGCGGAACCGGAGTTTGGCGGCATCACCGGAGGAGCACCGAAGTTGGGTACTCACACCCGACTGAGAAACCATAAGTATCACTCATTGTTGTTTTACGTTTTTTTTGTCGTGCCGACAGTGTCGTTCCTTTCGTTTCCCCATACCCATCCTTTTAGCATCCCGCACCCAGAGCCCAGTCACACAGGCGGGTTAAAGTTACCCCCGGCAGCACGGGAGTAGTGCGAGTGGGTTCGTAACAAGTTTGGTTGGACCACACCTCGGGTGCACCCCAAAAACATATTTTGTTTACATATAGTTGATCTGTTGTTCAATTACTGTCGTCGTGTGATCTTTTCTGTTGGTAATAGCGTTGATCATTTCACTCGGTTTGTTTTTGCCCATAGTTTTGTTATTGTGCGTAGATAGCGACCCACGCCGTCTTCGCTAAGCTGGCCGGTCGCTTTGTTAGTTTTTGTCATCTCCTTTTTGTGCGGTAGTTTGTTTTGTTGACGTGTGTGGTTGTTGGTAGGCGCTTGACCAACAGCCACCGTAGGTATACATATGTATGTACGTATGTACATACGCACATACATATTGTTAATTGGAAAAAGTGGAGGTGACAATGCTTACTGGTGAATTGTGTTCCGTTGTCCGTGGTTAGTACTTTTGGGACGCCAAAACGCGCTAAGATCCTTTCTCGGAATGCTCTTACGAGGCCTTCGGTTGTGGCTTTGCGGACTGCAACGATCTCTACCCATTTAGAGAATCGGTCCAGAAAGACAAGAGCCATTGTATTGCCATGCTTTGATCGGGGTAGCGGGCCGACGAAATCTGCACACACTGTTGCCCATGGTTCTTCCGCTATTTGGGTGAGCATTTTGCCTGCAGCTTGTTGTTGGCCGGGCTTATATATTTGGCATTCGTGGCACTGTTGTACATACTTCCTCACGTCGCGAAACATTCCTGGCCAGTAGTATCGCCGGGCCATGGATTTACGAATGCTCATATGGCCTGCACTCGGGGCGTCGTGTACTTCTCTTAACACTCATAGTTTTTGAGACATTGGTGCGCATAGCTTCCACGGAGTAACGTCTTCACCATCGACTTGGGTCGTGATTCGCCTATATAAACTGCCTTCTTCGATCACGTAGTCCGTGTACTTTTCTGGAGCTTCTTCCACCTTCGCCTTCTTTTCTTTTATCCATGCGCCGTCTTCGTTTTCCACTGTTCCCAACTGTTCCTCTTGTGGTTGCCTTGATAGCGCATCTGCTACGACGTTCAGCTTCCCCTTCCTGTACTGCAATTCGAACGAATATTGTTGGAGCTCTAGCGCCCATCTCGCTATCCGACCTGTTTGACTCTCGATCGCGTTCAGCCACTTTAACGCCAGGTGGTCGGTAATCACTGTGAAGTTGTACCCTTCAAGATACGGTCTCATTTTCCTTATTGCCCAGACTATCGCTAAACACTCTTTCTCCGTTGGTGAGTAGTTCATTTCGGCTTTATTCAGCCGCCGGCTCGCATATGCTATTACTCGCTCGCTACCCTCTAACTCTTGTGTTAGAAGTGCTCCGAGCACGAAATCACTCGCGTCGGTCTGCAACGTAAATCTCTTTGTGAAGTCCGGGCACGCCAATACCGGTGCTTGTGTGAGGGCGTCTTTCAGGGCTTCGAATGCTGACTGTTGTTTTTCGGACCACTCCCACTTTTTGCCTTTCTTCAACATTGATGTGAGCGGATGCGAAACTTGTGAAAAGTCGTGGACGAATCTTCGGTACCATGATGCCACTCCCAAGAATCGTCTGAGCTCTCATAGATTTGTTGGGGGTGTGAGCTCTCTTATGGCCGCTACCTTATCTGGGTCTGTATGGATGCCCTTCTCGCTGACTACGTGGCCTAACTACTTCAGCTTTTTCTTAAAAAACTCGCACTTCTCGGGGTTGATGGGGAGGTGGGCTTTTCTTAGCCGCTGGAATGCTTCTTTGAGATGCTTCAGGTGCCCTCTGAAACGTCGCTGGTGCGGAGTGTAGGCCGAAAGGCATTACCTTCCATTGGAACAAGCCACGACAGGGTACTGTGAATGCCGTGTACTGCTTGCTGTCCTCCTCCATGGGGATCTGCCAATAACCATTCTTCAAGTCCAGACTGCTGATGAATTTAGCGCTTCTGAGCCGATCGAATATATGCTGGATACGCGGCAACGGGTATGCGTCTGGAACGGATTTGGCATTCAATTGGCGGTAGTCGACGCAGAGTCTCCACTTTCCGTTTTCCTTCTTTGCCAATACTATTGGCGCACTGCGCGGACTATGGGGTGGTTCGATGTAGCTCTTCTCAAGTAGTTCGTCGATTTCTTTGTTGATGACCTCTTGCATCTTTGGATTCTTGGGGAAGTACCTCTGCTTTATTGGTCGATCGTCTCGCATGATTATTTTATGTGTGGGGACATTGGACGGTCCTGACATCTCCTCAAATTATTTCAACTAACTTTGCAGGAACTCCCTCACTTTCTTATCCGCTGGGTTGCCTGCTTGTGGTGTGGTTTGGTTTGGGCCTTCTGAGGCCGTGTATTCCTTCGGTCTCTTCTCAACTATGGCGGTGCACGTGACTATCTCATCTTCTCTCTTATGTACTCTTAATCTTAGTGACTCTCTGCCGCATCTCAACTCTGTGTTGGCCTTCGCGAGGTAGTCCGTCCCGAGTACCATTTCATCGACCAGGCCTGGTAGAACAAGTAACTCGCTGTGATGTACTTCGTTCCCCAACTTCACTTCTGCTTCTACTGCTTCCTCGACGTCCTTGCGCCTTCCATCTCCCATTACCACTTGTGTCTTTACGGATTTCGTTCTTTCCGAACCCAATCTCTTCACCACTTCTTCACTCACGAAACTCCTCGTTGCTCTGGTATCTATTGCCGCTACTATGTTTGCGCCGTTCATGGTCACATTGGCCAGGATCCGGCCTTGTGTCTGGTTTAGGGCCGCTGTTGTTCTCGAGGGAGTGTTGTGGACCCCATCCCTCGATACTGATGAGACCCCTGGTCGTTTCCCTGTAGATCTGGGCAGCAATTTCGGGTGTGTACTCCACAACGTCCACACTTCCAACAAAATTCCATTTTTGGACTGCGACAGCCGTGGGCGAAATGTCCGGCTCCACCGCATCGTCTGCATGCGTTTCGGGGGTCTACGTACCTCCCTTGCTTATTTGGTTTGCTCTATGCTCTCCTTGGTGTGTTGAGATTCCGGTCTTCACGCAATTGCTGGTAGCGCTCTGCTTCGTCTGCTCGATCTAGTCTTGTAGCGCCCTCGAAACTCCTTGGTTGTTCCCGCCTTTCGTTGCTGTGTGGGTACCTATAGCTCTCTTTGTTCACGTGCATAGACTGGTACCGCTCTTCCGGTCGTCGAGATACAAATGGTCGCGCTGCGGCTCTTAATGGCTCTCTCTCGGGGGGAAGGTTTTCGAAGTCTTCTACCAAGTCCACTAACTCTTCCAGACTTTTGAACTCACTTCGTTTGACGTAAAGTTGATACTCTCTGTGCGAATTCCGATAAATACGGCTCAGTTTCTCTTCGGCTGTGTAGTTCGCGTGCCGCATAAGCCCTTGTAGTACCAGGACGTAATCTTTAAATCGCTCACCCGGTCGTTGGACGCGTCGGCGTATCTCGTCGTCCAGTTGTTCAAAGTACCGCGAGCTCAGAAAGAACTTCAAGAAATCCTTTTTAAACTCGTCCCATTCCTGCCAGTGCCGATTGTTGTTCCGGAACCACACTAGAGCTTTGTCCTTCAGTAGCTCTGGTAACGCTCGAGGAATTGAGTTACGGTTCATGTCGCAACCGTCCGCTAATTCCTCTACCCGTTCGATAAATCCTAAGGGATCTCTACCGTCGTCCTAGCGGAATTCCCATTTCCGCACCCTGTCCATAATGTTCGCATAAGATGGTGTCGCAGGTACGTACGCTTGCTCTTCTTCGTGAAGCATGCCGTGAGCTCCCTTATAAAACATGTCTGATGATGGGACGACTTCTCTTGGTGTCGCTGGATTTATGGTGATATTTGGCCAAGTATGTCGGAGGGCCAACTCCGTCAAGCGTCTTTGTACCCTGATTCTGGATGAAGCTCGCAAAGCGTTTGCGCAGCTCCTCCACTGTTCCGTAGTTCTCGAATCCAAATTCTTCTGCGTATCTCAATAGTTCCTCTCGATTGAGGTAGTACACCCATGTCACTTTGACCATGGCTTACCTCGTTATCTCGTTCTTCTTACTTTAGTGTCCCTGCTCGGGCGCCAGTTGTAACGGAGTTTTCCATTGGATTTGCTAAAGTAAAACACGCTGTGTACGTAACAACAAATTTATTGGTTATGAACAATCTTTACATGTTGGTTTCTAATATATTACTCGATATTTCTACTACAAGAAAATAAGTGTTCGTGAGGTGAAAACCCTCAGGTACACTACGTTTGCCGGTGGTGTTGATCCCACGGGCAAGTATGCCAAATGATACTACAGATACTACTTCTTTCGTATGGCGCTGTGGAGGTGTAAACCCTCTAACAGCCCTCGTTCCAGTGAGGTGTAAACCCTCAGTGGAATATAGATAAATGCTCGTGAGGTGTAAACCCTCAGGTGCACTACGTTTGCCGGTGGTGTTAACCCACGGGCAAGTATACCTATCGACACGACAACACAAAGGCTACTTAATTTCTTTTGCGTTTTCGTCGCCTTTTATACTATTCTGCACGCAGGCAGAATGTTATTTTATGATAACAATTTATTGCTGCGTACAGTTTCCTACTTATTCTATGTGTAAGTATGTACGTGCATGCGAATAAATTCCTGTTCGAACATGCTTATAGGCTTCAGTGTTTCAATAATTTAAGTATGTAAATATATATATATATGTAATATTTAGTTTAATTATTTCATGTATATAAATTCAATGTATATGATTTCAGTATATGTCTTTAAAAATGTATATGAAAATGTATTGTTGTGAGGTCTCCAAAAGCCTCGGATTTTGGGGTCCTTACAGTGTAGGAATAATATCATTTTGATGGAGAGAAGGTGTAAATTTTGATAGCAGCACATTTTCGAAAAGTTTAGATAGGCAAGGCAAAAAGCTGATTGGTCTATATGATGACGACTGGGTTGCATCATTACTTGATTTAGCTATCATAATTATCTATGACTTTTTGCATATTTGTGTATAATATCCTAGCTTTAAAATGGCACTGAAATGCTCTGCAAGAAAAACGAGAGGCAATGCTTGGCAATTTTTTAGCATATTTGGTTAGATATGATCGTCTCCTGAAGATTTTAGGGATTTGAGGCTGTAATAATGTTTCTTAGCTCAGACACAGATGCTCCACAAGTAACAGTGTTTCTAGGAGCAGTATGGTTCGGTGACAAAGGTGCATTTATGTTTGCTGTATTTGGTTGAAATGCCGCAGTGAGGTGCTCTGCAAAACAAGTTGCCTTTTTTCATCCGTTCTGGCCCATGAACCGTTAGGCAGTCTCAGCGGTGCTTCACTTCTCGTTTGTGGTTTTTTTTTTTCCTAGCTTTCCAAAGCGTAGAAGCTTTGGCGGACAGAGGCTTAAAAAAAATTTTCATATTTGTTTCGTCTTCGTATCTTAATGCCTTGTTTAGTTTGTTTTCTGCCATCTTTAGTCAGATTTTTAAATCGAGAGATCGGTAGGCTTGCCATTAGCGGCGCAAACGTCGCTTGTTTCGTTCTAGCAGCTCTATTTCGGTGTTACTAATAATTTTTACGGTCTTCAGCAGAGTTTTCTAGCTCGGTGTAGCAATGGTTGGTACCTCGTTATCTACCTATGTCATGCTTACTCTTCAGTACCCGATCGGTCTGTATATGACTGCTTACGTATTTTTTACATTTTAGCCAGTTAGTTCTAGATGTCGTAAGACGAAAGGGACACTGACTTTCAATTTGCTCTTCATTCAGTGTTATAATTATTGGGAATAATCAGTGGATAAGTCGGTACAGGTTTGCTAAATTCCCATCTACGTTTTTGGTGACTGCAAAGTTAATAAGGTCAGGAAGTTTCCTTGGGTCTGCAGGATAATAAGTTGGCTGTCCTGGGAGGATAAAGTCAAACCTATTTTGGTAGTACATATGTATTATGTATTATGTAGACTGCAACCAATTTGTTTGTTTTTTTCAATAAAATCCAAATCATCACTTATCAAAATCGAAAACTAATTCTGTTTTATTTATAGCTGTATAAATCAGCTACTTCCTGTATTTATTTATTATTTATTTTATGTTTTTCCGCGTGTAATTAAAACACCTTTTTTTCTAGTAGCACAGAACACTTTCAATATTCAATATTTCACTTTCAAAATGTATGTACTTTTTGGTTCCACTTAGTTTTTTTTTTTTGGTCACAGCACTCACTTTTTCCAACGCCCGAGTTATGACAACACGACTTTTCGCTCGCTTTACGTTTTTCGCCAATCGCGTTAAATTTTGTTAAAATTGTTGAATTTAATTTTTAAAATAAATATCTTTTTTTTTACAGTTCGCTCCGATAAGCGGGTTTTGGCACCATGTATAAATCAGCTACTTGCTATATTTATTAATTTTTTTCATATTTAATTAAAAAACTTTTGTTTTTTCTTCAAATATTATTCACAAAATTTATTTTTAGTTTCCTTTTATATTAATATTATTTTTTAGGGACACCACCGTCGAGTTCTTAACGAGCGAAAATTATTATAATTATAATTTACAATTACATATATATTTATGTACAATACATTTCTGTTTTGCTTTCTCTTTTAGAGTAGTAACGGAAGTAGGGTTGCTGGTGAGTATTTTAATTTGGGAGTAAATTCATGGTGGGTAAGTATAGGGTAAGTATAATACAGTATTTAATTCTTATGTTGATAAATATTGTACATATAATTTTTAGTTTAAAATTCGATGAGGTCTTCGCTCATGTCTTCTACATGGCGGGGGGCCTGCGGGGTCGTAACATGCACCAAGTCCTCCAGTTGTTGTAATGCCTTCTTGGCTTCGCTGACCAGACCAGTGAGTCGACGTTGGAGGGCCGAGGTAGAATGACTTCGGGATTTTGGAGCGTCAACTTTTCGGTGACCTGCTCTTTTTGGGACTTCCTGCTTTTTCACGATTCTTTTTGCCCTTTTCGTTTTCTGGACTGGTCGACTAGCGACAGGTTTACCGCGAGGTGGGTTAGGGGCTATATTCGAACAGCTGGGCGTGGCTCGTGTTGATGGCATGCGTGTTGACCTGTGCAGCAGAGTATGGTGTGCGAGTCAACAGCGGTGGCAGCTGTCTGGAGAGTTACAGCTTCCCGTCGCGTGGTAGGTCGCCAAACAGTTGATGCAATATTTATGCACCTTCGCAGACTCATATCGCTCGTCTGGATTCATTGCGAGGAACGCACGACAGTGGCGCAGCGAATGAGTGCGGCAGCACAGCCGACACGTGCCGAAGTTCTGTGATCTGAAAAGACATCGTTCGTAAAGCAATTTTAGTATGAGATGATGGAGAGTGGAGGTGTGCAGAGTTTAGCTTTTCGGGAGAGAGGAAGAGGGGTATGTATAAGCTAAGCGGGTGGCAGAAGGCAGAGTTTGGTTATGTTGCAGGTGACCGTTCCGCCTTGAATGCGGATGTCTACCACGCGAACGTTTTGGTCGGGTCCGGGATGCAGTTTCGTTATGCGACCTAGTCACCATTCGTTTAGGGGTAGGAGGTCGTCTTTGATGACGACGAGATCACCTTCCTTCATATTTCGCTGGGATCCTTTCCAATTATAGCGTTTTTGAAGATGGTGGAGATATTCAGTTTTCCAGCGCTTGCTGAACTGATGATGGAGTACTCTTAATTTTTGCCATTTATTAATGAGTGAGAGGTTTTCCGAGTTTGGCTCAGGGATCGAGAGTAAGAAAGCGCCTCGTAAAAAGTGGCCTGGGGTTAGTACCTTCAAGTCTTCGGGATCTTGAAACATGTGTATTAGGAGAGTGGTAAACTCCTTGAAGCTGAACTTTTGATTACAAGCGACTTTAGTGAAGTGAGTTTTGAAGCTTTTCACTGCCGCTTCCCAAAGTCCTCCCATATGTAGAGCGTAAGGAGGTATAAATTGCCATATAAGTCCGTGAATGGCATATTCTGTTGTGGTTTTGTCCGAAACTTCCTTGAGGAAGGAGGATAGTTCTCTTTGTAGGCTTCGCTGTGCTTCTACGAAGATTTTGCCGTTGTCGGACATTATCTTGCGGGGAATGCCTCTTCATCCTATAAATCGTGCGAATGCTGTCTTAAACGCTTCTGTTGTTAGGTTGGAGCATACTTCCAGATGAATGGCCTTTGTCGAGAAACATACGAATACACACACGTATGCTTTGGAATGGGATGCTCGGCGGAAAGTCAAGGTTTTGACGAGAAATGGGCCGGCAAAATCTACACCGGTAGTATGGGATGGGAGTGTATGGTATATGTGAACCGTTCAGGGGGTAACGCTGCCATCAATTGCGTGCTCATCTTCTGCTTGTATATCGTGCATGTCTTGCACCGAATAATGCAAGATTTTACCTTCTGGCGGATTCGGGGAATATGGTATTCCTGTTGGACCACGCGAATCATCATCTGCTTTTCCGCGTGCAGTAGAGTTGAGTGTAGGAATTCGAGGAGGAGGGAGCAATATCGGGAATTATCGGGTATGATAATTGGATGACGCTCATCGTAGCTGAGGGTGGCATGAGTGAGACGTCCATTTGCACGCAGCAGTCCTGATTTATCCAAGAAGGGGTTGAGAGTACGGAGAGAATCTCTTTTTTTATTGGACATTTCGATTCCAGTACTGTGATGGGTTTTCCGAAATATTTTCGGAAGGGGCGGATTTGACAGCTTCCTAGCCCTTTGTGCGAAACGAAATATGTACGCTGTTTTTCTGAGAGCGGTAGAATAGGATGAGAAACGATTTAGAAAATCAGGGTATTCTAAAGCATGGAATGCCTCAATTTGTCGTTGTTCGGGAGGGGACGAATGAGTTGGTGAACTTTTCCGCAAAAGAGGGGATGGCCTAGTTAACAACTCGGGACCTTTCCACCAGAGTGGACAGTTGACGAGCTCTTGGGGTTTAGCTCCACGCGTACCTAGATCAGCTGGGTTGTCAGCGCTGGAGACATGCCGCCACGTAGCATTGTTCACGAGTTCGAGGATCTGAGATGTCCTGTTCGCTACGTATGTTTTCCACGTCCATGGGGGTTTTTTCAGCCATGCTAATTCAATTGAGGAGTCTGTCCACAAAATTACTTCATGAGATGGCAGATTTAGGGAGGATCGGATCTGATTTACTAATGTTGCTAGTAAAACTGCGCCGCAATGTTCCAGCCTAGGGAGAGAGGCGGATTGTAAGGGGGCCGCTTTGCTCTTGCGAGCATGTGGGATGTAGCAGCTTCACATTGCTGGACTCGTAAATATACGCAAGCGCAGAATGCCTTCTCGGAAGCATCTGAGAATTCGTGTAGCTGAACGGAACTGTTTGGGCTGAATTGCACCCATCGAGGTATCCTTATCTCTTCGATTGCGGCGAGATTTTTCCTGAAGGTGTTCCATTTGTGGAGTGAGATCAGCTTCACGGTTTCGTGCCAGTCTGTTCCTTCCATCCATAGTTGTTGGAGAATAGTTTTCGCTGCTATCATTATGGGCGATAGCCATCCAGCCGGGTTGAAAAGTTTCACGACAGATAAGAGGATCTGTCGTTTCTTGGCAGTGTCTGAGGATAACGGAGGGTCAACTGAGTACGAAAATGTATCAGCGAGAGCATTCCATTTTATTCCGAGGGTTTTTGTAGAACTTACCTCTTGGAATTGGAGAAATTCTTCATCTAAAAGATCAGATTGGGGGATGTCTTTCAGCAGTGACTTGTTGTTTGCTGTGATCTTTTTTAACGGGAATCTGGCTGACTTGAGTACTTCTATAACTTGATGTATCGATTCGCCGGCTGAGTCTAGATTGTGTCCGCCTGAGAGGATGACGTATGTATCTCCTCTTAATATTTTTGATACATGGGGGTATGTCTCCTTAGAGAGCTCGGCTAGTTGGTGGAGTGTCCTTATTGCCAAGTATGGAGCGCAGTTGACACCGAATGTGACAGTTTTTGGTTTAAAGTCTTCTATCGGACTATTGCGGGTTCTACGGACTAGAACGCGTTGGAAGTCTTGGTTTTCCTTATGAACGTATATTTGGCGGTACATTTTTTCAATGTCGCCGTTAAATACATACTTATATAATCTCCATTTTATAATTATAATGAGCATTAAGTCATTTTGGAGAACGGGGCCCGTATGTAATACGTCGTTGAGTGAGAGACCGGAATGCGAGGTTTTTGAGGCTTTGAAAACTACACGGTCTTTAGTAGTTTTACTTCCAGGTTTAATCACCGCGTGATGGAGTAGGTAAAAGGAGAAATATTTACCGTCGCGTATGATTTCTCGTGAATAGGTTGGTTCCATGTGATCCAACGTTAGGTATTCCTCCAGGACGTCTGAATAGGTGTTCCGAAGTTCATCTTCCTTTTCGTTAGTTCGTTTCACGCTGAGGTATTGCTGCTGTGCGGCAGGTCTGGAGTGCCCGAGTGCAATGGAGTCCAGGAGTGCTGACTTGAATGACAGCTTTACTACATACCGACCATCTTCTCGTCGATGAGTGTTTTTTTTGTAGAGCGCTTCACAATATTCATCATCGTCTGTGTATGTGGAGGCCAGTGGTACCTCTTCTTGTTCCCAGAACATCCTGAGTAATTCTCCTAGTGATTCTGAAGGGGTTTCAACCACCTGAGTAGAGAATGATGAGATTTCTTCCACAACTGGTCCACTTAATATCCACCCAAATATTGTGTCTTGGGCTATTCAGCTGCCGCCTACATTATTGAGGCCTGGGGTGAATATTTTTGGGATTATATCGCTACCAATGACCATGTATATTCTAGCTGGTGTAAAGCAGTGGGGGTCTGCTAATGGTAGTGAGAGACATTCTGTTAAATCTACTTATTTTATTTTGAAGGATGGGAGAGTGTGAGTCAATTGAGGCAGTATTATCGCTTGAGCCGCGATTTTTACTCTTTGATTAGCTGAGAATATTGTAATAGAGCATATTCTATTCGAGTTTTGGACTGTGTTACCGCCCATGCCAAGAATTTGGTAGTTGGCTTTTACGGTGGGGAGACCAAGTTACTTTTGTATACAGGATGTTACAAAAGTTTTTTGAGAGCCTTGGTCAATGAGAGCTCTGATGTGAGTTACTTCTCCTTTGTGGAGAATGGGAATATTTGCTGTGGGAAGCAATGTCCTTTCTTTGTTACTCGAATAGTGGGATAGAGTTTTTGTTCTACCGCTTTCATTTGCCTTTGAGTTTTTTGATGCCTGTTTAGAGGTGTAGGGCTGTTCTTCCTCGACTGTCACTTGAGAAGTAGTGAAGTTTCTTTGAGGTTTTGGGGGGTAAGGCGTGTGGTTGTTCGCAGTGTAATGGAGGAGGGAGTGGTGACAGTCTTTGACGCACGTAATGTTGCTTTTGCAATCTTTCTCCAAATGCGAATACGCCAAGCATTTTGTGCAGTAGCTGATGTCTTTAATGTACTTGTTCCGATCTGAGACGGGTAGTTCTCGAAATTTGACGCACGTTGTCATCGAGTGGTTTGATTGGCATAGTTTACATGAAACTTGCCTTTTGTTTTGAGTATGGAACGATTGTATTTTGTTCCGATAATTGAATGTTGGGGGAGGTACCGCCGGTTTCCGTTGGGGGTAGCTGGGCTGACTGAGCTTCGGCTTATTGGGTCTGTATGTGCTGAGTCGCTCCACGACCTCGTACCGAGCTGTCAGAAATTGGTCCATTACTGACCATCGAGGTAACTCCTTCCTTGAGTTGAGTGATTGCTCCCAGAGCGCTAGTGTTTCATCAGGCAGTTATTTGGCTATCTACTACGATTCTTCTATTTTCGTAGCGTGCCTTGAGTGCATCCCATGCTAACGAGAAGTTGTGGCCACTAAGTGGGTAATTTTTAATTAGGAGTGCAGCTTTACCTCTGGTTTTCTGTCTCAAGTGGTATAGTTTCTGAACTTCGGATAATTGGGGGTGGTTGTTGTACACTACTGTTAACATATTCTTCATATCCTCCATAGAAGATTTCTGTGTCACATGCAGGTACCTTGAGAAAGCTGAGTGAGTCAGCTTTTGTTGGGGGGGGGGGCATCTTTGTGATGGGGCTGTTTGACCGGGAAGAATCCATGTTTTGTTGGATTTGGCCAAGTAGCTCACTTATTCGGATTTTCGTGAGCATTGCGTTGTCATTTGTGGTCTCGTAGGCCTCTGTGCATGCTGAGCGTGTCTTCTCATCTTCCACGTTGCTCGACTGTAGGTTTTGGTTGGCTGCCTCCACTAGTTCCATGTGCCTTTCCAGATGGTCCTTGAAAATTTTAAGGGCTGCTTCGGAGTGAGTCTCTTCACTAGTCTTCCACCATTTACCGCAGAATTTTTCCATTCTGGATAACTCATATAAAAATTTTTTATGCAACTGGGAGAATTCCTTTTCTTCCGCCTCGGATTTCGAGCGAGTTCGGTGTCCTGTAAGGGGGTGGAGGGATTGGGGTTTCTCCATTTTGTCCTCCATTGTGAGGTATTGATTTTATTAAATTTTAATATAAAATATTTATTTATATTTAGATATGTAGATGTATGTATATACGTTATTTTTAATTAATTTATTTAGTGGGTAGCTTTTATGTTGTGTACTGTACTGTCTAAGCGCGTCTGAACACAGCAATGTATAAATGTATACTGGGTTTTTATTATACCTTTTTTGTATGCTGGGTGCTTTGCTTAGCTTATACGAGTATTTACGTATGTATACTTATGTACATACGTATCTTTGCCCGCTTGCTATTGTAAATAGCGAAGAAGTGGAAATTGCCGGAATATGAAAAAAACACTTTATGTATATATGTGTATGTATGTATATGTACCACGGTTGGGTAGCGGTGACTTGCTATGAAGTGGTGACTTTGGGCAGTGTAATGTGTTTACACTGATCCGGTTCTGGCTCAGTTGGAATGAGTTTCGGGCCAGTTGGGGTGTATATACTGAGAATATATATATACGTGGGAGGATGTATGAGATCAGCAACTGGCTTGATTCTGGTCCTTTTCGAATGTGTTTTTGGACCAGTTGGTGTATATAAAGGAGGATTTTCATTTACCGACTTTTGGGACCCGCTATGTATATTATATATTGTGAGAATGAAATAGTTTAGCGGATTTTGTAATTTTGCGCAAAGGTAATAAAACTTTTTATTTTATTAATATTATTTTTTTGAGATCTCTATGTATATGTATGATGAGGAGGTATCATACACCGTTTGGCAAAATCCGTTAAACTTAATCCAATATGCAATCGAGTGAGAGAGTGGGACTTACTTTGGCGTCCGGACTTATTACAAGCCACTTATGAATGTTCTGGGGACAGGACGGGGGAGTGTTGTCTTCTATGTAGTGCTGGTGTTCCTGTGTTGCTGAAGTTTTGATTGTGTCTTCTGTGGCTTATGAACGTAAACGTGTGTATTTTTGTCACATGTATGTAATTGAATACGTGTATGTATGTATGTACATATATACCATCTATATATATAAAATATATAGTTTTCGTTTATATTTTTTCCACCACTTTTTATGTTCACCGGTTTAAATTTTTGGTTTTTTTTTGTTATGTTTTTTGTCACTGCATGTACATATGTATTTATATATGTATATATTTTTATGTTTGTTTTATATGTACATATATAAATATATATATATAATATATTTGTTCGTTATGTTGTAGCACAGAGCACTTTCAATATTCAATATTTCACTTTCAATATGTATGTACTTTTTGGTTCCACCTTTTTTTTTTTTTTTTTTTTTTGTTTTGGTCACAGCACTCACTTTTTCCAACGCCCGAGTTATGACAACACGACTTTTCGCTCGCTTTACGTTTTTCGCCAATCGCGTTGAATTTTGTTAAAATTTATTGATTTTAATTTTTAAAATAAATATCTTTTTTTTCACAGTTCGCTCCGATAAGCGGGTTTTGGCACCATGTATAAATCAGCTACTTGCTGTATTTATTAATTTTTTTCATATTTAATTAAAAAACTTTTGTTTTTTCTTCAAATATTATTCACAAAATTTATTTTTAGTTTCCTTTTATATTAATATTATTTTTTAGGGACACCACCGTCGAGTTCTTAACGAGCGAAAAATGATTATGATTATAAGTTACAATTACATACATGTTTATATACATTTTTGTTTTGCTTTCTCTTTTAGAGTAGTAACGGAAGTAGGGCTGCTGGTGAGTATTTTAATTGGGGTATAGGGTAAGTATAATTCAGTATTTAATTCTTATGTTGATAAATTTTGTACATTTAATTCTTAATTTAAAATTCGATGAGGTCTTCGCTCATGTCTTCTACAACAGCCTTGGCCAAAAGTATTAGGCACCACACTAAAATACAAGTATTCTCAAATGTGGCTATCAAAGTTACCACTTCTTTTTGTAAATGTCTTACATGGGTGTTTAACTGTTGATTAAACGAATAAATTGTGTAATATTAAAAGTCATAACACTCTGGGTAAGCTAAACCTAAAAATTGTCATTTTTAAGAAATTCATAAAATATTTTCGCATTTAAAATTTGAAAGTGAAAATGTAAATTACATTTAGTGAAAAGTTACCAATCTTATAAAAACAGTTCATATTTACCGAAATGCCTAAAAAAGTGAAATTAGTTACGCTGATAGAGTTAAAATTCAAGTTCTAAGTGAAGAAGGTAAGTCTCAGGTTGAGATTGCCAATTTGGTGGTATGTTCGCGGTGCGCGGTCCAATGTGCTATCAGGCGATTTGTGGAGACGAAATCCCACAATAATAAATCAAAAAGTGGAAGAAAGCGTCTCACCAGTAAACGAGAAGACCGAATACTTATACGCGAGTCTCTCAAGGATCGCAAAACATCTTCTTCTGCCCTTGCAGCTGCCCTTTCGGATGAATTTAGTAACCAGTTAGTGTTCGATCAGCCAGAAGAAGACTTCTGGAAACAGGTTTAAAAGGCTGTAAAGCCCGATAGAAGCCGTGGCTCTCAGAAAAGAATAGGAAAAATCGTTTGGAATGGCCGATACCAACATTTCACGGAAGAAGATTGGTCGAATTTTCTGTGGTCTGATGAATCAAACTTCGAGGTAAGCTTAGTTAAGATCGTCTTAAAGTATTAACAGCCATAGCTTCTTACCCTAGAGCAATTTTGAAGACATAATACAAATCATAGGAAAACATTGTTTTTTCTTTCCTACATATATTTGGAACACCTGGTGTGACTTTCGTGAGGCGACTGGTTGGGGAAGAATATTATCCAGATTGCGTGGTACCCACTGTTAAGCATGGAGGAGGCAGCATTATGATCTGGGGATGCATGGCTGCTGATGGTGTCGGCGAAATGTTCATTTGCCAGGGTTGCATGGACTGTCCAAAGTGTATAAATCTATTAGAAGCTGTTCTTCTGCCTTCATTAACGCGCATTTTCGGTGATACTAATTTAGACGGGGTTCAATTTCAGCAAGACAATGCTCCTTGTCACAAATCAGCGACTACGATGCGTTGGTTTAGAGATAACAACATTGTTTTGTTAGATTGGCCTGCACAGTCTCCAGATCTTAATCCCATTAAGCACATGTGTGCTATTTTAAAACCCAAGATTAAAGAACACAGTAAAACATCAAAAGCTGCCTTAAAGAATACCTTAATTAACAAGTGGTACGCTATAAGTGCGGACGAATGTGCAAAGCTTGTATGCAGCATGCCTGATAGAAGTGCTGCCGTTATTAAATCGAAGAGTGGACCTACTAAATATTAATGTTATTATCACTAATTCATTGTATTTTCACTGTTTTTCTAATAAAACTTCATTACTTCACTTGTTGAAACAAAAAATTCAGTAATTAGTGGGGTGCCTAATACTTTTGACCAATGCGGTATTTAATTTTTTTGGTAGTACATAAGCGTCGCTGTATTGATACAGTTTAGAAGGACATCATTTTTCTAAGTCTCCGTTGCAGGCTTCATTGAGCTTTCTGTGTCATCGCAGAACTTCTGCTTATTAATTCTTTTTCGTCAATATTTTTTATATGATTTTGTAGAAATCCTTAAAACGATATGAATAAATTAATCTAATACTTGTATATGAATTTTCAGATTTTACAACTTCAAATGAACGAGTATAAATATCATTACTTATTCACAAGTTTTGACATCGAATCTTTTGATTTAGAAGATTTTAAATATAATTTCGTGAATATCACCTCATTTCGTTTGGTAGATGTCGGCGATATAAACGTTCGTAACATCCTAAAGGGCATGGAAGACTACAATGGCGAGCACAACAATAATACAATTCATTACCGTAAGCTGCGAACAATAAAAGTGAGGCTATACAGTTGATAACTTTAATTAAGGTACAATATAATTTTATATCTCTATATTAGACAGAACCCGCCTTAGTATACGATTCCGTGCATATATTTGCGATTGGTTTAAAATCATTAGAACAATCGCTTACTTTGCATATTTCCAATGTGTCGTGTGAAAGTGAAAATCCGTGGGATGAGGGTTTGAGTTTGATAAACTACATAAACTCGGTAACTTTGCTTTAATGTTTATTTTTTCTCTTTTTGTAACCGATTCACAAGAAATAGGGAGTGTCATACATATGGATGGTAGATATGAGAATGGTGTTATCTATATTATTTTTAATTTTTTCGATATTCTCGTCAATGGCTAATTTTCTAATGAATTCACTTTATTTCCAAGTATTATTCAAAAAGGCGAATATACTTGTGAATTGTACTATGTATGTATATACTTACATACGTACATAATTGGCACTTTGTAACCGTTGGAGCGATTCTCGACAGAGCTTGCCCTTTAATTAGTATAGCAGGTCTTGATGTTTTTCAAAAAAAATGGAGGACCTGCCGTTTTTTCTAAGCTACCTCTGAGCGGCTGATTGATGTTTATGTTAGTTTCATGACAGAAATGTGCTCGGAGTGGTGGAATGGGGCGACTGCCCCAACACCAAATATTTTTTAATTGCAATGGAGTTCCGGTCATGCAAGATTTGTTTAGAACATCCACAGAATCCTTAAATGTGTATGCATAAATGCAGTTGAGTCGGTTACAAAAATTACAGCTATAGTAAGCAGTACCACATTAACTAATTATACGCTTAACTTTAAATTTAATATTAAAGGTGGAGTGGCGGGGTCTGTCGGGTCCCATACAATTTAAAGAAGGCCAACGTATACAATTTAAGCTGGATCTGGTAAAACTGAGACAACATTCTTTAGTTAAAGTGGGAGAGTGGTCTCCGCAAACTCGCCTCAACATAACTGAGCCTTCTCTGTTTTTTGATACCAATACAGTAAATGTTACACTAGTTGTCATCACAATATTGGTAAGTGCATGGATTAGTAGCAAATAACGACAGCATATCGATTTGCAATATATTGCCCATATAATATTGTTTATGTGAAAACTTTTTTTGTTCTTATAACTTTTTAAAAATATATTTAAAAAAAATATTTTTATTTTTCCGGGTAATGCTTCCGTAAATAGTTTGCAGGATTTATGAAATTTTTTTTCCAGGTTATTGTAGAATAATTTTTTGTTGCCATTCCCCAGAGTTTTTTGAAAAACTCAGCTCTTGAAAAAGAATCAAAGCAAAATACCATATCATCCTCCATTTAAAAGTATCTCGTAAAATCTTTTTGTCTTATCTGACAGACTTGTACTTTCTTTCAACAACTTTCACTGATTTTATTTTGATCTTTTGATTTTTATTTTCCACCTTCTGCTTATATATTGGCCAATCTTGCAACTCTCTAAAACATTTTCGAATGTGTCTAACACTACAAAGAGTGTTTACCATATGTTGAAGCAAACAACGAAAAAAGTTAGTTGACAATCTTATATAAATCATATAAAAATATAGCCGCGATAGGAAATATCGGGAAACGGGATTTAACTATGGGTATTAAAATCTTTATATTTATGACATAATTTCTCAGAGAATTCGTTGCAGACCAGTGTAAAAGGTGAAGAAACCACAGTTAAATCTATTGTAAATAATTGTTGTATATTGTATTGTATGTTGGGCATATTGTTATATATGTATCTAAACATTCCACTCTTTTCTTTATAAATTTCAAAATAGGAAACGCCTTATGTGATGATGCATTACGGTAAAAATTTCACAGGAAATGAGCGGTTTTATGGATTTTGCATTGACATACTCGAGTTAATTGCTCATGACATTGGGTTTGATTACATCCTTGATCTTGTACCAGACCGAAAATATGGTGCGCAAGACCCATTTTCAGGCGAATGGAATGGAATGGTGTCGCAGCTGATGAAATACGTAAGCGCAAATTTTTTCTTGAGCACAATAAATGCATATTGGTAATCATGTGTAACACTCAAAACAGTAACATTGACCATCATAAATATAAATTGTATTCCACCAATTCGATTAAATTGAGCTCATACAATGCAAAAGATATAGATAAATGTGCTCAAATCACTAATGGTACCAAGTTTTCCAAATTCGCAATTATAATGAACATTGTAAAGGGTGGTTAAATTTTCAAGGGCCGATGTTGATTTTGAATAAAACACAAACTATTTAGGAAATTATTGCAATTTTATTTTATTATGATATATTGGTATTACTCAATTATGTATGTAACAAAATATCGGCCAAATGATCGCCGCGACCTCGGCGGCACACCTCCATACGATGGTCCAAATTTTCGATGACGCTGAGGCATAATGCAGTTTCTATTCCGTTAATGTGCCAAATTATCTCATCCTTTAGCTCTTGAATTGTTGCTGGCTTATCGACGTACACCTTTTCTTTCAAATAACCCCAGAGAAAAAAGTCCAACGGTGTCAAATCACATGATCTTGAGGGCCAATTGACATCGCCATTACGTGAGATAACACGGCCATTGAATTTGTTGCGCAAAAGAGCCATTGTTTCGTTAGCTGTGTGGCAAGTGGCACCGTCCTGCTGAAACCACATATCGTCCACATCCATATCTTCCAATTGTGGCCATAAAAAGTTCGTTATCATCTCACGATAGCGAACACCATTCACAGTAGCTGCCTGACCGGCCTCATTTTGGAAAAAATACGGCCCGATGATGCCGCCAGCCCATAAACCGCACCAAACAGTCACTCTTTGTGGGTGCATTGGTTTTTCGACAATCACTCTTGGATTCTCATTCGCCCAAATGCGGCAATTCTGTTTATTGACGAATCCACTGAGGTGAAAATGTGCCACATCACTGAAGATGATTTTCTTCGAAAATTTTCATAATAAGTCTGGATAACTTTAACACGTTGTTGGATTGTGTATCTCTCCATGGTTCAAATTGAGTAAGTCTGAAATAGAGAAATGTCAAATTAAATTCGGAAAAAAACTTGGCGTTTAGGTGTGGTTCACATTCAACATCGGCCCTTACAATTAAACCACCCTTTAGTTGCCAGCAGAACAAGAAACACTCAGGGTACTTGATGCAATTTAACGTTGGAATTTTACTAAAGCCAATGGACCATTAGACATATCAACGCCAACGCTCTAACTTTCTGTAAAATTCTGTTCCACATTTACAACTCGGCGGCAGAGACATGTGTCCTTTCTACCACAAACGGACTTCCCGAACGTATTAATATGTCACTCGATCCCCATTCATAATTATCGAATTACCATCCATCTTGCAGCAATTCCACATTCAATCCCATTTTCAACATGTATCGCCACTAAGTCGATAGTAAGGCCCACCCTTACTAAAGACGGTAAGGCGCATTTGAGCCCAAACTACTAATATCACATTTTGCACTGATAACAGCCGCTTCCTACCAACAGTCGTTACAACTGATTAGTACCATACAGTGGAATCATGAGTAGCGCTAACCACGAACAGACCCCAATATAAGCCATAAAATGCGGTACATTTATCCTATATCACTCATCCTTTGTCATACAAACGCACAAAGTGTGGCGCACAATGCATTCTTTCATTCATAGTTAGCCCCAGACGTTTGATTTCTGTCACATCCTGATACCGGCACCATTCTTACGAACAACAGGTGGGTGAATCAGAAACAGATTCCTTTTACTTATTTTTTCCCACAGAGATGTAAACGCCATTAACATTAACACACTTATTCCCAGTACGTAGGATACCTGGTCAACATAAGTGTTCGTCTATGGTGCGCTGTTATTGCGCCTTCGCCTCTGATGCTCGCTCCATCGTAAATGCTGCGTTATATCAGCTGCAGTACTACTAACTGCAATCCAGTCGTTTTAACTTTACAGTATGGATATTACTAGCCTTTCCGGCGTTAAACTGATGCCTACAGCCTCGTTCAGCCTTCGCCCCTGTCCCGCAAAGCGCAGGAATACAAATATTGCGTGCTTAGGATCTTCTATAAATACCCCATCACAAACTTCGCAGTATGTATGGTCAAAGCATCCAAAACCACTGGGAAGTCGGGTTAAATGGAAGTATACTTGTCCGTGCTTCCGCCTACCCTTTGAAAGGAGACTTTTGGCGCTTTTGATATAGCTACTCGTTTCATCTTGTCTATGTTTTAATATCTGTATTTTCTCCCTCGCAGGGATGTCGGGAGGGAATATCTCAGCAACAACTAAGGCTGCTTGCGCTGATATAATGCGGAAAGCAGCGCAGACACGAAGTGTGCACCGGAGGTAAGCGCACCAGTGTTTATTTAGATAAGTGAGCCGTACAAGAAGAAATACGGCTTATGCTGGGTAAGCAATAAAACAAACAGAAGCGCTATTTGGTATTACAATGTGAACAGTGGTCTTCTCTCTAGAAATCCAGAAAGAAGAACTTAAGGCGTTAAGGATAAAAGTCAAGAAGACGTTTTACGGACATTCGCGAAACCTTTCAGGAGGAGAATCGGATACATCGGCTATGCTTGCTGCAAAGTGTCGGTGCCAGGATTGCTACGCAGCATACCTGACGTGCGCGGCATTGATGGGTGAACCCATCCACAACCTAACATTTGTGCAGCAGAGCTCGTCAACGGTGAATCCTCCAGTTCGAGAACCTGAATCGGTCCCACATTCGAGTATTAATCTCCCCCCTTGCGACACCGAAATATTTTTCGGTGACTATATGGCATGGCCATCTTTTCGGGATGTATTTACCGCTATATACATACATAATTTCCTTTTGACTCCAATTGAAAAATTATACCATCTCAATCAGAAGACTCGAGAAGAAGCCAAGAATATCGTCAAGAAATCCCCATTAACTAATGATGGTTTTGCAACAGCGTGGCAAAACTTATCCGACCGCTACGAAAATAAGAGAGTAATGGTAAATAGTCAATTAAAGTCGTTATTCAACTTACCCACAGTGACAGTAGAGCGCGGTGCGGAAATTAAAAACTTGCAACGAGCAGTAAATAATTGCATCTCAGTTCTTCAGATGTATGGAATTGAGATCCGCAATTGGGATGCTATTTTTGTATTCTTAGTTTCTAGTAGGCTTCCGGATACCACCTTAGCACTTTGGGAACAAGGAATAGTGGACAAGGCCGAAATTCCAGACTTTAGAAACTGTATCAGATATTCAAAGTACGCGAGTATCTAAAGGAGGACAAAATAGGGCTCATGTAACACCATATGGGAAAAAGTTATCTAGTCACTATACTCAATTTTCCCAGCCTGTTTGTAGGTAGATTATGCCAAGACTCATCGCATGCGCTAAAGGCCTGTCCAAAATTTTTAGCAATGAAGGTGGATGACCGGACTAAGGTTGTAAGGAAGTACAACTTGTGCATGAACTGCCTAGCACATTCGCATATTGCACGCGATTGCAAGAGTTACTTTACCTGTTTCGGTTGTCACCAGCGGCATCATTCATTACTACATAGGACACCGACAGGAAAGAAATCATCGACCACAACCAGTCGTTCTCAACCCGGTAACAGTGGGGATAAGGGTACACAATCTCCAACAACTTCCGGCAACATTCAGGCACTGTTCACAACAAATGCTAAAAACATTATCTTGGGCACTGTGATGGTACATAAATGCTACAACGGAGTGAATTACGAAGCAACGGCACTTTTGGATTCGAGCTCAGAGAGCACATTCATCACAAAGCGGCTGCAAAGGCGCATTAAACTACCAACTCAACCTGTGGACTTTCAGATAAGTGGCATCAACGCAACGACACCAGCTAACGTACGAGGAGCCGTACGTTTGGTTAGAGGTTCTCCTGTTAACCCCGAGATTAGAATTGAGGCAAGAGGCCTGATACTCCTCCAATTCACAGGGAACCTTCCCCAGCTTACAGTAGACCAAGTTGACTTGAATCTACTGCCCCCGATCAATTTAGCCGATGTCAACTTTTATAAAAGTCAGCAGGTTGATTTGGTGATTGGTGCAGACCTGTACCCAGCGATAATGTTGGGAAATATTCAAAGGAATATTTGGGCTCTCTCCTCGCGCAGGAGACAGTTTTTGGATGGATCCTGACAGGACCAGCCCCGAAATCCCCTAACAAATGGCAAAAATCATATATTTTCTGGCATAGTGAAATAACGAGCTCAGATCTCTCTAGATTTTGGGAGCTCGAAAAAGTTCCAAGCAAGAAACCGATTACACCTGAGGAAGTATTCTGTGAACAGCTCTATACAAGTACGACAACGAAGGAAAATAATGGAAGATATGTAGTAGCATTACCATTTAAGCAGGACTTCCCAGAGGATGTTAATCTTGGATATTCTCGAAACAGCGCAGTGCAGCAATTCCTCCGCAGCGAAGCATCATCGGCACGAAGGCCAGAGCTGAAGGCGGAATATCACCGTGTGTTGCGAGAATATATATCGCTCGGTCACATGAAGCCAGTGGCTAGCCACATCGAAGGTAGTACAGGAGGTTATTACCTACCACATCATGCAGTCATCAAACCTGACAGCACCACTACAAAGGTCCGCATCGAGATCATCCTCAAATGGTGTAAGTTTAAATGATGTGCTTTACGCAGGTCCTGTGTTGCAAGCCGATCTTATCGCGCTGTTACTAAAGTGGCGTTTTTTCAAATATATTTTTAATGCAGACATCGAGAAGATATACCGACAGATTCTATTACAGGCGGCTGACACGAAGTTCCACAGGATTATTTTCAGAGAGTCAGATGAGAAGGAACTCATGGATTACGAACTCCAAACCGTAACCTTACTTCAACTGGCGGAAGATGTTAGTTTGAAATACCCACTAGCCTCAAGAGTCTTGAAGCAGCACATGTATGTCGACGATGTCCTGGCTGGAGCCCATGATTGTGAAACAGCCATTCGCACTAGGAACGAGCTTTTGGAAGCCTTAAAGGGAGCTGGTTTCCCCTTGCGGAAATGGACTTCAAAGAGGAAATTTTGGCTGACTTACTCAAGGATCACTTATTGAAGGAGGATATTTTAGAAATTGACGACTTGAGTGAAGCAAGAATGTTAGGCATTCGATGGAATGCCGCCCATAGTTTCCATTTCAACGTTCAGGACATGGAGATAAAATCAAGTTACACGAAGCGTGAAGTGCTATCCTGTGTTGCGAAATTGTTCGACCCGGCCGGCTGGTTGCGTCCCATCGTGGTGGCAAAAATACTAATGCAGGATATATGGCTCACCAAGATTGACTGGGATAACAGTTTACCAAGAAGAATTTACTTACGGTGGGAGAATTTCCTCAAAATCTAATCGCACATCTCGGAAATTAGAATTCCAAAGTGGATTAGTTTCACACCTTGGAATGAAATTGAGTTTCATGGTTTCTGTGATGCCTCCGAAAAGGCATATGCAGCAGCTCTATATGTGAGAGTACGTGATCGCACACTAGATAGAGCTCACGAGATACACCTATTAGTAGGTAAAACCAAAGTAGCACCAGTGAAAACAATTTCTCTACCGCGTTTAGAGTTATGTGGTGCGCTACTACTAGCCGAATTAATTAATGCCTTACTCCCACAGCTCGACGTTGCACAGCCAGTTGTTTATAAATGGACGGATTCTACTATCGTTCTGTCATGACTGCGGGAGCTCCCTTGCAGCTGAACTACCTTTGTAGCAAACTGTGTGGCAAAAATCGAAGAACTCGTTGGAGTCACTGGATGGAATCATGTGGATTCCATTGACAATCCTGCCGATCTGTGTAGTCGATTCGCATCTCCTCAGGAACTAGCTGAGAGCGACATCCGGTGGAACGGCCCGGCTTGGTTGAAACGACATCCGTATGAATGGCCACAAAGAGATGACATAATGGATACAGAATTGGAGCAAAAGATTGTGAGATCTCATACAGCGCGAATTCGATACACAGAAGACATTTTTCGCGCGCGTTAAGGGTAGTTTGCAGGATTTTTCAATTTTACCGCAAAATTCACCCAGTACTTAAGCTGACAGCCCCAGACAACAATTCGGATATATCTTCAAAGGCAATTAAAGAAGCAAAATTACGGTTAATTCTTCTGACGCAAAGCGGTGTTATCATGAGGAATACATCGCACTTGCAGCATCAAAGCCAGTTAGCTCCAAAAGCTCCATCAGCACTCTCAAACCCTTCCTAGACAGGAATGGAATCATGAGAGTGGTGGTAGACTTGCCATAGCATCACTGGCCTACAATGAACGCTATCCCATCATTTTACCTTACGATTTCCAATTTTCTCGCCTCCTTGTCAAGTTTTCACAGTTGATTTCACTATATGGTGGAAATCAGCTGATGCTGAGACTAGTGAGGTCAGAATATTTGATCGTTAGGATAAAAGGTCTGATCAAAACTGTTATCAATAATTGCAAGGTTTGTCGTATTTTCAGAAAGAGAACAAGGAGGAGGAGAGCAACTGATGGCAGTGCTACCTCCCGAACGAACAACCTTGTCTAGGCCATTTAGCAATGCCGCCGTAGACTCCACAGGACCGCTCGACATTAAGAACTACACTGGTCGAGCATGTTTGATTACAAAAGGATATGTCGGCGTATTTGTGTGCTTTGCAACAAAGGCAATAAACCTGAAGGCCACCAGCGATCTGTCGGCCACCACATTTCTTGCAGCATTCTCAAGATTTGTGGCCAGACGTGGCTGTCCTCGCAACATGTAGAGTAAAACTCTAAAGCAGGAATTTAAACAGTTTTTGTCAGAAGCCTTCCGACTTGCCAATCAGTCATATGCTCATCAAGAGATAAGTTGGCACTTCATACCTCCCGGAGCACCTCATATAGGAGGGCTGTGGGAGGCGGGGTGAAGAGCTTCAAAATCCATTTCAGGAAAGTAGCAAATGCGATGCGATTTACGATGGAAGAATTCGCCACATTACTCGCCAAAATTGAAGCAAGTTTGAACTCGAGACCAATGGAAACCCGATGTCGATCATCAACCGCTGGCAAAAACTGAAGGCACTCCATCAAGGATTCTGCCTACGATGGAAAGCAGAATATCTCAAGGAGTTACATAAGAGAGTCAAATGGCAGCACCCTCAACGAAATATTGAAGTCGACGATTTTGTGGTAGTAAAAGAGAATAACCTTCCCCCAAACGGGTGGCGACTTGGCAGAGTGGTTAGGGTTTTTTAGGACCATATCACCGCGTCCGAGTAGTGGAAACACCTATTACACGGAGTATAATAACAAGACCAATCATTAAATTAGTCACTAAATGGTTCGAGTCAACCACATCAACACCCCGAAGGACCAACACCGTTGTCCAGTCTGCAAGAACAACCATCTACTTCTATTTTACAGACAGATGCGCCGGATGGAATCCACGGAGAGACTCCGAACTGTCCTCCTTTATCGTCACTGTGCCAACTGCCTGTCGCAACATCACATGGCCAGCAGATGTCCGTCGACAAGCACATGTGACCGATGCCACGAACGGCACCACAGTCTCCTTCACCTGCGGGAAATGGAGCAAGACGTGCCTTACAGCTAGGGCGCGGTAGACGGTCGGCACAAGAGACAACACGGTCCACACCGAGATCAGTTTGCAATTCTGCTACTCCATAGGCTTGCATATTTCAGCTGGCCGAAATCATGAATCAATACACAAAGAGTTCTGAGTATTGATTTACTTTATTCAATTTCTTACGGTCTATTTATACTAAATTTTTGTCACAATTCATTTCCGCGATTTCCATATGTTTGCTGACATTGCATTTGAAGTGGACGTTGAAGTGGTGTAATAAGACTCTTTCTTTTATTGCTTAGCTCTGCTTTTGTGATAGCAGCAGCGTAGAGTTATTGGCCTGATTCTTTGTTTATGTCATTATGTCATTTCATTGTTTTGTTTACATAGTATTTTGATACTAAGTATGTATGTACATATATGACTAAGGCCACTACATTTCATTTTACCATACGTTTACACCATTTCTTTAACAATATCTTTGTAGTTATCCGCCTTTTTATTTCGCAAAAAAAATTTACGACATCAATGAAACCATCCCATGCACGGTTTTCAGCAAGATTCAATAAACTCCTATAAACATCTTTTTGAATTAGTGTCTTTGTTTGTGAACCATCGAATACAAGAAAATAAAAATAAATATAATTAAAAAATAAATTAGAAACATTAAATTTTTATTATCTGTTTAAATTTTGGCGTCAATTACATTAGGAAAGCCCGTTTTTTAATAAATACTTGAAAACTTCATTTTCATGATCCAATGCACAAATGAAACTTCTAATTAATCCTAATTTGATAGGTAATAACTTTGTTGGACACCACCAAAGGAATGTGATCGATACTGAATTGACCAAGTTTGATGTATACACGTGCATCCCGTTTATGATTAGTATAATGTAGATGTGTTTTACGCCTCTCCCAAACACATAAAAAACATTGGCAACTTGAAAAAGCTTTTCTTACACCAGTTAACATTCCAAAAACTTTGAGATCATAACAAATCACCTGCTTATTGATTACAATTAATTAACTCAAAAATTAATTTCATATTTTCATTATTTTCTGACGTATTTCTTGACTATACGATTGGAACTGATGGATGTTTGTTTCCATTGTTCAAAAACTTTAGGCTTTCCACCGACGAATCGATGAACGGTCATTTCAAATAAGTCGTTGTGCCATTTTTTTCAAAAATTTATCAACATTTTTGCAGTAACAAATTTTTTTTGTTTTATCTTCATATAAAAATGTGAATCAACAACCTCACTTATTTCTTTTGTCATACGTGAATCACGAGTTAAGTCATTAACATTTTTTTGTGTAATAGAATGAGATACTTTGTATGCTAATTCACTTGTCGTTGGCACAATCATATTCAAATAAATATTACTTTCTATTTCAAATATTTCTTCAGAAGGAGCCGTTAGATTTTCTTCAAAACGTTTTTTAGCAAAAATTATGGAATCGACATCAGCATATTAAATTTTATTACCCACATTGTATTGAAAACAAACTGTATTTGGATATGATAAAAAAACTAACAAGCATCAGGTGAACGTTTTGTACGTGGTAGCCGAATATATGGTTGAACGTATTTTAAATGATGTTTTGATTTATGACCTGCCCATTCTACCAAACCACGATAACAATAATCACAAGCAACTTCTTTAACACATAAATTTGGAACGTATGCAAACAAAGTATCATATCCAGTAACAAAACTAAGAGTTATATTACGAAACTTTTTAATAGGACAATTCATTTTATTTTATTTTAATGCCATTTTATTTTGTATATTTATATTTTTATTTAAAAACGCTTTATTACTATTGTTTCCCACCAAATATCAATGTGTAATGTCAAAGAAAAAAATTGCAGCTAAAGTACAGTTCACATAAAAAATAAGAATAATGAATGTGTTGGGTTCACTTCACTTTGATAATATATTTTTATTTTACTATTGCAATTAAGTTTTTTAATTACATTTTTAGGGGACTCTATATTGTTAAGTTATTTGCTCTAAGCTACAGGGCGCCGTCGTGCAATGAAGGGCAGTGGGCCAAACAGTGTGGTTCACAGAAAAATATTATTAAAAATACGTAGTAAATATTAGTTTGAAATTCCTTATTTCTTTGTTTTAAGCATATTTTCATATTCTGTTAACATTTCTCATATGTACCAACCACTGTCGTTGTGTAATTAATTCCGATATTCAGAGGGAAGCAACAGAGTTGCGATTTTGCTTTTGATAACTTTAAAGAAATTAATTTTTTGTAAGAGTTCGTAAGTTCCAGTCGAATACAAGAAAATTTTAAAAAATATTTCGAAGATTATTATGCTTCGGGACTAAAAAAGTATACGAGCACATTAACAAACTGAAAACTATCGCTTTATAAAGTGTTTGTCAGAATGAACAAAGCAAAGTAAAAGAAGTGAATAAAGCGATATTTTCCGGCGCATACCGCTCTGCAAAAAAAGTATGCGGTCTATACTGGAAGCATTTACTAATGGGCCACGTGCAGAACTTCACGCAAATGAAGAAAGCTTTTGACTGTCATTCACTTGGGAGTGACAGAAACGATTATTTTACATATGGTTCAAGCTGCTAAAGTGAAAAGGTGAATTCCCATAGGGTTTTGCGTAGGATTTGGGACTCACCTCTTGAAAAAATCCACTCTAATGAAAAAAAAGAATCTTCGGACGAGAAATCCTTCCTTTGATGACGACCCCGCAAATATTTTAGGGATCACGATTCTAGGGCATGCACCTTGAATGTGCTTATGTCCTTATAAGATGAAAGGCTGCCAAGAAATGCAATGGACGGGTCTTTGCAAAATTTATTACAGCGGTCATATAAAGGAGCGCAAATTTGGTGTTGGATATTAGTGCGAGAGAGACCCCGTCGACGAGTGCTGGCATACAATACGGAGGATGAACATCTAGCCACAACTCGCAATAAAGCAAAATTTGTTAACATGCCGCTAATTTGCACCCACGCCCTTATGGAAGAGCAGGAGGATGTCACCAACGGTTTCTAAAACTGCGCCAGGGTGAGCAAAGAAGATATTTATTTTTTGCACAACAGCCGGGAAATTCAGCCATGACGAAATATCTCCAAAAAGACGGAAATATGGTTGTCTCTTCTTCCAGATTACCGCACAAGCTGCTGGCTGTCGCGGACCGAAAATCGCAAAATCGAATCGATCATGTTGTGATTGACGGAAGACATGTCTTCTTTGTTCAGTTCAGACGATAAAACAAAGAGGCCGAAATGCGTGAGTATAAAAAGCCTGAGAAGCTGGCCGACAAAGGAAGCGCTCGAGAATTTTATGAAAAGATTCGGCGACTAGCCGAAGGTTTCAACACCGGAGCATATTCTTATAGGAATCAATGTGGACATCTGGTAATTGATGTTCAGAGCATACTTACATGTATGGAGGAAACACTTCTCCTGCCTGATGAATGGTAGTGAAAATGAAGAACAGGACATGGCGAACTCGAAATGATGGTAAAGACGTTCCACTACCTGACGAAGTTCGAATAGCAATTGCTCGCTTAAAAAACTACAAAGCGGCTGGAGGTGATAGCCTACCGACAGAGCTATTCAAACATGGCTGTGAAGAGCTGGCAAGGTGCATGCATCAGCTAATTTGCAGAATATGCCCGACGACGAATGCAAGGCAGACGTTTGGGGTTTAAGTGTGCCCTGCCCAAGCAATAAAAAGGAGACCCCACAATCTGCGCCAATTACCGTGGGATAAGCCCCCTTATTATCGCATATAAGGTCCTCTCCAGAGTTTGGTGTGAAAGACTAAAGCCAACCGTCCACAAACTGGTTGGGCCTTATGGCTTTTGACCTGGTAAATAAACCATTGACCAGATATTAACCATACGCCAAATATGGGATAAGACCCGTGAAAGAAGAATCGATACACTTCTCCTTTCCATTGTCCAATTGGACAATATAGTATATGTATGTATATTGTTCACCGTAGATATTCCTACAAGTGAGAAAGTAATCGCGCCAACTTTTGGCGCTTTGTAACCGCTGAAGCGATTTTCGCCCGAGCAACTCCTCCAATTTGTGGTTTTGCGTCTTGATGTTTTTTCAACAAATGGAGAGGCCTACAGTTTATATTAAGCCGCCTACGAATGTTTGCTGATTTTTTTATGAGGAGTTTTATTTCATGCCGACCGCAATTAGAAAATTTAACTTAATTTTGTATTTTAGATTAGTTTTCTATAACTTTTTTGGATGTTAGTAAGTATTAGTTAAAAAAAGCGTCGTCGTCTGGATGAAGAAGAACCTTTGTGTGACTTTTTGGAATTTTTCAATTCAAATTGCATATAAATTATTGGTTTTAAAATGACAATGAGCACCAAGTTTTTAGAAGCCGATAAAATTGCTAATTTTCTTGAGTTAAGCAATGAATTTGATGACTTCAGTGAAGTTGAAAATGATGGAAAAAGTGATGTAGAAAATAAATTGGAGAATAATTATTCTACAGAAAGCTGTTCAGATGAGGATCATATTCCGCTTAATATTTTAAACAAAAAAACCCGTATAATAGGTTTTACAAAAACTATCATTCGCGGAAAAAACGTCATAAATGGTCAACTAAAAAGGCCCACTGGTCAAAATATTGTATATCAAATCCGAGCACCAACTCGTCCATGCAAACACATTGTTGAACGATTGGATATTTTGAAGCTATTTCTTAGTAATGAGATAATAAATGAAATTGTTCAATGGACCAATGTAGAAATTCTCATCCGCAGTGAGTCTGGGCAAATCGAAACAAACTTAGAAGACGTGCTAGCTTTGATCGATATATTTACGTTGACAGCTACGTTGAAGGACAATCACCTATATTCCAATGAACATTTTAATTCCTCTTATGCTGGACCAAAGTATCTATCGACAATGTCTCAAAAAAGTTATACACCTGGACCATACTGGACTATTGATGATCAGTTATTGGGTTTCAGAGGAAGGTGCAGCTTTAAAATGTACTGGTACTTGCCCAACACGCCTGCAAAGTATTGCAGGGTCGTCAAAGCAGCTATGATAATGAACTTACCCTTCTTTCGTATTAGCCAAAAAATTCAAAATTATTATATAAAAATGAGAAGCGAACAATTCTTATATGATTGAATTCTACAATGCAACCAAATGCGGTGTTGATACACTTGACCAATTATGTAGCACTATGAGCTCCTTTCGAAAAAAATCGGTGGCTAATGTGTCTCTTTTATGGAATTTTAAATATAACGTTCATAAGTGCATATGTTATACGAGTATATGTTCATAATAAATTTGCTTTGGGATAAAAGGCACTGAATCGCAATAATTTTATGAAAAGTTTACACGAATGACTTGCTAAAAAAATTTAAAAAAGAGACTCAAAATTAATACTTTAAAACCCTCCACACGTGAAAATGTGGAGTCAATGTTGACCGATAATATTAGCCTTCCGAATGACAGGACGCAAAGCTAACCACACGGCTACCGCGGCCGCCGATACTTCTATTCTAAGTCGACATAAATGCCCCATTACAGCCATAAAAGTCTTAGAGCAGCACCTTAAAGTAATTGAAGAATGGACAGCAAAATGGCGCAAAAAAGTTAATGAAAATAAGTGCAAGCACTTCACTTTTACATTAAGGCCAAACACGTTTTCTTTCGTCAAGCTCAGCAAATTACCTACCCCACAAGCTAACAAAATCACATACCTTGACATTCACTTGGATAGACTATTAACATGGAAGCTTCACATTTGCGCCAAAAAAGCGCATCCGAAGCTTAAATTTTCCAGTTTGCATTGGCATTGGATTAAGAAATCTGGGCTCAGCCTTGAAAACAAAGTTCTTCTCTATAATGATGAACATGTTGTTGTATGGAATCCAACTATGAACAAATGTAGATATAATAAAGGGTGGTTAAATTTTCAAGGGCCGATGTTGATTTTGAATAAAACACAAACTATTTAGGAAATTATTGAAATTTTATTTTATTATGATATATTGGTATTACTCAATTATGTATGTAACAAAATATCGGCCAAATGAGCGCCGCGACCTCGGCGGCACACCTCCATACGATGGTCCAAATTTTCGATGACGCTGAGGCATAATGGAGTTTCTATGCCGTTAATGTGCCGAATTATCTCATCCTTTAGCTCTTGAATTGTTGCTGGCTTATCGACGTACACCTTTTCTTTCAAATAACCCCAGAGAAAAAAGTCTAACGGTGTCAAATCACATGATCTTGGGGGCCAATTGACATCGCCATTACGTGAGATAACACGGCCATTGAATTTGTTGCGCAAAAGAGCCATTGTTTCGTTAGCTGTGTGGCAAGTGGCACCGTCCTGCTGAAACCACATATCGTCCACATCTATATCTTTCAATTTTGGCCATAAAAAATTCGTTATCATCTCACGATAGCGAACACCATTCACAGTAACTGCCTGACCGGCATCATTTTGGAAAAAATACGGCCCGATAATGCCGCCAGCCCATAAACAGCACCAAACAGTCACTCTTTGTGGATGCATTGGTTTTTCGACAATCACTCTTGGATTCTCATTCGCCCAAATGCGGCAATTCTGTTTATTGACGAATCCACTGAGGTGAAAATGTGCCTCATCACTGAAGATGATTTTCTTCGAAAATTTTCATAATAAGTCTGGATAACTTTAACACGTTGTTGGATTGTGTATCTCTCCATGGTTCAAATTGAGTAAGTCTGAAATAGAGAAATGTCAAATTAAATTCGGAAAAAAACTTGGCGTTTAGGTGTGGTTCACATTCAACATCGGCCCTTACAATTTAACCACCCTTTACAAAGATTCCAGTGGAAAACAAAGAGTTAAATAACAGGCGCACCATGCGTAATGAAAATATCCATAGAGTTCTAAATATAAGCACTATCAAAGAAGAGATTTATGTCGTTACAAAAAAATGCATAGCAAAACTGTACAATCATTCGAACCTTTTGGCCTTGGTCTCAGCAACAAGTCAAACGCGCCTGAAGAGAAGTGACTTACTATCTTTGTAAAGAGCAACACTGAACCAGCAGCCCATTCCTAGTCAATGGGTTAGTATATTTTAAATTAGTTTTTAAGATATGATAACTCATTGTGAGGCCTCCGATCGATTAATCGATTCGACAGCACAGTAAGGAAATGATTCTACGCCGCTATGTCTGAGTTTGATATCCCTGCGAAACTTATACGGCTATGTGAACTGACACTGGACAACACCAGAAGCGCGGTCCGAATTAAGAAAGACCTCTCCTAGGTTTCAGACAGGGTAACTCGTTATTGTGTGATTTCCTCAATTTGATACCGGCAATAATAAGAGCTGCACAGCTACTAGATAAGGCACAATCTTTTACAATAGTTTAAAACTACTGTCGTATGCCGATGACATTGATATTATAGGTTATAGCAACTGCGATGTTAGTTATGCCATCTTCGAATTTTACAAAGAAGCGAAGCGAATGGGTGTAATGGGATGAATTCAAGCTTCTCGGTATGCTGTTACAGTTGCGAGGTTGTACTCAATTCCTACTCTAGCGTGCACGTCGCGAACCCTAGAAACGGGAGCAACCCTTGGGCAAGATGCGGTAACCAACCCGTGTGGAGCCTTGGGTCACGACTAATTAGAGAGGAAGCTTCAGTGGAGCCACTCCGACCTATTCGGTGTGAGGGTCCGCTGAAGTTTAACTGCAGCGTCTGTTCACCTGAGGTGCGGCTGCGAGCGGCCGTCGGTCTTGAAGGAAGCTGCTCGCTATATAAATGTGTAAAAACTTTAAACTTACTCGCCTAGCGAGGTTGTGCGCTGGGTTGGAACCCGCCACGTAGAAACCAGCTCCATTGAAAAAATGAATAACGCCTCGGATGAGATATCCCCTTTGTGTTGACGATACGCAAACAAATTAAGGATCACGATTTGAGGGCATGCACCTGGAATGTCCGGTCCATTAAGTGGGAAGGTGCCGCTGCCCAGTTGGTTGATGTTCTCGTAAGAGTAAAAGCTGACATCACTGCTTTCCGTCGTCCGTACTGTCATTCACCCCGGTGGATGAGCGTCTCGCCACAACCCGCATCAAAACGAAATTTTTTAACATCTCCTAAATTTGCACCCACGCCTCGATGGAAGAGAAGGACGATTTGGCATTTTACGAGCGCCTGGAGCATACTTATAAGCGCTGCCCCCGACACGATGTGAAAATCGTGCTTGGCGATTTTAAAGCCACAGTGGGCAAAAAAGATACAACTGTCGGAAAATTCTGCCTCCACAACGAAACATCTCCCAATGGATTGAAGCTGACAGACTTCGCTGGGACAGGAAATATAGTTGTCCAAATTACTAGATTCCAGCACAAAAAACACATCAAGCCACTTGGCTGTCTCCTGATCAAAAAACACAAAACCAGATCGATCATATAGACGGAAGACATGTCTCCAGTGTTCTTGACGTACGTACACTCCGAGGACCCAACATCGACTCGGACCACTATTTTGTTGCAGCGAAGATACGCTTGCGCCTCTGTTTATCGAAGAACGCTCGTCAACAAGCACAAGGAAAGTTCGACGTCGAAAAGCTGTAATCACAACAGACTGCCGAGCGGTTTTCTACCCGACTTGCACTCGTGCTCTCTGAGAACACTCATCAGCAACTCGGTATACGGAACTGTGGGACGGAATTTCAAGCAACCTACGTATAGCTGCAAACGAAACTATTGGATTTCGTAAAGGTCGCAAAAACAGCTGGTGCGATGAGGACGGCCGTGTCGCAGCGGAGAGAAAATAGACTGCCTACCTCGCAACGTTGCGATCAACCACAACACGTGCGGGATGGAATAGATACCGAGAGCTGAAGAGGAAGCAAGTCGTATTAGCCGAAAAAAAAGAAGAGCTTGAGAAGCTGGCTGACAAGGGTAATGCTTGAAACTTCTATAAGAAGATACGACGATTTACGGAAGGTTTCAAGACCGGAGTAGACTCCTGTAGGACACAAAGAGGTGATCTAGCCACTGATGCCCAGAGCATATTGAATTTATGGAGGGAACACTTCCCAGCCTACTAAATGGTAGTGAAAACGGAGTATCCGGAGATGGTGAGCTTGAAATCCCAATCGATATTTGTACCTGAGTTGAGCGCCCAGTCAGACAGATCATTAAGAATCAAGGCTGCATCATAACGAGAAATTTTACGTTGACCGAAAAATGTACATAGTTTTGCTTGAAACATTTAGAAATATTTACGTTAGAGCAGTCCAATCCAAATAAAGTTGTTTCCGTTTTTACCCGGACCGAAAAGCTCTCATTAATGTTAAATCGTTAAATCGTTAAATTGAAGTGTGATGTTAAATCATATCAGACAGCTGTCTTAAAATTGACGTTAGCGATGAGTTTTTTACGGTTTCATCGTAAGGGATTTCATTTGGTTTTGATAATATGGCGCTGAAACAAAACGATTTCATTCCGTTAAGTTAATTTTTCTTATTAGCGAAACGGAATACGTAGATGGTGTGCTTATATATACTTTCGTTGCGTTTGTAGAGCATCACTGCTAAAAAAAATTTGAGCAAATAAGATCTTGATTTCATTTAAATTATTATTTTAGGAAAGCATTATCACAAGCAGAATGTTTGATCGTATATTTTTTAAATATGTTGTTGATTACTTCAAAAGCTATGAAGGATATAATGGAAATTAGGAAGCCTTTTGAAATGCGGTATAACAAGTAAGGAAGGTTAGGGTATTAGAATACGCGTTATTAATTGTTATTTGAAACTTCTAGTAGATAGTACGTTTTTAAAATTGTTAAAGATTCTTTTTTCCGACATTCGATTTTTTAATTGTCGTAAATCAACGTGTATGGATATTCCGTCGATAGCTTCTTCTAAATCGAACTCCAGAATAGAGATATGATTTCAACTTAAATTGCTGTTGTCATGAAATGTTCGAAATGTGTCACGGTAGTTGTTATTGTTGTTGTAGCGGTTCGCTAACCCCGCTTAGGGCAGGCATAATCAGTCCAAGTCGCCGAGGTCATCTAACGGAAGGTCCAGGAAACGTGCTGTTTCGACAGGGTTGGACCAAAGGGAGAGGGGGGTTAGATGGGTAGGTTTAAGGGGGCATGTGAAGAGGTGGTTAGTGTCGTGCGGGGACTCTCCACATGCAGGGCATACGTTGGGTATGCTGGGGTCGAGTCTGGATATGTAGGAGTTTAACCTGCTACAGTATCCAGATCTTAATTGTGCTAGTGTAACACGGGTCTCTCGAGGCAGCTCGAGCTCACTGTCTGCGATAGGTGGTGTTTTGATTCCGAGTACGCCATTCACTGGAAAGGAGTCTAGGAAGGTGTTGACTGACTCCTGGTGAATGGCGTTCAGCGCCTGTATGTATGCCGTCCTGTCCAGCGGTTGTTTTACGTTGTGCTGTATGGTGCTATTGTAGTCGAGTACTCCCTTCCTGATGTGCCTAGGCGGAGGCTCGGCTTCTAAGAGGTGCCTGCTGGGGTGCTCCGCGCGGTGACATCCCAACAGGAACTGCTTGCACAGCAAAGCATTATGCTCCTTAGCTCGTAACATAGATGCTTCGCTGTGCAAGTGGTGCTCCGGTGACATCAGGAGGTTTCCTGTCGCAGTCCTAAGGGCGGTGTTTTGACAGGCCTGTAACTTTCTCCACTGCGTCTCGTTCGTCCCCGGCGCCCAAATCGGTGCAGCGTAATTTACGACCGGCCGGCCAATTGCTTTGTAGGTTGCCAGCAAGGTTTCTTTATCTTTACCCCATGTGCTGCCGGCTAGCGCTTTGAGTATTTTGTTGCGGCCATGGAGTTTTGCGGCAATTGCGGTCGTGTGCGGAGTGAAGGAGTGCAGGCTGTCGAACGTGACCCCTAAAATCTTAGGGTTGTTTATGGTTGGAATTTTTACGTCATCAACTTTCACATCGAGTTCTAGCCGGTACTCCTTCGTCCAGCTGGTGAAAAGGGTAGCCGAGGATTTCGTCGGTTGTATATTCAAATGTCGTGCAGTGAAGAAACGGGAGAGATCGGCGAGGTAGCCGTTCACTTTCGAACATAAGCTATCAATATCCTGGCCAGACGCCAATATTGAGCAATCATCGGCATACGAGGTTAGTGAGACTCCTACCGGTGGAAGAGGGAGCTTCGAGATGTAAAAATTAAACAGTAGCGGGGAGAGTACACCACCCTGCGGAACCCCCTGTTTAATTTTCCTCAATTTAGATGTTTCACCTCGGAATATGACCGATGATTGACGACCACTCAGGTAGCCCATGACCCACCTCTGCAATCCCGGCGGTAATGAGGATTGCTCAATGTCACTGAGTAGCACTGAATGATTGACAGTGTCAAAAGCTTTTGACAAATCCAGTGCTACCAGGACAGTTCTCGCGCAGGGTCGGTTTTGGTTCAGGCCATTGACCACCTGGGTGTTGATGGCGTTAAGTGCTGTTGTGGTGCTGTGCACTTTTCGGAAGTCATGCTGATGTGCTGCTGGACGCAGATGGTGAGTGAAAGTCGGGAGCAGTAAGGCCTCAATCGTCTTCGCTACTGGGGATAGAAGAGTTATCGGCCGATAAGACTCTCCTTTGTTGGCTGGTTTCCCCGGTTTAAGTAGCGGGACCACCCTACCGGTTTTCCACACATCTGGTATGATTAGGGTGGTCAGAGACAAATTGAGGACCTTGGTGAGGTATTCTGCTCCCGCTGGTCCGAGATGTTTTAGCATCAGCATGCTTATTCCGTCAGGGCCGATGGATTTGGAGGCTTTCGCCTTCCCGATAACCCCCTGAACCTCCTCTCTGGAGAAATCAAGCACCGCGCTTGTGTTTGGCAGTTAGCGCATACGACGGGTTACACGTCTTTTCGCTTTGTCTACCGAAAGATGCAGTGTAAAAAGCCGGCTAAAATAGCTCGCGCATCTCTTCTGGTCCGACGAGGCGCGATCACCGAATGAAATTTCCACCCGGTGATCACGTCTCGTCGGGTTAGACAGCGACTTGACTGTAGCCCAGAGCTTGGTTGCCCCAGAGGAGAGATTGCAGAACCTTAAGTGCTCCTCCCACTTTTTCCGCTTGTATTTATTTACAACGGTCCGAATCTCCGCATTTAAATCCCTGATTAAGGGATTCCCGGGATCGGAGTTACGGAGGATGTCGCGCCTTGCTGCTAAAGCCGCCGCTTCGGACGGGAAGTTAGGGCGGATTTCCGCAATTCGTCCTGCCGGGATGAAGCGGGCGGCAGCGGTCGCAACTATCCTGCGGAAAGAACGTTCACCAGAGGTGACGTCAGTTGGAGTGGAGAGAGCACTGAAGGCGTTCTCGGTGAATTCCGTGAAGCCGGTCCAGTTAGCTTTTTTGAAGTTAACGAAGGTCCGGTGGTCCGCGGAAACGAAGTTGGGAGGTCTGTCAATCGAGATGTGTATGGGTAAGTGGTCCGATGTTAGTGTCAGTATAGGTCGCCAGACTATACTGTTTATCAGACCAGCACTCGCAATTGTTATGTCGGGCGAGCTTTGGCAATTACCCAAAACTTTGGTGGGGGTGTTGTCGTTCATTGTGCAGAATGTCGAATCGTCTATCTGTTCCGCCAGCTCCATTCCTCTACGGTCATTTGACAGGCTAGAATGCCAAAGATCGTGGTGCGCGTTAAAGTCGCCCAAAACCAAACGGTTTTCGCCTCTGAGTAGCGCACCTATATCAGGGCTATATCCAACTGGGCAACTTGTAACGGGAGGAATGTATATATTAAATATTTCGAGCTCGGCATCGCCTGACCGGATAGCTATGCCCTGACATTCTAGGGTAGTATTCCTGCGGTCGATGCCGCCATCGATGAGACGATACTGCACGGTGTTGTGCTAGATGAACGCCAGACCCCCTCCATGGTCTCGCTCGCGGTCCTTGCGGATTATGTTGTATCCGGCCCGACTTAGAAGATCCGAGCGGGCGGTCAGCTTAGTTTCCTGGATCGCAGCAATTGACAGATGCTCCCGGCTCATATAGTCGACTATCTCGTCGATCTTCCCCTGGAGTCCGTTGCAGTTAAATTGAAGGAGTTGGGTCCATCTCGGGGGAACGTTCGTGATACGGGGGGTGAGGGAGTGGTGCGTGGATGACGTGTGTTGCTGCTGTAATACCCGCTGAGGTTGGTTCCGCACGTTGGTGTTGGTTGGCGGTGTTGTCGTATTATGCGCATCACTGCACTCACGGGTGGTGCGCAGGCCCGAGCACGTCCGAAAATGACACCAGCCGGAGCAAGAATTGCATCTGACTGAGGTCACATTCCTACGTACTAAGGTCTGACACACGGAACAGACTGTGCGGGGGACTAGGAGCTGCTGGGTAGCCCTCGCACGGGAGGAGGAAGAGGAGCTGGTTGTGTGTTGGGGAAGGGGGTGAGGGTTGGCGGGAGTCATGCTGCGTGGAGCTCCGGGAGACCGTGGAGGTCTGCTGGTTACCCAAAGTGGGTAAGGGTGCTGAAGGCACTGCCGTGGTGGCTGGGGGCGCACTTGGGCGCTGGCAACATGGGGCCACATAACGTGTGGTCCACTCCCTATGTGTCTTAAGGCCTAAACAGACCTTAAGATGACTCCAACCATTGCACTGGTTGCCCCTAACCGAGGTGGAGGAGTGGTGGAGTCTTCTGGTGCACACGCAGCCAGGACCAGGGTTGGTTTCGACGCCAGCCCTAATGAGAAGGATTTGAAGCAACCCAGCTGCGAGGTATTGCTCCGATGGCGAACTTAAACTGATTTTACCTGTTGACCTAAGCGGGGTTAGGTCGCCGAAAGGGTGACAGCCCTTGGCCGGATAAAATCCGGGTCAACTCCGGTGCGTAGAACCGGCTGTCTTGAGAGTTGATAGTACGTTTTTAAAAATGTGTCACGGTTCCTTGTCCTTGCTGGAAAGCTACGTGGTTAGGGCTTATGTGTTTTTCTTTTAAGACGAGTCCTATTAGGCGCCTGTCTAATTTTTTTTCCAATACTTAGTTCATGCAAGGATGCAGTTACTTTTTATACTATCCAGTGGTTTGTTCTGTTTTAAAATCGTAACAATTCGCCATCTGCTGGAAATCGGCATGAAGTTGTAATCGAAAATGTGATGCCATGTGCCGAATTCCACTGCTCCGTTTTCGATTTCGAAGAACAATATGGCGTGAGTCAGAAATCGTAATCGCCACATTTTTCCGTTTTAAATCGGCCAGCTGCAGGCACGCGAGTTGAGGATTTGTTAGCGCAAAGTTTAGAAAAGTGTAGGCATTCAGATTTTGTTTTGCTAAAATGTAATATATATATAAAGTAATAACTTAAATTAAGGGGCAAGCATAAAATGCAGAGACGAAAAGTTGAAAAATTTAATTAAGGGATTGGTGATTACAGCATAGTTAGTTTACTTTTTGTTGTTGTTATATTTAACAATAAAAAAAAAAACAAAAACTTAAATTTTTCGTATTTAATTATATGCCATTCCTTGTATTTGCTGCATCAGTACGAAAATGGCTGATATTTCCATGATATGGGAATCTCTTCCATTCTTCTCAACGTGGCAGCTAATTTCAGCTCAATAGCTATGGACGTTGGCTGCATTAGGGACCTTATATCGTAAAATCCCTGTATTATTATGTAAATATTTAGACACCGTACGCAAGTTTTGGGCACACTACTAAAAACGCATTTATAATGCACTTACACTGCCTCTAGAATATCTAAAGGATTAGAGCGATCTCTTAAATGCGTTTCCAATTATTTCGATATATGATGTAAGCAAAAACAGTTAAAATGCTCATAATCACAAAATCTGTTATAAAAATGTCAGTTGTTTGGCAGCTATTTCGAATTTATGTTCGTGCGATTTGCAATCTCGGTAACAAAACGAAATCGCTTGATTTTCGGCATGTGCTGTGATGTTCATCCGCGTTTCTCCGACTTTGACGATATACTCCTTTTTCAAAAATTTGGTTAAGTAGTTTTACTTTTCTGATTTTCACATCGGTAGAATAGATAGATTAATTCTGATGAACGTACTACTACTTCAAATGTCGAAACGACCAAATTAACAACTGATTGTGAAGTTATGAAGTAAATTTATTTTATATATAATAACGTTTGCACAATTATGTCTTACTTGGAATGTTGTTCTATTCATTCTGAAATGTTCCGTAAATTGGTCATTTATATACCGTGACACAGTTTCTTCATAAAAATGTTTGCTACTATCCTTTGAATTACTTATTTTGGAAAACCGTTTATATAGTGCAGATGGCTAAAATAAATCTATTTGACAACCCAAAAATTACGGTAAATTGTCACGAGCATGTCGAAGCAGAAACACTTTTAAATTTTCACGATTAATTTTTTCCGATTTACAGCAGCTGACCGATTAGCAGCAAGTAGCATAGAAATGTTACGCTCACATATATGGCAAGCGCTCATTGGTCATGTTTGCTTCCCAAAGTATATCCAATATCATCCAATATGTTTCAATAGATGTAATAATGTGTAAGTGGGCACTTCCCCGAAGGTATTTAAATATTTTCCACGAGCATTTAGGACCTATGCTGGGACTGAAAAACTGATATCAACGTTTGTGAGCTAATTAACTTGCCTTTGATTTTATTAATAAGTAATGCCGCCGCGGCCGCGCAGCCGAGTGGTTAGCATTGCGTACTGACATTCGGAAGGCGCGGGTTCAAATCCCGATGCCACCAACATCCAAAAGTTACGGAAAATTAATTTAAATAAAAAATTAAGTTTAATTTTCTAAATGCGGTCGCCCCTCGGCAGGGAATGTCCACCCCTCCGAGTGTATTTCGGACATGAAAAGGCTCCTCGTAAAAAAACCATCAGCCCTTCGGAGGCGGCTTAGTATAAACTGTAGGTACCTCCATTTCTTGGAAAAACATCAAGACGTAAAACCACAAATTGGAGGAGGAGCTCGGCCGAAAATCGCTAAGCGATTTTGGCGGAATATCCTCGCCTGTCCACAAATCGGGCGAATGCCTCAGTGGTAAGATCAGATGTACTGCCTTCGTCACAAAACAAACGAATACGGCAACGCACCCTTTTATGAGTGTAGTGGATCTCAGAACTGAGGCCTCTATTAAAAACGGCCCTGCGAAGTCCACTCCAGTTAGATAAAACGGTAGAGACATTGTGCACCGCTCAGGGGGTAGAGCGGCCATTAGCTGGGAGCGCGTTTGTTGCTTGTATAGAGTGCAAGCTTTGCATTGAATAATGCATTTTTTGATTAGAAGCTTTAGCTTCGGGATGAAGTATTCTTGCCTGACCATTTGAAGCATGAGGCGCGTTTCTGCATGGAGAAGAAGTGCATGTAGGAACTTCAAATATAAGTGATAAAATCTAGATGCATTTGGGATGATGATGGGTGCCGCTCATTATAGCTAAGTGTGGCATGCGCTAGTCTGCCATTGACGCGGAGAAGTCCGTTTTTATCGGGAAATGGATTCAGGTTGAGGAGTGAACTTTTTTTGTCAATTGACTTTTTGTTTTGTAAAGCATCTTTTTCGATTAAGCGCTGCTTTGCGAATTGGCATTCAGCATGGGTCAGATGTGGCATGGTAGTTATTGGTTGTATTTTTGACTTATTCTGGACATTGTTCACGAAACGGAACATATACGCAGTCACGCGAATTGCTCGAGGGAATGAAGAGAATCGATCAAGAATTAGGCCAAGAGTCGATGTGGTGTATGAGCCACTTTGGTCCGTGCAATCATAGAGAATTGTTGGCTGAGTCTTGGGGTTTGCAACCACGTGTGCCGAGATCAGCGGGGATATCTCCGCTTGCTACATGGCGCCATACTCCGCTTGGGACATATTCCCGAATTCGGGAAGTGCGATTAAACACGTATGTTTTCCATGTGCATGGTGGCTTTTCGAGCCATGCCAGTACTACTTCAGAGTCTGACCATAAACATGTGTTGCTCCCTTCTAAGCCTAGCTGGTTTTGGATAGTTGCAGTCAGTTTTGCTAACAGTACTGCTCCGCACAGCTCTAAGCGAGGAAGACCTTATTGTTTTCGATGGTGCAACTTTGCTTTTTACAACCATCGAGGAATTTCGATGTCGGAAATGGCTGGCAAATTTTCAATGAATTATTGCCATTTTACCAATGAAGTGGGCTTTGCGCATTCATCCCCATCAATGCCATCGAGCCAAAGTTCTTGGAGCAGAATCTTTGTTCGTATCATAACTGGCAATAGCCATCCTGCCGGGTCAAAAAGTTTTGCGACCGATGACAGAATTTGCCGTTTTGTTACAGCTGCAGTTGCTGAAACTGGCAGGATGGTGTATGAGAACCTGTCCGTTAATGCGTTCCATCGAATACCAAGAGTTTTGGTGGAGGAAGCATCTTCGAATTTCAGGAAATTGGAGTCGGGAAGGTCTTCTCTCGGGAATTTCTCGAATATGGACGGATTATTGGCCGTTAATTTCTTTAGAATAAAGCCAGCTGACGTTAGCGCTCGCTGATAATCTTTATCGTCCTCATGGATGAGGATTTGCCGATACACTCTTTCAATGTTTCCATTGAATACGTATCTGTACATGCGCCATTGTAAAATTAGCAACATGAGGTCCGGTTGGAGTGAGGGATCTGTATGTAAAACATCATTTTGGGAATTACCTGAATTTGATGTTTTCGAAGCGTTGAAAACCACTCGCACTTTTGTCGTGACTTTATCTGGTTTTACAACCGCATGATGTGGCAAATAGAACGAATGGTAGTTGCCTTTGGAAATGATTTCACGGGAAGTTGTGAGTTCCATATGGCCCAACGTTATGTATTCATGCAACACATCGTTGTACATTGTCTTTAACTCCCCTTTCTTCTGAAGCGTGCGTTCCGTGCTAAGGAATTGCTGGAATGCCGCAGACCGGGAAAGGCCTTGGGTGAGTTTTTCTGGAAATGCTTCTTTAAATGGAAGCCTGAAAATGTAGCAACCGCTTGAATTACGGGTCGTTGTTGCAACATAATAATCTTCACACGACTGATTTTCAGGCGTACTTTGTGGAGGTATATGGATTTCCCCCTGTTCCCAGAACTGCCTCAGTTGTGCACTGAGCGTTTCATTGAAAACTTGTTTTATTTGTGTGGAAAATGAGGATACCTTTTCGGTCACCGAACCACTAAATATTCATCCAAATATGGTATTTTGCGCAAGAAGATTGTCGCAAACTTTTTGCAGCCCTTCCACTAGGATTTGTGGAATAAGATCGCTGCCGATAACCATATAGATCTGAGCTGGAATGTGACAATTTGGGTCAGCTATTGGACTTTTGCTGAAATAAAAGTCCTTTGGGAACCTTGGTCAATCAAGGCCCGTAATTGAAATAATTCTCCTTCATGTTCAACTGCCACAATGGCTTTTGGAAGAAGAACTTTATTTTCGATGTTTGAATGTAAAGACTGTATGTGTGCTTGTTTTGAACAGCATGATTGTTCGTCGGGATTGGAATTGGCTTGTGGCTGTCGAGTCGAATTGTCGACTTTGCCGTCGTATGTTGTACTGTAGCTTCATGGGGTCGGCTACTGATACGTTGAGCATGTGGTTTCACATTTATGTGCAGTAGAGTATGATGCCTTTGTTGGCATTTCGCACATGTAAACTTGCTCTTACAGTCTTTGACGTTATGGTTGTAAACAAGGCATTTTCTACAAAGGTTGTTTTTCTGTACAACCTTAAAACGTTTTTGTTCTGACATTTTTCGGAATTACCGGCAGAATTTTAGGGGGTGGCTGGAGTAGCACACCTGGTAGGAATATGCCTTCTTTGGTTCTACCATAAAATTTTGTGTTTAAATTAAAGGTTTTTGCTGAGCAGCATATGGAGCACTGGGTTTAGGCTTATTATGATGAAGCCTATTTAGTCTTTCTACAACTTCGTATCGAGAAGTTAGAAAGTCGTCTAATTGAGACCATTGGGGTAGATCTCGTCTTGATGAGAGCGATTGTTCCCAAAGTGACAGTGTTGTTTCTGGTAATTTTGTTGAACAAATGTATACCAACTGTCTATTAAAACGTCTTGAGAATGGAAGACATACAGACAGTTGTTAGTAAATGTTTGAAGCCTTTGTATTTGGTCGCTATTCTCGAATTTAATAGCAAGCAAGTTCCTTAAAAATTTTTACCTGATTATCTACTAAAATGCGTTTGTTTTCATATCTAGACCGAAGCGCTTCCCGAGCCAGATCGACATATCGTCACTCAAAGGATATTGTTTGACAATAGCACCGGCTTTTCCTTCTATTTTGTACCTGAGGTGGTATAGTTTTTGAGCACGAGAGAACTTCGGGTGGTTAATGTCACGGAAAGCCGGTCATTCTTCGTAACTTCTTCGTAAGTCTCTGTGTCGCAAGGAGGAAGTTGTAAGAAAACAGTGGAAATACTTGATTGCTCTGAAGTGGGTTCCACACGGGATGATGGACTCGGAGCATCGACTAGTCTGAGCATTTTTAGCTGGTCTGACATCTTAATTTGTGTAATCTCGTAGATGCCAAGCCATGCATCGTACTTGCCTTGAGCTGACTCTTTGAACTTGTCAGGCAAGCTGTCGTCTGTTTGAAAAAAAAAACGTTATCAAACGCAGCTTGCAGTCGTACAAAATAGTCATTTACTTTTGTGTTTGACTTCAAGATACGATTCGGTATGGTCTTCATTCGGTGAAATACCGAATCTTGCACAGTATCTCATTAGGTTGTCACTTTCTGTTATAAACTTTTGCGCACAGGGGTCGTACGCTTTACTTCTTGAGTGCGTTTGGGAGGATTCCCTCTTCGCACTTGCGGAATCTAGCGAAGTAGTTTTCGCTTTACCCAGTGTCCAATTGGCATTGAAGGATTTTAGAAAAAAAAACCTTTTTGAGGCCGATAAAATTTGATAAAGCAAGAAACTTTCAGAAATACCCACCCAGCAGATAGTGAAATTAATATTTGCACTACAGCCCGCAGAATATTTGAAACTTCGGAAGGTGAATTTAGTATATGTGCGAAACTTAAGATATGAAAAATAAATGAAAAAAAAATTAATAAATTTAAAATAAAAAAGAAATCACACACACTTGCACTTATAGGTATGTATTGAAATATACGTGTAAAAAATATATAAATAATGTTAAGTAAATTACTGTTTATTGAATATATGTATATATGTAATATATATATATATATATATTTTTTTTTTTTTAGTCGAGATGACAAGATATTAGGAAATCTATCTTGTATCTTTAGGGTTGTTCCATGCGCGCACTCGTTGATGTATGTATATGTGTGCTAAATATTCTCATATGAGACTAAATATGTATACGTGTATATGTATGTTGGTGTATCAACGTTTTGATTTATTGTATTTGCTGCCAAAGAGAAATGCAGCTAACCAATGCTAATGGTTTAGTAAGAAGATCACTTGTTATTATAACACTCTTTGTTTTTTATGCGCTCAGTGCAAACAATTCGGTGAATATTTCCGTAATATAGGTATGTAAGTTAATCTATTCTACATTAAATTAATTAAAAAAAATATATTTTTTTGGCCGAAGCCGTCTTTATTTGGTCAGAGCAAAACTTAGACTAATTTTACAATTATATTTACTTAACATTAAAGTTCCACGTCACGTTGCGGGCACAGGTGATCGGTTGCTGAGTTGGCGGAATGCCTGCACATGTACCGACTATTGTTACGTCGATCCGGTGTAGCAGACATGGCATCAGCATTTTATGCGTACTGTTGTTGTTGGTGCGCTTCCATATCGTGGGAAACGTATGTTTGGAGCTTTTGAACGTTATCAGCGTTAACTCCTCCCCCTTTAAAATATGCAACGTCCTCGTTGGATGGCATTTCATTCTTAGGTACAGTGGGGGTTTCCTTTGGACTTTTAGTATTAACCTGAACGCTTATTTCCATTTTCTTTTAATTTTTTTAATTTTTTGGCAATTATGGTGGCCAGTAGGCAAATTAGTGATAACGTGATTATCGAAGAGCATGTGAGAGTACCTATTTTGAACTTCATGTTGACATCCTCTATTCTTTGGATGTTCGCTACATTGAGCTCTTTCAAGTATTGCAAAGAAAGAACTTCCTCGAGATTTACTGTGGCATTAGTCGATGTAATGATTGCTGGTAAGGGCTTTGCAAAGATTTGATTTTTGCTAACAAAATGTTTGTCTTCGATTGATACGCTTGAAGTATCGTACCTGATCAAAAATGTACCATTTAATTTGATTTCCTTGTTTTCCATTTTTATGGGTCCATTGTAACCATTGATAAGTAATAATCCAGGCATTATTTCTTCTATTGTGGGCATATGGTGGCTGTTTATTAAGGTGCAGTTGGACGAATATCCTTTCAAAATGTTTGGTATGCAACTTGTGAACGTGACCTCTTTTATACTATTTTGCTTACATAAAATTAGATTATTTATATTCTTACAACTATCTTTTACTCCAAATATTTCATTGTTACAAGTTATTAAGTTTTCGTGTTCGAGTTTAATTACTTTATGGCCTTGTTTTACAGCTTTGGCCTTTATTAATTTGCAAGATTCTTTGTTTGTTAGAGGGAATTTTACAATATAAATAATGGTAGATAAATTAGATGCAATTTTAACATCACTAAATTCAATTGCTTCGATTAAATTTAAATAGGGCATATTTTGCTTTTCTAGTGTTTCTTCAATTACAATCAATTCTTCATTAGATAATATAAAAGAATTTATAATTCCGGCTTTTGCCCATTGTATTGAATAATCGATATTTACTAATTCTTCTTTAATAATTTTTAATTTCCTTTCAATATTTTTTTCTGTCTCTAATTTGTTTGTTATTATTACTTACTATATTATTGACTTTATCGTTTAGTATTTTAATATCTTCATGGTCAGGGGATCCAGCGAGCCATTTCCAGGCTGTGCCAAGTGATTCAATTGCTCTTTTGGTTTTTCTGGGTTTCAGGTGGCTTAGGAGGAATCGGGTGAATTTTTCTTCTTGGGAAAGGTATTGGTAACTTCGACTTTTCCTAGTTATGTCGTGTTCTATTGTAGTATGTATGTTGTCGAGTAGGGAGTCATACTGGTCGAGGTCTATAGTGTGTATTAGCCGAAATGTTCCGGTTTGAACCTTCGCGGTTCCTATGCCTATTGTTACTATGGGACTGGTCGTATAGTCCAAAATTTGTGTTTCCGCTTTGCAAGATGCAAATAGGATCCTGTAAGAGAAGAGTTTTGATTTACTTTTTTATATGGCTTTTGTGAACGATGCGGCCGGATTGTGTCAAAATTGTATTGCCTTGGTCTTCTACTACTATTTCCTTTTTATATCGGGGTGTTAGTTTGTTTCCTAGTCTTTTATTTATTTTTACATAAACGGTATCGTCAGTATTATATGTCTTATATTCTGTCCTATTCTTATTATGGTAATTTAAGTCTTTTTCCTGCTTGTCACGAATTTTTTCAATGTTGTCTAGTCTGTCTTTTTCTAATTGTGATGGGTTAGTAGTAACTCTTCGTCCAAAAAAGGCTTCTACGGGTTTTTTATTGATAGTTGAATGAATCGAATTGTTATATTTGTGAATGGCTCTAAAAAGTAAATTTTCAAATGAGTTGTGGGTTTTTTCGTTTTTTACACAGCGCATTATTTCTGTTAATGTACTGTGAAACCGTTCTATTTGTCCATTTACGGTACTAGTGTAGGGCGGTGTTTTGTATATCTGAATTCCATACTGGTTTTCTAGCATGAATGTTATGGGGGCTGCACTAAGAGATTTTTCGTTATCTATTACTATGTTAACAGGTATGCCAAACATTGTGAGAAGTTCCTGCAGGGGTAATTTTATATCTTCTGAAGCTCTGGATTTCACTATCTTTGCCTGAGCATATTTAGAGAATTTGTCTATTGCGGTAAGTATGACTTTGTTATTAGTGTGATACAGATCAATGTGAACAATTTGACCTGGGTATTCTGGGATTGGGGACGCTTTCAATATTGGTTTTACCGGGTGTCTCTGATACTTATTTTCTTGACAAACTTTACATTGTTTTGTGATATTCTTAATTTTCGCGTTCATCTGAGGGAAATAGTACTTTTCGAGTAATTGAATTTTGTTCTCTGTCGCATTCCTGTGTGCTCTGTTATGTTCTTTTATAATTTCTGTTTCCTGTTCTGATTCATTTGTTAGATCTTTTACTACTTTTCGCGTGTATTTTACTCTATATCTGCTAAAATTTTGTGAGTAGATATTTTGGATTTTTCCTAATGTGCTGTCTTCGGTTTTAATGCAATTCGTTACGGAAGAGTTAAGATATCTTTTTAGTAGTGCTGTGAGACTTTCTTCTGTAAAACTTCTCTCTATTATAATATGCCTATGATAAGTTGGGAAAATTATTTGGAATTGGTATGATGGTGTTTCGTCGGTAGAAATGAAAATTTGATTCTTAAATACGTTGATAGGTGCGTCAGTGTATTGTATTAAGGTCTGTCTTGAGCTTTCGTCACTATGTTGGGTTGCTGTCATAGAATTTACTTGCTGTGGCGGTCTAGAAAGTGCGTCGGCGACGACATTGGTGTGACCGGGTTTATATTTAATTTCGTAGTTATATTCTTCTAAAATAGATTTCCATCTTTTTAGTTTGTTGTTGGTATTTCTATTACTAAGGGAATAGGTTAGCGGTTGATATTCAGTGAAAATTTTGACTGTTGCAGATCCGTAAATGTAATTCCTAAAAGTTTTCAGAGCCCATATTATGGCTAAAAGTTCTTTTTCGTTAGTCGTGTAGTTTTCTTCGGTTTTTGTCAATGTCCTGGATATGAACGTTATGGGTTTGCCGTCCTGTTCGAGGACTGCTCCTATTGCATGGTTCGATGCGTCCGTGGTTAAGTGAAATTCTTTACTGAAGTCGGGATATTGTAGCATGACGTCTGTAGATCTTAGTGAATTTTTTAATTTGCTGAATGCTTCTTTTGCTTTATCGTCTAGAGCAATTTTTATTTTGGATGATTGATTTTTGGACATGCGTCCCTCCTCCCCTCTTAAAAGTATTGTTAGGGGTTTTGCGAGTTTCGCATAGTCTTTAATGAAACGGCGGTAGTAACCAGAGAGTCCAAGGAAGGATCGAAGGTCTTTTATTGTTTGTGGTGATGGGAAGTCTAAAATTGATTTTACTTTTGTTGGATTTGTTTTTAGTCCATTTTGGGAAATAACGAATCCCAAAAATTCTACTTCTGTTTTTAGAAATTCGCATTTGTCAATTTGGATTTTCATATTAGCTTCTTGCAATGTTTGGAAAATGGTTTGAACGTTTTGTAAATGAGACTCCTCGTCTTTGCCAAAAATTATAATATCGTCTATGTAAACAAAGCAAATTTTTCCGATATATTCCGATATATTAGTATATCGTCTATTGCTCTTTGGAAAATTGCGGGTGCGTTTTTTAAACCGAATGGTAGTCTGGTAAATTCATATTTACCGTTGTTGACCGAAAAAGCTGTCTTTCCAATATCAGATTCAACTAAAGGAATTTGATGAAAGCCACTTTTCAGATCTAGGACTGTAAAAAATTTATTTTTGCCAAGTTGGGATAGAACTTCGTTTGTGTCTGGGATAGGATAACGATCGGGTATTGTGATTGAATTTAGTTTCCGGTAATCGGTGACCATTCTGTATTTTTTTGTGCCAGATGCATCGATTTTTTTTTTGGTACTATCCAAATTGGGGAATTGTAAGGAGATCGGGAAGGTCTTATTATTCCGTCCTCGAGTAATTTTGCTAATTGTTTTTCGACTTCGTCCTTAAGGGACATAGGATAAGGGTAATATCTAGAATAAACTGGGTCTTGGGTGGTAGTTCTTATTTCAGCTTTTACTGTGGTAGTATAAGTTAATTTCTCGTCTGGTTCGGAAAAAAGATTTGGGTATAAATTGCATAATTTACAAAGTTTTTCTGATTGTCTATTTGTCAGGTGTTCCGTCCTTATTTGGATATTGTTAATTGATTTTGATTCCTGTTGTTTTATTGCAATTTTTATATTGTTTTTTATCATCATGCATTTTTTGAAATGAATATTGTTGCTTCCAATTGTTTTAAACTGTCATTACCTAAAATACCATCAAAGGATTTTAAGGTGTGTAGGATAAAAAATTTAAGGTTTTCGTCTTTCAGTCCGAAAAGATTGATAAGGGTATGGTGAGTTATTTTAATATTTCCTGCTACTGAACTTGCGAGGAAACTTTCGTTGTTGGGTATAAGGTTTTTTGCAAGTTGAGGTTGAATATAGTTCTTATTTGAACCTGTGTCTATTAGAATTTTCAATATTTTTCCATCACTATCCTTGCATTGGAAGGTGGAGTTCGTCAACCTAAAAAATGTATATCTGAAAACTCGTTAGTATCTTCATCTGGTATATTGTCCAGAGAAGCATACTGCTGGTAGTAGTCTTCCCATGATTGCTCATTTTGTCCTTGGTCTGATTGTCCTGAGTCTATTCGTGTATCGTCAACGGGTTCTATGTGATTAATTCGTTGTTGCTTAAATGGTTGATGCATTTGGTGTGATGGGACTATTGGTCTTTTTCCGGCAAAGGGATTATTAGTAGGTCTGTTCATATAGTTTATATTTTTGGTCTTTTGTGATTGGTCTACGTCCATTGGCACTGGTGGTTTGGGTTGAGTGGGTCTTGGCGGTGGATTATTAAAATAATTAGGTCTAGGTGTTGGTCTGTGAGGGTATGCGAAGTTTTGTGGATAGTTTAAGTTTTGTCGGTATTGAAGATTAGTTGGGTTTTGGTTAATTGAATTTCTTTGGTATAGTGGATATTGGTTATTTGTATTCCTGTTTGAATTTAGTTGTCCATAGTAGGGAGTTGGTTGGGGTAGATATGCTAAATTTGGAAAAAATGGTTGTGGTTTCTTTGGTGGAATGTGTGGGGTGTTTAGTTTTCGCTGTGAGGGTTGGTAACTAAAAGCGTGTTCCGTCCTGAAATTCTGGTTCTGTAATTTCATACACAATTGGAGTGCTTGGGGTAAGTCAGTAGGTTCTTTTATTCCTAGTAATTTTGGAAGTTCTCCGTTCAGTCCTCTTATGAACGTGTCTAACGCTTTGTCGCGGTAGGTTTTAGTAAGGATTTGTATGGATTCCTGTCCTACATCCATGCATGAAATTTTGTTTAGAATTAGTGAAAGATGTGAAAATACATCCTGGTAGAATTCATTAATAGATTTATTGCCTTGGAATAGGCATGACATCTGGTACTCTAAGGTACTGATATCGCGCTTATCACCATAATGTGTGTTTAAACATTAAGAAATTGCCGTCCAGTTTAGCGGAGTGTTGTAAGATTCTAAAGCGACGTCGGCATTGCCCGTTATTTTGTTTCTTCTGACATTTAAAATGCCAAAATAACGTGGAGTGCCTTTTTCGCTGTCATATATCCTTAGAATTCTTTCCACACTTTTCTTCCAAGAAGCGAATTCTCTAGGATCTCCAGAGAAATCTCGGAGACATCTAACGACATCTGGTATTCTATCTAAGCCTGCAAGGTTGTTAATATGTCCTGGGTCTATATTCTGATCGGTTATTATTTCATTCGTAGGATGGATGATATTATCTATAAGACAATACAATATTTCTAATGATGCTTGCTAGTTCTGGGGTTGTTTGGGGGTTGTTTGGTCCTGGTTGTCTAGTAGCGTTTTGCGGAATGGTGGGTGGAGGCGGGACATTTATATTAAGGACAGGAGGCCTAATTAATTCTGGATTACTCATTTTGAAGGTTTTATTTTATTTTACCCAATTAATTTGTTTATTTTTTTTTTTTTTTTTTATCAATCTCTGGAGGGTCCCTTTTGTGGTGAGTCGCAGAGTTGTTTTTTTATTATCCTAGAGGTTATTTTTATATTATAGGCTGTACGAGCTTGTTGTTTAAAGTTAGTAATAATATTTTAATTTTCATTAAAAGTCTTAAATTTGAAAATTATTATTTTCCTCTTAATTTTTCTTAATTTAAATTTAGGTCACTTAAAAATTTTATTTAGATATCCACTAAAATTGAGTTTCGTTAAAACTTGAATTTGAAAATTATTATTTTCCTCTTAATATATCTTAATTTGAATTTAGGTCACTTAAAATTTTCATTTAGATATCCACTAAATTTGAGTTTCATTAAAAACTTGAGTTTGAAAATTATTATTTTACTCTTAATTTCACTTAGTTAAATTCAACTTTACTTAAATGTATTTCTTAAGTCTAATCTTACATTAATCCCGCGGCGAACGAGGCTGTTGATCCTTTTTGCATTTCAGCTACTATTGGCAGACTTGTTCACTTGTTTTGTGGGCTGTAGTTATGTTCCACCGAACTCTACTACGGGATTCGTATGTCCTGTGCGTTGGGGCGCTGCTTTAGAGCCATTAGTTATCACGAATAGCCGCTTTTTCCACTGCGTTGGGGCACTACTTCAGGACCGCTAATTAACACAATGATCGCGAGGCACTACTATAGGGCCTTTAGTATTCGGAAACTTACGCGACTGGACCGTTGGGCGCCAGTTAATCTATTCTACATTAAATTAATTAAAAAAAATATATTTTTTTGGCCGAAGCCGTCTTTATTTGGTCAGAGCAAAACTTAGACTAATTTTACAATTATATTTACTTAACATTAAAGTTTCACGTCACGTTGCGGGCACAGGTGATCGATTGCTGAGTTGGCGGAATGCCTGCACATGTACCGGCTATTGTTACGTCGATCCGGTGTAGCAGACATGGCATCAGCATTTTATGCGTACTGTTGTTGTTGGTACGCTTCCATATCGTGGGAAACGTATGTTTGGAGCTTTTGAACGTTATCAGCGTTAACTTGTATGTAAATTGTTTGCTTTGATGCGCTGTCGAGTTCGTTCAACTCGGGAACCGCTATCAAAGTTATTGACAAGTCGCTATTTTAAAGGTCTTTGAACTTTTACATTTACTGTAGAGTAAGTAGGTAATTAGGCAATTGGAAAGTGCCGAAAGTAGGCAAATTAAAAAACTGCAATTGGATGTATGTATATATTTAATTATGTACCGATATGTACATACTATGCATACTTATGTACCGTATATGAAAAATACAGATTTTATTTACGGGAGTAAGAAGAATCGTTTTCCGCTCGAATTAGCGGATTAAATTTCAAATTTAATGTTTTTTGGCGGGAATGACAATCCGTGTTACAAAAAACTTGTTGCAGTTAAAAAAAAAATGGAAAAAGGCCAATAAACAAATATGTTTTGTATCTTTTTAAAGAAAATTAAAAAGTTTGCCTACTTACTACTTAGTGGCTTCCTTACTTTCCTTTTTTTGTATATATTGTCCGCTTCTTGTGAGGGAGGGGGCTTCTGAGGTGGATTTCTTGGTGCTGGTGTGGTTTCCTCGTGGTTCTGTGCTGCAGGTGTTTGTTGTTGCACCTCTCTTGTGGCAAGTTGAGTTTGCTGTCGTTTTATATGTATATGTGTGCTTTCACCACACTTTTTTTCAAAAAAAAAAGTTTTATTTGTTTATCTGGTATGTTTTTTATTTAAATATTCAAAAAACTGATTTTTTTAAATTTTTTTATTTATGTATGTGTTACGTATGTGCACCTTTTTAAATGGGTTTTTACCTCTTTTTTCACATTATATTTTGTATGTATATGTTTGTTTGTTTTATTTTGTACTTTTTTTTTGTTTTTTGCGTGCACTACGGTCGCTTTCTTTCCTGTTACAACAAAGTTTTATTAGTTTAAATTTAGTTTCTGTCTTCTACTTTATTCGTAAAGATCGCGGAGGTGGGATACCCTCCACTGGTCTTCCGTTCGGTGAGGTGGAATCTCTCTTCCGAATATATTCTACTGTTGTACAAGTTGCGGAGGTGGAAATCCCTCCTCTAACGGAGTGAAAACCCCGTTAAATATAAACCAAGTACTCATGAAGTGGAAACCCTCAGGTGTACTACTTTTGTCGGCGATATTCACGGACAGGTATGCCTATCGACCATCTACTGGCTAATTAAATTTTCAAACTACGATCGCTCTTTTTATACCTTTCTGCACGTAGGCTGAAAGCTATATTATGATAACAATTATTATAAAAAACAGTTTTACTTAGTTATATGGTGTGTAAACTGAGACTCCTAAGAGTAAACAGATAATTTCCTGATAACTGGTTGCTTACAGAATTTTCCAACTCTAATGCTAAATGTGTATATATGTACGTACATTTTCCTATTATATTTCTTATGTATACATATATATATGTGTATATAAAATTCAATGTACTTATATATGCATGTATATAAAAATTACATTTCAATGAGACTTATCGTCACGGTATTTGTGCATGAAATTCGTATGCGGTAGGGCTGGCCGTCTACCTCGCGCCGGTATGAGCACATACCTCTTCGTTGTTGGTGTTGTTTTAAATGCGCCTCTATATCCTCCACTATTACCGGTGGTAGGGGTGCGACGACGGTTTGGTTGTCCCAAGCATTCGTTGTCGAAGCATTTATAAGCCATTGCTCGATGGTGTCAGTTATACTGCCCTCCTCGTGTACCATATTATTGCTCGCCGCCAATCTAAGTGTATCGCTCGTTCGCTGCATTTCTATCGCATAGCCGTAGGTCGATGTGTCGTGTGAAATCGGTGTAGCCATTGCCTCTAACTTCCTTCTCCTCTAGGAACATAGAGTATTCGCCCCACCACTTAATTTGATTTTCACTCCCGGAGGGCATTGATATAGGGCTGCTTGCCCTGACTACTTCGCCGCTGTCTTCACCCTCGCTGATGTCGCATAAGTTGATTACAGTACCCTCGCTGCTGTGATTGCTGTCGTCACGCGTAAATGCCCCGGTGTCTTCGCTGGCTGCCTCGCTGCTGTTACGCCTAGATGTGGCGCTGCTTCCACTGCTACTTTCTGAGTAGTTACGCCTAAATACGATTGTGCCTCGCTTGTATTTTCTCACGTCTCCGCTGATCTGTCGGCGCTTGTGTTCGGCTGGCACGGTATTTCCTCCTCCGTTGACCGTTTTATGCGTATACGGAGAGATCCGTCTGACGCCGTTTCTGCTGTGTACGTGTTGCTTGGGTGACGTCCGTCCATCTCGCCACGACTTTTGCTTTTGCTCACCTATGATGGCGGCGCCGGCTTTTATTGCAGTTTTGATTGTATTTTCCTCGTTTGCGATGCTTATTTTTATTCAAACATTTTTTTCTTTTTATAATTATTGTGTTTTTTTTTGCCTGCATATTTACAGGATCATATATACCTTCTTTTAATAGTTTCATTTCGCTTAGGTGAACTCTTCTTCTTCTGCCATTATTGATTTTGTCCAGCTGAACAATCACTGGGGCCACGTAATCCATCACTCGGTGTGCTCCACTATATCTGGATGCTAGTTTTGCCGCGAAGTTCTTTACTGATTTTGATAGGTGGTGTTCTTTTACTAACACCAAGTCTTGTGTTCTTGTTCGGCTGATGCACGTTGTTGGTTGCGTCGGACGATTTCGTGAACCTCTTTCATCATGTTCGCTTTCTCTCTCGGTGTGTGTGTGTTCTGGGCGGTACCGAATATATTTTCGTCGTACATGGTGTTCGGCATTCTGGGATCTCTTCCTTGTACTATATACGCTGGGCTGCACCCAGTGGATTCGCTTACGCAAGTGTTAAGGGCGAGCGTTATCCCTGGTAATAATTCGTCCCAGTCGCGTTGCTCCTTTCCGGTGAACTGTGCAATAATCCGTTTGATGTTTCGGTTCCCTCTTTCCGTAGGGTTTTTCTGTGGTGCGTATGGCGCAGTAAGTTTGTGTTTTACTCCCTGTTCCCGCAGAAAATCTTTGAATCGCCTGTTGGTGAACTGTGCTCCGATGTCTGTTTTCAGGACACCAAAACGGGCTAGTATCCTCTCTCTGAACGCGCGGATGACATCTGCGCTGGTTGCTTTGTAGACTGCCACGACTTCCACCCACTTCGAAAATCTGTCTAAGAATACGAGGGCCATTCTGTTGCCGTGCTTTGATAGTGGTAATGGGCCCACGAAGGCTGCGAACACTGTCGCCCATGGTTCTTCGGCTATACGCGTAAGCATTTTTCCTGCGGCTTGTTGCTGACTCGGCTTATAGATCTGGCACTCGTGACACTCTTCTTACGTCTCTGAACATCCCTAGCCAATAGTAACGGTTCATCGCCCGGGCTATCGATTTTCGGTTACCCATATGGCCTGCACTCGGCATGTCATGTATCTCCTTTAGCACCCGCGGTCTTTGAGGTGTCGGCACGCACAACTTTCACGGAGTAACATCTTCCCCATCAACTTGGGTTTTCATCCGCCTATACAGTCTGCCGTCTTCCACCACGTGGTCTGGGAACCTCTCTAGTGCCTCCTTCACCTTGACCATCTTCTCCTTGATCCATTCGCACTTTTCTCTCTCGCCTTCTTCTACCACGGAGCCCAGCTGTACTTCCTGCGGTTGCCGCAATAATGTATCTACTACGACGTTTAATTTTCCTTTTCTGTACTGGATATTGAACGAATATTGTTGAAGCTCCAACGCCCATCTCGCGATCCAGCCTGTCGGACTCTTAATTGCGTTCAGCCACTTCAACGTCTGGTGGTCGGCGATCACCGTAAAAATGTACCCTTCAAGGTATGGTCCCATCTTTCTCACTGTCCACACTATCGCCAAGCATTCTTTCTCCGTCACCGAGTAATTTATTTCAGCTTTGTTCAGCCGACGGCTCGCGTACACTATCACTCGTTCCTTGTCGTCTAACTCTTGCGTAAAGACTGCTCCTAGACCAAAATCACTCGCATCGGTTTGCAAGGTAAACCTCTTCGTAAAATCCGGGCAAGCCAACACTGGTGCTTGTGTGAGGACGCCCTTTAGTGCTTCAAATGCTGTTTGCAGTTCTTCGGCCCATTTCCATTTCTTCCCCTTCTTAAGCATTGCTGTTAATGGATGTGACACTGGCGAAGGTGTGCGGTTCTAGGACCGATAACGCGGTCGAGTGCATCACTTTCCAATAGAACAACCCACGTCCAGGAACTGTAAATGCGGTGTACTGTTTACTACTTTCATCCATGGGGATCTGCCAATAGCCGTTCTTCAAATCTAAGCTGCTGATAAAACGGGCGCTCCGAAGCCGATCTTATATGTGCTGAATGCGTGGCAACGGGTAGGCGTCTGGTACGGACCGTGCGTTTAGTTTACGATAGTCGACGCAGAGTCCCCATTTCCCATTCTTCTTTTTTGCCAAAACTATGGACTATGTGGACTATGTGATGGCTCAATGTAATTCCTCTCTAGCAGCTCGTCTATCTCTGAATTGATCATCTCTTGCATCCTGGGGTTCTTCGGGAAATACCTTTGTTTGATCGGTCGATCGTCTTTCATCACTATTTCATGTGTGGCTATGTTGGATACGCCTGACAACTTCTCGAATTCCTGCAACTCTTTTCTGATGAACTCTTTCACTTCAGGGTGTGGATGGTTTTGTACTGCTTGTCACGGGCTTGTCATATCCTTCGTATCTTCACTTTCTAATGTAACCATGGTCGTACAAGTGTCGGCTTCCTCTTCTCTTCTATTTGCTCTCAGCTTTACGGATTCTTAGTTCACAAAACTTCGTGTCGCTCCTGTGTCGACGGTAGCCGTGACCTCCTCTCCGTTCATCACTATTGTGGCCAGAACCCGGCCGCGTTTATGCTTTAATGTCGAGGATGTTCTGTATCGGACCCCACCCCTCGATGTTGATTGGGCCCCAGGTCGTTTCCCTGCGGCATCTGGCAGCAGTTACGTGTGTTTACGCCGCAACGCCCGCATTTCCAACAAAACTCTATTCTGGGGTTGCGACAACCGTGAGCGAAATGACCTTCTCCTCCACATCGCCTGCATGCTGCGCGTGGGTCTACGTACCTATGTCTTTCCTGTGCTTCGCGTCTCTGGCCTTGTTAGTCCTTCTCTAAGGTGTTGATAATGCTCTCCATACTGTTGGGTTGCAAGTTGTCTCCCTGATGTTTCTGCTGTTGCAGGTTCAGATCGCCTCTCACCCATGTTCAGGTAATGGCAGCGATCCTCCCTCTGACGTAGTGCAAATGGCCTTGCTGTTGGCTTAGCAGCTCTCTCTCGGGTGGTAGGTTTTCGTAATCTTCCATCAGGTCCACTAATTCTTCCAGACTCCTAAACTCATTCCATTTCACGTAGAGCTGGTATTCCCGGCGGGAGATTCTGTAGATTCGGCTCAGTCTTTCTTCGGCGGTGTAGTTTGCTGCCGCATAAGCCCCTGGAGTGCCAGGACGTAGTCCTTAAACTTCTCTCCTGGTCGTTGGATGCGTCGCCGGACCTCGTCGTCGAGTTGCTCGAAATAACGCGAACTGAGAAAAAATTTCAAAAATCTCTCTTGAAAGGCTCCCACTCCTGCCAGTGTCGCTTGTTATTGTGAAACCACACGAGGGCTCTGTCCTTCAACAACTCTGGTAGTTCCTTTGGGATTCAGTATCGATCTATCTCATAGCCGTCCGCTAGCTCCTCCACTCGTTCCACAAACCCGAGTGGGTCCTTACCGCCGTCGTATCGGAATCCCTACTTTCTCACGCGGTCCATAATGCTCGCGAACAATAGTGTCGAAACTGTTGGCGCTTTCTCGTCTTCCGGAAAATTATACCGTGCGCCTTCGTCGTGCCTTCTTGGTAAGGGCGATTCTGTACCTTCTCTTGGCGTTGCCGGCTCCAATGTGACAGTTGGGCGGGCATGTCGGAGGGTCAGCTCCTTGAAACGGTCTTTCAAGTCTTCTCTCCCACTTTGTGCTTGTATAAATCTGTTCCGGATCCGCCGAATCCGAACTCTGTGGCGTATCTGAACAAATCCTCTCGGTTGAGGTAATATATCCAAATCACTTTGACCATGTCTCCAAATCCTGCTCGATTACCTTATTTTTCTTTATTATTTTAGGGTCCCTGTTCGGGCGCCAGTTGTAACGAAGTTTCTTGGCTGGGGTAAGCTCAGTGTACCCAGGGTGGCCAAAGTAATAAGTCGCTTTCTTTTCTGTAACAACAAAGTTTTATTAGTATAAATTTAGTTTCTATCTTCTATCCACTGGTCTTCGGTTCGGTGAGGTGGAATCCCTCATCCCAATATATTCTACTGTTGTACAAGTTGCGAAGGTGGAACTCCCTCCACTAACGGGGTAAAAACCCCGTTAAATATAAACCAAGTACTCATGAAGTGGAAACCCTCAGGTGTACTACTTTTGTCGGCGATATTCACGGACAGGTATGCCTATCGACCATCTACTGGCTAATTAAATTTTCAAACTACGATCGCTCTTTTTATACCTTTCTGCACGTAGGCTGAAAGCTATATTATAATAACAATTATTATAAAAAACAGTTTTACTTAGTTATATGGTGTGTATGTATGTACCTATGTATTCATAAAAACATACTTGGCCCCTAAAAGTATACATATATAAATATGGATAATTCAAACTGAGACTCCTAAGAGTAAACAGATAATTTCCTGATAACTGTTTGCTTACAGAATTTTCCAACTCTAATGCTAAATGTGTATATATGTACGTACATTTTCCTATTATATTTCTTATGTATGCATATATATGTGTATGTAAAATTCAATGTACTTATATAGGTATGCATGTACATAAAAATTCCATTTCAATAAATATCTAAGTATGGTAAATTCGATGTATACTCCGTGTGAGTATATGTATGTGCATGTTTGGTTGTAAGGACTCTAACAATCCAGGATTTTGGGGTCCTTACAATGTTATTGACGATTGATAAAATGTCTGTTGAAGTACATATAGTTTTCGCAAGGAGGTACATACCTATGTACAAAGGACTATAGTAATTTTGAGACCTATATTCATATCAAGAGCTATTGCTGAAATGTTTTATATTATGTCTTTTTTGAAAAATTTCTATTTTATCATTAGGAAGCACTTTTGTTTAAGCGTGTGCTTAACCGCTAGCACATACATATATTTTGTACGAACCCTAAAGAGTCTTTGGCGTATATGGTATAAGCCATGCAAGCCCAACAAACAATCGAGATTTCACATCAACTATCGGTTAGCGCGCACGGGGTGAAAGTAATTAAAATTAAATCTAATAATATATAATATATATGCATCATACAAATATATGGGAACATATATGGTATACAAAAAAGACTTTATCACAAATCCAAGAAAACCTTTATGAATTATTATTACTTAATTCGAAATAAACTTTTGTATATGTTTAGAATTGACAACGCATGGTGTTTTACTTCGGAGGCCTTACAAGGAAACCCTCGCGTACACAACCTTGTTTACTTGAATTGCTGGTATATATCTATTGTATATGAATTATTTGTGTTTCTTGCACACTAATTTGAGTTGTAATCTCTCATTAAGAGCTGTAGTTCTTGGAAGTTGTTCCACTTACCATTCAAATTCCATTGTCATACCAGTGTCGTCTGGGTTGTGAGTTGACGATAAATTTGCGTTTTGCAAGTAAAGAGAGAAAATATTATCGTGTTAAGTATTAAGAGAAGTTATTGTATATTAAGAGATGAGCTAGGATTGTAATTTAACTTTCTATAATTTTGGATGTTTAGTCAAACCAGTAATCGAACCCTTTCCTGAATGTTAGTACGCAGTGCTAACTACTCGGCTTATTTGAAAAGAGTAAGGGAGCGAAACAAAGATGTTAGAAGTTAGAAATGAAAGCAAAGAAGATAATAACAAATATTATCATATTGAATTCTTAACTGAATATTTTTTAAAAGGCAAAAGAGTTGGCAGAACAAAAGCGCAGCTACATAATTTTTGGCGTGCTTATTAGAGCATTCACTTCAGCGGTAGAACATACTTGTTGGGCGTCTTACTACGGTTTTCGACTGAGATATACTTGGGCCCAGATGGAAAACGCTAACGCTAGCTGTTTTTCCTCCGGAGTTAAGAGACAAACGCCAACACTTCACGCAACACATTTGGCAAACTTTCATGAACATACCTAGCCCAACATAAGAGAGTAAGAGGGATTTATTACGGATACAGCACTGCACAGCTTATCAATATTTTTCGGCAAGCTGATTCGGATTTACTTTGTTTTTTAAATGAAGATAACAGGTTATCGTTAGCTACTTATTTTTGTTATATAATTATTTTGCACTATTTGTATATCAAATAAACATACAAATAACTTGAAGCTGGTCTAGGTTTTTTAATAGTGTATATGAGTGGCGGATGGGTCCATGAGTAAAAGTTCACGCAATTGGGGAAAGTTTTTGAGTGCCATTCACCTGGGAGTCGCCAGAAACGATTCTTTGCATATGGTTCAAGCAGCTCACGACTTCCGTTCTTCGACCAAGTATCCCCTGGGTAGCAAACGCACACCAGTTTGGAGGCGTGCTAAAGTGAGAAGACGAATCCCATGCCGTTCTGTGTAGGGTTTGGGACCCACCACATGAAAAACCAAACTCCAATGAAAAAACAGTATGCATAAGAAAATTTACCAAGCTACTTGGCTGTCTCCAGATCGAAAAACTCTCAACCGGATCGGTAATGTTGTGATAGACGGAAGATATGTATCCAGTGTTTGAGATGTGTGTACACTCCGAGGTCCTAACTATCTTGTTGCAGCGAAGATACGCCCGCGCCTCTCTGTATCAAAGAACGCCCGTCAACAAACACAAGGAAAGTTCTACGTAGAAAAGCTGTATTCTCAACAGACTGCCGAGCGGTTTTCTACCCGACTTGCACTCGTGCTCTCTGAGAACACTCATCAGCAACTCTGTAAAGGAAACTGTGGGATGGTGTTTCAAGCTCCTTACGTACAGCTATAAACGAAGCTATTGCATTTCGGAAATGTCGCAAGAACAGATGGTACGATAGATACCGAGAATTGAAAAGGGAATCAAGACGCATTTGCCGGCAAAAAAGAAAGACGCCGAGATGCGTGAGTATGAAGAACTTGAGAAGCTGGTCGACAAAGATAATGCTCGAAAATTGTATGAAAGGATATTGCCTACCGGCAAGCTGATAACAGCTCAATGTATGTGATGCCAGCTTCTATTTAGTTGGCAGATGGTGTGGGGTTGAATGTTCTTTTTTATTGGTTTGTATTTGTTGTTGATAAACTCTTGGGAAAAACCCGAGTCTTGGGAGATTTGTGAGCAATGCTGCGCAATGCTGTTAACTGTAAGGACCCCAAAATCCGAGGCTTTTGGAGACCTCACAACAATACATTTTCATAGACATACACTGAAGTTATATACATTGAATTTATATACATGAAATAATTAAACCAAATATTACATATATATATATATATATATATATTTATTCTACAAACATACGTGTACATACTTAAATTATTGAAACATGAAGATCCATACATAGGCTGAAGCCTATAAGCATGTTCGAACAGGAATTTATTCGCATGCACATACATACGTACACATAGAATAAGTGGGAAACTGTACGCAGCAATAAATTGTTATTATAAAATAACATTCTGCCTGCGTGCAGAATAGTATAAAAGGCGACGAAAACGCAAACGAAATTAAGTAGCCTTTGTGTTGTCGTGACGATAGGTATACTTGCCCGTGGGATCAACACCACCGGCAAACGTAGTGCACCTGAGGGTTTACACCTCACGAGCATTTATCTATATTCCACTGAGGGTTTACACCTCACTGGAACGAGGGCTGGTAGAGGGTTTACACCTCCACAGCGCCATACGAAAGAAGTAGTATCTGTTTTATCATTTAGCATACTTGCCAGTGGGATCAACACCACCGGCAAACGTAGTGTACCTGAGGGTTTTCACCTCACGAACACTTATTTACTTGTAGAAATATCGAGTAGTACATTAGAAACCGTGTACATATAGAATGTTTATAATAATATGTGTTATTACTTTAGGAAACCATTGGCAAGGCTGAGCTTACCCCAGCCAAGTGAAAAACTCCGTTACAACTGGCGCCCGAGCAGGGACTCTAAAGTAAGAGGAACGAGATAACGAGATAGCTATGGTCAAAGTGACATTGGTGTACTACCTCAATCGAGAGGAACTTTTGAGGTACGCAGAAGAATTTGGATTCGAGAACTACGACACAGTGGAGGAGCTGCGCAAACGCTTTGCGAGCTTCATCCAGAATCAGGGTACAAAGACGCTTGACGGAGTTGGCCCTCCGACATACTTGGCCAAATATCACCATAAATCCAGCGACACCAAGAGAAGTCGTCCCATCATCAGACATGTTTTATAACGGCATGCTTCACGAATAAGAGCAAGCGTACGTACCTGCGACACCATCTTATGCGAACATTATGGACAGGGTGCGGAAATGGGAATTCCGCTACGACGACGGTAGAGATCCCTTAGGATTTATCGAACGGGTAGAGGAATTAGCGGACGGTTGCGACATGAACCGTAACTCAATTCCTCGAGCGTTACCAGAGCTACTGAAAGACAAAGCTCTAGTGTGGTTCCGGAACAACAATCGGCACTGGCAGGAATGGGACGAGTTTAAAAAGGATTTCTTGAAGTTCTTTCTGAGCTCGCGGTACTTTGAACAACTGGACGACGAGTTACGCCGACGCGTCCAACGACCGGGTGAGCGATTTAAAGATTACGTCCTGGTACTACAAGGGCTTATGCGGCACGCGAACTACACAGCCGAAGAGAAACTGAGCCGTATTTATCGGAATTCGCACAGAGAGTATCAACTTTACGTCAAACGAAGTGAGTTCAAAAGTCTGGAAGAGTTAGTGGACTTGGTAGAAGACTTCGAAAACCTTCCCCCCGAGAGAGAGCCATTAAGAGCCGCAGCGCGACCATTTGTATCTCGACGACCGGAAGAGCGGTACCAGTCTATGCACGTGAACAAAGAGAGCTATAGGTACCCACACAGCAACGAAAGGCGGGAACAACCAAGGAGTTTCGAGGGCGCTACAAGACTAGATCGAGCAGACGAAGCAGAGCGCTACCAGCAATTGCGTGAAGACCGGAATCTCAACACACCAAGGAGAGCATAGAGCAAACCAAATAAGCAAGGGAGGTACGTAGACCCCCGAAACGCATGCAGACGATGCGGTGGAGCCGGACATTTCACCCACGGCTGTCGCAGTCCAAAAATGGAATTTTGTGGGAAGTGTGGACGTTGTGGAGTACACACCCGAAATTGCTGCCCAGATCTACAGGGAAACGACCAGGGGCCTCATCAGTATCGAGGGATGGGGTCCACAACACTCCCTCGAGAACAACAGCGGCCCTAAACCAGACACAAGGCCGGATCCTGGCCAATGTGACCATGAACGGCGCAAACATAGTAGCGGCAATAGATACCGGAGCAACGAGGAGTTTCGTGAGTGAAGAAGTGGTGAAGAGATTGGGTTCGGAAAGAACGAAACCCGTAAAGACACGAGTGGTAATGGGAGATGGAAGGCGCAAGGACGTCGAGGAAGCAGTAGAAGCAGAAGTGAAGTTGGGGAACGAAGTACATCACAGCGAGTTATTTGTTCTACCAGGCCTGGTCGATGAAATGGTACTCGGGACGGACTACCTCGCGAAGGCCAACACAGAGTTGAGATGCGGCAGAGAGTCACTAAGATTAAGAGTACATAAGAGAGAAGATGAGATAGTCACGTGCACCGCCATAGTTGAGAAGAGACCGAAGGAATACACGGCCTCAGAAGGCCCAAACCAAACCACACCACAAGCAAGCAACCCAGCGGATAAGAAAGTGAGTGAGTTCCAGCAAAGTTAGTTGAAATAATTTGAGGAGATGTCAGGACCGTCCAATGTCCCCACACATAAAATAATCATGCGAGACGATCGACCAATAAAGCAGAGGTACTTCCCCAAGAACCCAAAGATGCAAGAGGTCATCAACAAAGAAATCGACGAACTACTTGAGAAGAGCTACATCGAACCATCCCATAGTCCGCACAGTGCGCCAATAGTATTGGCAAAGAAGAAAAACGGAAAGTGGAGATTACCGCCAATTGAATGCCAAATCCGTTCCAGACGTCTACCCGTTGCCGCGTATCCAGCATATATTCGATCGGCTCAGAAGCGCTAGATTCATCAGCAGCCTGGACTTGAAGAATGGTTATTGGCAGATCCCCATGGAGGAGGACAGCAAACAGTACATGGCATTCACAGTACCCGGACGTGGCCTATTCCAATGGAAGGTAATGCCTTTCGGCCTACACTCCGCACCAGCGACGTTCCAGAGGGCACTTGACAGAGTTATCAGCCCAGAACTAGAACTGCACGCATTTGCCTACCTAGACGACATCATAGTTACGAGTACAACGCTAGAAGAGCACGTGAAGCACCGCTAAGAAAAGTCAACCCCGAAAAGTGCGAGTTTTTTAAGAAAAAGCTGAAGTATTTAGGCCACGTAGTCAGCGAGAAGGGCATCCATACAGACCCAGATAAGGTAGCGGCCATAAGAGAGCTCACACCCCCAACAAATCTATGAGAGCTCAGACGATTCCTGGGAGTGGCATCATGGTACCGAAGATTCGTCCACGACTTTTCACAAGTTTCGCATCCGCTCACATCAATGTTGAAGAAAGGCAAAAAGTGGGAGTGGTCCGAAAAACAACAGTCAGCATTCGAAGCCCTGAAAGACGCCCTCACACAAGCACCGGTATTGGCGTGCCCGGACTTCACAAAGAGATTTACGTAGTAGACCGACGCGAATGATTTCGGGCTCGGAGCAGTTCTAACACAAGAGTTAGATGGTAGCGAGCGAGTAATAGCATATGCGAGTCGGCGGCTGAATAAATGAGACCGTATCTTGAAGGGTACAACTTCACAGTGATTACCGACCACCTGGCTCAACTCGATCGAGAGTCCCACAGGTCCGATAGCGAGATGGGCGCTAGAGCTCCAACAATATTCGTTCGAGGTGCAATACAGGAAGGGGAAGCTGAACGTCGTAGCAGACGCGCTATCAAGGCAACCACAAGAGGAACAGTTGGGCACAGTGTTAGAGGAAGAGGAAAACGAAGACGGCGCATGGCTAAAAGAAAAGAAGGCGAAGGTGGAAGAAGCTCCAGAAAAGGAACCGGACTATTTGATCGAAGAAGGCAGTTTATATAGGCGAATGACGACCCAAGTCGATGGCGAAGACACTACTCCATGGAAGCTATGCGTGCCAATGTCTCAAAAACTACGAGTGTTAAGAGAAGTGCACGACGCCCCGAGTGCAGGCCATATGGGCATTCGTAAATCCATGGCCGGGGATGGCATGATACTACTGGCCAGGAATGTTTCGCGACGTGAGGAAGTATGTACAACAGCGTCACGACTGCCAAATATATAAGCCCGGCCAACAGCAAGCCGCAGGCAAAATGCTCATCCAAATAACGGAAGAACCATGGGCAACAGTGTGTGCAGAGAACAACGTGATTGGGACGAACTTCTCCCAGAAATGACACTCACACTCAATACCTGCGTAGGTGAATCAACAGGGTACAGTCCGGCATACATAGTCTAGGGAAGAATGTCGAATAATCTCTTCGACGAACACACCTTCGGAACCACGCAGAAGACCCCGACACCAGCAGAGAAAGCAACAGTGATGGCAGAGGTTTACAGAATAGTTCGAGGCAACCAACAACGCGCAGCAACCGATCAAGCGCGTTATTACAACCTGCGAAGGCGTCTCAAAGACGATAGAAAACTTTGCGGCCAAACTAGCTCCCAGGTACAGCGGCCCGCATCGAATAACCAACTACGTATCTCCAGTAATAGTGGAACTGGACAAAATACACAAGGGAAAAAGAAGAACGGCACATCTGAGTGAATTGAAGCCCTACAACGGCGATGGGAAAAACATTCCATAAAGGCAAAAAAAAAAACAAAAAAAAAAGTTTTATCGAAAAAAAGGAGAACCTTGAAGTAAACACAAAAACACAAAAACACAAAACAACAAAAAAAAACAAAAAAAAAAATAAATAAATAGTGAAAAAAAAAATTTGTGAAAAAAAGTCATTAAGTAGGTCATCATAGTGTTAAGAAACAAAAAACCAAAAAAAAAAAAAAATTAGGAGTGAAAAAAAAAAATTAATTAAAGGACATAAAAGGGAGTCGTAGTGTTAAGAAACAAAAAAAAAAAAATTTAAGTACAAAACTAAAATTTGATATGGACGCACCCTAAGTCACATACTGTGTGAAGGTGGCAGCACCCATCAATAGCGGAGCCATCGGTAAACAAATGAACATACCTACATATATTCAAATATACATATGTACACACATATAACTAAGTGAGAGGAAAATATACATTATATATATATGCTAAGAAGTGAATACATATATGTACATACAAGTGAAAAAAACATGCATAATATACATACATACATGAACTAAAATATATGCAAAGTGAAGATATTCAAGCAAAAACACATAGACGCATAAAAAAATAATATATATACCTATATACACAACACACAAAAAAAAATAATAATAAATATACACACACAAAAAAAAATTATAATAACCGAAATACTCCTGCGAAAATTCGGAGGAGAAAAATGTATTAAAGCATATACAGGAAAAGCACAGTTGGTCGAGCGACGAAAATCAAAATAAAAGCCGGCGCCACGACCAAACTCACATCAAGTGTTCTAACAACTGAAGCGAGCAATAAACAAATTGTGGTAGCAAGTATACGGGCGCTTAACCAAACGCGATAAACGAAGTAAGCAAGCAGCAGAGATGGCAGCAACAAATGAATGGCCGCGCGTACGTATACAAAGGCTGATAGAGGAGGAGATACGTTCTCACCTACCCGAAGCGAAACAAAAAAAACCGAGGCAGAGCAGAGAGTATGTGTACCAGCGAGTCTACATATTCATACGGAGCGAAGATGCAGATAGCGACAGTGCTGATGAAGAAGAATGCCTGGTGCGCGCATCCACACCAATCACAATCTCATCAGAGAGCGAAGATGAGCAGCCAGCGAAGCGACGAGAGCTACTCGATATATCCGAGGAAGATGGTGAAGTGCGTGGCAGAGGCTTCATAGAGTACAACAAGCGCATCAACATGCGCTTGCGTATATACAACGAAGGATTAGCAGCGAGCGACGAACCACAACCACAACCGGCTAAGCTCCGTACATGCGAGAACGAAGATGCAATAAGCCTAACAGCAAGCGGCGGGATGCTAGAAGTCGACGATTGCCAACATGGCAGGCGAGGTAGTGCTGCAGAGCACAGGAGCTACAACACCGAATACGTGGGACAACCAGACAGGGATCGAACCACTGCCCGAGGCCCTGACTAACGACATCGAGGCGCACATGCAGCAGCCACAGCAGCGACGGGTGAGGCGATCCTTCAAGCGGCACGTTGAAGGTAACTACTACCGCGTGAGAATCACACGGACTGGCCTGGTGACTATAAGTCTCGCAGCGGGAAGTAAGGGGAAGGTGTAAGTACCCCAAAATCCGAGGCTTTTGGAGACCTCACAACAATACATTTTCATAGACATACACTGAAGTTATATACATTGAATTTATATACATGAAATAATTAAACCAAATATTACATATATATATATATATTTATTATACAAACATACGTGACCATACTTAACTTATTGAAACATGAAGATCCATACATATGCTGAAGCCTATAAGCATGTTCGAACATGAATTTATTCGCATGCACATGCATACGTACACATAAAATAAGTGGGAAACTGTACGCAGCAATAAATTGTTATTATAAAATAACAGTCTGCCTGCGTGCAGAATAGTATAAAAGGCGACGAAAACCCAAAAGAAATTAAGTAGCCTTTGTGTTGTCGTGACGATAGGTATACTTGCCCGTGGGATCAACACCACCGGCAAACGTAGTGCACCTGAGAGTTTACACCTCACGAGCATTTATCTATATTCCACTGAGGGTTTACACCTCACTGGAACGAGGGCTGGTAGAGGGTTTACACCTCCACAGCGCCATACGAAAGAAGTAGTATCTGTATTATCATTTAGCATACTTGCCAGTGGGATCAACACCACCGGCAAACGTAGTGTACTTGAGGGTTTTCACCTCACGAACACTTATTTACTTGTAGAATTATCGAGTAGTACATTAGAAACCGTGTACATATAGATTGTTTATAATAATAAATTTGTTGTAACGAACACAGTGTGTTATTACTTTAGGAAACCCTTGGCAAGGCTGAGCTTACCCCAGCCAAGTGGAAAACTCCGTTAGATAACTATCTCAAGTTTACATGGATTGGTTAGTCCTGTTTGTGTATTTTGTAAGCAGTTTATCGTTGTGTTGTTTTTAAGGCCACAGAAGGTTCGTATGTTAGCCCAAAATTTAGATGTAGGTGTTGGGGGTCGAATCTCTGATGTGAAAATTGTAGTAGCTTCCGTTTTACTTTGCTTTAGCTCTCGATGAAGTAAAACAATTGCTTTTTTGAAATGTTGTATATTTTCGGAGATGATATTGTTTTTTAAATTCCGCCAGGCGCGTTTTTTTAATTTTTTTTTAGTTCTGACAGAGTTTTACTGCACCATGTAGACTGATTATAATGTGCCGAGTCGGCAAGTTGAGTTATGAATTGGGGTCGTTTATGGTATTTGGCAGTTCTGGGCACCAATTGTAGAAGTCTCCGGTGTTTGAAGAAAGGTACACAGATAAAGTTGTTTTATTGCTAAAACGTCAAACTTGTTTGAATTCATGCTTAAGCCTGTAAATTAATATAGCTGTGCCTCCGAACCTGTTTGTAGGTTTGTTGTAAACGATTTGTTAATTTATAGGAATAGGTAGGTGTTTTTTATTGAATAGGTGAGTTTCGTGTAATGGTAGTGTTGGTCATTAGGAAATGTCGAATAGGTCCGTGTCAAAAACATCGACTTAAATTTTGTTCAAGTTCTTTGTCATATTGGTAGTTGATCTCTGTAGTTGGCTGCGTAGTACAATATATTTAATATGGTCTTTGGAAATATTTTGATGTTTTGTTTTAGCATGCTTTTTTTCTGAGTCTGATAAGATTCACTCATCATCTCAGATGGTTGTGTGGTTTCTTTGCTAGTTGTTGGCGTGAGGGAGCTGCTAGTGGTGAGTTCGTATTGTATCTTAGATCCGTTGCTTGTTGTGACTTTATCTTGAAAAGGTTTTAAGTGGTGAGTTTGGCTCTGGTTTGCTGTCTCATTGCTAATGTGTGGTGTTTTTGGGTTGGCAGTTTTGTTGTCGACGTTTGATGTTATTCTCCTTTATGAAGACTGGACACTTTTCAGAGTTAGTAAATTTTACAGTTTTCGGTTTCCTTACTTACTTACTTTATTGGCCTATACACTGCTTACTCGACTATAGCCAATTTATAACCTTAGGCCATTCATTCCTTTCTTTTTTTTGCTGTTTAGCCCCAATTGCAGACACCATGTACAGCTCTCTACCTGATCCTTCCAACGGTGTGAAGGTCTTTCTCTTCTCCTGCTTCCACCGGCGGGTACTTCATCGAAAACTTTCAAACCTGGAGAATTCTTATCTATCCGAACCACATAACCTAGCCAGCGTAGCTGCTGTTTTTTGATTCGCTGAACTATATCATTGTTGCCGCAAATCTCATACAGCTCACCACACTCTCGGCGGAACGGCGAATAGTTCCCATTTCGTAGAGGACCATAAATCTTTTTTTTTTCTCGAAAACTCCTAACGCCAACTCATCAGATGTTATCATCGTCCACGCCTCCGGAAGAGTGATTCTGCGTTGGATTTCGAAACTGACATTGTTGTTTGTGTTAATACTGGTTCCAAGAGAAACGAATTAATCTACCACTTCAAAGTTGTGACAAACCCATATCCTTAGCTTCCTATCTGGGGAAAGTGGATATCAGGGCGTCAATAATGGCAATATCATTGCCGTACGCCAGCAGCTGTACACTCTTCAAGAAGATTGTACTTTCTCTATTCTTCTCTGCAGCTGGTATTAGGTTATCCAGAAATAAATTGATAAAGTCACATGATAAGGAATCACACTGTCTGCAACCTCGCTTGGCTCGAAGATTTCCTTCCCGATCCTGATGGAGCTTTTAGTTTTGGTTAACGTCAGTTTACGTAGCCGTATAACTTTTGAGGGGATACCAAATTCAGACATACCGGCATAGAAGCAGCTCATATTCATGCTATCGAAGGCTTCTTTAGAATCGAAGAAGGGGTGGTGGGTGTTGATCCTCAGAGGTCTTTTGCAAGATTTGGCGCATGGTGAATATCTGGTCAATGGTTGACTTATAAGGTCTAAAACCGCACGGATAAGGTCCAATCAGTTTGTTGGCGGTGGGCTTTAGTCTTTCACACAATACGCTCGACAGGACCTTATATGCGATGTTAAGGAGGCTTAACCCACTAAAATTAGCGCAGATTCTGGGGTTTTTTTATGGACTGGGCAGAGCACACTTAAATTCCAATCGTTGGGCATGCTTTCATCCCACCATATTCCGCAGAGTAGCTGATGCATGCATTATGTTAGCTCTTCACCGCCATGTTTGAATAGTCGGTCAGCTCCTGCCGCTTTGTTGTTTTTAAGCGGACGATTGCTATTCGAACTTCATCATAGTCAGGTAATGGGACCTCTTTTCCATCATCATTGATTGAGATTTCGGGCTTACCATCTCCGGTTGTTCCATTTTCGCTGCCATTCAGCAGGCTAGAGAAGTTTTCTCTCCATAAATTCAATATGCTCTGGGCGTCTTTATGTCCTACAAGAGTCTGATCTGGTCTTGAAACACTCTATAAACCGTCGTATCTTTTCATAGAATTCTGTCCATTTTTTCGACAAATGCGTCTTGATTTCCTCTACAATTCTCGGTATCTATACCATTCCGCACGTGTAGTGGTCGATCGCAACGTTGCAAGGTAGGCAGTCTGTTTTCTCCCCACTACGACACGGCAGTTCTCATCGTACCAGCTGTTTTTGCGACCTTTCCGAAATGCAATAGTTTCGTTTGCAGCTGTACGTAAGGAGCTTGAAATACCATCGCACAGCTTCCGTATACAGGGTTGCTGATGAGTGTTCTCAGAAAGCAGGAGAGGAATTCGAGTATGAAACCGCTCGGCAGTCTGTTGTGATTGCAGCTTTGGGACGACGAACTTTCATTGTTTTTGTTGGCGGACGTTCTTCATTCTACACAAGGCGCATGTGTATCTTTGCTGCAACAAGATAGTGGTCCGAATCGAAGTTGAGTCCTCGGAGTGTACGCATGTCGAGGCCACTGGAGACATGTTTTCGCCTGTCACAACATGATCATTTTGGTTTTGCACTTTTCGATTACTGGACAGCCAAGTAGCTTGATGTATTTTCTTCCGTTGCAATCTGGTACTACACAGAACTATATTTCGGGCCCCGGCGAAATCGAATATTAGGGGATGTTTCTTGTATAGGCTGAATCTTCCGACAGTTGCACCAATAATAAATTCTTTGTCCATCGTGGCATTAAAATCACCAAGCACGATCGCGGCGGGGGCAGCGCTCATCCACTGGTGTGACACCAAATTTGCGCTCCTTTGTATGGCCGCTGTAGTAAATGTCACAAGGACCCATCTTCTTCCGTCCTTCTTCCGTCTAGCGCACTCCTTGGACGTCGGTGCTGTCAGCCTTTAGCAGCAGTGGCACCTTCCCAAACAAGGGACCGGGTTCTTCATCAGTAGAGGGTTCTCTCATTAGAGACACATATTGTTTTTTCATTGGAGTTTTGTTTTTCATGTGGTGGATCCCAAACCCTACACAGAACCGCATGGGATTCGCCTTCTCACTTTAGCTCGCCTCCAAACTGGTGTTCTTTTGCTACCCAGGGGATACTTGGTCTAAGACCGGAAGTCGTGAGCCGCTTGAACCATATGCAAAGAATCGTTTCTGGCGACTCCCAGGTGAATGGCGCTCAAAAACTTTCCCCAATTGCGTGAACTTTTACTCGTGGACCCATCCGCCACTCACATACACTATTAAAAAAACTAGACTAGCTTCAAGTTATTTGTACGTTTATTTGATATACAAATATTGCAAAATAATTATATAACAAAAATAAGTAGCTAACGACAACCTGTTATCTTCATTTAAACCATATCTCTTGTTGTCCAATATTATCAACGGCATCCATTAATCAACTGCTGAGAATTTGACGAAAAAATTTGATAAGCTGTGCAGTGCTGTATCCGTAATAAATCCCTCTTACTCTATAATGTTGGGCTATGTACGTGTTTGTTCATGAAAGTTTGCCAAATGTGTTGCGTGAAGTGTTGTCGTTTGTCTCTTAACTCCGGGGTAAAAACAGCTAACGTTAGCGTTTTCCATCAGGGCCAGAGTATATCTCAGACGAAAACCGCATTGAGATGCCCAACAAGTATGTTCTACCGCTGAAGTGAATGCTCTAATAAGCACGCCAAAAATTATGTAGCTGCGCTTTTGTTCTGCCAAATCTTTTTCTTTTTAAAAAATATTCAGTTAAGAATTTAATATGATAATATTTGTTAATATCTTCTTTGCTTTCATTTCTAACTTCTAACTTGTTTGTTTCGCTCCCTTACTCTTTTCAATTTAGCCGAGTAGTTAGCACAGCGTACTAACATTCAGGACAGGGTTCGAGTCGTCGTTATAGAAAATTAAATTACAATCCTAGCTCATCTCTTCATATACAATATCTTAAGAATTCCTCTTAATACTAAACACGATACTATTTTCTCTCTTTACTTGCAAAACGCAAATTGATCGCCAACTCCTACTCTGTGCGCGCCAAGTTTCCGGTGTTCCACTTCCCTTCCGTTTCCTCCTTTAATCCTTTGTTTCCTTTTTACCTCAGTTCGTTAGCCGAACGACCGCTTAGTCGCGGTAGTTAGTTTTAAAACATTTACCAAAGTGCGCGCACGGAGGTATTTTCAACGCAGCTGCTCCAAAGTTTAAAGTCAAATATGTCAATGTTAGGAAAAAATACAATTTATTAAACATCAAAGAAAATAAATAAAATCGAAGCTTTAAAGTGTCTGTGCACAAAGTACAAAATTCCCTCTTCTTATTCAACCGTGCCAATTGGTAAACTCGGCATTATATATACCATATATATAATTGACGCTTTGTAACCGCTTAAGCGATTTTCAGCCGAGTTCCTCCTCCAATTTGTGGTTTTGCGTCTTAATGTTTTTCCAAGAAATGGAACCTACAGTTTATACAAAGCCGCCTCCGAAGGGCTGATGGTTTTTTTACGAGGAGCCTTTTCATGTCCGAAATACACTCGGAGGGATGGACATTCCCTGCCGAGGGGCGACCGCATTTAGAAAATTAAACTTAGTTTTTTATTTAAATTAATTTTCCGTAACTTTTGGATGTTGGTGGCATCGGGATTTGAACCCTCCCCTTCCGATTGTCAGTATGCAATGCTAACCACTCGGCTACCGCTACCGCAGCCGCGGCGGAATTACTTATTAATAAAATCAAAGGCAAGTTAATTAGCTCACAAACGTTGATATCAGTTTTTTCAGTCCCAGCATAGGTCCTAAATGCTCGTGGAAAATATTAAAATACCTTCGGGGAAGTGACCACTTCCAGATTATTACATCTATTGAAACATACTTTTTGAAGCAAACATGACCAATGAGCGCTTGCCATATTTGTAAGCGTATAATTTCTTTGCTACCTGCTGCTAATCTGTCAGCTGCTGTAAATCGGAAAAAATTAATCGTGAAAATTTAAAAGTGTTTCTGCTTCAATATGCTCTTGACAATTTATCGTAATTTTTGGGTTGTCAAATAGATTTATTTTAGCCATCTGCACTATATAAACGGTTTTCCAAAATAAGTAATTCAAAGGATAGAAGCAAACAATTTTATGAAGAAACTGTGTCACGGTATATAGATGACTAATTTACGGAATATTTCAGAATGAATAGAACAACATTTCAAGTAAGACATAATTGTGCAAACGTTATTATATATAAAATAAATTTACTTCATAACTTCACAATCAGTTGTTAATTTGGTCGTTTCGACATTTAAAGTAGTAGTAGGTTCATCAGAATTAATCGCTCTGTAAAAGCGCTCACTGAACATGTTTACTGAGCGCTCAGATCGCTGAACGCACCCAATGCTGCTGCTCTATCTCACAAAAACTCAATTCCTTCGAACCAGCAATATTTAAACTATTACATTTATCGTCACACTTTGCGAAGCACCGACGCAATGTTCACATCAAATTTTTTTACAGACAAAGCCGATTCCAACGATGCTGCTCTATCTCACAAAAATCTAATTCAATCGAAGCTGCATTATTTAAAAAAAAATATGCGGACAGTATCAAATTACAATACTCACAAAACCATACCTACATAGGCCATCACTATCATGTTTTTAGATTAAAAAAGTAACGAGATTGGGCAAATTATAAGCATCAACAAACTGAAATCAACCTAATCAATTAAAATGAGCGAAAATAAACTGTTTCAAACAGTTAACAAGCCCAGTTAATCCTAATTCTATCCGAAAAGAGCTGTGACAGGGTAAAAGATAACTCACAGGTAACTTGAAGAAAGCCATATCCATGTCCAAGTAGTCCAATTATGCACGCGGCTCCCACTTCGGGCTAATAATTATTACCAAAAAAATAACAATATTTCTCCCTGGTACCTAGTAATTAAAAAAATTACGACCGATGTGAAAATCAAAATATTAAAACTACTTAACCAAATTTTTGAAAAAGGAGGATATCGTCAAAGTTGGAGAAACGCGGACAAACATCACAGCACATGCCGAAAATCAAGCGATTTCGGTTTGTCACCGAAATCGCAAATCGCCCGATCTTAAATTCGGAACAGCTGCCAAACAACTGACATTTTTATAACAGATTTTGTGATTATGAGCATTTTAACTGTTTTTGCTTACATCATATATCGAAATAATTGGAAACGCAGTGTAATGCGTTTTTAGTAGTGTGCCCAAAACTTGCGTACGGTGTCTAAGTATTTGCATAATAATGCAGGGACGTTACGATATAAGGTCCATAATGCAGCCAACGTCCATAACTATTGAGCTGAAATTAGCTGCCACGTTGAGAAGAATGAAAGTGATTCCCATATCATGGAATCCCATATCATGGAAATATCAGCCATTTTCGTACCTGCATCAGTACAAGGAATGGCATATAATTGAATACGAAAAATTTAAGTTTTTGTTTTTATTTATTGTTAAATATAACAGCAACAAAAAGTAAACTAACTATGCTGTAATCACCAATCCCTTAATTAAATTTTTCAACTTTTCGTCTCTGTATTTTATGTGAGTTAAGTGATTACTTTATAAATAATTACATTTTAGCAAAACGAAATCTGAATGCCTACACTTTTCTAAACTTTGCGCTAACAAATCCTCAACTCGCGTGCCTGCAGCTGGCCGATTTAAAACGGAAAAATGTGGCGATTACGATTTCTGACTCACGCCATATTGTTCTTCGAAATCGAAAACGGAACAGTGAAATTCGGCACATGGCATCACGTTTTCGATGACAACTTCATGTGAAAACGATTTCCAGCAGATGGCGAATTGTTACGATTTTAAAACAGAACAAACCACTGGATAGTATAAAAAGTAACTGCATCCTTGCATTAATTAAGTATTGGAAAAAATATTAGCCAGGCGCCTAATAGGACTCGTCTTAAAAGAAAACCACATAAGCCCTAACCACGTAGCTTTCCAGCAAGGACAAGGAACCGTGACACATTTCGAACATTTCATGACAACAGCAATTTAAGTTGAAATCATATCTCTATTCTGGAGTTCGATTTCGAAGAAGCTATCGACGGATTATCCATACACGTTGATGTACGACAATTGAAAATTCGAATGTCGGAAAAAAGAATCTTTAACAATTTTAAAAACGTACTATGTACTAGAACTTTCAAATAACAATTAATAACGCGTATTCTAATACCCTAACCTTCCTTCCTTGTTATACCACATTTCAAAAGGCTTCCTAATTTCCATTATATCCTTCATAGCTTTTGAAGTAATCAACAACATTTTTAAAAAATATACGATCAAACATTCTGCCTAAGTAGATAATGTGCTAATACTTTCCTAAAATAATAATTTAAATGAAATCAAGATCTTATTTGCTGATACTCTACAAACGCAACGAAAATATATAAGCACACCATCTACGTATTCCGTTTTGCTAATAAGAAAAATTAACTTAACGAAATGAAGTCGTTTTGTTTCAGCGCCATGTTATCAAAACCAAATGAAGTCCTTAACGTTGAAGCCGGTGAAAACCAATGCCCCAGTGGTTTCGCTCGAAAATATAAATAAGTTGAATAAAAGAGAATTAGTTGCGGGTATTGAAAAATATTGAAAATAGTTTATTCGTATAATATATAATATAAATATGTGCAATAATGAAATAATATTATACAAGATTACTTTTTGATGACGAGGTATTGCAGCGGAACGTCTATTTCTTCTAAATATGTAACAGCAAGTAAGTGAAAATGACAAAGGAAAAATGCTTCAAACCGTCAAAGAAGTTCTTTCGTTCCGCTTTGAGGGGAAATGCAACTGTGTGTGTGGTTTTCTTTTTTTGTATATTGAGTGAATATATGTCAGGGTGGTATTCCCCTTTGATTAAAAAAGTGATTTAGCCTGGAGGCCTAAAAAACTCATCGCTAACGTCAATTTTAAGACGGCTGTCTGATATGATTTAACATCACACTTCAATTTTAACGTTTAACATTACCAGTTAACGATTTAACATTAATGAGTGCCCTCCATAAATTCAATATGTTCTGGGCATCAGTGGCTAGATCACCTCTTTGTGTCCTACAGGACTCTGCTCCAGTCTTGAAACCTACGTATCTTCTCATAGAATTTTCAAGCACTACCCTTGTCAGCCAGCTTCTCAAGCTCTTCTTGTTTTTTATCGGCAGATGCGTCTTGCTTCCTCTTCAACTCTCGGTATCTATCCCATCTCGCACGTGTTGTGGTTATATGGTGCCAGTAGGTTATATGGTGTGACGTGAAAACGCTGCCAGTACGATACAATTAAGTTATATGGTGTGACGTGAAAACGCTGCCAATAGAATTATATGGTGTGTCGTGATAACGCTGCCAGAACGATACAATTAAGATATATGGTGTGACGTGAAAACGCTGCCAGTACGATACAACTAAGATATATGGTGTGTCGTGAAAACGCTGCCAGTAGAAAATATAGAAAATAAAGATAAGTGTGTAACATTAGAACCACTCGTGTTGTCCGTTACTTTTTCCCTTTTGGAATCAGAATTATAGGAGAAACTCATAATCCGGCTGAGTGATAGCCCAGCTATTGACCGGAGAACCGGGTTCGTTACACCCATCACGATTCCGACGCCAAATTTGAGCTCATTTATATGACCGCTGTAGTTAATGTCTCAAGGATCTACTCGCATCCGTCCTTGTCGCGTCCATCGCTCTTCTTGGACGATTGTGATGTCAGCCTTTAGTTTAGCGAAGACGTCAACGAGCTGGCAGCAGAATCTTCCCAATTAAGAGACCGAACGTTCCATGTGCATGCCCTCATATCGTGATTCCTAAAACATTTGTTGCGGGGCGTCATCAGAAGGGGGTATCTCATCCGAGGCGTTGTAATTTTTTCCAGAGCTGATTTCTACGTGGCGGGTTTCAAATTCAGCTCAAAACCTCGCTAATTGAGTAAATTTCATTTTTTACACATTTATAAAGCGAGCCGCTTCCTTCAAGATCGACGCCCTCTCGCAGCCGCAGCTCTGGTGAACAGACGCTGAAATTAGACTTCAGAGGTCCCTTAAACCGATTAAGTTGGAGGGGCTCCACTGAAGCTTCCTATTTTTAGCCGTGACCTAAGGCTCCATACAAATTGGTTACTGCATCTTACGTAAGGGTTGCTCACGTTTCCGAGGTGCGCTTCGAGGTGTACTTCGAGCAATTTTTGCAGCGCATTAGCGTGGGTATGAAGTAATGGATTGGTACTTTAAAATATCCTATATTTAGTCATGAATGTAATTATTAGGAGACCGGTTTCTAATAATTGATTCCAAACTTTTTTTTTAATTTTTTCACCGTCCTATACATTTTGGGTGGTTCTTGTAAAATTTCCTTTTTAGAGTATGTTTTGCAAGTCGTTGCGATAAATTAAGCATTTGATGGGCGGATGGTAATATCAATTTTTATGTTACTGCTAGCTTGTTTACTATTCTTTTTTTTTAATATTTGGCCACTTAGTATTTTTATGCACATTAGTATTTCACTATTGCTTTTTGTTGTAGAAAAGGGGATATATTTTTAAGTGTTTCTGTGACATTTGTTCTTGTCATTAGAAGATATACTGGATCGTTTGTTGTAAGGTGTAATGTTTGAAGGTAGGAGGGGTGCTATTGTTTTGTCGGATGGCTTATTCATTTTGATTTTTAGTTTCAAATAGTACTATTATTGGATAAGTTTTATTAACGTTGTTTATTTATAAAATATGAATCACTATTATCCCACTTTTACGTTTTTGTTTTTGTTTATAACATTAATTTTCTTTAGTCGTTTACTGCATAATGCGTTTAGTCGCTTAGAGCTTCCGATCACTTTTATGGTATAACATAGACTAATTTTTGTATTAAATTAATAACTAATGCAAATTATTTTATTTAAAATTATTGGGGTTATTATTGATAAATATTAAGATGGATAGAGCAACAAATTTAAAACTCAGACTTCATACTGTTGGACTTAAAAATGATACACAAAATAGATTATTGGCTCATTTATGCTGCAGCTACCCATTTTATATACCTCCCTGCCGTACCAACCTATCTTATGAGAGCATCATATAAATTATGAAATTCGTTGACGAAAGATATTAATTTGTTTGAAAGTATTCAAGCGCATTGGCAGCTGGCAACATTTCGTCGCTGTTAGCAGCGTCGATAATTCGTGTTTGCATATTCCTCTCCCAGTCGGGCGGTTCGGCTGGGAGGTATGTTAAATGGGTAGTTGCAGCATTGCAGTTAACTGTTGACGTCGACGATAATTCGATCTATGACGAAGCTCAAGAATCTGTTCAAAGTACAGGTAATGAACCAAGAGCTATATTCACGCCGAATATCTTGCCTACTGTTAAAAGATACTTTGTGTCATCGACATAAGCATGCACAGCTTACTGACGACTAGATGAAGGCGGGAAATAAAGCACTAGGAACAGGACAATATGAAGGCTTTTAAGTCGGTAGAAAATTGCTTTTTAAAGATCCCGTTAAGGAATTGATCGTGGTTCCGATATTGATGGAAGAGGAAGTGGTACGAACTGCTCATAGACAAGGGCATTTCTCAATAGGAAAACAATCGAGGTTTTCGAGGTTGATTATTCATTCCACAGTTACGTTTATGTATTGAGAAAAAATAACGTTTTTGTTTACAATAGAGAAGGAAAATAAGTCATAAGGGACTTCTCATGTGAATCATGTTGGTCCAATCGAAAAAACTTTAAAACAATATAATTACATATTTGAAGTAATAGACGGATTTTCCACGTTTGTTTAGCTTTACCCAAAGAAAAATATGGATGCAGGTACTATAGTTGATAAGCTTAAGCAACAAGCTGCAATATTCGGAAATCCAAAAAGAATAATTTCAGATCGGGGGTCAGCATTTACCTAGAATAGCAATATTGTACTTAGCAATATTGTGGAAGCTAGAAAATTCAGCATCTTTTGATCACTACCGGGGTACCACGGTGAAATAGACAAGTGGAAAAAATTCACAATTGTCCACATGAACACGAAATTAGCCAAGCTAATCCAAATGGTTGGTACAAAGGTATTGGTAAGGTACAACAGAGTGTTGTTATACTCCGCCAAGAAGTACTAAACTCTCGCCATTTAAAATACTTACATGTGTAGAAATGCACTTAACACAGTTAGAGAATATAAATGAGGTTTTAGGCGAAGTGGCAATCGCGGAATTAGATAAAATACGTAAGCCTGAAAAAGAAAAACCTTAGTAGCCATTAAGCAAAGGTAGTATGAGACGCACATGAAGTTGAAGGCAAAATTTTGAAGAAAATGGGACACGAATGAAGTAGAAAAAGGTTGACGACCATGAGGGTCCACATGGTACGATTGCTGTAGAAGAATATATGAAACTATAGACCTAGTCATCCAAGGCGTATGACAGTTCAGGAAATCCCTAATAAATGCATCCCTCAACGCTTTTGACGGAAATAGTAACTGGACGAAGCATGGGTAACGGACAAAAATAACGGAGTGATATGAAAAGTAAAAGCATTCAGTTGAATTTTATAGAATGCGAAACTAATATAATTAAGTATTCCAAATAAATTGTAAAACTTACTATGTAAAATTTTATAATGTAATTTTAATATTTTGCGAGTTCTTAGCAGCTGTGTTTATTTTATTTTGTTGATTTAACAATAATGTCCTTTTTTGCTAAAGAAGTTAATCAAACTAAACATTCGAATTAAATTTAAAGGTGCAATATGTACAAATTATTTGGTGAAAATTTCAGTTACAAATATCTGCAAATCGCTGTGGACTACCGTAGCCTCGTGTTTACGTTTTTTTACCTTTCCAGAAAATTTATAATAACGAGAAGGTACAAACTCGTTGCAACATCGAACATCCATTAAACAATTTCTGAGAAATCTCAGGAAAGGGATTCACCACACCGGGAAACAAATAAGCCACATTTGAATTTACATCCATCTGAAATGTTAACAGAGTCTCGCATGTGGTTTTCTGCTAAAAACAGAGAAATTTATTTATTTCGAAAATTTTTTTCTCTAACTTAATGTATTCCTTTGCTTTCGCAATTTCAAGTGTGCTAAATAGGAATAGGATTTTAAATAACTAAAACTTTAAATATTTAAAATTTTAAAATAAAAAGTAAATTAACAATAATTTAAATATATTAAACTCATTTAAAAAATCCAATATAAAGAAATAAGTTGGAAAAATACAACTTGTTGCAAATACATTGCATCTCTAATATCTGCTATGTTGCTTAAAATTTTCAGAACTAAATTTAAAAAATTTTAAAAATAATTAATAAATGCTAAAAAGCAACAAGCGAGTGGGTTCGTAACCAGTTTGGTTGGACCACACCACGGGTGTACCCCAAAAATATATTTTGGTTACTGTTTAAGCGTGCGCTTAACAGAGCATCAACGTCGCCAAAACCCCGTACATTTTGTGCGTATCCTAATGCAGGCACATTGCAGCAAATATTATATAAGCAGTGAAAAGCCTGTAAAACGCGAGATTTCTATTCAATTAATCGGCAAGCGTGCACGGGGCAAAGTTATAAATTAAATATAATTTTAAATACATATACTTATGTATAACCAAAATAAAACATTAATACAAATATCATATATACAAATTTTAAATAAACAAATTGTAAATGCGAATAAAAACGAAACACAAGATGTTTTATTTCGAATGGCTAACGAAGGGACCCTCGCGTGAACAAGGTCCTTCGAGCCTAGCAGAAAGACATCTATGTGCAACAGCCACTAAACACTAAAAATATTGTGAATAAAAAGAAAATAATAACAACATTAACATATGAAAATAATAAAATTAGATAAAATTGAAAGTGGACTTTCGGACCCATACAAAAAAAAAAAGAAAAACCCAGTGCATAAAATTAAAACTATTTAGAAAAGGGGTATTTGTGCAGTAAAAACAAAAAACAAGCTACTAGCATAAACTTAAATAAAAGCAATCAAGCCTTAAGAAAAAATCAGGTAAAAAAATTATTTACGAACATTCAATACAAAAAATTGCACAACTTCAGCAACATCTTCAAAGGTGCACCTTTTATAAAATGAAACAAAAATAACTAAGAAAGAAAAATTAACAATAATCTCAAGATATGATACCAGCAGAAGGAGAGTGGCCAGCTATTATCAAAAGAAGACCCATTGGCTCATATCTACATTCAAAGGCTTCAAAGGTACTTCACTGGTGGAATCTAATAAAGGGTCAGAAGACTTGTTTATGCAAATAAATAGTATAAAGAACTTTTCCTCAACAAGTTCATAACTTTATCTGTTTTTTGTATATCCAAAAAATCCAGCTCAAACATTAACCCGCTTATATGTGCAATTATATGCATATTTATTAGGTCAAGTAAACAGTTCCTTCGGGTTTTAGTGATTTTTCAAATTCATATGCAATTATATGCATATTTATTAGGTCAAGTAAACAGTTCCTTCGGGTTTTATTGATTTTTCAAAATATGATAGCTTTGTGTGCTTGTAAACTTGTTGCCAACGAGATGGGACAAGGCTGTGTCCCTATTGGCAAAAAAACTCGGAGATCCAATTTTCGCAGGCCTCTCTTGAGGCCAACTTTTCACCATTAAGCGCGTTCGCCATGGACAGGAAAAGATGGTAATCACTTGGTGCCAGGTCCGGACTATAAGATGGGTGCATTAGGACCTCCCATCCGAGCTCCTGGAGCTTCTGGCGCATCACCCAAGACGTGTGTGGCCTGGCGTGGTCCTGATGGAACACAATTCGGCCTCTGTTGATCAAAGATGGCTTCTTCTGGATGAGTGCTGCCTTCAAGCGGTCTAGTTGTTGGCAGTAGAGGGCCGAATTTAGCGTTTGGCAATAGGGGAGCAGCTCGTAGTAGATGATTCCTTGCCAATCCCACCAAACATATAGCAAAACCTTCCTGGCCGTCAATCTTGGCTTGGCCACCGTTTCCGCCGGCTCACCACGCTTCGACCACGACCAATTTCGCTTGACGTTGTCGTAAGTGATCCACTTTTCATCGCCAGTCACCAAACGCTTCAGAAATGGGTCGATTTTGTTGCGATTCAGCAGCGATTCGCAGATGGAAATTCGGTTCATCATGTTTTTTTGCGTTAGTTCGTGTGGCGCCCAAACATCGAGCTTCTTTTTGAATCCAAGCTTATGCAAATAATTTCAAACGGTTTTCTGGCTTATCTTCAGTTCCTCATCAATTAAATAAGTGCTCACGTAACGGTCTGTTTCCACTATTTCCATGATTTTGTCGCAATTTTCGACGACAGGCCTCCTGACGCGTGGTGCATCTTTGACATCGAAATTACCGAAACGGAACCTAGCAAACCACTTTTGTGCTACACGCTCGTTTACAATATCGGACCCATAAACTAAATTAATTTTTTCAGCCGCTTTGACTGCTTTTTCGCCTTGATCGAAGAAAAATTGTAAGATGTAGCGAATTTTTTCTTTGCTGGTGTCCATCTTTGACGAGCGCTCACAACGTACTGAGTCAATAAGTCGAAAAACTGTGAAAGACGAACTCTTAGCGCGAATAAACACGTTTTTAGGGCGTATAGTATGACAAGATGCGACACGTAACACTAGTACTATGGACAATATTCGTAACGCCATCTCTTAGATAAAAACCGAACGAACTGTTTACTTAACCTAATATATACATTCTACTTTTGTCTTCTGAATAAAAGTTAAAACCTCACTACATCTGCTTTTTTCAATAGCAATAACTTTTGTAACGCAATTTGGAAGGTTATTGACCTCAATTACGAAGTTGAGTATTTGCAATTTATACATACCTACATTCATATACCATAGAATTAAAACAGTAACACTTTTCCGAATAGTGTTCCCAAGCAAAAAATAGACACTCTATTGTTCTCTTCTCAACAAAAACAATTGTTCCTAAAAAAATAGTGCATCCATTCCCGCGATCAGTTCATTAAAATACGTATGTACATACTTACAATTACCAAATTTCGACGATAATCTTTTTCTTCTGGCATTTTATTTTGTGCTTTCTTAAGCACAGCTTAAGCATTACAGGGAGCAGACAACCGCACATATACTGCAGCCGCTCAGTGCATTAAAAGATCAATTGATCTACTTCGCTCTTCCCTAAGCTGAAGCTTTGCATTTGAAGTATATATGGTACACAAATATACATACATACATACATATACTGCAGTACCAACCCAGTAGTAAACATTTCGGGTCCACTATATATGAAGGTGGTACATCACTACCCCAAACCGTACATATTGCTACTTCTTCACATAAGAGTGAATACTTGTTTACAAACAAGCTGAAACCTAAATGGAGCATCAAATCTCAAAATACAAACCACACTACCCGTGTGCGCAAATATTTGGTACAACAAATGATGGCTTAATAAGATATTTTGCCAGATTTGCCTCTTCCCCCATAGAGGATTTTTCAGAAAATCTCCTGAAAATTAAAAGTAATTCTCTTGACGATTGCTATAAAAAAGTTCAAGATGCCTACGATGTCTTATTTCAAAAAGACAAAGAAGACCTCCGCGCGAATTTCCTTGCGCTGGCGGAAGAAAAGTATCAACTTAGCAATGATACTTATGAAATAACCAAAGCAAAAATTGCTGAACACTCAAAGTTAATTAAAGCAGTAAATCAAGCATCGTCTAGTTCTCAATCAGAATCCAGACCCGGAAGTATATCTCCAACTTCAGTCATGTGACACTGAAACATTTTATGGTGGATACGATGAGTGGCCGTCTTTCCGAAACTCAAAAGTTTTACCATCTCCGGTATAAAACAAGAAGCCAAGCAGGAGATAAAGTTAAACGATTCACTTTAACTAACGACCTCCAGCTCAAAAGTTTTACCATCTCCGGTATAAAACAAGAGGCCAAGCAGGAGATATAGTTAAACGATTCACTTTAACTAACGACAATTTCAAGTTGTATTGGGATGCTCTCCACTCTCGATATGAAAACAATTTACCCAAAGTTCGAAAAGAAACCGGTAATGAGTTTATTGATTTGTATTCCATAATCACAAATTCTTTATTAGTGCTCGAAACTCTCGGCACACCCACTGATAGCTGGGACCTAATTCTGGTTAATACCATATATGCTCATCCGCATTACCAGAAAGTTCCCCTACTTCGCATAACATAACTAAGCCACCAATCGTGTAAATTGTGCCAAAAGAATCACACATTCAAGCATTGCAAGCAATTCAAGAAATTGTCTATACCCAACGGTATAAATTTATAAAAAATAATAACATTTGCGTAAATTGTATTACGTTGCACCATACCCTTAAACATGGTGCACATCACAAAACACATGCTTGACTTGCCAACAAAGGCATAACTCTCTTTTGCACATAAACCCAACTCATGGGTATGACTGACTAAATAAAATAAATGTGCCCTTGACCTCCCCGCGTCAAGATAAACACAAACAGGCTCACTTGACCACCAGGGTCAAGGCATACAGAGAAAAAAAACTTTGACCTCCCCGAGTCAAAGTACACAAAAAACTGTGATGATCACCCCAGATCATATTACCAGTCCGTCAGCAGAAATAACATGCAATCGCACTGCTCACCTCATGAAAAGATTTGTTCATTGCATACTCTGATCACCCCTAGATCAGAGTTTTTCCAAGGACGCATTACAAACATGTTCTACAAGTCCCGTAGACTTGCATCATCAAAATATTAATAAACAGAAAATTAAGAAAATGCAGTTTCCGGTGCAGTATACTTCCGACTTTTTTTTCCAGCAAACGGACAACCAAATCGGATCATGGATTTGAATCCAAAGAAATCCCGCCTAAGTCCAGAATAGCAGCGGAAATAGCGTAAAGAACCACCGAGGGAAACAACACTATACACAGCCCGCACACATCCCACGGGTCTAATTCAGCACTTCGTGCAGGGCGGCCCAATATGTTTGAGCGTGCGCTTAATAGAGCATCAACGTCGCCAAAACCCCGTACATTTTCTGCGCCCCCTAATGCAGGCACATTGCAGGAAATATTATATAAGTAGTGAAAAGCCTGCAAAACGCGCACGGGGCAAAGTTATAAATTAAATAAAATTTTAAATACATATAATTATGTATAACCAAAATAAAACATTAATACATATACACAAATTTTAAATAAACAAATTGTAAATGCGAATAAAAACGAAACGGGAAATGTTTTATTTCGAATGGCTAACGAAGGGACCCTCGCGTAAACAGTTACTTTGTCCCTAATTGCCTAATTGTCGTCCAGCTATTGTTTCTAATTTGTTTATATCAGCGTTGGTAAATTTAACTTGGTGGTGTTTGTTAGTGTGTTTAACCTGCGACCTATGCTGTCTCCACTCCTTCATAGCAGATTTTGAATTAAATATGGTCGCACATAAGTATTTGAATATTATTTCTGATTATGTCGATGGCCCTCTAAATAGATACCAATTACGCCAACCATACTTCAAAGTGATCAGTGGCGCAAAGGGTAGCTTCGATTAACTTTTGTCAAAGCTTCGCGAGTTCAAGTCCTTTTCTAGATTATTTTCGCTTCTTATTTTTTGAAATAGGAAAATTTGCAATCGTCGCCAATGAATTTCTTGTTGATTCGGGTACAAAGAAAAAAAAGGTCGCATGCTTTTGTGTATGTATACGTATGGGTCTTTCATATATTTAGATGCAGAGAGCTTTGAATGTGTTTGTATTTTACTTCAGCTCAACTAGAATTTCCGATTTTTGCAAATTTTTGCCGTAATCGGAAAGAAATTGCTTGTGGCTGGTTCAAGGGAAGAGAGTGGGCAAGTTTCTGCGCATGTGTGTGATTTTCGTTTACACATTGAAGAGTAGGAGGAAAGAGGGTTTGCATGCGATAGTTGCTTTTGCTGGATGTTTGCTTCTACTTCTTATAGCAAACAGCTCATTGAATAGAGAAAAGCTCAGAGGAAGGCACTGCGCATATGAAGTTGTTATGACTGATCGTATGAATGGCTTGTGGTTATGAATGGTGATGAATGGGAAGCTTAGAAGTTATTTGCCTTTATGCCCATATTTACATGGATACATATTTATTAGGGTGCTTTTTTTTTGAACAATTTTTTTTTTCGATCCCATGGTAAAATTTTGTTGGGAGTACCAAAAAAACAATTCTCAGAAAGTTTGAGCCCTTAATTTTAATATTACGAGGTATACCAAGGCGTATAAAGATTTCCCATATAAAATACACGTAAAAATTTTTTTTTTTCTCTTTAAAATTTTATAACTCAGCGGCGTTTAATGGGATTATCTCACCCGATATCACGTATTCTTCAGAATTGAACGCTCTACAAAAGTGTCCATTACGGTAAAGTCATAACTTGCACGTACGAGGTAGTACGGGCGTCTAAACCTAATTTTTTCATAAAATTCGCGCTTTTTTGGATTTATCTCGTAAAAAACACTAGCTACGGAAAAATTGTAAATGACGAAATTAAATTTCCTACAAAAAAGACTCCAGCGTCAAATCGCTAAAATCAATACATTTTGAGATACAGAGATTTTAAGTTGATGGGGTATGGAACTTTTATGGATTTTTTGTAGGAAATTTAATTTCCTATAAGTTTGTCATTCACAATTTTTCCGTAGCTAGTGTTTTTTACGAGATAAATTCAAAAAAGCGCGAATTTTATGAAAAAATTAGGTTTAGAGGCCCGTACTACCTCGTACGTGCAAGTTATGACTTTACCGTAGTGGACACTTTTGTAGAGCGTTAAATTCTGAAGAATACGTGATATCGGGTGAGATAATCCCATTAAACGCCGCTGAGTTATAAAATTTTACAGAAAAAAAAAAAATTTTTACGTGTATTTTATATGGGAAATCTTTATACGCCTTGGTCTACCTCGTAATATTAAAATTAAGGGCTCAAACTTTCTGAGAATTGTTTTTTTGGTACTCCCAACAAAATTTTACCATGGGATCGAAAAAAAAAAAATTGTTCAAAAAAAAAAGCACCCTAATATTTATACGCATTTAAAATAGCTTTTTAATTTTCTAATTTCATTTCTTAGTATTTTCCAATTTATTTTATGACTTGATTTAAATGTTAGATTTATTTACTAACTTTTATGGATTATTCAACACCAATAAATTGGTGATTGTATAAAACACCTGCAAACATACTTACATATGTATTTATGTATGTACACGTTATGTCTTCATTTGTATACATACATCATTACCATGACAGCTCACAAAAGTCAGAAGTTGAGGAAATTTATTTACACGCTGAGCACAAACATACCCTCGATAAGGCAATACTGCAATTTAAAAATGCCCTCAAACCATACGATTTTAATAAATAGGTATAACTTGAATTCAGGTCCAAAAGAGTTTGGTAATATCAAATCATTTCAAAATGTAGTGAGTGGTTAGCATTGCGTACCGACATTGGGAAGCCTCGGGTTCATATCCCGGTGCCACCAACATTAATAAGTTATGGAAAATTAATTTAAATAAAAAATTAAAAATTAAATTTTCTAATTGCGGTCGCCCCTCGGCAGGGAATGCCGACCCCTCAGAGTGTATTTCGGACATGAAATAAAGGCTCCTCGTAAAAAACCATCAGCGGTTCGGAGGCGGCTTAGTATAAACTATAGGTCCCTCCATTTGTTGGAAAGACATCAAGACGAAAAACCACAAATTGGAGGAGGAGCTCGACCGAAAATCGCTTCAGCGGTTACATAGGGCCAATTATATATATATATATATATATATATATATAAAGAGCATACCTATTTGAAATCATGTACGCGTTGTTGTGTGAAATTTTGGTGTTTTTGCTTCTGGCGCAAATTAAAATTACTCTCGCAGGAGCCCATATCATTTATTCAAAATAATCCATTTTTTTATTTGTTTTATTAATAATTGTAATAATGTATTGAACATAAAATAAAAAAATATCATTTATAAAATTTATGTGTATGTGGCGATGTGGCGTAGTTATTAGCGCTTGCGTATATTTGTTTTTCTGGTTTTTTTGTTTCTGTCGCAAGTCCAAATTTCTGTCGAAGGAGCCAACATATTACATTCTCATTTTATTTTGTTAATGGTGTTATGAATAATGAATAATGAATAATGATGAATATAAAAACAAAAAATATCATTGTGAAATTAATGAAATGCTATTTAAAATAAATTAATGAATCATAAGCCATAATGTATTCACATGTATTTTTATTTTGTTTCTATTGGTTTTACTTATTTTATCGTCAATAGCAGTTTTTCCTTATATTAAACCACAAGTTCTGTTAATTCAAAACCAAATTTCAACAGAATCCCTTTCCCGAGATTTTCTAGCTTTCCACAAACTTCAATCGAGCATTGAACCAAAAGTCATTTGCACCTTCTCGTTATTTCAAGTTCTCTGCCTTTCTGCTAAGTTGTGCTTTTGTTGACTTTATCATTTTGCATTCATATTAGGTCAAGTAAACAGTTCGTTCGGTTTTTATCTAAGAGATGGCGTTATTGTCCATAGTACTAGTCTTACGTGTCATACTATACGGCGCTGAAAACGTATTTATTCGCGCTAAAAGTTTGTCTTTGACAGTGTTTCGATTGATTGATTCAATACGTTGTGAGCGCTCGTCAAAGATGGACACCAGCAAAGAGAAAATTCGATATTTTTTACAATTTTTCTTCGATCAAGACGAAAAGCAGCCAAGGCGGCTGAAAAAATTAATTTGGTTTATGGGCCTGATACTGTAAACGAACGTGTAGCAGAAAAGTTCCGGTAATTTCGATGTCAAAGATGCACCACGCACCGAACGAACTTTTTACTTTACTAGTTATTTGAGATGACAAGTCAATATTATTAAAAACTCGCTACTGTATTTCCGTCGTTTGATGTTCCTCTTCCACCATAGGAGTATTACGGCTTGCCGACTATCAATCGTATTTATAACCGAACATCACTTTGAGTAACCTTCCTCCTTTTTATAAGCCAGGCATTTCCTTCAATGAATCTAATTTACCTGACATGTAAATCAAATGTATATTAGTGGTGTAAAAAATATTCAAAAAAACACATGTAGGTGGGGACAACCCGAATTCAAATCCATCCGTTTGAACTTTTCTCAGCAAACATTGTTCAATATCATTTATCTGTGTAGGTTTCACGTTGCGTGTGCTATATATTATATATAATTTGCGCTTTGTAACCGCTGAAGCGATTTTGTGGTTTTGCGTTTTGATGTTTTTCCAACAAATGGAGGGACCTACAATTTTATACTAAGCCGCCTCCGAAAGGCTCATGGTTTTTTATGAGGAGCTTTATTTCATGTCAAAATACACTCGGAGGGGTTGACATTCCCTGCCGAGGGGCGACCGCAGTTAGAAAATTGAACTAAATTTTTTATTTAAATTAATTTTCTATAAGTTTTTGGAAGTTATTTCGACACCGGGATATGAACCCGAGCCTTTCAAATGGCAGTACGCAATGCTAACCACTCGGCTACCGCGGCCGCTAGATAAATACTTAATTAAGAAGTTTGGTATTTTATTTGAAGCGATAATATTTCAAGTTATAATATTTATATGTAAACATTTAAGACATTCACAGTTAATATAGCAAAATACCTTACTGGTAAATATTCGCGGTATTATATTTTACCAGCCGTACACAAAATTTTAATACACGGTCATGTTATAATTGAAAGTGCCATCATATAAATAGGTTGCCTGCCGAGTCCAAAAATAAAGGCATAACAAATTTTCGTTTTCAGCATACTTTTCGTGCAACAAATAAATATACGTATTTTATTGATAACATCAAACCTGGTGGACAACGAAAATTGCCACCTAAAAAAAATATGGGAATTTCTGCATCAATTCACAACAAGCCGGAAATTTACAGGCACGTAAGTGAAATTACTATAATGAAATCCTGAAAAGTCCCTATTAAGCCGATTTGTGCAAACAGTTTTATTCAAGCTCAAAGTCAGAAGTCATTACGTATGCCTGATTTTGGTTTGTTTCATTTGACAGGTGATCGATCATTTTTACAATGGGCTTCACTATTTCTTTTTCCACATATTGGATTTTTATAAATCGTAAATCGTCTCCTGAGGAAAAGAAATAATAATATGGTTATTGGAAATATTATTGCTATTAAGATACTTTTTAGTTGGGTTGGTTGCAGTCTTGCGGGAATGGTCTAAATTGGATTTTCTTATTGAACTTGATTGTTTATTTGTAAAATTATATTACATGCGTTCCGTTTTTTTCTTGGTGTACCTCATCGACATTTGTTTTTCCGTTGAATTTCATAAGTACTGGCGCGATGTAAGGCAGCGCCTCCAAACTCGTCATAAGCGAAATCATTGTGACGGATCCCCCTTTGCTTTATTCCAACCAAAACAAATGCGGAAACTTATGTACAAATGTTGGACGATGTGTTCATTGAATTTGTTGGGACCTTCCAGCAGGATAACGCCCCAATCCACACAGCACGCACTACGAAGGAGTTCTTTGCGTCCAGGAACACACCTGTTTTGGAGTGGCCAGCGTTAAGCCCTGACCTAAGCCCAATTGAAGACCTGTGGGGGATACTTTCACACAATATTTATATTTTGATTGAATCTATTCCAAACAGGATTAATCAACTATTTATTAAAAATCTATCAATTACTAACAACATAAAAAACAAAACCACAAAATAAAAAAAAACAATGGGTTGGTTCAAAAAATGTCTCACGCACATATACATTTTTCCTAAGGGGTATTAATATTTAGTTTTCTAGTTTTCTCCGTAATAGCACATTGAAGTGAAGTTATACAGTTTTTTATTACTATTCATTAATATTAAATATAGAAGGCAATATGAATTCATTCCGGTCGTTTTCAAATTGAGCTGATGCACATATACTCATAACCCTGAGGTATAACACTGTCCGACAAAAATCAACTCTTTTTCTGACCCACGAAAAAATCGTTTATGGTTTTAAGGGGTGAAAACAACCCCTAAATGAAAAGTGACAAGCGCCCCAAGCGATTTTGGGGTCGCTGATTATGAATCTGATGTCAGATTTTCAAAGTTCAAAATGGCGGAGCCAATATGGTGGCCAAAAACTTAAAAGGTCATTAATTTTTTATAAAACTTGGTATCCAGGGGCTCTTCACATTAATCTGGGCAAACGATGGGCGGACTACTCGAAGCGGACGGACATAATAAAAGGCTACTACTTACATAACATTAACTTAAGACTACTATATAATACAACCCTGCTAGACTGAATATATGTAATACTAACTTGACGAATGAACGATATGCTTACCAGACAGAAGACCAACAGGACAGTTGCTATTGGAATTCCAATAAATACACATCTAATACATATAATATGGAATAAATGTGTTTTATCATTCCGCGACTAATTAATTGAACCAAAAATATCAGTTTTATATAAAAAATAAATACACAATTTTGAATGAATAGCAAAATTAAAAAGAGCGAATACCTATGTACATATGTATCTGTGAATAAAAAACTTACGCGTAAAATTATTCGTAGTAGTAAACTATGTGAAGACCGGGGGAAGGAGAGATCAAAACTACGAAGCTAACAGATTGTACTTAATTAATTTTTATTGAAAATTTATTAAGTCGTATGATGTATTATAGAAAATTACTATTTTTACAAATATATGTAGTGCTGGATGTAAGGTGTCGGATTGCTGACAAATGACAGTAAACTAAACGACGAGTACATGATGACATTGGACACCGAACTTAACGAGGACTAAATAACGAAGGTTAAGCCTGAATTTTTAAAAATTATAAAAACGGATAGTCAGTTAAAATTGTACGATGAAAGAACGTCTTAACATAGTCGCTGTTCTAAGTTTATATATAGCTTTAAATAAACCAAGTTAGTAGTATTTATACCTTAAATACGGCGACCGCGGTAACCGAGTGGTTAGCATTGCTTAACGAAGTCAAATTAGCAGAAGATCGACGAGAGCAATGTGCTAAAGTTCAAATAGATCGTAACCGAAAATATTCTAATGAGAAATCGGTTGCAAGTTGAAAGAGAATAGAGCGAGGAGAAGTATGAAAGAAATATTACCCGAAAGTAAGTACAATTATAGTAAAAAGTTGAGAGGAAAAATGTAAAAAACGAAGAAATTTTAAAGAAGCTTTCATTGAAGAAATATGTAAGAAAATTGAAGTTGAAAAAGAAGTAAAGTTTTGAAATACGAAGCAAAATAAGTTGAAGGAAGAAAGAAGAGACAATAAGTGTTGAAAGAAGTAAGGCGATAAATAAATCAAGTAGATGTGAAGAAGAAACCAAATGAACAAAGAACGCAAGAAGTTGCAAGAATAATTTGTTACTTATAGCAAAGTGAAGATGGTTGATAGAAATTAAATGTAAATTTACAGTATTTGTTTAAGCGCCCGCTTAAACTAACCTAAAATTTTCTTGTAACTGCCATGCGCGTGGAATTACCCCTCTGTTCCCACTATTTCCGGGTGTCCCATCACGCGCCAATTCCCTGAATTTCGTTAGCCGATCGACAGCTTAGCTGCGGCCGTTCGAGCTAACGAAAAATCAATCAAAAACCTACAGCGCTAACTCGCGCACGCGCGCGGCAGCATTTCAACCGCGGACACTACCTTTGTGTTTAATTTAAATTAAATTCACTTAGAAAATTAGTGTAACCTTTGTAATCTAAATAAGTGAATATTAATCAGACAAATCAAAGTGAAATAAACGTCTTGTAAAAATTTATTTGAACGAAAAAAGTTCTTTTTCATTTAAAGTTGGGCCCGCTCGATAGCCGGCCTTATTTCCCTCAGGTCCTTGGCGACTTGAACATTGGTCCTTCGAGGCTAAAAATGAGCCAAACTGCGGTTCACAGCCACTAACATTACAAACAAATTATTTAAAAAAAAAATTAAAAATTAAAAATTGTCTACAAAAAAAAAACCTACGTACCCCCGATCGAAAAGCGAAAACAAAACTAAAGTTGTGCAAATTAATATAAATTGGTAGTGCAAAAATATAATATTTACAAACAAAAAAGTGCAAAAAAAAAAACAAAATTACGAAAAAATTTATGACACATACGTACAAGGATTGTGTGAGTGTTAAGAGTGTACATACGTACATATAAAATAAATTTATAAGCAAACACAAAAAAAAATTTGATCTTAAAATATAGATACATACATATGTACATATACAAAGTGCGAAAAAGTAAACAAACGCATTATTATAAGCGATATTTAAGTGTTCCGGGTGATTATGTTAGCTTTTATTCGGCTCTTAGCAATTTCCCTATTGCAGTCTTTAAGGTCATTGCCTTATTAACCTACTTACTTTAGAGTAGATGTAAAGTTCAAAGCCCTTTAAAAAGAGCGACTAGTCAACAACTTGGGTAGCGGTTCCCGAGTTTAACGAACTCGACAGCGCATCAAAAGCAAAGAACTTACATACATACACTGAGCGCATAAAAAACAAAGAGTGTCATAATAACAAGTGATCTTCTCACTATACCATTATCCGCCATTCCGCTTTGTGCGATATTCGCTCTCGACATTACATGAGATGCATACATATATTGTGTGTATGTTTATCTTCTAAACATTGGGCACACACACGCACCTAAACACTCTTTGATCTGTTCATATTATTTTTCATCATATTATTGTTTTATGCGCTCTCTTCGTAGCGCGAACAGCTGAGGTCATAATATATGTTGACATATATGTACACACATACGTATATACCAATATAGCCGTGTATATTCAAACAGCCGTTGTATCTGTTTACCATTGTCATATGCATACGTACATATTTACATTTTCATGCTAAATTTTTGACAAGATACAAGATCGTTTAAATAACCCAATAGGGAATTTTTCTGTCCGCTATTTTTTAACGAAACATATCATTTCGATATAATAGTTAAACAATTAATAATTCAATAATTTTAATTTTTTTTTACAAATTTTATATAATTTATTTATAACATATTTATTACATTTTACTCTTATTAATACGTATATAACCCACGTTTATAAAAGTGAAAGTGTTTGTGATTTTTTTATATTTAATTTCTATTCGGAATAATTTTTTCCAGTGATTTAATTTTACAATTACATCAAATTAACTTAACGAAAAGTTGTGATTTCAACAAAAAAAAGACAAACACAGCCACAAATTTTTTTCAAATTTTTCTGTGGCATAAAGTGCATTGTTTTTCTACAATAAAGCACGAAGTGCCAACATTCGATATTCATATAAACTCTATTCGAGTTTCACGGTGTCATCTTGCGACTATTAAATACATTTTTTCTTTTTAAATGCCAATTGGCCATAGTCCTACCAAAGGTACTAAGGAACCCAAAATGTACGATTCCGAAACAAGAAAGGGAACTTCACTCGAAGCCCTAAGCACAAAAAGGGAATCGTCACAAACGCGCAGTCTTTTAATTTCATTAAGTGACAATGTGATTAGATACTGTTCTCGATTCAGTGATTCCCCTATTCAGGATCACACGCAGACGTATCTAAATATTAAAGACAAATCACTAGATGAGTGTTGGGCAGAATTTAAAACGGTCTATAAAGAGGTTTGTTCGAAGCCCGACGAATGTCTGCCCGAAAACTTCAAAATTTCAGCAGACAATAAATACTTCACGTGTCATGACACGTATGAATTGACAAAGATGAGGATAGCAGACCAGCTCGAATTAATTCGAGCAGCTACTCAGCCGAGTCCACCTTCCCGTGTGGAACGAAATTCAGAAGAAGCTTCCTCTTCGAATATATGCCTTAAAGTCCCAGCCTGCGACACAAAGACATTCTATGGGGGTTATGAAGAATGGCCAGCTTTACGTGATATGTTCACGGCGGTCTACATAAACCACCCCAAGCTCTCCCGTGCGCAAAAATTGTATCATCTCCGGTACAAAACGGAAGGCAAAGCTGGCTCAATCGTCAAACAATATCCATTGAGCGATGATAATTTCGAGCTAGCATGGGAGGCGTTACGGGCAAAATACGAAAACAAACGTATTCTAGTGGACAACCAAGTAAAAGTCCTACTCTCGCTGTTCAACGTACAAACCGAAAATAGCGAGCAATTACAAAGACTACAAACGACAATAAATGACTGTCTGTCCGCCTTACATTCCCAAGGCGGAACGACAGATAGTTGGGATCCAATATTAGTCTATATATGCTTCTCGAAACTGCCTGAAACCACATTATCCTTGTGGGAGCAATCTCTTGCATCTCGAAAATAACTGCCAGCATGGTCGCAAATGAACGATTTCCTCACTTCTAGATATGAAGTGGTGGAGCGTCTTAATCGGCTTCATCCAAGCCAAAACAAACCAAAACCAGTCGCCACTCAAAACACCGCTCACAATAGATCCTTTAACAGGACACAATCATTTGTGGCGGACCAAAAAGGGAATAACACATGTCCGTGTTGCAATTCCCGACACCCAATTTCACAATGCCACAATATCAAAAAAATGTCGGTATCAAACCGAATACATTTGCGAAGCAGAATCAACTCTGCAAAAACTGCTTATCACGAGGTCATCGCAGTAATGATTGTACGTGCAGGTTTGCAGGTGCACATTGTTAGTTACGGCATCATTCCTTGCTGCACCTAAATGCAAAACCAAATGCTCAAACCGCCAGCAGCAATTCTTATAACTCTACTGTGCAACACTCAAATGCCAAGTCAACTTCTCCAGTTCGACTAGCGCATACAAGCTCCAATCCCAGCGAGCAACCGTGCTGCTCTAAGCAAGCACACATACAATCATTACACGCGGGACACGATAGCAGAACTCTCCTTCCAACTGCTGTCGCAGTGGAACACCAAGGAGAATTGTTCCAACTCAGAGCCTTAGTTGACCAAGGCTCACAAAGAACTTTCATTTCCTCGAAAGTTCAAAAAAGGTTGCGACCTCCAGTCGAACATTCCAAGTTCGAAATTTCCGGAATGGGTGGACATATCGTCCAAAACTCGTCCAAACTTTATTCCTTGACTCTGGTATCATTCAAAACCAAGCAACGGATCAATGCCCAAGCCATCGTGCTACAAAAGCTAACGAGGCATTTGCCAACTTTTACCTTAAGCCGTAATACCTGGCAACAGTTCAAAATCCTTGAACTTGTCGACCCAAATTGCCATATACCAGCTCAAACCGGCATGGTAATCGGCAGTGACATACTTCCACAAATTCTCGTGGAAGGTGTACAAATAATTTGCACACAGTACTTGCGCAAAACACAATATTTGGTTGGATCCTTAACGGTCCTGTAACCGAAAAAGTGGTGTCATTATCGACACAAGTAGAAGAAATCTCAACTGATACACTTGGTGATCAATTGAGAAAATTCTGGGAAGAGGAAGAAATTCCTCCAATTCCACAAATTTCAAGTGAGGATCAAGCTTGCGAAAACATATACAAGCAAACCACCACTCGTGCCCCAAACGGTCGGTACATTGTGCGGCTTCCATTCAAGGAAGATTTCCCCGCAAAACTCTCTTTAGGCCATTGCCGGTCTGCAGCGCATCAACAATTTTTCAGTATGGAGCGCACGCTTAAGAGAAAAGGAGAGTTAAATATAATGTACTATAATGTGTTGCAAGAATATCTTGACCTCGACCCCATGGAGTTCACCTACCCGCGTGAAATAATCTCCAGTGGCAACTATCACTCATTCTACTTGCCACATCATGCTGTTGTAAAACCGGACAAAGTGACCACAAAAGTTCGAGTGGTATTTAATGCATCGAGAAAAGCGAGCTCAGGCAACTCACTCAACGATGTTTTGTATACTCGTCCTACTCTCCAACCAGACCTCATGCTGCTCATTCTTCAATGGCGCATGTATAAGTTTGTATTCAAGGGAGATATCGAAAAAATGTATCGTCAGATATTGATTCACGACGATGATAAACAGTTTCAGCGAATTATATTTCGTAAATCGGCTGAATCTCCTGTCACCGATTACTGCCTGAAAACTGTTACATTTGGGATCAATTGTGCACCATACCTTGCCATCCGTACGTTGCATCAACTTGCAACGGATACCGAAGCAATATATCCACTGGCTGCACCAATAACACGAGACCAAACATATGTTGATGACATTCTATCCGGTAGTCATGACATAGACAGTGCTTCTGAATCACTTTTCAAGTGGTCAACGCTCTGAAATCTGCTTGTTTCGTACTTAAAAAATTAACGGCAAATAACGCCACTACCATATATTGGATGAGTGCATAAGTTCGTGCCCGATTTCAAGTGCAAACTAAAATTGAAATTTTTTGAAGAAAGCGCGTTTATTAATCAATTATGTATTCGCCATCATGTTCGGCAATCCACTCCCAACGTTCAACCAATTTACGGATGCCTGATTCATAGAAATCGCGCGGTTTCTCGTTGAAAAAGGTGTCAAGGTGGTTTTTGACGTCTTCCACATTTTTAAATTTTTTTCCATTCAAATTGTTCTGCAGCGATCGAAACAAATGATAATCAGAAGGTGCAATGTCGGGTGAATATGGGGGATGCGGCATGATTTCCCAATTCATCTCCTTCAGTTTGGCCAGGGTCGGTTTTGCAACATGTGGCCTGGCGTTGTCATGATGGAAAAGAACTCCTTTGCGATTGCCCAAAATCGGACGTTTTTCATCAATTGCTTTCTTCAATTCGACCAATTGCTGACAATACTTGTTGGCAGTGATCCTTTCTCCAGCTGGCAAGAGCTCAAAATAGATCACGCCTCGGATATCCCACCAAATGCACAGCAGTACCTTCATCGGATGCAATCCACCTTTCGACATCGGTTCCGCCCCTTCGTGCGCCTGTTTCCATGTTCTTTTGCGTTGAACATTGTTGTACAGGACCCATTTTTCATCACCAGTCACGAGCCGATCCAAAAAAGGTTCGTTTTTGATCCGTCGAAGCAAAAAAATTGCTGTTGACATACGGTCCACTTTGTTCTTTTCACTCAACTGATGTGGCACCCATGTATTGAGCTTCAAAGTGTACCCAACCTTTTTTAAACGACGAAACGCAGTTGATTTGTTGACGTTCAATTCACTGGCAACCTCTTCCGTCGAAATACGTGAGTTATTCGCAACTAAAGTCCTTAGAACATCGTCATCAAGCTCAGAAGGCCGTCCACTGCGAGGTTGATCTTCGAGGTTAAAATCTCCAGAAAGAAATTTCGCGAACCATTTCTTTACTGTGCGGAGTGCTGGAGCACGGTCCAAATAAACTTCGCGAATATCTTTAGTTGCAGCGCCCACTGTTTTTCCTTTGCGGAATACGTATAACATAATATGACGCATATGATCTTTTTCGTTGTTCATCTTCCATGCGTCTTTTCACTAAGCAACTCAAATCAAAATGAAGTTATTTTATGCTTGGTTTACAGTTCGGACTGTCACCTTTCCAACGATATATAATATGTATATATTTCTTTCACGAGCGCCACTCTCAAACGATTCGTACGGCATCCAGCGGAATCGGGCACGAACTTATGCACTCATCCAATACTACAACAATATCCCAAAGATTCGAGAGTGCTTCTAAAACCAAAACTCTGGGTATCCAATGGAACGCTCTAACAGACAAGTTTATATATACAATTCTGCCAGCTACTTCAGCAAATGCGGTCACTAAGCGACAAATTTCATCGTCGGTTGCAAAACTTTTTGACCTGGTATGATGGCTGTCGCCAGTTATGATTCAAGCAAAAATTCTGTTGCAAGAACTCTGGCTAGACGGCACTGATTGAGATGAATGTGCTAAGCCCACAGCGTTGTCAAAATGGCACACCTTTGCAGAAAATCTGCCTGCCATTTGCGCAATTGAAATACCACGCTGGGTTAATTTCGCTCCGGGGCAGGACACCCAATTGTGCAAAAATTTACATCCGTACACATGCTAACAATGAAATTACGCCCACCCTGCTGGTTGCAAAAGGAAAGGTAGCACCGTTGAAAACGGTAAGCTTACCACGCTTAGAGCTGTGTGGCGCTTTACTATTAGCAAACTGGTTGCAACCATTAAAAAAAAAACTCAGTTTACAAGCGTGCAACATATTTCTATGGTCAGATTCCGAGATAGTATTGGCATGGCTTGAGAAGCCACCATGCACATGGAAGACTTGATACATAAGTCTTCCGCACCTCTCAAATCCGAGAATATGTTCCAAGCGATACATGGCGTCATGTTGCAAGCAGATCTTGGTACACGCGGCTGCAAGCCGCAGGACTTAGCTGCCAATTCACTTTGGTGGCATGGACCGAAGTGGCTCTCCTGCAACGCAGATTTCTGGCGGAATTCTAAGGCCCACAGCGCTTCTCCGCCAGAAAGGCGTAAGGTAGAAGCATATCACGCGCTTGAAGATGAGCCCGACTATCTAGATCGGTTTTCCTCATACTCTCGAGCGATTCGCGTGACTGCATACATATTCCGTTTCGTGGACAACGTTCGAAATAAGTCCAAGGGACATTAATCACCTTGCCACATCTGACACATAGTGAATGCCAAGCCGCAAAGAAGCGCATCATCTACATTTCCTAAAAGCGCTATTTTCCTAGCGAAAAAGATGCTTTACGAGCTAAAACAGCTATTAGCAAAAAGAATACGCTACTCGTTCTGAATCCATTCTTGGATAAAGATGGACTGCTTCGTGTGAATGGCAGATTGGCACATTCCACGCTGAGTTACAACGAAAGACACCCAATCATCATCCCAACTAAATCGAGGTTCTCCCACCTATATTTGAAGTTTATGCACGAACTGCTTCTTCACGCAGAGATACGTTTGATGCTTCAAATGGTCAGACAAGAGTTCTTCATTCCGAAGCTCAAGCCTCTGATTATAAAGTGCATTTTCCAATGTAAAGCATGTACGCTTTACAAGCAAAAGACACGCACGCAAATCATGGCCGCTCTACCCCCTGAGCGTTGCACATTCACACTCCGATTTTCTACCATTTCAAATAAAAGCTTCAGTCTTGAGGTCGAACACTTATTTCAAAGGCTATGTAGCAGTCTTCGTCTGCTTTGCAAAGAAAGCCGTGCATCTTGAGCTATGTTCAGATCTGACAACTGAGGCATTTCGAGCAGCATTTGCACGTTTCGTCGGCCAACGAGGATTTCCATCCAAAATTATGAGCGACAACGGCAAAACGTTTATCGGCGCCCATCGCGGTATACAACGCGACTTCGTTAAATTCCTCAACGAATGCTCTGCCGATATAGTCCAAAAATATGCTCCTCAAGGCATAAATTGGCACTACATTCCTCCCAGCGCACCCCACATGGGTGGCTTATGGGAATCAGCAGTTAAAAGCTTTAAATTACATCCCAAAAAAAACCGCAGCATCTCATAGTTTACGTTTGAGGAATTTACCACATTATTAGTGCGAATTGAGGCAGTTCTCAACTCGAGACCTCTGTCAGCTATTTCGCAAGACACCGCTGACCTCACTGCACTCACTCCTGGTCATTTTATCCGAGGTTCACCGCTTATGGCCATCCCCGAGTCAAACGCAATAAACCTTTCATTGACCAATCGATGGGAGAAGATTAAAATCCTTCACCACGAATTCAGTCGACGCTGGAAGGAGGAATATCTCAAAGATCTTCAGAAGAGATACAAGTGGAATAATCCACTTGATCCTTAACCAGGCGACTTGGTAGTAGTCAAAGAAGAACCACCACCACCCACCGAGTAGCGACTCGATCGAATTGAAGATGTTCGCCGTGGACCGGATAACTACATTCAAGTTTTGGATGTACGTACCCAAAACGGGGTTATCACGCGCTCACTTGTCAAGTTATGCTTCTTTCCTAGTGAGAATCCTTAGCTCACAGGATAGCATACCAACAAATAAGACGAAACCTCCATTTGTTTCAGGGCAAAACTATATATCTATCCAGTTTCCCCTAATACTGTCCGAACAATTCTTTTGATCTTCTCGCTCCAGAAAATGGCAACAAAAACGGCAGTACCCTTGGCCCCTACGGCAGAAACCGAAAACTACCTCCAATGTAGGTTCTGCCACAAGTACCACCCTCTGCGCATGTGTGGCGCATTCCGGGCAACGAAGCCGCCACAACGACTAGTAGTAGCCAGGGCGCAAGTCTACTGCATAAATTGTCTGGCAATGACACACACGACGGGCGAGTGTGATTCGTCGAGCAGCTGCAAACTCTGCCATAAAGCACGTTTAAGCGCCCGCTTAAACCAACCTAAAATTTTCTTGTAACTGCCGTGCGCGTGGAATTACCCGTCTGTTCCCACTATTGCCGGGTGTCCCATCACGCGCCAAATTCTTTATCCATTGTGCCTTGAATTTCGTTAGCCGATCGACAGCTTAGCTGCGGCCGTTCGAGCTAACGAAAAATCAATCAAAAACCTACAGCCCTCGCTCACGCACGCGCACGGCAGTATTTCAACCGCAGACACTACCTTTGTGTTTAATTTAAATTAAATTCACTTAGAAAATTAGTGTAACCTTTGTAATCAAACTAAATAAGTGAATATTAATCAGACAAATCAAAGTGAAATAAACGTCTTGTAAAAATTTATTTGAACGAAAAAAGTGCTTTTTCATATACATAAAGTTGGGCCCGCTCTATAGCCAGCATCCCCTTATTTCCCTCAGGTCCTTGGCGACTTGAACAGTATTTATATAAGAAGTGAGAAAATAAATAGAAGACAAGAAGATTCGAACTATTAAAATTGTTAAAGTAAGAGTTGACATACATACGTATGTATGTAATAAAAGATAATTCTTATTAGAGGGAAGTGAATTTAGCTTTTTGAAGAAAGAAAAAAAAAAAGAAGTGAGGAATTTAATCTAATTAGAAATAGAAGTCAAATATTTGAATGCAACAATCTATTCAATTTAAAAGTTTATATAAACCACAAACGAATTTATCGCAGTGTTGAAATATTATTATTACCTACATTTAAAAAAAAGATATTTATATTTAAGAAGTGTTGAGATGGACAGTTTTGGAGCTTACGATTAACAGACTGAAAGATAAATTAGAGGAGATGGGAATTTCGACTTCTGGACAAAAGAGAGACCTTCATCACAGACTACTCCAGCACTACGGGTTGTTACCAAATGAGCCTAGTGATGACGAGGGTCAGTCAATTTATGACGATGTAGAAACTAATAACCCATTGGCTTTTCCGTCGGTTATCCAGCGACAGCAGTTTACCCTCAAAGTTTTAGGTGATTGTGCTAGTACATTTTCCGGGGAAGGCAGTGGCGGATTTACAAATTTGCCGCCTGTAGGCTTTTCAATTTTTGCCGCCCCTACTACTTCTGAAATTCGATAGCTTAGTTTAAGTTTCCATAAATTATACTTTCTATCTATGAAATTTCAACTTTATGACTTAAAAACTAAGATACGGTATTAAATCCTTGATTATTTTTACATTAAATAATTATAAAGAAATATCATTTTAAACAAAGAAAATCTCAATTATGTACTTCTCTTAAGAAAAGTTACGGTATGTCTTGACACTATACAATACTTACATTATATGAACAAAGCTTACACAAAAAATGTACACTCCAAGAACGTAGATATATATTTTTTATTACAATTACAATCTAAAAACAGAATAATAATTCCACTGTTTTAATTATTAGTATTAAAAATAAGGTTAAATTATAAAAGCATTACAATAATTTTCTGCGGGACTTTGAATTCGCAAAATCATTGATTATGTCGTCGAATGAAATCTTGTTGATTAATTCTGATTCTATGCATAAAAGAGCTAAAGTGTTTAGCTTTTCTTGACTTAAGGTAGATCGTAGATAGTTCTTGACTCTCTTCAAGCAAGAAAAACTTCTCTCACCAGAACAATTTGTTGCTGGTGTACATAAAGCAATACGAAGTACTATATCCAAGTTTGGATAAATATTTTCTAAATTTTGTTGTCGTATGAACGAAGATAGAGTTTTCAATGATCCAGACTTTGGTTTTATTAAAATTCTTTCAGAGGACAGGTAGGCTTGAAAGTGTACGCATTTTTGAACTAAGTCTGTTTCTAAATCATTAGGATACATTTCTTCCAAAAAACTGGCTTTTTCTGTCAGACTTGATGGTGACAATTCATTCATTTTAGTAAGAAATGAAAATTTTTCGTTAAATCTTTTATAAGCCTCTTGCCGCTTTGCTAATTCGGATATGAGTCTGTCTATGAGAACGAGAAACGTGTTAACCCTGAAGTAATCACTCGCAGCCATTCGAATATCTTCTTCGGGAGTTTCATCAAATCTTTTTTTCTTTTTGGTTGTCGTTTTCCCATTTCTTTTGTATATTGTTTTGATACACTCAATTCGATTGCCTTTTTTTCAAAAAACTTTAAATTTCCTCGTTCAGCTATGAAAAACTTATGGAGTGATTCGTAAAGATCAGCAACAGTGATCAAATCTATATTAGAAGTCTGAATTTGAACATTCACTGTGTTTATTCTCTCCAGAAAAACATTCCATACAACAACCATTACAGCCGTTTCAAGTTTTGCAAATTCGAAAATATCCCTGCTGCTTCTTGTCGTGTCACAGGCTTTTCGGTACAATCATCCTTGATTGATTCCAAAGTTTTCGGAATTTCATGCCAAGATTCTTTCAAACTTTTGCATGCATCCTCTCTAGCTGACCAGCGTGTCAAATTTACTCTTTTAACGCTTTTGCCTTTTCCGATTTGATCCATTAATTTTTGCCAGCGTTGTGTCGAGCTTACAAAAAAAATGTAGATTTCCTGTAAAAATATGAAAAAGCGAGAAGCTTCTGTAGTCGATTCAGCAGCTGTAGTTGTAACTAGATTTAAAGAATGAGCAGAACAAGGCATGTAAAAGGCCAAAGGTGCTTGGTCGCGAATTTTCGCTTGTAAGCCATTGTACACGCCAGACATATTCGCGGCATTATCATATGACTGTCCGCGACAGTCTTCAATATTTATACCTAGTGTTTTTAGTTCTAAAGTAACGGCAGAAAACCTTTCTTCAGCTTTATGTCCCACTGACGGCAAAAATTTGAGAAATCTTTCACATGGTTCACCAGAATCCAAAACGTATCTAGTAACGAGCGTGGGTTGATCTATGTGGGCTATATCTGGTGTTGAATCGATGATTAGGGAAAAATATTTTGCTTTTTTTTATTTCGTCACCAATCTTCTTTAAAACTTTCTGACCCATCAAGAGAATAAATTCATCGCAAGTGGTCTTTGATAAGTAACTGGTACTACCTGATCCTTGATTTCCAAACCGTTCAATATGACGAGCCAGAAAAGGATCGAACTCCGCTAATAGTTCCAAAACCATACAATACTTTCCATTATGTGGATCTCCAAATTTTTCATTTTTCCCTCTAAAAGCGAGACCTCTTGAACACAATCGCTTCACGACAGCGACAACTCTCATCAGAACGTTTCTCCAGTAAGTTATTTCTTCATCAATCTGGACCTGCAGTAAATTATTAAGTCGGTCATCATCATCATCATCATCTTACTTCTATCTTTCAAACTAAGAATACTAGATTTATGACGTGCAGAGTTTTCATGCTGAGCTACTCGATGATCTGCATTTTTCCAGTCATTGAATCCTCCGTTCTCAAATTGAGTTCTACACTCCAATGGACCAAATACCAAACACGGTCCACAATATACAGATCTGTGACTTTCAGAATAAACTAACCAATTTCGATCTTTCACTTCATTATTCTTCATTTTTCTTTGGAAGATACTAATTGGCAGAAAACGACGCTGATCAGCATATATTCTTTCACTATTAGAGAAGTCACAAGATTTGTTTTGATCGAAGCCGTATCTTGCGATCATCTCCCTTAAGTTATCGTCAATTATCCATAGCGCGGGATCTTTGTTTAGACTTTTGATTGTTTGTACTATTTCGACGTCATAAGTCCTCGACGTTTGATTCTGAGACGAATATTCAAATGTTGAACTTACAGATGATTCCGTTTCTGCCACACTGTCACAAACAGCAGAGTGTGTATCGGTCTCATCTTCTTCAGATTGTATTGTATTACGACTTATGTTTGAAGTTTCTGCATTCAAAATACTGCTTTTACTTTCATTTTTAAAAAAATTGTCAATTTTTACTGTTTGTCGGATAACTTCTTTCTGTTCATCTTTTTTAATTTTTGCTCTTTTTCTGTACTCGGCCCCGCTAAGTCGCTTCCTCCCATCACTCATTCTGACAATTTTTGATACAAGAACTGAAACAATTAAATAGCAAATAGATGACCAGGCCACCACCATACATGTACGTATGTATGCTCGCATTTTATGGTCACCATACATGTAGATATGTATGCTGTATACTGGCCACCATACATGTAGATATGTATGCTGTATACTGTATACTCCATACACACATACCACACTACTCTCAATGCAGCTACATATGTGCCTATACCTATGTATAGTCCCACTCTCTCTCTCTCTCTGTGCACATGGGGCGTTACTTTATGCATGCGTATGTATATGCTCTATTTTAGCTAGCTAGTGATATCACTTTATGCATGCGTGGTAGTGACCTCACAGCCAGCTGTACCATTTAGATGGAATACCGAAATTATTGGAATTTGAATTAAGCGCGCATATACAGTACAGTTGGCATACTTACTGTACGTACGCGTCACTTTATGCACATGCGTGGTGTATGTATGTATGTATGTATGCATGCTGTACCATTTAGCTGGAATACCGGAATTATTGGAATTAACTCGAGCGCATGTAAAGTACAGTTGGCATACTTAATGTACGCGTCACTTCATGCATGCGTGGTGTATGTATGTATGTATGCTGTACCATTTAGCTGGAATAACGATATTATTGGAATTAAATATATATATTGTATATATACATACTGTACGAGGCCTTCGGCCTCGTGATGCCCACCACACATGTACGTATGTATGCTGCACTTTATGCTCATATACTCATACCACCGATGTTGAACATTTTTGAACATGAAAAAAAGCAAATCGTTTTTTCTCTGTGCATAGAGGAAAACTTATAGTAATTATTAGTGAAAAAAATATGTTAAAGTATCTTAATTTCAATGCTAAAATTGGATCACTGCTGCGATATTCTGAAAGTTCATAATGATTCGAGTATACTTTATAAAGCGTTTAGCAACTGTTCATAAATAGCCGTTAAAGTATTTACTATATTGTCTGGAGTATATATATTTTTTTTAATTTTTGTTAAAGACTGTAATTCCTGTAAAATTTTTATAATTTGTCTTCTCTGTACAAATGTTAATTTTTCTTTAATTCCGAAAATCGAAATAAAATATTTTCGACCAAAATTTGACGCCCCTTAAAATTTGCCGCCCCTTAAAATTTGCCGCCCCTTAAAATTTGCCGCCCTAGGCTACAGCCTACTCAGCCTGTTGATAAATCCGCCGCTGGGGGAAGGGTCAGAGATGTGACTTTTTGGGTAAATGATTTTGAAAGTAATGCAGCTATTGTTCAATGGAATGATTTGCAAAAGTTTGTTTATGGCAAAAAACTTCTTCGAGGAGCAGTCGAGCTTTTCGTGAGAAGCCAAAATGGGGTAAACAACTGGGTGTCTCTGAAAAAATGCGTTGATAAAAGAGTTTGGCTCAAAGCTTACTTGATCCGATGCATAAAAGTTTCAGAAACCGTCGCAAACACGTTAGTGAATTTTTTCGTGAGTATTTACCTATATAGCTTAATGGAGATAGGCAAGCAGATTAGTTTGATGAGGCTAGCATTATAGACTATTCCATTGAGGGAATTCCAGACTCTAGGTTTAATAAAGCAGTTTTATGCCAATTAAAGTCTATAGAAGGTCCGAAAGAAACAAACGTTTATAAAAAAGTTCGTATGAAAGTGAGCTAAGCAGTAATTTGGTAATGTATGGGTCCTTGAACTCCTTAGCCCAAAGTTTAATGAAAGCTAAAACTCCTTTTACCTTATTAGCACAAGCATTTATATGATTTCTAAAATCTAGCTTAGGGTCCATTGTGACACCTAAATCAATGAAGTCAGTAGCTTGTTAAACACTGTGATTATGTATCATATAGGCAAAGGATTGGAAAGAATTTTTGGAGAAACACATATATTTATACTTATTTTAATTTAGGGTCATACAGTTCGCATCGCACCACCTAACTAAATTATTTAGGTCGAGTTGCAAAAGCTCTCTATCTTCAATAGAATGAACTTATTCCAAGAGCTTGACATCATCTGAAGGCAGAGTGTAAAGCACTTGTTAAGTGAAGAACGCTTTCTTCCACGTTTCCGTCATACATTGGCCAGGAAAATGTAAACAACGTTTTTCTGAGATTAATATAATTTACCTTTTTAAATAAAAAACGAGAATTTTTCGATTTTGATATAGATATTGGATAATTAAGATTAGATTAGAAATAGAAATATAAAACGGGAATTTTTCGATTTTGAAGTAGATATTGGATAATTAAGATTAGAGGGAGCATCTAAAGATAATTCGAGAGATGAATGATAACCATCTTAAAGCAAAACGAAATGATCACAGCGGCTTAAAGAAAATGACGAAACGTCATCCAAAAATATTAGATCCAAAGTCTTTCCAGACTTATTATGGATCATATTTATTTGAAAAAGGCCCATTTTTGAAGTATATATTTGATAATTAAGATTAAATTAGAAATATAAATAAAAAACAAGAATTTTTCGATTTTGAAGTAGATATTAGATAATTAAGATTATAGAGAACATCTAAAGATAATTCGAGAGATGTATGATAACGAAAGGATCACAGCGTCTTAAGAAAATGACGAAACGTCATCCAAAAATATTACATCCAAAGTCTTTCCAGACTTATTATGGAACATTTTTATTTGAAAAAGACCCAGATCAGAAAACTCATTGAAACTCGAGTTGAGCTAGGTACTAGTAAACTATAATTCAAAATTCCATGATACACAGGATAAATTGAAGTCATCTATCACAACAATTGTTGTCAGATGTTTTAGTAATGGCAAATAATAATTTTAACCTTGACGACGGCAGAGAGTAAGTAGAAAAGTCAGAATTTGGCGGGATATAACAGGCGACTATATAAATATTTTTATTAATTAAACGTATTTTAATACAAAGAAATTCCAACGCTTCCGATTTCGCAAAATGAATTTCTTCCGCAGCAAGGTCACTAATAAGTACTCCACCACCAATTTTATTTAAACGGTCATCTCTAAAATCATCAAAGTTGTTCCATAAGATTTCAGAGTTAAAGACATTTGGTCACCTGCTATGTTTTGCCGTTATGCAAATGCTGTGTGTGCAGTAATTCAGAAAGGCACGGTTATTACATACATGCACGATTCATGCACTATATGAGGAAGAGGATATTGAAAAATTAAAGGAGGTTTTACAAGTTCGCTATACCGGTTAAAAATAAAGTGGAAAAATGCCAGTTTTTACAGCGTAAAGTTGAATTTTTAGGCTACATTATCGAGAATGGTACCGTGAAGATGTCGGAAGAAAAGACATCTACTGTTCTTTTCTTTTACTATTGGATAAAAAAGGTTTACAAGAGTTTTTGGGGTTAACGTTCTACTTTCGACGTTTTGCATCCTTTTAGCAGTTAGAGGCTAAATTACAGAGTGAGTGCGCCGATACTAAGATTATTTTTTCAGAACACAATTACCGAAGTACATACAGATGCTAGTAAATACGGATATGGGGCAATTTTATTGCAAAAAGATCCAGACGATCAACATTTACATCCCTTAAAATATATGAGCCGAAAAACGAAACCAATCGAAGAAAATTATTCGTTGTATGAACTAGAAGTATTAGCGGTCATCGAGACATTGAAGAAATGGAGAATATATCTGTTAGGTATAAAATTCAATATCGTGACTGTAATGCGTAGCACTGAAGATTGCGAGATGGACATTGTTTCTGCAAGACTTTAATTACGAAATTGAGCACAGAGCAGGATTCAAGATGGCACACGTTGACGCGTTAAGTAGGGCGTATTGCTTAATGCTCGAGGACTCACTAAAGTTTCGGCTTAAACAATTAAAATATAAAGATGAATGGACAAAGGTAATACCCAAAATACTAGGAAATCTAGAAAATGGCAAGTATGAAGATTTTTATATTAAATATGACATTCTTTTTAAGAGCCCAGAGAAGGAATTGATAGTAGTGCCAAAGCAAATGGAAGATGAAACCATTACCTTGGCACACAGGCAGGGACACTTCTCGATAAAGAAAATTCAGGATCTGGTGGAGAAATCATATTACATTCGACAAGTCAATAACAAAGTAGGGCAAGTTGTATGAAGCTGTATTGAGTGTGTCGTTACTGAGGCCAAGTCAGAGAAGAAAGAGGGATTTCTTAATACGATTGATAAAAAGGATAAGCCATCGACCATGTTGGACCGCTAAAAGCTACCAGTAAGTCGTAAACAGGCTATATTCGGTAACCCTAAACGTATTATTTCAGATAGGGGAGCAGCTTTTAAATCGAACTTGTTTAGAGAGTACTGTCAGAATGAAAATATTCAGCATTTATTGATTACGACAGGAGTTCCAAGAGGGAATGGCCAAGTAGAGAGAATGCGCAGGATAGTTATACCTATATTGGCAACACTGTGTGCAGAAATGCCCACCAATTGGTATAAACATATCAATCATGAACAGCAATTCATTAATAACTTACCTCCGCGAAATAAGAAGCAATTTCCTTTCGAAATATTGACAGGTCTTGAAATGGGTACGGCCAATATGACCGAGCTAAGAGATTTAGTAGAAGATGCAGCGGTAGATGAGCTAAATGAAGATCGTGATATGCTTAGGAAGCAAGCTAGAGAAAATAATGAGGAAATTCAGCAGGAAAACCGCAGGTCATTAATCTACGTCGTAAATGAGAACCAACTTTTGAACTGAACGATTTGATATCAATAAAAAGAACGCAATTTTGGTAGTAAATTAAGTCCAAGTTTTCGGGACTATACCGAATTTTGAAGAAGTTAAACCATGGTTGGCGGCCGCGGTAGCCAAGTGGTTAGTATTTCGTACCTACATTCGGAAGACTCGGGTTCAAATCCCGGTACCACCAACATCCAAAAGTTATGGAAAATTAATTTATATAAAAAATTAAGTTAAATTTTCTAATTGCGGTCGCCCCTCGGCAGGGAATGTCGACCCCTCTGAGTGTATTTCGGTCATGAAATAAAGCTCCTCATAAAAAACCATCAGCCGTTCGGAGGCGGCTTAGTATGAACTGTAGGTCCCTCCGTTTGTTGAAAAAAGCGTAAAGACGCTAACCCACAAATTGGAGGAGGAGCTCGGCCGAAAATCGCTTCAGCGGTTACAAAACGCCAAATATATATATATAAGCCATTGTTGATATGATAGAACACTCGCCTGTTAAGTCAGGATCCGTTGGTTCGATCCCTGCCATAAGAAATCTGATGAGGAGATGTGGTGATCTCCGAAACAGCTGTCACTTCTATCATTTTTTTTGTTGTATAACAAAATATTCAATTCATACAAACAAACCAGGCCTTTTAGTTCACTATAAAAAAACTTGTAACAAACATTAATAGTAGGCCGCAAAAAAACAACTATGTACCTATAATATTTCATTAAACGTGCGTGTTTCGGGTGAGCATTTCTACATATATTATACTATATTATTAATTTAATATGAAATATTTCATATAAATATGTAGTAAAAAACGAAAAGAAATGTGAAACGAAACCAGGTTCCCTCGAGAGGATGGGTTCCCAGAAGGCCAACATACGAGCACGTGGCTTATGGAGAATTCCTAAGCAAAAATCCGCGAAAAAAAGAAGTGTGTGACAGTAGTAAGTCATCGTAGTAGCGGATGTATAGAAAAGAAAGCAAATAGTGCAAGCAAAACCCAGAGTGCTGCTAAAAAGAAGCTAGAAGGAGATACAACGAACGTCTTTGGAGAAGTACAATATAGTCATCGGAAATCAGTAAAAAGGCGAGTAATATGAAAGTTGAAGCAATAATAGCTTATAAGAAATAGAAGAATAATAGCAAAGTACTGAAAGCTGAAAATAACTAACGCAGGTAGAGAGATACAAAATATGTGAATAAATTTGAAGGAGTAAAGTAACTTCATTAAACTTTGAATATAGAAAACAGAACAATTAATCAAAGAATTAAAAACTTAAAGGGTTTTCACTGTAAGATTGTTGTGAGATTGAAAACCCCGTACACTTTCGAAAGCAGCATTACTAAATTTTTTATGCTTACCTTTGTATACTTACATATATACATATTCCATCTAATTTTTACACTAATAATATACGAGCCCCTCATCAAATTTGTGATTTTGCGTTTTGATAGTTTTCCAACAAATGGAGGGACCTACAGTTTATACTAAGCCGCAGAAGTACACTCGAAGGGGGTTGGCATTCCCTGCCGAGGGGCTACTACAATTTGAAGATTCAACTTAAATTTATTTTTTTTTTATTTTAAATTATTTTCTATAACTTTTCTATGTTGGTCACACCAGAATTTGAACCCGACCCTTCTGTATGGCTGTACGCTATACTAACCACTCGGCTAACGCGGCCCCCATAATACAACATATATGAATAAGGCAATTGTAAAATATTGTAAGACCATGGAGGCATAAACGATTTTGAAACGAAAGAGTTGTACAAAGTGTCCAAAGAATGGTGCACTTAGAGACAGACCTCTTTAAAGCATAATGAGCTCGCACAGAGCGACAATGAAAATAGTTTACCTTCTTTTACTGGTACAAACGAAACGTTTACTTCCTTCAGCACCTTCCTCGACTTTAACCACAACTAAATGCCTTTAACCTTTCCACTTACTCTCTCCATTCGTCAATCTTAACATCATTATTTCCTATTAGTAAAACTTTTGACAATATTGTTGTGGTAGGCGACTTCTTTTTATTCTGGAATATTAGTAACGATTTACTAGTGCTTAGCTCAACTCCAGATAATGCACATGATTCCCTAAATGAGCTTTCTGATTTTGGTCTTTTTCAAATAAATATGGCCCACAATAAGTTTGGGAAGACTTTGGATCTAATATTTTTGGATGACGTTTCGTCATTTTCTCTAAGTCGCTGTGAGACTTTCGTTTTGCTCGAAGATGGCTATCATCCATCTTTCGAATTATTTTTAGATGTTTCTTCCAACATTCATTGTTCAATATATACTTCAAAATCGAAAAACGCTCAATTTTTATTTAAAAAGGCAAATTATCTGTCTGCAATTCCCTGGCCAATGTATAACGGAAACGTGGAAGAAAGCGTTATTCACTTCGCAAGTGTTTTACATTCTGCTCTCAGAAAGTTTGTTTCTATAACAAATGAGCCGACCCAAGCTCAAAATGCTTTATGGTTTAATAAAGAATTGAAAAGCTTGAAAATTAAAACTGATAGATTATTCAACCTCTACAAAACGTCCGGCAAAATTTCTGATTATGGTGCTTATTCCGTAGTTAGACAAAAGTATAATATTTTGAAGAAGTCGTGTTACAAGAAGTATATGACGAGAATTCAAAATAACATTAGTTCAAACCCGAAATCATTCTATGGTTTCGTTAGTTCGAAACGTAAAACTTTTGCGGTCCGGATAATATCCTTACTAGTGTACTTAAATTTTGTGCTGAATTTCTATATACTCGTATATCATTAACGAACATATTCAATACTTAATTAAAGCAAAATTTATTCCCTTCTTCATACATTAAACCTCTACATAAATCTGGTAGTAGATCTTCAATAGGGAAATACAGGGAGATAGCAAAGCTATGTTCTACTCCCAAAATTTTCGTAGCTATTATAACAAATCAATTAGCCCATTCTGTGTCACCAATTATATATGTACATCTCACAACATGGGTAGGCAAATCTACCCTATCGAACCTGCTAGAATTCACCACCCATATCAGTAATGGCTTACAAAAAGGGTTATTTAATCTAAACTGACTTCAGCAAAACTTTTGACAAGGTCTCTCATTCTTTACCTCACTTTAAACTTGATCATTTCGGGTTTCCACCTTCCATTCTTAAGTGGATTTCAACGTTCTTGATTGGTAGAAAACAAAAAGTAATTTTTAAATGTTGTACATCACTTGAAATAGCAGTAACATCTGGTGTTTACAACTTGACCTAAATAATTTAGATAGGTGGTGCGATGTGAAATGTTGTCCCGAAATTTAAATAAGTGCAAATATTATATATGTCTTTCTCCAGAAAATCTTTCAAGTCCTTTGCCTATATGATACATAATCACAGTGTTGAACCAGTTATTGACTTCATTTATTTAGGTGCCATAATGGACCCTAAGCTAGATTTTAGAAATCATATTAATGCTTGTGCTAATAAGGCAAAAGGGGTCTTACTTACTTACTTTACTAGCGTAGACACCGCCTACTCGATTTTAGCTGAATTTATAACAAACGCGCCATTCATTCCTTTCTCTCGCTGCTTGGCGCCAACTGGAATTACCAAGTACAGCCAGGTCCCTCCAACGGAGTGGAAGTCTTCCTCTTCCTCTGCTTCCACCAACGGGTGCTGCATCGAAAACTTTCAGAGCTAGCCAGTTTATCATTCCATTGGTTGCGGTATTCGCCGTTACCAACTACGTAGATGACCATAAATCTTACGCAAAACTTTTCTGTCGAAAACTCCTAACGCCGACTCATCATATGTTGTCATCGTCCATGCTTCCTCACCATATAGCAGGACGGGAACGATGAGGGATTTAGATTTTAGTTTTCGTTCACCGGGAGAGTACTCTACTTTTTCATTGTCTACTCAGATCAAAGTAGCACCTGTTGTCAAGAGTGATTCTGCGTTGGATTTCCAGGCTGACCTTGTTGTTGACGTTAATACTGGCTCCAAGATGGACGAAGTTATCTACGAGTTCAAAGTTATGACTGCCGGCAGTGATGTGGGAGCCGACTCGCGAATGCGATAACTGATTGTTTGAAGACAGGAGATATTTCGTCTTGTCCTCGTTCACTACCAGATCCACATTCTTAGCTTCCTTATCCAGTCTGGAGAAAGCAGAACTCACGGTCCGGTTGTTGAGGTCTATAATGTCAATATCATCGGCGTACGCCAGCAGCTGTACACACTTATAGAAGATTATACTTTCTCTATTCAGCTCTGCACCTCTTATTATTTTCTCCAGCAGCAATAAGTTAAAAAAGTCAAATGATAAGGAATCACCCTGTCTGAAACCTCATTCCCGATCCTGATGGAGCTTTTAGTGTTGCTTAACGTCAGTTTACATAGCCGTATAAGTTTTGCGGGGATACCAAATTCAGACATAACGGGATAAAGCAGTTCCGATTCGTGCTGTCGAAGGAGCTTTAAAATCGACGAAGAGGTGGTGGGTGTCGATCCTCTGGTCTTTTTTAAGATTTGGCGTATGGTGAATATCTGGTCAATGGTTGACTTACCGCGTCTAAAGCCACACTGATAAGGTCCAATCAATTTGTTGACGGTGGGCTCCAGCCGCTTTGTTGTCCTTTAAGCGGGCGATTGCTATTCCAACTTCCTCATGGTGAGGTAACGGAATGTCTTTTCCATCGTCTGCGAATGGAGTTTTGGGTTCACCATCTCCGGGTACTACATTTTCACTGCTATTCAGATGGCTGGAGAAGTGAAATTCAAGATGCTCTGGGCATCAGTGGCTAGATCACCTCTTTGTGTCCCACGGGAGTCTGCTCCGGTTTTGAAACCTTTTGTAAGTCGTCGTATTTTCTCATAGAATTTTCGAGCACTAGCCTTGTCGGCCAGCTTCTCAAGCTCTTCATACTCACGCAACTTAGCCTTTTTTTATCTGAAGATGCGATACGGCAGTCCTCATTGAACCAGCTGTTTTTGCGACCTTTACGAAATCCAATAGTTTCGTTTGCAGCTGTACGTAGGTTGCTTTAAATTCCGTCCCACAGTTGCGTGGAGTTATATTTTTAACTAAAATGATAAGAGCCAATTCCTACTTAGCGAGCTTAACTTTACCATCCGTTTTAGATCATCTGGACACTGTGTGCCCCTTTTATTGTGTAACGATTTTAATACATATTTCCGCTAACATTGTTTCTTTTGACTCGCTTTTCTGTATCAAAACTTACTTACTGACTGCTTTAAATAATTAAGTAATAAATTGCGACGTAATGCGTTTCTCTATATGTTGGCCTAATTCAACATAGCAAGGAGCAAACAAGATTCTATTTGTTTTTTTTTTTGAAGGAGACAGCAGGTATTGAACAAATGCTTTCGTACCCTATGACATTTAGATGACACTATTTGTAAAAACGAAAAATTGGCTCTGCTTTAAATTTTTCGAAACGACAGACCGCAATTGTTGTCATAACTGGTACAATGCTCTCGATATCGGTGATATTTCTGTTATTCTTCTATCTAGCTTTCTGATTAGTTGTAATTAGTTTAATTTTTGCATAAAAAATGTAAATAAAAGTTCTGAAAAGTTTACTAAGTTATATAATTTTTAGCCACTTTAGCGCCATCTGACGGCTTCTCATTTAATCGAACTCTCAAAACTGTAACTTATCAATTATTTTGCGATAGAATTGCAAGTAAAGGTATGATTTCGTGCGTAGATCAGCATAGTCATATATATTCTTCTACTTTATTGGCTTAAAGCCGAATTATCAAGATCGCGCCATTCATCCCTTATTTTCTCTGTTTGGCGCCAGTTGGAAATACCAAGTGAAACCTGGTCGCTCTTCACCTGATCCTTCCAACTTCGACCAGCGGGTACTGCCTCGAGTTCTTTCACAGCTGAAGTGCTTTCATCCATTCGAACTACATGACCTACCCAGCACGCTGTCTCTACATTCGTTGAACTATGTAAATATTTTGTCGATGGTGGCTTTACCAGGTCTAAAGCCACACTGATAAGGTCCAGTTTGCTGACGGTGGGATTTAGTCTTTCACAAAATACATTCGATAGAACATTACATGCGATATTTAGCAGGTTTATCCTACGGTAATTGGCGTAGATCGTGGAATCCCCCTATTATGAATTGGGCGGAGCACGATTAAGTTCCAATTGTCTGCTCAGCTTTTCATCGCCATGTTTATATAGCCCAGCCGGTAGGTCATCGGTTGTTCTTTAAGCGGGAAATTGCAATTCGAACCTCGTCCTAGTCGAGAATTGGAAAGCTTTTTCCAGCATTATCGAGTAGAGTTCCTGGATTGCCATCTGGGTGTTAATTTTCAGTGCCATTCAGCAGAGTGAAGAAGTGTTCCACCACACACTTCCAACATCAGTATGCTCCGGTCTTTAAATCTTTCGTAAGTGAACGTGTTTTTTTGCAGAATTTTCGAGCGTTACCCGTGTTGGCCAGCTTCTCAAGCTCTTCATACTCATACACGTACATCTTGACATTCACCTTTTTTCGTCTGCAACTGCGTCTTACTTCCCTCTTCAGCTTCCGGTATATATCTCACCACGCACGTTCTGTAGTCGATCGCGAGGTAGGCAGTTTGTTTTCTCTCCACTGAAGTTCAACATTCCTCATAGTGCCAGTTCTCTTTCTGACACAGGCGGCAACCAATTGTTTTCGTGGCGGCGGGACGTAGGGAGTTGAAGATGCCGTTCCACAGTTCCCTTATACCCAGTTGCTGATGAGTGCCCTCAAAAAGCAGGTGTGCAAGCCGAGCAGAAAATCGTTCGGCAGTCCGTTATGATTGCCGCATTTGGACGTGGAACCTTCCTTGTAATTGTTGACAGACGTTCTTTGGTACACAGAGGTACATGCGTATCTTCGCTTTGACAAGATAGTGATCAGAATCGATGTTATGACCTCGGAACGTACGCACATCTAAAACACTAGATACATGTCTTATGTCTATCACAACGTGATCAATACCGTTGTGGGGGTTTCAAGCTGTTAAGTAGATAAGTGGATTTCTTATGTATATCTAGTACTATAGACAAACATATTTCGGGCCCGGCGAAGCCGATCATCCTCCTCATTTGGTGATGTTTCGTCGACAGTTGTCCCGAAAATACCTTCTTTGCCCACCGTGGCATTAAGATTGTATAGCACGATTTTCATATCGTGGCGGGAGCACTGCTTATAAGAGGTAGCCGAGTGGTTAACATTGCGTATTGCCATTCGGAAATCGGGTTCATATCCCGGTGCCGTACTAACATCCAAAAATGTGTAGAGAATTAATTTAAATAAATCATTAAGTTAAATATTCTAATTGCGGTCGCGCCTCGGCAGGGAATGTCAACCCCTACGAGTGTATTTCTGACATGAAATAAAGCTCCTCATAAAAAAAAACGCCAATTATATATACCTATATATATATAGCCGCTGTAGTATATTTGACAAGGATCCAGCTTTTCCGTCCTTGCCCGTCCATCATACTTGTATGCCGTTGATGTCAGCCTTTATTCCTACGAGGGTATCAACCAGCTGGGCAACGGCACCTTCCCAATCAAAGGACCGGACATTTCAGATTTATCTATATAAATATGTACATACATAGCCAAAACGTCTGCGTTCATCAGACGTTTTTTTCTTAAGTTAAGTAAAACCACAATATAGTAAAAATGCAATTTAGTTGAAAATTTGTACATGTACAAATATTTTTTTGGGTCGGCTTTGCGAGGGTGCGCCTGGCTTTGAAAAAAATTTCCTCTTGGGAAGGTTAGAGAAGGTCATACACATCATAAAAATATATGCCGTTCCCAGAGGTAACTTATAGTTTTCGAGAAATTTGTTGTTAAAGTTGATTTTTTGACCCACCGAAATCTTCGAATTAAAACTAATATAATCCCCCGGAACACTTAAATATCGCTTATAATAATTCCTAATAACGTTTACAAAGATTTTATTTAATTAATTTCTTCAAAATATCAACATTTTCCATAATTTTTACACATAAAATATGGATTCCCGTTTGTTTACTTTAGTAAGAAAAATGAAGTATACATGTCCGTTAGAACAAGAGAAAATTGTGCTGCCACCTTTGTAGAGTAAGTATATTAGTTTAATATCCCGCTCGAACTTACAAAGGTGTTTCACTTAAAAATACTGTGCATGCCGAAACCGGTGTTGGTCCGGATCAGGGTAACTTTTTTAAAAGCGGCCGAAGACCGCCAACTTACAAAGGTGTTTCACGTAAGAATACTGTGCAAACCGAAGCCGGTGCTGGTCCGGCCCAGGGTTATTTTTTTAAATGCGGCCTAAGGCCGCCAACTTACAAATGTGTTTCACGTAAGAATACTGTGCAAGTCGAAGCCGGTGTTGGTCCGGCCCAGGGTTATTTTTTTTAAATGCGGCCGAAGGCCCCAACTTACAAAGGTGTTGCACTTAAAGTATATCGCATCGTGAATACGTTATTTGTTCATTCCTTTCTAATATACCTATTCTTCAAAGATGTGACAGCACAGTTTTTTCTGATTCTAACGGACATGTATACTTCATTTTTCTTACTAAAGTAAACAAACGTGAGAATGCATTTTTTATGTGTAAAAATGATGGAAAATAATAACATTTTGATAAATTTAATTATGTTAAATCGTTGCAAACTTTATTAGTCATCATTATTACCGCTATTTAAGTGCTCCGTGAGCTTATATTAGCTTTTATTCGTGAATTTCGGTGGGTCAAAAAATCAACTTTAACAACAAATTTCTCGAAAACTATAAGTTACCTCGGGGAACGGCATATATTTTTATGATGTGTATGACCTCCTCTAACTCCCCCAAGAGGAAATATTTTTCGAACCCTGGCGCACCCTCGTAAAGTTTCCCCATTTTTTTATTGTTTTAGGTACAAAATGCAAAAAAGAAAAATCGATATCCTCAATTTAATTTTCGTGGTAACGGTATCTAGGTGTAGCAACATGTGAACACATGCACCAAAAATTCTTCGTTCAGTTCTCTTAATTTGAGAAAACCTTTACTTTTCATGAACATGCTTATTTTTTTGCGTATTTTCTACTGTATATGTAGTATATTATTTTTATCAACTATTTAAAAACTAGTTTTAATAATAGTTTTAAAATATGGAAGCCAAAGGCTAAGAAATTAGGGGGAAAAATTATTATTAAATTGTGGAAAGAAGAACGTATACCTTGGTTCAGCGTGTCAAAACCCCGATCTGCTCTTTCAAAAATATTATCAGTGCGGGAAAAACGCAAAATAATAAGTACGGTGAAAGTTAACCCGCGAATAATGTCAACAAATATAATTGAAAACGTCAATAACACGTTTCAAAAAACAATTTGAGTCGAAACTTTTCTAGCAGAAGTTTTACGGAATGCTGGTTATCACAGCAGAGTCGATGAAAAAACCCTTTAGTTTACTTGTAAAGAGAAGAAAGCGCATTGCATTTGTTCATAAATATATAAATAAGTCTCAGGAATTCTGGAAACAGATACTTTTGTATCTTCTGCGCAAAAGGTCGGCAAATTGTGTGGCGTAAATCAGCAACTGCCCTCGAAAAGCAAAATCTTGTTGGTACTGTAAAACACGGTGGTTGCGGGTTAGGCATTGCATGGTGGCTGATGGTGTGGATCAGCTTGAATTCATTGATCCGGCAATGGGCAGATGGGATAATCTTGGTTTATCTTCGAAATTTTGGTTCCAACAGGATAATCATCTGAAGCATATTGCCGATATAGTCATACTTTGGCTCATGTACAATTGTCTTAGACAGCTTAAAACACCTCCACAGTCACCAGATCTCAATCCTATGGAGGCCTTTGGGATCTAATGGAAAAAGAATTTGCCAGCATGTAATTAGAAATAAAGAGGCCTTGCGAAGTGGTTTGCAGGCAAAATGGTCCCAAATTAAGGCTGAGGAAACAGAAAAGTTGGTAAATTCAATGCAAAACCGATTGAATTAGGTTTTAAAACCAAGAATATAATCTGTATTGAGCGCCGATTCGCCTCAATGTAATTTACCAAACAAAAAGAAATGAAAGACATAAATCTTAGATTATAAAGTGAATAGAGCAGACTACCAACACATACATACCATATATTGAAGTTTGTCTTTGTATATAAATAGTCTTTAAATAAAAAAAATTAAATATAGATACATATAAAGATGTAAAGATGTATATATTATATGTACATGTACAGTGGCGGACTAAAGTCTACATACGACCCCTTTTTTTGGAATCCCTACCGTCCCATAGTTTTTACAGGAAAAGTATTGATGTAGTCTTGCTTTGAATTTAATTGTAAGACAAAACCGAAAATTTCATATTTGTTCAACATTAACTTTCAATGTTATTAACAAAAAACTCAAAAAAGCCGTTGACAAAAGTGAACATACGTTTCATTAATTTGTTTCGTTTATTACTTCAGCTATTGTTTTCAGCGGTCAAGTACCGTTTTTTTTTTTCTTTCTATACTTTTCTTGGTATTTGGCTTTATCTTTATTGTTTTCCATCATTTGAAAAAAGAAATACAATCGCGAAAATGTCGTCAGGAACGGAAATTCCGGTGGCTGTGCAAAAATTGATTATAAAACACAGAAATGATAAGAAAACGTTCGGCAAAATAGCTAAATTGTTAAATTTAAGAAAAGCGACGGTGCAAACAATTTATAAAAACTTGCAGAATCGGGCTCGTTCGAGAGTAAGCCGCGAAGTGGCCGTCCAAAGAAGCTTACCCATAAGGACATCTCTTTCATCCGTAATAAAGTAAGCCAAAATTCCAAGGTACATGCTACCAATTTGGCCCAGAAGCTAGCGAAATGATCCCAAATTGTTGTGCACTTACGCACAATAACAAGAACTCTTAACAACGAAGGATTCTACAGCAGAACTCCTCGCAAGAAGCCTCTCATAAGCGAGAAAAACCGCGCACATCGGTTGGAGTTCGCTAAAAAGCATCTAAAGAAGGATCATGAGTTCTGGAAAAGCGTGCTATTTACGGATGAGTCAAAATATAACATATTTGGATGCGATGGCAGAGCAAAAGTTTGGAGAAAACCCATTACTGCCATGGATCCCAGGCACCTTATTTCGACCTTAAAGCATGGTGGTGGGAGTGTCATGGATTGGAGAGCAGTTGCAGCGTCTGGGGTGGGTAAATTGGTCTTTATTGAAGGAAATATGGATCGCTTCGAGTATAAGACCATATTGGAAAATAATTTGAAGTTATCTGTGGACAAACTGTGCCTTGGCTCGAGCTGGATCTTTTTACAGGACAATGATCCTAAGCACACAGCGCAAATTGTAAAGGATTGGCTGCTGTATTATGCTCCGCGGCAGTTGCACTCATCACCACAAAGCCCGGAATTGAATATTACATAGCACGTATGGAAAATATTGGAGCGGAAAATTCGAAAACACCCTATAAGTAATGCATCAAAGCTCAGAGAGAAACTTCAAGAAGAGTGGCAAAACATTACAGGAGAAGAGCTGGAAAATTTGGTTTTTTTCAATGTTAGACGCTTGCAAGCGGTGATCGATGCGCATGGTGGCCCAACAAAATATTAACTTAGTTATTAAAATTAATATGATTACCTAGAATAGCTAAGCAAAAAATCGTATGTTCACTTTTGTCAGTGCCTTTTTTCCATTTTTTGTTAATAACTTTGAAAGTTAATGTTGAATAAATGAGAAATTTTAGTTTTTGTTATATACTTGAATTTAAAACAAAACTGCATCATTATTTTTTCTGTGAAAGCTATAGGACGGGTTGAATTCCCAAAAACTGGATCGTATGTAGACTTTAGTCCGCCACTGTATTTGCATAAGCGTGCAAATGAAAATGAAAATTACCTAATGTGGAAGTTCGCTAATTCGCTTTGTGTCCGCTGGTGGAGACGTTTTCAACAAAGTGACTACAGTTATAAGTGGAACAATGACTTCAATAAGAAAGTATGAAAAAGAAAATTTCTCCGGTAGTTTTCCTGTTTAAGTGTTGATAAATGTTAGTGTGACGGTAAACATCCTCAAATTTCACATTAGTGGCAGCTCTTCTGATTGAAGAAATTTTAGAAATGGTGGAAGAGGAAGAAATTGCAAAAAGTGTTTTTATAGCACTCGCTTTTTATTTGCCACAGTTCTGGTAAACTTCGATAGAGTTCAAAGAACTCTTTCCAAAATTGCTCGTTCATGCGCGACACCTTTCATACACACTGTCTTTTTTTCCGACTAAAAAAATACACTGCGTGCATCATGCAGCCCTTCACACGATCACAATTGTGTGACACACCAGCAGAAAAATTAAACAAGTTTAAAAACTTTGAACATGTGTGACAAGCATGTTTTTCCCCTTTACACGATATAACTTGGTGTGATGTCACACATGTGTGACCGTGTAAAGTCCGCTTTAGCGGGAGAAATTTCGAATATGAAATTACTTTTAACCGCTATTGAGAAGAGAGTGAGTGCGGTTGGGAACTCTTGTGTAAAAGTCAACAGTTTATACGGTGTACTTGTTGCTGTACGAGCTCAGCTCACAGAGCTTCAAAACAGTGCAGTCGCTACAGACATAATCATCAACGGCATTCCTCAATCTACTGGTGAGAATTTGCGAAATATGTTTGATAACAACAACCATTCGCCTATCGTTGTTAAGCTGTTCTCTTCGCATGACCGCGCTTGTTTGTGTAAAGCCCGCAATAAATCCCTCTCACTCTCTGACGTTGGCCAGCATGGTTATGGAAATGTAGGTATATGTTCATGAGAGTTTGCCAAGAGTGTTGCGTGAAGTTATGTCGTATGCGTCTGAGCTCCGGAGAAAAAAAACAACATTACGTCTACTTTCTCCATCAGGGGCGAAGTGTATTTCAGGCGAAAACCAAATAAAGAGCCCCAACTAGTATGTTCTACCCTGAAGAGAAAGCTCTCACAAGCACAACAAAAAATATGTGACTGCGCTTCTGTTCTGTCAACTCTGTGTTAAGTTTAGCATTTACAATAATTTATACTCCTTTTTTCTCATTTACAACATTTAGTTTGTTAACTTGATTTTCTGTCTATTATTATGTGCTGTAGCTTAGCAATTTTATGGAAAGGTTTGCTTAATATTGGGGCGCAATGTTTTCGAAATTTTCGATGTTTTGACCCTTAACAAGCACTTTCGTTCCAGAGACTGTGACAGCACATTTAACATGGTGCGAATACTAAGTAGACAACGTAAGAGTTTGAAAATGTGTCATCTCAATGCATAAAGCCTACCTTATAAAATTGATGAATTCAGATACATTTTTGAATCGTCTGATATTGATGTTGATTCTCTGCGTGGCAAAGTGACATATTATTTTGTGTTGACGGATATAAATTGTTTCGTTTATGTAGATGGACTTGGACATAGTGATGGCGTAGCTGTGTTTGTTAAATCTTGTTTGTCCTGTAGAATTAAACCTTTTAGTCAAATTGAATACATCTTTGTCGAAATGAAAACTTATTATACAAAAACACTAGTAGGATGTGTTTATAGCCCTCACAAATACATTGCTTTTGACAATTTCATAGATTTTATTGAAAATTATTGAAAGTCTCAGTTTCAATCATATTGTTATAGCCGAAGATTTTTCTAGTGACTTGCAGTACGAGTATATGCCGCTCGTAACTAAATCGAACAAGAGGCATAGTCGACCATGGTTCAATAATTATATGAAGGGTCTTATTCATATGCGCTACAAGGCTTATCGAAAGTGGAAATGCTTGAAATGTGAAGCAACCTATAATGTTTCCAAGACTCATAGAAGAAACGTCACCAAAGCCATTAAATTGCAAAAGCTTAAATACTATGAGCATCGGTTTGGCACAGCAATAGGTTCTGTTTTTTGTTTTATATGTTAACGACCTTTAAAGTGTATTAAGATGCTGTTACATTCATTTATATGCAGATGATGTTCAATTAGGTATACATATGTCAGTTGCACTGTTGACTCCGTCAATGATAAAGCGAAAAGCTACAGTGAAGTGTAACTGAATTACTCTGTTATTACGTTCGTGGATACTGTCAGAAATCTATGAATAACCTTTAATATAACATTGTCTTGGAATAACCACATTTATAGTGCAAAAGGTAAAGTTTGTGGCATGCTTTGTGCATTATGGACTATTCAGCATTTCACATCATTAAAAATTCGATTGCCATTAGCAAAAATATTCTTGTTACCGACCTTACTGTATGGATGTGAACTGTTTGCCAGCTGTGATAGTCTGTGTTGTAGTAAAGTTAATGTCCTCTACAATACATCGCCAGATTCGTATATGGTGTATACCGTCGTGAGCACATAACTGCTTTTGCATTAAAATTATTTGCCATAAAATTCGACGTTTTACTGATGTTAACAACTTTTGGTAACATATTATATTTTACTTGCATACATATCTATTGCATTCGTTGTTTCTTTCTTTACACGAACTTTCTTCTCAAAGTTTGGTTTGGTTTTGCTGCGTTTGACATACATACATAAGTACATTAATCGTGGGGAACAACAAAAGCTACTGAGAATTACTATATACACATATGTACGTACATATATTCAATTGCTTTTATCCTAAGCAGTAATATACACAGTAGGAAATTTTTCACTGGTAAAGATATTCAATTAGTTAATAACAGCTTTCTCTATTATTCATATATTTCATTGTTATTGACGATTTACTTGTCAATTTCGGCTATTGCCTTTTACTTTTTCTTCAATTGCAATTTTTTTTAATAATGGCGACATTAAATGCTTATACTCGGTTTTTAGGTCAGGTTGTCGAATTCATTCCAGAATTTGACAAAACAGCTCTTATTGAGCATTCACAAATTTCTTTGCCAATTATCAAAGATGAATTTTCCGAAATATGGGGTAAAACAAAGTTGATTCAGGAAAAGAGTGGGCAACCAATATACATTATTAGTAAAGCTCCACTTATGAAAATAAATGTAAAGAGTCAGTGGAAAATATTATTTTCAATTCCAGTTATTCAGACTGAAAATGCATCGGTATTAAAGGACTTGCATTGGATTATGAGTGGATGCATTTCTGCACTAGACATGTACGAGGTGGATGTTACAAATTGAGACTATTTCCTTGTGTTAATTTGCTTAACTAGACTCTCAGCATCTACTTTGGATAAATGGGAAAGTTCACTTTCAAATGGAAATGGAAACAAATAAATGAATTCCAGCGAGATTCAAATCATTGGAATCCGTAATGGATGTCAGAGACCAATCATCGACAGCGGTTCATAAGGAATCAGGAATATCGTCGCAGTCAAGTTATTAACTTGACCAACAAAGACGTGCTTTTGTGTCAAGCGTTTCACAGTCCAGTTGTTTTTTGTGTAGGAATCCAAATCCTTTCCGATTGTGTAAAAGTTATTAGTCACTTCCGGTAAGCGACCGATATGCTACGATCAAAAAACGTAACTGCTGTTTAAATTGCCTAGCGAAAGTTATTCGGTTACTGTTAAAGTCAGTTCACTTGTACTACGTGCCATAATGCACATCATAGCCTAAATAGATCACTTTTTAGCATGCAAGCAAACAAAGAAGTGTCGAATCAGAGGGCTTCAACTGAAAATTTCCATACAAACATACAGTACTTTTCTTCTAATACTAGTTCGAACTCAATTGGCAAGTCTCATAATTCTCATGGTTTTTCTTCAACTCTTCTTGGAACCGCAATGATTCACATTTGCCACTTCGGCCCCACTTATGTTGCGAGTGCTTCCTACTGCGAAGACCAATGCTACTATTTCGGAATTGAATCATAAAGTTTCCAACTATTCAGTTAGGATTTCTTCATTTGTTTTAGTGATTCTCGTGAATTCTACGAATAAACTTTTCTTAGAAGTTACCGCACTCAAGCTCTAATTCAACAGATGATACAATGATTTGCATAAATAAGAGGTTTTATTAACGTTTTGATAAAAAATTATTCTAGATGGTGTCTCCTTGCTGAGACATGCCAACGGCTCCAGAGTCCGCCAATGGGACCCTCTAACCCAATGGTTAATTAAAAGACGGATGTGTCTCGAAGCGTCGCGCGTACTGAGTAAAAGACTAAAGCCCACCATCAACATACTGATTGGGACTTATGTAGCTTTTGACCTGGTAAATCAACCATTGACCAGATATTCAACATAAGCCAAATATTGGAAAAGGCCCGTGAAAAAGGTTTGACACACACCACCACGTCGATTTTAAAGCCTTCTTCGACAGCACGAATAGGAGCTGCTTTTACGCCGCTTTATCTGATTTCACTATTCTCGCAGAGCTTATGCAGCTAAACTGACGTTAGCAGCACTAAAAGATCCGTCAGGATCGGGAAGGACCTCTCCGAGCCGTTCGATACCAAACGCAGACAGCGTGATTCTCTATCGTGTGACTTTTTTAACTTACTGGAGAAAATAACAAGAGCTGCAGATCTGAACAGAGAAGGTACAATCTTCTATAAGTATACAGCTGCTGGCGTACGTCGATGATATTGACGACAGCGCCGTGAGTTCTGCTTTTTCCAGACTGGATAAGGAAGCGAAAGATATTGATTTAGTAGTGAATGAAGGCAAGACGAAATATCTCCTATCATCAAGCAAACAGTCCTCGCATTTGCGATTCGGCTCCCACGCACTGTTGGCAGTCATAACTTTGAACTCGTAGATAGCTTCGTCTATCTTGGGACCATATTAACACCAACAACAATGTCAGTCTGGAAATTGAACGAAGAAACACTCTTTCCAACAGGTGCTTCCTTTGACTGAGTAGGCAATTGAAAAGTAAAGTCCTCTCCCGACAAACATAGACCATACCTTACAAGTCTCACATCGTTCCCATCCTGTTATATGGTGCGGAAGTATGGACTATGACAACATCTGATGAGTAGGCGTTAGGAGTTTTATAGAAGAAGATTTTGCGTAAGATTTATGGTTCTCTACGAGTTGGTAACGGCGACTACCGCAGCCGATGGAATGATGAGCTGTATGAGATTGACATAGTTCAGCGAATCTAGAAATAGCAGATAGGCTGGCTAAGTCATGTGGTCCGGATGGATAAAACACTTCAGCTCTGAAAGTTTTCGTTGCAGTACCCGCCAGCGCAACAGAGAAAGAGGAAGACCTCCACTCCGTTGGAAAGACCAGGTAGAGAAGGACCTGGCTCTACTTGGTATCTGCAATTGGCGCCAAGCAGCTAGAAAAAGGAATGAATGGCGCGATGTTATAAATTCTGCTAAAATCGTGTAAGCGGTAACTATGCCAGTATAGGTAGTAGGTATATAAGTAAATAAAGAAATAAGTAAATAAAAAATCGGGCCATAAATAAGATTTTCAAATGGGTCAATCGCTACCCCGATTCCCAGATAGAAGAAGAGTCTTCCTGTTTATTTAAGCGAATTGTCACCTATGTACCGAATTTCAAGTAAATCGAAAGATAAGTACAATTTTTCGAATGGCTCAGTCGTTGGTCCACTTCCCTGAGATAATAGTAGTCCGATTTTTGGGAATAGGTCAGTTTCTAGTCCACTTTTCTTTTCCTGTAAACCTCCCCAGGAACCATATAAACAGTCTGACAAAATTTGAAGTCAATCGGTGGGTAACTTTTGGAGAACATCCGCTCCGTAGGGACATACGTTTCTTTTCTAACAGGTCAGTTCCGGGTCCACTTCGTGAAATTTCTTTTCTTGTATTCCTTCCCAGGAACCATAGAAACAATATAACGAAATCTCAAGTCAATCGGTGGGTAACTTTTGGATATTTTTTAAGATTACTGGATTTATCCAAACGGAGATAAAACTTGTATATATAAGACAAGTTGTACCCTGCAACGCTTCGCTATCGCATATACTCATTGATTATATGAAAAATTAATAAGTGGATATCTTTTACTCAATACCTGAAGAAATTCAGAATTTTTGGTATTACAATCGACATTGGTACACTTCCCGGAGAGAGGAAAAGCCCGACTTTTTGAATAGGCAAGTCCCCGACCCACTTCCAGGAGAGAAAATTAGCCTTCCTGTTAATCTAAGCAAATGGTCAACTGTACCCAATTTCAAGTAAGCCGAACCATAAATACAATTTTTCCGAATAGGTCAGTCGCATGTTCACTTCTCTGAGCAAATAGACACCTATGCACCAAATTTCAAGTAAATCGAACTATAAATAAGATTTTTTCGAATAGGTCGGCTCCAGGTCCAGGACGGGCAATAAAAAGGTCAGTCTCTAACCCACTTCCCAAACTTTTTTCATAAAAACCTTTCCATGTATCAAAGAAACAATCTGACTAAGTTTCAAGTCACTCGATCAGTAACTTTTGGAGAACACCCGTTCCTTAGTGACCTAAGGGATTTTTTCGATTAGGTTAGTACCCAGTCCACTTCCCAAAGAGAAGATTAGTCTTCCTGTTAATCTAAGCAGAATGCCACCTACGTGTATATACCGATTTTCAAGTAAATCGAACAATAAATAATATTTTTTGAACAGGGTAGTCCCTGGTCCAAATCCCGGAGAGAAGTGTAGTCTTTCTGTTAATTTAAGCAAAAAGGTACCTATGTATCGAATTTCGAGTAATGCGATCCATAAATTACTTTTTTTGTTTTTTTTTTTTGATTTCAAGTAAATCGAGCAATCAATACAAATTTTTCGAATAGGTCAGTCTCTTGCCCACTTCCCATTTTTTTTTTATAAAAACCTTCCCATGTATCATAGAAACAGTCTGACGAAATTTTTTTTAGAATAAGTCTGTCCCTGGTCCACTTCCCGAAAATTTCATTTCTTTAAACCTTCCCAGGAACCATAGAAAAAAATTTACAAAATTTTGAATAAATCGGTCGGTTACTTTTGGATAACACACGTTACAACCGGAAATAAAAGCCTTTTACGAATAGGTTAGTCCCTGGTACATTTCCCGAATTTTTTTTTATTAAAATTCTTCCCAGGTATCAAAGAAACAATATAGGGAAATTTTGAATATATCGGTCTGTTACTTTTGGAGAACACCCGTTGCAAACGGAAATAAGAGTTTTTTTCGAATAGGTCAGTCCCAGGGAAACTTCCCGAAATTTCTTTTTCAAAAAAACCTTCCCAAAAATGATCGAAATAATCTGACTAAGTTTCAAGTCAATCGATCAGTAACTCTTGGAGAACACCCGTTCCTTAGTGACCTAAGAGATTTTTTCGATTAGGAGAGAAGAGTAGTCTTCCTGTTAATCTAAGCAAAATGTACCGAATTTCAAGTAAATCGAATAATAACTAGTATTTTCTGTTAAGTTAAGCAAAGAGGTACCTACAGCCTTTGCCCAAAAGTATTAGGCACCCCACTAATTACTGATTTTTTTGTTTTAACAAGTGAAGTAATGAAGTTTTATTAGTGAACAGTGAAAATACAATAAATTAGTGATAATAACATTAATATTTAGTAGGTCCACCCTTCGATTTAATAACGGCAGCAATTCTCTCAGGCATGCTGCGTACAAGCTTTGTGCATTCGTCCGCACTTATAGCGTACCACTCGTTAATTAAGGCATTCTTTAAGGCAGCTTTTGATGTTATAAGGTATTCCTTAATCTTGCGTTTTAAAATAGCCCACATGTGTTCAATGTGATTAAGATCGGGGTACTGTGCAGGCCAATCTAACAAAACAATGTTGTTATCTCTAAACCAACGCATCGTAGTCGCTGATTTGTGACAAGGAGCATTGTCTTGCTGAAATTGAATCCCGTCGAAATTAGTATCGCCAAAAATGCACATTAACGAAGGCTTCTAATACATTTCTGTACTTTTAACTGTCCATGCGACCCTCGCAAACGAACATATCCGCCGACACCATCAGCAGCCATGCAGCCCCAGATCATAATGCTGCCTCCTGCCTGCCATGCTTAACAGTGGGTACCACGCAATCTGGATGATATTCTTCCCCAATCCAAATATCTGTAGAAAAGAAAAAATAATGTTTTCATACGATTTGTATTATGTCTTCAAAATTGCTCTAGGGTAAGAAGCTATGGCTGTTAATACTTTAAGACGATCTTAACTAAGCTTACCTCGAAGTTTGATTCATCAGACCACAGAACATTCCACCAATCTTCTTCCGTGAAATATTGGTATCGACGAGCCCATTCCAAACGATTTTTCCTATTCTTTTCTGAGAGCCATGGCTTCTTTCTGCTTCCAGAAGTCTTCTTATAGCTGTTCGAACACTAACTTGTTTACTAAATTCATCCGAAAGGGCAGCTGCATGGGCAGAAGAAGATTTTTTGCGATCTTTGAGAGACTCGCGTATAAATATTCGGTCTTCTCGTTTACCGGTGAGACGCTTTCTTCCACTTTTTGATTTATTATTGTGGGATTTCGTCTTCACAAATCGCCTGATAGCACATTGGACCGCGCACCGCGAACATACCACCAAATTGGCAATCTTAACCTGAGACTTATCTTCTTCACTTAGAACTTGACTTCTAACTCTATCATCGTAACTAATTTCACTTTTTTTAGGCTTTTCGGTAAATATGAACTGTTTTTATAAGATTAGTAACTTTTCACTAAACTAAACTAAATTACAGCTTTCACTCTCAAATTTTAAATGCGCAAATATTTTATGAATTTCTTAAAAATGACAATTTTTAGGTTTAGCTTACCCACATGGCTTTTAATATTACACAATTTATTCGTTCAATCAACAGTTAAACACCCATGTAAGACATTAACAAAACGAAGTGGTAACTTTGATGGCCACATTGGAGAATACTTGTATTTTACTGGGGTGCCTAATACTTTTGGCCAAGGCTGTATATACCGGATTTCGAGTAGTGCGATCCATAAATAATGTTTTTTGAATAGAACAGTCCCTGGTCCACGTTTCGGAGAGAAGTGTAGTTTTCCTGTTAACTTAAGCAAAAAGGTACCTATCTACCGAATTTTAAGTAAATCAAACTATAAATACGATTTTTTCGAACAGGTCAGTCCCTGGTCCATTCCCAGAAAATTGTTTTTCGTAAAACCTTACCCAGGTAATCTGACTAAATTTCAAGCTATTCGGAAGGTAACATTTGGAGAACAGCCGTTCCGGGGAACTTAAGGGGTTTTTTCGAATAGGTCGTTCCCCGGTCCACTTCCCGAATTTATTTTTTTATAAACCTTTCCGGTAATCGTAGGATCAATCCGACGAAATTTCAAGACAACCGGTCGAAAACTTTTGGAGATTTTTGGTAATTAGTGGATTTTTCCAAGTGGACATAGGATTTTTATATACTCGCTCTGTAACTGCTGAAGCGATCGGCCGAGCTCCTCCTCCAATTTGTGGTTTTGTGTATTAATGTTTTTCCAACGAATGGATGGACCTACAGTTTATACTAAGCCGCCTACGAACAGCTGGCGGTTTTTATGAAGAACTTTATTTCATGTCAGAAGTACAATCGGAGGGATTACCATTTCCTGCCGAGGAGCGACCGCATTTAGAAAATTTAGCTAATTTTTTATTTAAATTAACTTTCTATAACTTTTTTGATGTTAGTACCACACCAAGATTTGAACCCGAGCCTTCCGAATGGCAGTACACATACATAGGCTGCTTTCATTAATGCAATATGCTAAGCATTTTTTTAATCCATGCCGATGCCATGCCCAAACTATGCAGTGCATTTATTTGATGTTTATGAATGCACCTGTGCATTGTCCTAAAAGCTGTTAAAGTTTGTCGTGTTTAGTAAAATGGATAATTTATTGTTAATAACATTAGAAAATACTATTAATGTGCAGTAATCATAGTTTATCAATTGCTAAAAATTGTATAAATAATCAACAGGGGTTGGCTGTCTTAGCTTATAGATTTGAAAATAAAAGAACAATCCTAAAAATACAAAAATTTTCAAAGAGCATTGCGGATATGCAGAATGATCTTTTTAATCACATTTTCGAAAGGTAAAATCAACGTCTAAGGTAACTTTCAGCTAAATAAATCATCATCATTCTTTTCTATGTACATTGAAATTGTAACTTTTAGATTCTTCTGAACATGTTGAAACCATACTGGGTGTCAAAGTGCACTGGACGTAATGGAGTTTCTTTGGAAAAAGCACTGTATGCAACTATATGGAAACTGAGCAACAACACATCATTTAGAGATATCAGCTACAGATTCGATATTGCAATGGAACCTGCTATAAAATATGTATTTATCAAACCTATAAAAACAATTTGTTGCTTAAAAAAAAGATGTCATAAAATTTCCAGCTACTGTTGCAGAACAGAGACGAAAATATGACAATTTTTCAGCTAAACGCAGGCATATGTCATGGGTTGCATAAATGGTACGCAGATTTCCATCTCTTAACCAGTTAAGGACAGCATATGTTTTCATAATAGAAAGGGGAACTAAAGGGTGGTTAAATTGTAAGGGCCGATGTTGAATGTGAACCACACCTAAACGCCAAGTTTTTTTTCCGAAATTAATTTGACATTTCTCTATTTCAGACTTACTCAATTTGAACCATGGAGAGATACACAATCCAACAACGTGTTAAAGTTATCCAGACTTATTATGAAAATTTTCGAAGAAAATCATCTTCAGTGATGAGGCACATTTTCACCTCAGTGGATTCGTCAATAAACAGAATTGCCGCATTTGGGCTAATGAGAATCCAAGAGTGATTGTCGAAAAACCAATGCACCCACAAAGAGTGACTGTTTGGTGCGGTTTATGGGCTGGCGGCATCATCGGGCCGTATTTTTTCCAAAATGAGGGCGGTCAGGTGAATGGTGTGAATGGTGTTCGCTATCGTGAGATGATAACGAATTTTTTATGGCCACAATTGGAAGATATGGATGTGGACGATATGTGGTTTCAGCAGGACGGTGCCACTTGCCACACAGCTAACGAAACAATGGCTCTTTTGCGCAACAAATTCAATGGCCGTGTTATCTCACGTAATGGCGATGTCAATTGGCCCCCAAGATCATGTGATTTGACACCGTTGGACTTTTTTCTCTGGGGTTATTTGAAAGAACAGGTGTACGTCGATAAGCCAGCAACAATTCAAGAGCTAAAGGATGAGACAATTCGGCACATTAACGGCATAGAAACTCCATTATGCCTCAGCGTCATCGAAAATTTGGACCATCGTATGGAGGTGTGCCGCCGAGGTCGCGGCGCTCATTTGGCCGATATTTTGTTATATACATAATTGAGTAATACCAATATATCATAATAAAATAAAATTTCAATAATTTCCTAAATAGTTTGTGTTTTATTCAAAATCAACATCGGCCCTTGAAAATTTAACCACCCTTTATTCCATTGTTGTCCAAGTTAGAATGTTAAGCTTCATTAAAATTTGATAATTTACATACAATATAATTAATTCAATTTGTTTAGGCAATTGTGAATAGTCATCTAAAGTTCGAAAATGTATTTATTGGCTGCCCGGATGATGTCACGATGCTGCTATGGGAAATGAGTCCTATTAGAAAAGCAATAGTCAGAGGGGATTTAAAAATTTGTTCCGGTTACCATTTATTAGGCGATTGTGCATATCCGCTGGAAACCATCCTATTGGTGCCTTATAGAGGCAATGTTTTTTTAATACCAAAGAACTTAAATATAATAAAATTTAATGCTCAACAAGAATTCATATACCAGGTGTGTTTATTGAAGGTTGCCGGTTTTAATAGTAGATGTCGCTAGCAATATGTATAATGCATGCATGTAATTTTTTTCTATTGACATTAATCTACAAAAATACACAAGTTACATTCCGCCAAAATAATAGTATCATATTTGTTTACCTCAGTGAATATGTCGAGTTTCATTCCAAGTAGATTTTTATATACTCGCTCTGTAACTGCTGAAGCGATCGGCCGAGCTCCTCCTCCAATTTGTGGTTTTGTGTATTAATGTTTTTCCAACGAATGGATGGACCTACAGTTTATACTAAGCCGCCTACGAACAGCTGGCGGTTTTTATGAAGAACTTTATTTCATGTCAGAAGTACAATCGGAGGGATTACCATTTCCTGCCGAGGAGCGACCGCATTTAGAAAATTTAGCTAATTTTTTATTTAAATTAACTTTCTATAACTTTTTTGATGTTGATGTGGGTGTCAAAGTGCACTGGACGTAATGGAGTTTCTTTGGAAAAAGCACTGTATGCAACTATATGGAAACTGAGCAACAACACATCATTTAGAGATATCAGCTACAGATTCGATATTGCAATGGAACCTGCTATAAAATATGTATTTATCAAACCTATAAAAACAATTTGTTGCTTAAAAAAAAGATGTCATAAAATTTCCAGCTACTGTTGCAGAACAGAGACGAAAATATGACAATTTTTCAGCTAAACGCAGGCATATGTCATGGGTTGCATAAATGGTACGCAGATTTCCATCTCTTAACCAGTTAAGGACAGCATATGTTTTCATAATAGAAAGGGGAACTAAAGGGTGGTTAAATTGTAAGGGCCGATGTTGAATGTGAACCACACCTAAACGCCAAGTTTTTTTCCGAAATTAATTTGACATTTCTCTATTTCAGACTTACTCAATTTGAACCATGGAGAGATACACAATCCAACAACGTGTTAAAGTTATCCAGACTTATTATGAAAATTTTCGAAGAAAATCATCTTCAGTGATGAGGCACATTTTCACCTCAGTGGATTCGTCAATAAACAGAATTGCCGCATTTGGGCTAATGAGAATCCAAGAGTGATTGTCGAAAAACCAATGCACCCACAAAGAGTGACTGTTTGGTGCGGTTTATGGGCTGGCGGCATCATCGGGCCGTATTTTTTCCAAAATGAGGGCGGTCAGGTGAATGGTGTGAATGGTGTTCGCTATCGTGAGATGATAACGAATTTTTTATGGCCACAATTGGAAGATATGGATGTGGACGATATGTGGTTTCAGCAGGACGGTGCCACTTGCCACACAGCTAACGAAACAATGGCTCTTTTGCGCAACAAATTCAATGGCCGTGTTATCTCACGTAATGGCGATGTCAATTGGCCCCCAAGATCATGTGATTTGACACCGTTGGACTTTTTTCTCTGGGGTTATTTGAAAGAAAAGGTGTACGTCGATAAGCCAGCAACAATTCAAGAGCTAAAGGATGAGACAATTCGGCACATTAACGGCATAGAAACTCCATTATGCCTCAGCGTCATCGAAAATTTGGACCATCGTATGGAGGTGTGCCGCCGAGGTCGCGGCGCTCATTTGGCCGATATTTTGTTATATACATAATTGAGTAATACCAATATATCATAATAAAATAAAATTTCAATAATTTCCTAAATAGTTTGTGTTTTATTCAAAATCAACATCGGCCCTTGAAAATTTAACCACCCTTTATTCCATTGTTGTCCAAGTTAGAATGTTAAGCTTCATTAAAATTTGATAATTTACATACAATATAATTAATTCAATTTGTTTAGGCAATTGTGAATAGTCATCTAAAGTTCGAAAATGTATTTATTGGCTGCCCGGATGATGTCACGATGCTGCTATGGGAAATGAGTCCTATTAGAAAAGCAATAGTCAGAGGGGATTTAAAAATTTGTTCCGGTTACCATTTATTAGGCGATTGTGCATATCCGCTGGAAACCATCCTATTGGTGCCTTATAGAGGCAATGTTTTTTTAATACCAAAGAACTTAAATATAATAAAATTTAATGCTCAACAAGAATTCATATACCAGGTGTGTTTGTTGAAGGTTGCCGGTTTTAATAGTAGATGTCGCTAGCAATATGTATAATGCATGCATGTAATTTTTTTCTATTGACATTAATCTACAAAAATACACAAGTTACATTCCGCCAAAATAATAGTATCATATTTGTTTACCTCAGTGAATATGTCGAGTTTCATTCCAAGTAAATCGCATTTGCGGCATTCGTTGCTTTTCTTATTTCATCAAAAGAAAAAGGCAGCTGAAGCTCACCGGTTGCTGGTTGAAACGTGCTCCAGTGATTAGAACATGTGAGACATGGTTGCGTCAATTTAAAAGTGGAGATTTCGATTTGACAGACAATGAACATCCTGGTGCAGCGAAAAAGTTCGAAGACGAGGATTTGCATGTTGATCCAACCCAATCGCAACAAAAATTGGCAGAAACACTACATGTGACTCGAGGAGCAATTTGCCAACGTTTAAAAGCCATGGGAAAGATCCAGAAGTATGGAAAATGGGTGCACACCAGCTGAACGATAGACAAATGGAAAATCGAAAACCGTTTGTGAAATGCTGCTTCAACGATTTCGACTATTACCTTTTCGCATCGATGGGACACTCCCTTGCAGAGCAGTGCTTCGCTAATTTTGAAGAAGTCGAAAAATGGCTCGTCGATTGATTTGCCTCGAAAGAGAAAAAGGTTTTTTGGAATGGTATCCATAATTTGCCTGAGAGTTGGGCGAAATGTGTAGAAACCAATGGTCAATACTTTGATTAAAAAAATTTTGAGATTCCTCTGAAAATTAAGTGTTTTCTTTATCAATAAAACCGACAAATTTCAACTAGCCTGGTGGAGCAGGCATTTGGAATTTTGGAAAAAAAAATTCAGTATTTTGAAGCATATATATGTGCTACGTGAACATTTACCAAAAACTATCACGATGGCTGGTATAATTTTTCATAACATTATTATTGAAAATAAAGGTGATGAAGCCTGTGCTATAAGTAAAGAAGAAGGAAATGAAGCATTTAATATCGAAAACACCTTTTCACAATTACCAACTGCAAGTCAACAGAGAGAAGAAGCTAAAAATAAACGGGATGCCATTATCACTTTACTATCTGCATAAATAATGAAATAAAACTGCTTTTTAAAGTAAGCAAAAAAGACTTTAATTTGAAATTAGTAGAATCGACTCGTTGATCTGCGGAGCAGATGGCTTTTCTGTTATTTAATTTGAACACTCCTGTTCCAACTTTTACTCGAGCTTTACCCTGAATTACACACAGCTTTTATTTATTTATATATATCCATAGATTAATTTTATTAACTTGAAAATTATATTCATTGTCAAAATGCTTAGGTACATTTGTTCAGCTTCCAGAACTTTTTCTTTTTCAACATTTTTTTCCTTCCCAGTCTCCAAATATTTCGCTTGTTTCTCCGATTCGGAGGCCAAGAAGTCAATTACTTAATTTCTCTTCCGTTTTTGGGCAGTTGCAAATACTTGCGTAACTTCTGATGATGGTGTAGAAGGTGAAGGCAATGGGGTATCATTTGATGATAAATCATGATTTAGGTGTTCCAAAGAATACTCCAGTGTGCTCTCAGGTACAACGACGCTGGAACGTATGCCATACACCTCGTCCATTTCTTCAAAGAAATATCCCAATTTGTTTCAGCTTCACCCGACGTTGCTTTCCTTCTTTTTATTCTCTTGTATATGCTGCACTCCTAATCCTCCGTTATCAATGACTGCCCGCATACCACCCGCAACAAAGGCAATATAAACAGTGCTTTGCCAGCAGGAAGCTCATTAGCAGGTAGTATTAAGTAATGTATTACCCCTTCCTATTGCCTTCTCTGCTCTCTATTAGCCTTGCGACTTCGCGGCGGAGTCGGCGATTCCTCCTTTCCTAGTTCCTATTACCACCTCTGTTCTCTATTAGCCTTGCAGCTTCGAGACAGAGGTGGTAACACTCCTTTCCTAGCTTCTATTGCCACCTTTGTTCTCTATCAGCCTTGTAGCTTCGAGAGAGGGATGTCTTTTCCTCCCTGCTCTGATATCTCCTAGCCTGACGGCTTCGAGACAGAGACAACTGCTCTCTCCGTTCTGTACTTTCTACATCAGTTATTTCATAGTAGTGGCGTGACATAAGCTTCGCTTCTGTATTCAGGACCTTTCGCGTCGTTCCTATAACGGTGCCAATGAGACCGCTACACAACATCCGGACAGTTGGTTTTTGAGACACTTAGGCAGACTTGAAAAGCACACAAGTGAAGAATTTCGGATCAGCTAAAGGAAGTTTATGCAAATCATTTAGAATTGAATCATCTGTTGAATTAGAGTTTGAATGCTGTAACTTCTAAGAAAAGGTTAGAATTCACGAGAATCACGAGAAAAACTTTATGATTCAATTCCGAAATAGTAGCATTGGTCTTCGCAGTAGGAAGCTTTAGAAGATTACGAAGACGTTCAGAAATATCGAAATGTTGCACGCGCAACATAAGTGGGGCCGATGTGTTGAAGAAATACCATGAGTATTATGAAACTTCCCAATTGAGTTCGAACTAGTATTAGAAGAAAAGTACTGTATGTTTGTATGAAAATTTTCAGTTGAAGCCCTCTGATTCGACACTTCTTTGTTTGCTTGCATGCTAAAAAGTGATCTATTTAGGCTATGATGTGCATTATGGCACGTAGTACAAGTGAACTGACTTTAACAGCACTTTAAACAGCAGTTACGTTTTTTGATCGTAGCATATCGGTCGCTTACCGGAAGTGACTAATAACTTTTACACAATCGGAAAGGATTTGGATTCCTACACAAAAAACAACTGGACTGTGAAACGCTTGACACAAAAGCACGTCTTTGTTGGTCAAGTTAATAACTTGACTGCGACGATATTCCTGATTCCTTATGAACCGCTGTCGATGATTGGTCTCTGACATCCATTACGGATTCCAATGATTTGAATCTCGCTGGAATTCATTTATTTGTTTCCATTTCCATTTGAAAGTGAACTTTCCCATTTATCCAAAGTAGATGCTGAGAGTCTAGTTAAGCAAATTAACACAAGGAAATAGTCTCAATTTGTAACATCCACCTCGTACATGTCTAGTGCAGAAATGCATCCACTCATAATCCAATGCAAGTCCTTTAATGCCGATGCATTTTCAGTCTGAATAACTGGAATTGAAAATAATATTTTCCACTGACTCTTTACATTTATTTTCATAAGTGGAGCTTTACTAATAATGTATATTGGTTGCCCACTCTTTTCCTGAATCAACTTTGTTTTACCCCATATTTCGGAAAATTCATCTTTGATAATTGGCAAAGAAATTTGTGAATGCTCAATAAGAGCTGGTTTGTCAAATTCTGGAATGAATTCGACAACATGTCCTAAAAACCGAGTATAAGCATTTAATGCCGCCATTATTAAAAAAAATTGCAATTGAAGAAAAAGTAAAAGGCAATAGCCGAAATTGAAAAGTAAATCGTCAATAACAATGAAATATATGAATAATAGAGAAAGCTGTTATTAACTAATTGAATATCTTTACCAGTGAAAAATTTCCTACTGTGTATATTACTGCTTAGGATAAAAGCAATTGAATATATGTACGTACATATGTGTATATAGTAATTCTCCGTAGCTTTTGTTGTTCCCCACGAATAATGTACTTATGTATGTCAAACGCAGCAAAACCAAATCAAACTTTGAGAAGAAAGTTCGTGTAAAGAAAGAACCAACGATTGCAATAGATATGTATGCAAGTAAAATATATTACCAAAAACATGATTTGTATGTATAGTATATGTAATATATATGTATAATTGGCGCTTTGTAACCGCTTAAACGATTTTGGGCCGAGCTCCTCCTCCAATTTGTTGGTTTTGCGTATTGATGTTTTTCCAACAAATGCACATTGGGCCAGCGAGCCGATCTTTCGACGAAAATTCAAATTTTTCATAGAAAGTAAACCTGTTTTAATAATAAAATTTGAATAGTATATGTATACTTCGACTAAAATGAATCAAAAGATTTTAGTTGTTTTGATGCATCCCTGAAATTTTGGCAGCCCTTCTAAGTAAGCTGTTTGATTGCATGCTTGCGAAACTAAAAAGCGCAGGAAAAATTTTGTTGACTTGCGAGTGTGCCAAAATTTTTGTGGTTTAACCAATTTTCACAAAAATTATGGAAAAGAAGGACCAAGGTATGTAGAGTATTTGTATTAAAAAAAATTTCGTTCATGTTTGTTAATGTGTTTTTTGTGTGCGTTTATTCGTGTTGTCCAAAAGTAGAAAAAAGCTAACCTGCTAACCCGTCTTTTGTGGAGTATAACTAATTTTGTGCCAATTTGTGCCAAAAAGTAATTATGTGTCATTATAGTGCAAAGTGTATATAAACTAATTTAATAAATCTTTTTTACTCCTTTTTGCTCCGATGTGTATAATCCTTAATATTACAGCTGTGGTTGAGGTCGCCTATGAGCAACTGCTTGATATCTACATACAAAACAATCGTAGCGCATCTTCCGTTTCGAGTTGGATTTATGATGAACTGAAAGAATTCGACTTAAGCACGGAGAAAAAGGATGAAATCAACACCAAAGTGAGAAGCTTTCACCTTTACATACAAAAGAATTTGGCAAATTGTAATAGAAATATGGCCAGATTTAAGACAAAGCATACCAAATGGCTTTCGTCCAACATGGTTATAACAGTAAGTTCATTGTTCAAATGCAAGAAGATTTATTTGAGCAGCTTGGCAATACTTTAAGTCTGACCCTTATTGTAAGCTATGGATTTGACGGAACAACCGGACAAAGCAGCTATAAGCAACACTTTTTTGGATGTGATTCATTGCTTTCTGACGACTCGCTTTTTGCGACAACAATAATCCCCCTAAAATTAATGGACCATATTGGAAATGTATTTTGGATGAATCGTACTCCTCAGTCGATTAGATTTTGTAGACCAGTCAAGCTTGAGTTTGTTAAAGAGACAAAAGACCATATTCTTGCTGAGAAAAAAGATTTGGATAATCAAATAAAAGGTTTGTCTTCATATGTCTGCACCGTTGTAAATAGAAAATCAATTTCAGTTGAATATGATCTTCAAATGACACTTTTGGATGGAAAAGTTTTAAACATTTTGACTGAAACTAAATCTTGCCAATTGTGTCCGATATGTGGAGCGAGTCCAAAAGACTTCTTGGATAATGCTAAAATGGACTCACTAAAATTTAAGCCAAGACATGAAGCATTAAAATATGGCATAAGTCCTCTACATGCCTGGATTCGATTTTTTGAATTCATTCTTAAAATTGCATATAGACTGAATCTTAAAAAATGGCAAGTGAGAGATGAAAATGGAAAAGAAGAAATGGCGAAACAAAAAAGACGATTCAGAAGCAGATGTGGAATGCTATGGCTCTACATGTGGATAAGCCTAAGCAGAATGGCAATGGTAATACCAACGACGGTAATACAGCAAGGAGGGCGTTTGCACAACCTAAGCTACTAGCTGAAATTTTAGGTCTTGATGAATTCCTCATTGCATATTTTAGCAATATTTTAATTGCTATTTCTTGTGACCTACCAATTGATCCAACACAATTTAAAAAATATTGCCAGATAACCATAACTCGATATATGTCCTTGTATCCATGGTTTCCAATGTCGGCAACGGTCCATAAAGTGTTAATGCACGGCTACCAAATAATAGAAGCATCAATCCTTCCATTAGGTGTTCTTGGCGAAAACGCCTCAGAGGCTCGCAACAAATACTATAAGAGTGACAGGAGGTTACATGCTCGAAAGAGTACACGGCAGAACAACATGGCAGACATTTTCCACAGAGCAATCGATTCCTCAGATCCTCTTGTGTCGAGCATCTATCTAACAAAAAGATTGGGCCAGCAAAATAAACTACCCCTACCAGCAGACGTAATCGAACTTTTGAAATCACCAAACTTGCTAAATTTTGTTAACATGAACAATAATAACAATGTTCCCGATTTTGATGCTAACAATAGTGATAGTGATTCAGATTCTGACTATGAAAATCCGTTTTCAATAGATATTGATGTAGAACACGACTTTTATAAACATTTTTAAATGTAAAATACTTATTTATAGTCATTTTTAATGCATTGTTATTTTTTAGTTATTAATATTAAGGTTATGTGTTAAAAAAAATTAATTAAAAACATTTGCTGAATTTAACGAGTGCTAGCATTATTAATTACCGTACAATTAAGAATAAGAGGAAACCTATCTCATATGGGCGGCTAGGGAAGGCGTGGTCAGATCGGTCTGAAACTTTGATATGTTTTTATATGCATCGACACTATCATATGTACGAAATTTCAAGAACCTAGCTTTAAAACTTTAATTTTCGTCGAAAAATCGGCTCGCTGGCCCAACGTGAAATGGAGGGACCTACAGTTTATACTAAGCCGTCTCCGAACGGCTGACGGTTTTTTTACGAGGAGCCTTTTCATGTCCGAAATACACTTGGAGGGGTGAATTGTCAGTAAAATTGAGTTTTTGTGTATAAAATGAGTTCGTCGAAATGCTTTCACCTTAAAAGTGGAATATTTATTGATATTTATAACATTTTAGTTCTGTTAATAATTTTTTAAAACGAGAGTTGTTGTAAATGTTAAAGTTTTTGGACGTGGTCAAAATGTTGTAATCAGCTTATTTTTCAGTAATAAGTTTTATTTGTTTCATTTTTACGGTTTCGTCATTGACATTAATAAGTTTTATATGGCATATTAACAGGACCTATTGCGCTTGCTAAAAATACTCCTTTTTGGATTTCTAGATTTAAGATAACTCTGTATTCTTTTATTTTTAAATTTATCAGAAATATTTATTTGAAAGTTTTATTTGAATATAGTGTGGTTTCTATAGTTAAAGTACTTTCTCTATTATTGTGTTGTTAATATGAATGTTTCTTAATCAATTTTGCATTGGTGTTTTATTAAAAAAATCTATGCCTCAAATTCCATCAGTTTCAGCGGGAAAGTCTTCTGTTACTAAGTGAAAATTGATGTCAGCATTGGCGGCCGCGGTAGCCGAGTGGTTAGCATTGCGTACTGACATTCGGAAGGCTCGGGTTCAAATCCCGGTGCCACCAACATCCAAAAGTTATGGAAAATTAATTTAAATAAAAAATTAAGTTAAATTTTCTAATTGCGGTCGCCCCTCGGCAGGGAATGTCCATCCCTCCGAGTGTATTTCGGACATGAAATAAAGCTCCTCATTAAAAAAAAAGACCATCAGCCGTTCGGAGGCGGCTTAGTATAAACTGTAGGTCCCTCCATTTGTTGGAAAAACATTAAGACGCAAATCCACAAATTGGAGGAGGAGCTCGGCCGAAAATCGCTTAAGCGGTTTCAAAGCGCCAATTATATATATATTGTCTTTACTAATTCGGAAATTTAGTTTAGCTGTGCCAATTGAAATTATTTCTTCTTTAGTAATGCCAGTTAGCTTGCATTTATTATTGCTGTCGTATTCAAATTTAAATGTATTTTTGCAAATGGAAAGATCAGCTCCGTTGTCTATAAGGAATATTGTTTATTAATTTTGTATTAAAATTTTTGAAAAAGAATGTTAGATTTTTTTTATTATGTATATTTTGTTTATATCTTAACCGAAATGGGTTAATTGTTGTCCTCCGGGCCGCCTTCGTTTCCCTGATATTCCATGAAATGTATTTGGCAACCATTTCTATTATTTTGTGAGCCTTCTCGGTTTTGATTGGGCCTGTTATTGTTGTTTGCAGGTCTATAATTATTGAAATTGTCATTTCTGTTGTAGGTTGGTGTGAAAATGTTGGGTCTTTGTCCATAATTCTTCTGACCATACGTATATGGATGGTTTTTCTTTTCTTAAAAGTGTGTTTAGGCATTTGACAATAAGTTCATAATCGGGTATGAATCGTCTGTAATAATTGTAAAATGCTATAAATCTACGTGTGTCATCTGTATTTGTTGGTCATTTATTTGGGTCTGTTTTGACACCTTTATCTGTAATTAAATGTCCTAAGTAGAGGACTTCTGACCTGAGAAATTGACATTTGCTTGTGTTTAGTTTAAGGTTGTATTTTTTTAGTCTTTCGATAACTTTTAAATTGATAATAGCCATCTTGTGTGGAAAATGCTGTCGGTGGTCTTGAGTCTTTATCTAATGGAATTTGGTGGAATGAGCTTGTCATATTGTCAATTGAAATTTGCCATTTATAATTTTGTCGTTAAACTTTCTGTAGTCTACTACTAGTCTCCATTTTTATTACCATTTTCACTTTTCTTAGGTACTAGGAGTAGTGGCGAGTTATAGGGACTAACAGATGGTTCAATTATGTCGTCATTGATAAAATTTTATACTTGATTTTGTATTTCTTCTTGCTGTGTTTGCGGAAGTCTATAGTTTTATATATATATATATATATATAATTGGCGCTTTGTAACCGCTGAAGGGATTTTCGGCCGAGCTCCTCCTCCAATTTGTGGTTTTGCGTCTTGATGTTTTTCCAACAAATGGAGGGACCTACAGTTTATACTAAGCCGTCTCCGAACGGCTGACGGTTTTTTACGAGGAGCTTTATTTCATATCCGAAATACACTCGGAGGGATGGACATTCCCACCCCTTTTTATATATACGGGTGAATTGTCAGTTAAATTGAGTTTTTGTGTATAAAATGAGTTCGTCGAAATGCTTTCACCTTCAAAGTGGAATATTGATTGATATTTATAACAATTTAATTCTGTTAATAATTTTTTAAAACGAGAGTTGTTGTAAATGTTAGAGTTTTTGGACGTGGTCAAAATGTTGTAATCAGCTTATTTTTCAGTAATAAGTTTTATTTGTTTCTCCTCCTCCTTTTTGGATTTCTATATTTAAGATAACTCTGTATTATTTTACTTTTAAATTTATCGGAAATATTTATTTGAAAGTTTTATTTGTATATAGTGTGGTTTCTATAGTTAAAGTACTTTCTCTATTATTGTGTTGTTAATATGAATGTTTCATAAACAATTTTGCATTGGTGTTTTATTAAAGAAATCTATGCCTCAAATTCCATCAGTTTCAGCGGGAAAGTCTTCTGTTACTAAGTGAAAATTGATGTCAGCATTGGTGGCCGCGGTAGCCGAGTGGTTAGCATTGCGTACTGACATTCGGAAGGCTCGGGTTCAAATCCCGGTGCCACCAACATCCAAAAGTTATGGAAAATTAATTTAAATAAAAAATTAAGTTAAATTTTCTAATTGCGGTCGCCCCTCGGCAGGGAATGTCCATCCCTCCGAGTGTATTTCGGACATGAAATAAAGCTCCTCATTAAAAAATAAACCATCAGCCGTTCGGAGGCGGCTTAGTATAAACTGTAGGTCCCTCCATTTGTTTGAAAAACATTAAAACGCAAATCCACAAATTGGAGGAGGAGCTCGGCCGAAAATCGCTTAAGCGGTTTCAAAGCGCCTATTATATATATACTAGCTATTACCCGCGGCTTCGCTCGCATTAAATCCATCCAATAAGAGATCATTACAGTACAAACGGATCAATATAAAGAATATATTTTATTGCTTGTCTGAGATTATCTATTTGAAAAAATTACTACATGCAATGAAGTTTCAAATTTCAAAGTATACTTTATTGAATCAATACAACAAATATTAAAATATATATGTCACTATAAAGAAAATAAATAATTCGGAATGGTAACAATTGAAAATATAAAATGCAGATTATTAGTCAAGGATATTTCTATAAACAATATTGTACGTTTTTCCGTTGGGTGCAAATATGTGTAAATTCTGGGCAATAGACACACGCGAACAGGCTACATATAGTTGACCATGAGAAAAGCATGACTTTTCTAAATGCACTCCTGCTACCTTTAATGTCTGTCCTTGTGCTTTGTTTATAGTTACGGCAAAGCTAAGTTTGACGGGAAACTGAACTCTTTTAAATTGGAATGGAAGGTCAGTGGGAATAATTGGAATCCGAGGTATGATTACACTTTTTCCTTTACCGACACCTTTTAAAATAGTAGCACCAAGTATATTCTGTCCCAATTTCGTTATCCGAAGTCGTGTTCCATTACATAGCAGAGGAGCATTTAAATTTCGCATAAGCATTACTGGTACATTTAGTTTCAACTGAAGCTTATGTGATGGTACATCCGACAATTCAAGTGAATTTAAAAACTCTACAGGATATGAGGTACTTAATTCTATATCCATAATAGTTTCCATTGATAAATATTCCACCATTTCCCCTTCCACCTCTTTTAAAATGTCATTGTTGATTCTATTAACTTCATTTTTTGGTGCTAATATTTCTCTTGCGCACAGCCACTGATCACAACCCAAATTCTGTTGCAATTCGGGAAAAGCATGAGCAATGAGATCCACATCATTTTCTACTAAATTACAAAATTCTCTTGAAAGTGATACGCAACCTTCAGCATCAACATCTAAACGACCATCACCAATTTTCAATAACATTTCAGCATAAAGACCTGAATCCACGTCATTATGAAGATGCACTCTCATATTTGTTTTTAGGCTCAACTTTTCAACTCTCGACCATAAGCTCGATGATTTTAAGCATGCTTGAATTTCATCTGCTGGTGTTCCCCTCTGAATAACAGAAGAAATAACAATGAAGAAAAATTCAAAATAGCTGAAGGTTATATAGTGTTTAGTCTCCATAGTATAGTAAATTGGATAGCTGAAAGTATAGTTTATGAAAGTATAGTGTACGAGAGACCCCCGGTGCCCCTGACGACGATGCAAAAAACCTCACATGCTCACATTTTATGGCCACCATACATGTAGATATGTATGCTGTATACTGTAAGTTAGCACCAGTTAAGCTACAACTATCATGCGAAGTCAGCAATAAGTCAACACAGGGAATCAACAAGAACTGGGAATTGACCAGTTGCCGAATCAGCAAAACCAAATAATATTGGGAACAACATCCGGCATGCGCCGATCGAATACTGCACCGACCCAGACGTCGACTCAGCAGAACCAAACAAACATCCGGCATGTGCCGACTGAACACCAATCGCTATTACTGCTGACACAGGTAGAATTTAGTTATATTAGCAAGTAAATTAGTAATTACATTTGTTAGTTGTAATTGTGAGTTCAACCAATAAAGGTCTATCGACCACTAAAAAGGAAAAATTATATTTTTTTCCCCGTCCCAACTTTTCGGACGGTAATTGGCGCCCGAGTCAAATAAGCTTGGCAGCGCTCGCGAAGTCGTTATTATGTGAAATAGTGCCACTCGAAAAACTAGAAGTGCCACCAAAGAAGACTAAAAAGTGCCATAAAAAAGAAGTACGCAAGAAAGAGACTTCGAAAAAAGTGCCACAAAAGTTCTTCAAAAGGTGCGACACAAAACACTGATTAAAGTGCCACAAAAATAAACCAACATAAAAGAGACGTGAAAAGGAACTGGAACTTCCTTGACGTCCCAACGGCATCACGACACCAGCCAACCCGGAACAACAACCAAAAATAGCAAGGAGTAAGACAGTGCCCCTTAGTACCGGAAGGAAAACGGAATCTGCACACTTACCGGCATACCAATGCAGCTAAAATTAATGTAAATATAAGTAATTTAGAAATTCGTGTAGTTTAAGCTCCAATACTGAAAATATCCTTTAACAGAAATCATATAAATAATACGATTCTTTTTTTAAAAATTAAACCAATAAAACTATTAATAAAAATTAAATAAACAATAAAAATGGCTAACCCAAATCATCTTATTAGGCCACCACTTCTAACCGCGCAGCCAGCAGCCCCTGCAGCTGCAGAACCTCCAAATTTGTCTAACCAAATTTCCCCACAGTTAGCTACTCTTATCCAATTCTTACAGATTTCTCGTACATTTAGTGTACGCAGACTTCAAAATAATAGATTACACAAACTCACAACTGGCGACATTCGACACAGGACTGACAAAAATCCAAACCGGAACTCACAGAATAATACATAAGATAGACCTAGATACATGCCAAGAAACGTTGAACGAAATAAGCTATACCATAAAGGCCAAAATAACTCCAGAAAATTCCCTTTTACCCATCCTCATCAACGAATTAAATATTACGCAAACACACCTAAATAGGCTCAAACCTAAAAGATTTAGGAAGTCACTAGATGAAATAGGAAAAGTATGGTAATGGATCGCAGGAAATCCTGACCATGACGAACTTATTATCCTGTAGAGCCAACTAAATAATATAATAGAAAATAATAATAACCAAGTAACGATAAATAAATTAATTTTTGATAGGATAAATAACATAACAGCAGTTTCAAATAAAATTTTGAAAACTGTTCAAACCGATGAAGACATCCAACATAATTTTGCGATAGAATTAAAATATAAACTTAGGATAATGAAAGAAGAAATTACCAATATAGATTATACAATTCATTGGGCTAAGGCCGGAATCGTAAATTCATACATTTTGTCAAATTTAGAATTAGAGTTAATTAGATCGGTATTTATTAATAACAACCTTACATTAAATAATGTTGAGGAATCCTTAGAATTAGCGAACATAAAAGTAGTCTCAAAAAGCTCAATGTTATTCTATATTGTGGGTATACCACTAACAAATGAAGAAATTTGTAATTCAGTTTTAATTAAGCCAATCAAAAAGAATAAATATGTTAATAAAATCCCATATGAGAACATTATTAGTTGTAAGGAAAATAAAATATTTGCTGTTAAATTGAAATGTAAGGAAAATAATAACATAAGAATTTGTAATAATAAGAATATTATAGACATTAGCAACGCTACCTGTGTCCCACAATTACTTAAAAGCAAACCAGCAGAATGCACGCTAATAAATAATCAGCACATCCCTTCGGTGGAAATCATCTCACCAGGCATAATTTTGTTAAACCAATACAAGGGAACAATTGAAATCGACAGCCAGAATATCACTCTTGACGGATCATACGCAGTTCAATACCACAATTCTACAGTCTTCATAGATAACCAAAAATACTCCTTCAACGAGATTCTAACCAGTAAACCCTTACCAGCGATATTGCAATCAAATATCCCCTCAAATAAGGAAGAAGAAATACTGAGTTTAGAGATGATGAAAGAACTCCATGTCAACAATACAAAGCAGTTAAACTTATTACGGACAACCCACGCTGAAGCCATAATAACAAATTTTTCCCTAACAATCATTAGCATTATCTTCCTAGCAGGACTAATCACCAAATTGATCATAAAAAAAAATGTATAAAACAAAACCGATAGAATTATCGAGCTACACAATTAACGCCAACGTGACCAACACCAAAGAAGTCACAACATCAGAAACACCCAATCACCCTAGTCTGTTAGTTCGAACGAACGAGGACGTTCGTTTTTGGCGGCGGAAGAGTTAGCACCAGTTAAGCTACAACTATCATGCGAAGTCAGCAATAAGTCAACACAGGGAATCAACAAGAACTGGGAATTGACCAGTTGCCGAATCAGCAAAACCAAATAATATTGGGAACAACATCCGGCATGCGCCGCTCGAATACTGCACCGACCCAGACGTCGACTCAGCAGAACCAAACAAACATCCGGCATGCGCCGACTGAACACCAATCGCTATTACTGCTGACACAGGTAGAATTTAGTTATATTAGCAAGTAAATTAGTAATTACATTTGTTAGTTGTAATTGTGAGTTCAACCAATAAAGGTCTATCGACCACTAAAAAGGAAAAATTATATTTTTTTCCCCGTCCCAACTTTTCGGACGGTAATTTGTATACTCCCATACACACATACCACACTACTCTCAATGCAGCTACATATGTGCCTATACCTATTTATAGTCCCACTCTCTCTCTCTTGTATGCTCACGTTTTATGGCCACCATACATGTAGATATGTATGCTGTGTACTGTATACTCCCATACACACATACAACACTACTCTCAATGCAGCTACATATGTGCCTATACCTATGTATAGTCCCACTCTCTCTCTCCCTCTGTGCATATGGGGCGTTATAGCCTATTTCCACCGGACGTTCACTGCAGTTTAGCTTAAATGCATTTAAACATCGCATTTAAATGCAAAATTCCCATGTGTTTGATGTTGTATAAAAGTGTGTTACCTCAATTTTCAAAGTGAGTTAACTCACTTTCGGTAACTGAACAGAAAATGTTATGTTAACAGTCGATGCTCTCATTACTAATGTAAACATTTCGGACGTTTCGGTATACTTGTTGCCAGAGTCGTTAAAACATATATTAAGTAATTGGCGAAGATAATGCTTCTCCTCATTAAAAAATAAAATTAAAAAAGAATAAAAAACAAACAAAAAGCAATTGTGGAATAGAAAACGATCCCCTCAACATAAAAATATACGCGTCCCTGGCAACTATCAGCTGAATGCGCAAAACAAATAATTATGTATGTATATATAATTGGCGCAAAACAAATATTTATGTATATAAAATGTGCGCTTTGAAACCAGTTAAGGGATTTTTCGGCCATTTGAGTTAACTCAGTTTCGGTGGAAACGTTTGACATTTCATTCAGTTAACAGAGGCCTTAAATGCAGTGAAGTGCTTGGTGGAAATAGGCTATTACTTTATGCATGCGTATGTATATGCTCTATTGTGGCTAGTGATATCACTTTATGCATGCGTGGTAGTGATCTCACAGCCAGCTGTACCATTTAGATGGAATACCGAAATTATTGGAACTTGAATAGATCGCGCATATACAGTACAGTTGGCATACATACTGTACGTACGCGTCACTTTATGTATGCATGCTGTACCATTTAGCTGGAATACCGAAATTATTGGAATTTGAATTGAGCGCGCATATACAATACAGTACAGTTGGCATACTTACTGTACGTACGCGTCACTTCATGCATGCGTGGTGTATGTATGTATGTATGCTGTACCATTTAGCTGGAATAACGAAATTATTGGAACTAAATGTATATCAAATCTGTATGTACTTGCTGAAGTCGATGTATTGGGTTGCCCAAAAAGTAATTGCGGATTTTTCATATAGTCGGCTTTGACAATTTGTTTCAACGGCGGTGACTCTGTAATTGCATTCTTTCTTTGGTCAGTTATTAGCTGTCACTTTTAGCTTGCTTTAGAAAAAAAGTGCGCGAAATTTTGTTTACATTTGTTTGTTTGGCGTCAATTTTAATATGGAGCCCACAAAAGAGCATTTTCGTCATATTTTACTTTATTATTTCCGTAAAGGAAAAAACGCGGAGCAGGTTGCTAAAAAGTTACGAGATGTGTATGGTGATAAAGCCTTAAAAGAAAGACAGTGTCAAAATTGGTTTCGCAAATTCCGTTCTGGAGATTTTTCACTTAAAGATGAGCCACGTTCAGGTCGGCCAAGTGAAGTTGACGATGACGATATCAAGGCTTTAATCGAATCGGATCGTCATGCAACTGAGCGTGAGATAGGAGAGAAATTAAATATACCAAAGTCAACCGTTCATTATCACATAAAAAGTCTTGGACTCGTAAAAAAACTTGATATTTAGGTACCACATGAATTGAAAGAATTTCATTTAACAAACCGAATCAACGCTTGTGATATGCACCTTAAACGCAATGAATTCGATCCGTTTTTAAATCGAATCATAACTGGAGATGAAAAATGGATTGTTTACAATAGCGTCAATCGAAAACGATCATGGTCCAAGCATGGTGAAACAGCTCAAACCACTTCAAAAGCTGATATCCACCAAAAGAAGGTTATGCTGTCTGTTTGGTGGGATTGGAAGGGTGTGGTATATTTTGAGCTGCTTCCAAGGAACCAAACGATTAATTCGGATGTTTACTGTCAACAATTGGACAAATTGAATACAGCCATCAAGGAGAAGCGACCAGAATTGGTCAATCGTAAAGGTGTCGTATTCCATCATGACAACGCCAGACCACACACATCTTTGGTCACTCGCCAAAAACGGAGTGAGCTTGGCTGGGAACTTTTGATGCATCCACCATATAGCCCTGACCTTGCAGCATCAGAATACCATTTATTTCGATCTTTGCAGAACTCCTTACATGGTAGAACTTTCGGCAATGATAAGGGTATAAAATCGCACTTGGTTCAGTTTTTTGCAGATAAAGGCCAGAAGTTCTATGAGCGTGGAATACTAAATTTGCCGGGAAGATGGCAAAAGGTTATCGAACAAAATGGCAATTACATATTTGATTAAAGTTCATTCTAAGTTTTATTAAAAATGCATTTACTTTCTTTTAAAAAATCCGCAATTACTTTTTGGGCAGCCCAATAAAATATCTTCAGCTTTTACCCGCTAGATGGCGTTAACGTAGCTCCATAAGGAGGCTATTGGACAAAAAAGTTTCTTTATTTTATTTAAAAAAATAATAAAAAGTAGCCTATGTTCATTCTGATACCTCCAAAAGTATGTGTACAAAGTTTCATGATGATCGGTTAAGTAGTTTTTGCGTGAAAGCGCAGCAAACGAAACGACTTTCGCATTTATAATATTAAGTATACAGATTTTCTTTGTATTGTATTTGGCAACCATTTCTATTATTTTGTGAGCCTTCTCGGTTTTGATTGGTCCTGTTATTGTTGTTTGCAGGTCTATAATTATTGAAATTGCCATTTCTGTTGTAGGTTGGTGTGAAATTGTTGGGGCTTTGTCCATAATTATTTCTATGCCCGTTATCTTTTCTGAATGTATTATTAATATTTCGGTAGTTGTTATAACTGTTAGCGAGTCTAAAGTTGTTTCGATTATTGTTAAAATTATTGTGACTGTTATTATTGTTTCTAATAACAATAATAACAACATATATTATTGTTGTTAGCGTAACTTCTTTGGGTGTTGTTGTTAGAATTGTAGTTAGTACGGTTGTTGTATCTCTGATTGTTTGAAATAAACATGACTCTTGAATTGTTGCCTTTATTATTTTCAAGTTCTAGAGCCGAATTTACTGCCGATTCAAATGTTTGTGGTAGTGAGGCAAATACTGTATATTTATATAATAATAGGTTTTTACAATGTAGTAGATTTCTACACTGCAAATTCTATTCAAAAACTCCCGTTTGATTAAAATAAAAAGATTTGGTTTTCTTTTACAAATCGTGGTTTATTAAAGAGCTGCAAAGGAAAGAAATAAACTTTTATGTCAAAAAGAGGATACTTAAATGGGTGTTTAGAAGTTAGGCAGGATCCTTATTCTCTTCTGTAGAATTGTCCTTTAATCCAGAGCGTTGACCTTTTAAACGTACTTAACTGTTCAGTAGCAACTCATGTTCAGAACTCCCTTTCCGAATATCGAACAATCTCTTTTATACTTTCTTTGATCAATCATAATTTGATCACTTTAGAATTTCATTCATTGTTTACAAAACATTATTAAATTTATAGTTATTTAGTGTCTGATTTCTTTGATGACACTTGGTGGCCAATAAATTTAGATTCAGTACTGTTTATGTTCGTTGACCACACTTTAGGTGTCAAATTCTATTGTGCGTAAGTATGTAGTTTGTACTATCAGTTCAATGCCAAATTATGTTATACGTAAGTATGTATGCCGAATTATTGTATACGTAAATATTTTATTATTATTGGTTGGGTGTCGAATTATTGTATACGTAAATATTTTATTATTATTGGTTGGGTGTCGAATTATTGTATCCGATATCTGTTGTCTTGAATATTGGATTAATTACATTTGTTGTTGTTGGTGATGGAATTGGATTCATCGTTGGTATGGCTGATGATGTGGTAGCTAAATGTGTAACTCCCCCCTCCTTAAGTTTGAACTGCTCCTGAAGTTCAATGTTTGGAAGTTCAATACTAGGGTTCGACGTTTCTTTCCTTAACAGTCTTTTACATAATTTCTTATATTTTATACAATATTTTGTTAGTAAAAATATTAAAATAATTGTAATTATAATTGTTAGTGAAATTGAATAATTTTCATTTGTTGTATGCTTATATTTTAATTCTTTAATTTGTTTTGTATTTTCTATATTTTTCAAGTGAACTTCTTCTAAACTATTTATATTTGAAGTGACATTCATTTCTTCGTAAAATGGCAAAATTACTAAATTATAAAATATATTATCAATGTTTTCAAAGTTGTTTTCATTTATACTTATTGAACAATTTTTAAATTCTATTATATTATTTCCTTGTATTTCATATTGTATTTGGTTACAATCATGTTTAATTTTTGTTTTTTCTAAACTTTTGGTAAATACAATTCCTTTCTCGATTTCTTTAATTTCTGTTTCATTGTTTGTTCTGCTTGTACAAAATTTTAATTTACTTTTAAATATACTTTGAATGCATTTTTTACTTAAGGTTAATCTTTCTTTAAAAATTATTTCATCTATATAATCATAAACTTTTTCTGTATCTGTAATATAACGTTGTTTATCAATATTTATTTCTTATTAAATTTGTTTGGAACTGGTAAAATTTCAATTTCAAAATAATCTTCTTTACAAAATTGTGGTATCATTATTACTATTATTAAATTTTTATTTATTTCTAATACATTGCTTTTTATATATTTCAACTTTTTATTATTAATTTCAAACTTCTTAATTTCCTTATTTGTTAATATATTTCTGCCTAGTATTCCTATTCTTGAAAATGCTATTAAATCTTGAATTTTTTCTATTTCATTAATTAAGTAATTTATATCAAATTGTAAATGTATTAGTTCTATTGCTTCTAAATCTTTTTTGTTGTAATTCTAAATTAATATTTATTTGTTTGTTATGAGCATCTATTAATTTGTGGTCGTTTTCTTCTATTATTTTTAAATGTTCGTTTAATTCTTGTCTATCGTCATCGTCCATCGTACCAAATAAAACGTTTAAACCTTTTCCTACAAAATTTGCTAATGCTCTTTTCTGTCTAATTCTCAAAGGTTTAATTGATATTAATTTACTTTGTGCTATTTTTAATGTGAAAAGTAAATTTGTTGTTGATTTGTTATTTTGAAAAGTATTATTAAAATTTTCTATTGCAGTATTTAGATTTGTTATTATATTCTCATAGTCTGTTAAATCTATAATATGATATACCTTGCTAAAATCCTGTATTACGTCCAGTTTTTCTTTCTTTAAAATTGTATAGCCTGATTCGTAATTAAGTTGAGTTATTCTTATTTTATTGATCAAAACTGAAGTTGATAAAAGTAAAATTAAAACTGAAAGTAAAAGATAAGAAGAATTTATTTATTAGCTTGAATATTTATGTATTCTTTTAACTCTTTGTGGGTGTATGTGTCTATTTCTTTTATCAAATATTTTACTGTCTTTTAATTGTACTTTTATTTTTTTATATTTTGGATCACTTTTTCGTATTTTATCAACTTTTACGAATATATTTTCTTTATTTATCTCTGGTAAACTTTTTCTTTTCATATTTTGATTGTTTATTGAAATACTTTGTTTCTTTTCTATTTGTTCTTTTATCTTAATAAAATCTGTGTTTGATATTTTATTTGAGATAAAATCAATTGGCTTTAAATTTGTTGTTGAATGAATACTATTATTATAATATTGTACCGATTTTATTATTCTTTTGGTAATTGTTTCTTTATTATTTTGAGATTTTAATAGTCTTAAATGTTCGTTTATAGTGCCATGTACTCTCTCTATATCACTATTACACGATTTTATTATTGGTGATGTAAAGTGTACATTTATTTCTTCATTATTAAAATATTCTCGCATGTATGAGTTGTTAAATTCGTTATCAAAAACATATTTTTGTGGTTTTCCAAAAATTGAATGTCTGTAATTTAAAGTTTCAATAAAAGTTTGACTGTTTCTAATAGTTACTGGTAGTACAAACAAGTGTTTGCTAAATTTATCAATGAATGTAAAAAATATTTGTCTTTCAGCTATGTATAAATCTCCGTGTATTATTTCATTAGTTGAATTTGGTATTTCTGTTTTTTCAAAATTAATTTTTTCTACATGTCTATCATGTTTTGCTGATTGAAATATTTCGCAATTATTTATAAATCTTGTAATTAATTGTTTTAATTTTGGAATGTAAATTTTATCTTTTAATTCTTTAAAATTTTCGTCTATACCGCGATGGTTAAGCCTTAAATGTTCCTTTTCTATGATCTCGAAGGCTTGTTCTTCATCCTCGATATCATCTAAAAGTATATTGCTTTTAAGTGCTTTTATATTCGAGTTTCCGAATTCTTTTATAAAATGTCTTTGAAATTGTATATATTTCTCTTCATTTGGACAATACACTGTAAAGTTTTTTACATTTAGATTTTTTAAAATTTCTCCAAAATTTTCATTTATCATATTTTCATAAATAAAAATTCGTCGATTTTTAAAAATTGATGTTCCAAAAGTATCTTTTCCTTTTATTTTATTTCCTGTAATAATTATTTGAGTTTTAAATAAATTTATTGGTTTTTCTGATATCCAAATATGGTCATTTGTATCTTCATCTGCACTATGAATAGTTGCACAAGTTGATTCGACATTATTTTGTGTTTCATCTATTTCCATTTCTTCTAATTCATTTATTTGTAATCTACTTAAAAAATCTGCAACGTTATTTTCTTTACTTTTAATATACTCAATATCAAATACATACTCGTTAAGAGCTAGTTTCCATCTAGTAAATTTACTATTTTCTTGTTTTAGATTGGCTAACCAAATTAATGGTTTATGATCTGATTGTAATTTGAAACGTTTGCCATACAAATAGGGTCGAAAATATTTACACGCCCATACTACTGCTAGTAATTCTTTTTCTATGGTTGAATAGTTTTTTTCACTGTCACAAAGTGTTCTACTTGCATAACAAATAGGATGCCCGTCTTGTGATAGTACAGCACCAGTTGCGAATGTACTTGCATCAGTCGTTAAGACAAATTGTTTTTCAAAATTCGGGTATTTTAAAATTGGGTAATCGATTAATAGTTGCTTTAATTTTTCAAAAGCATTAATATAATTGATATCATTTATATCAATTTTCCTGTCTTTCTTTAAATATTTTACCATTGGGTATGCGATTCGACTGTAATCCATTATAAATTTTCTGTAACATCCTGTAATTCCCAAAAATGATTTCATTTCCTTGACCGTGGTTGGTAATTTGATTTTTTCTATTACTTCTATTTTCTTCGGGTTTGGTTTTAATCCTTCACTTGTGATGATGTGTCCTAAAAAATCTGTTTGCTTCCTGAAAAATGAACATTTATCAATTTGAATTTTTAAATTATATTCTCTCAATTTGTTAAATATTTTTTTAATTGAAATTATGTGTTCCTGTAAACTTGTACTAAAAATTAATATATCATCGAGATATACTACACAAATTTTATTTATAAATGGTTGTAAAACATGATTCATCATTCTTTGAAAAGTGGCTGGAGCATTTTTCAATCCAAAAGGCATTTGTACATATTCATAATGTCCGTATTCCGTTGAAAATGCCGTTTTGTGTCTATCTTTTGGGTTTACTAAAATTTGATGAAATCCTTTCGCCAAATCTAGTGTTGTGAAATATTGAGCTTTTCCCAGTTTATCGAAAATACTTTCTATATTAGGTATAGGAAATTTATCTTCAATTGTAATTTCATTTAATCGACGATAATCAATAACTATTCTCCATTTTTGCTTTCCTGAATTATCCATTTTCTTTGGAACTATCCATAATGGTGCATTATATGGTGAACAACTTTTTTGTATTATTCCATTTTTTTCCATTTCCGTAATTTGATTCCTAATTTCATTTTTATGTATTTTTGGGTATCTATATAATTTCGTATATATTGGTCTATCTGTTGTTGTATCGATATTGTGTTGTATTTCGTTTACACTCGTTAACTCATCTCCTTCCTTAAAAAATAAATCTTTCTTTTTATTAATTAAATTTTCTAAGGACCTATTTTCTTCTAAATTCATTTCTTTATTTTTCAATTTATTAAAAATATCTTTGTTTTCTATTGCTTTTAATTCTCCTTTTTCTAATATTTCATTAACATATTCGTTAGATTCTTTTACGTAAAAATCTTTAATATTTTCTTCTTTAATATTTTCGTAATGATTTTCCATTTTTACTTTTTTATTTTCACTATTAAAATTTTTTTTTTTATTCTCCTCTAGATTTTTAAATTTTATTTTCTGTCCATTTACATTCAAAGTATTTGTTTTGTACGAAATTTCTATTCCTAACGGAATCATAACGTCATTCCCTAATATCCCGTCGTATTTTCTATTGTTAAAAACGTTCGTTACTAAAAATGTTATTGTTTGTTTTTTATTGTCGTTAAATTCACTAGGTAACCAAGTCGAAATGTATCTGTCTACTATTTCCTGTTGTCTTCCGGTTATAACATTCTTTGGTGTTCTAAATCTTCTTTCTAACACTCTTGGAAAAATTCCTGGTTTTATAACTGAAACTCCCGCGCCTGAATCTATTAGTAATTTCACTTTCACTCCTCCTATTGTTACTTCCATCATGGGTATATTTCTTCCTCCGAGGCTGTTTTCGGAAAATTTTCTATTAACACATTATCCACTTCCATTGGTTCAATTGGTTGTCTTCTTGATTGTCTGGTATTATTATTTGCCCTTGAAAATTGTGTTCGCGTTTGGAAATTCTGTTGATAATCATTATGTTGAAAATTATCACGTTGCACGTTATGTTGAAAATTATCACGTTGCACGTTATGTTGAAAATTATTATTAGGATTTGTATTTTGTTGTGTATTATTTCTTTGCACATTATACTGAAAATTTTGTCTCTTATTTCCTGCATAGTCATTAAATTGTTGACCACTTCCTTTTGTTTGAACATAATTCACTTTGTTAAAACTTGTATTATTATTTTTAAAGTTTTTATATTTGTTATCGAATCTGGTCCAGTTGTTTTGTTCCAACAACCGATATGCTTCAAATCAGAGAACGTAAATACAACGAGAAGGTTCAATTGCGGACCAGCGTGTAAACTGTCAAAAGATGCCAAGTTTCGATGGATGCATTTCACCACAGGCCGCCAGAAACTAACAGAGTTTGCTATTGATGCATAACATTACTGAGCGTAGTAAAAATAAATATGCTCAGAAATGTAGTGCTCTGTCTCCAACTAACTTTGCTTATGTTAAATTCAGATAACGAATTTTTGTAGGCTTGTTATCACAAACAACGAAAATATTATTTTCAAAATATTAATATATTTTTTGGAATAGGGGTGAAAGGGTATATTTCATTAATGTATTTTACATATTTTTCAAATTTTTGTGTTATCTAGTTGTAAATAGTAAATTTTGAATGTATGTCCTCATAAAACCACGATTTGCCGGCGGCATTTCGCAATAGCATTTTTTTTTATAAGAAGGCTTATTTTTCATGAATTGTATTAGTTACAAATTAATGAGATGTTTGATTAATAATTTTATTAACTTATAAATCTTTAAATACATTCATTTGTACACATGTACGTATTACCATACAAAATACTGACCTGCCTCAAGAAATAAATACGCGCATATATGCATATGTACATATGTATGTATATTCATACATGCATATGCAAAAACATACAAACACATTAATACATCTGAAATCAAATACAACAATAACATTTTCATTCATAGACGCCTGCGCCCTACAACAAAGCAAAGTGCGTGCATTCATAACACCGCCGCACATGCCATGTCAACAAGTTGCTTCTTCGCGGCAGTGTCAAAAAACACAAACACACAAAATCATTATGGTCGCGAAAAGTTAAGCAACAACAACATACATTAGCACGCCCTTCTTCTACAAGCGTTGCTTCAAATTCTTGCCACTGACAAAAATTCAATCGCCGTCTGCAGAAATGAAGCAAATAGGCATCCTGCTACTAAATTTGCTGTTCGTCTGTTAGCTCATATTGCCCAGCAAGCATTTCCTTGCCTTCCCGCATGCACATTGTTGTGGCGAGGATTGTGTGCTAACATTCTAAAATATTCTAAAAGTTCCAGAAAATTCCAGAATGTTCTAGAATATTCTAGAATATTTGATTTCAATGAAGAAAAGTAGACGAAGCATAAAAGCAACAAAAACTTCCTCAAGTCGAAGTCAAATTTTAGCAAAAATGTAAAAATTGATGTTGAACTCAGGACAAAGTGAAAACCCATGATTCTTATATAACTTCATAGATTTGAAATTTTTATTAAAATCTTAAATTGTCCTAAGTTAATAAACATTTTTAAATAATATTCCTATATTTTTCATAATTAAAATACGTATGAATTTAATAATCGAAGAAGTTTTAGAAGTTATAGGAGTCATTTGTATATATTATAATTAATTCCTCATAGAATTTAAGTTTCTATTAAATCTTCAATTTTTTCGAATTGCTAAAGATAAATTAAATTAAAAAATTCATGTTTAAAAATAATTAGACTTTTTTATAAGCATTTGTTTGGCATTCATTTAAAATACGTTTTATAATTCTAAAGAAAAAGTTCACTCTATCGAGAGCGCGATTCGCTGTTGTCGAAGAAGACACAAATTTGTTCAACTTCCAATTTTTGGCACTTTGGTTTGTAGGCGAGCCGCATGCGGGGAGATGTGTGCTGCTTACGCAGCTCCTATAGTAGACGGTGCGCCAGCGTTCGTCTTGAGAAGGATTTTTTTGCAATTGAACTAGAAGCGGCCATTCAAATAGTGTTGTCATGGTGATGGCGTGGTTTTTTTTGCTATATGTGTACGTTTTTGCTTCTTCTTAATACATTTATATGTGCATACATACGTACATATACTATGTAAATATGTATTCACGCACGCTCTTACGTTTAACTGAATGAATGAATTTTGAGTTGTTTACTTATTTCGATATTTACCCCAAAAATAAATAATATATAAAATAATTTTATTAAATATCTTTTATTATGTCTCAATTATCATGACTACCATTAATTTTATCTTTAAAAAAATATTAATACAAATGAGAAATATTTAAGTACATACTATCATATGATTTGATAAATTAATAAATTAAAAATATTTAAATTTGCAAATTTTTTTAAGCAAATAAACAGAAGTTGAAATCAGAAATTTCTGATAATACCCATCTACATGTTAACATTTATCTTGAATAGGTTTTTATCAATTTTGCATGGATATTCTCATTATTGTACTCATTCTACTATTTTGAGCAAAATTCTGCTAGTTCTCTGTTAAGTTGTGGTGAACAGCGCTCATCGATATCTGGGGTGAAATGCACTAATAGAAATCTGGCGTCGACTGCAAAGCGGAACAAAATGACAAACGGCACGCCCTGGACCTTCTCGTTGTAGTTACGTTCTCTGTTCAAATAATGTTTTTATGTTCCGTGATATTATGTCAAAAAGAGGATACTTAAATGGGTGTTTAGAAGTTAGGCAGGATCCTTATTCTCTTCTGTAGAATTGTCCTTTAATCCAGAGCGTTGTCCTTTTAAACGTACTTAACTGTTCAGTAGCAACTCATGTTCAGAACTCCCTTTCCGAATATCGAACAATCTCTTTTATACTTTCTTTGATCAATCATAATTTGATCACTTTAGAATTTCATTCATTGTTTACAAAACATTACTAAATTTATAGTTATTTAGTGTCTGATTTCTTTGATGACACTTGGTGTCCAATAAATTTAGATTCAGTACTGTTTATGTTCGTTGACCACACTTTAGGTGTCAAATTCTATTGTACGTAAGTATGTAGTTTGTACCATCAGTTCAATGCCAAATTATGTTATACGTAAGTATGTATGCCGAATTATTGTATACGTAAATATTTTATTATTATTGGTTGGGTGTCGAATTATTGTATACGTAAATATTTTATTATTATTGGTTGGGTGTCGAATTATTGTATCCGATATCTGTTGTCTTGAATATTGGATTAATTGCATTTGTTGTTGTTGGTGATGGAATTGGATTCATCGTTGGTATGGCTGATGATGTGGTAGCTAAATGTGTAACTATATAGTTCGCTTTTACCGTTTTTAAATACGGATAGACTGTATTGTTCATTTAATTGTGTATTTAATGCTTTTTGTTCTGAGGGAGCATTAGTGCCTTTTTGCGATATTTGTAACTTGTTAAGCTCTGAAACTAAATACAACATTTTATTCCTAAACGTTGTTATATTTTGACTTCGTTGGTACAGGTTTGCTAGTTGGTTTTGTATCTGTGGGATTTCGTTGTTTATTTGTGTTTTGTAAAAAGTTAATCTTTTAATTCTTGGCATGTGTTTGGTATTTGGACAGTGTAGTGGCCTTAGTCTTATATGTACATACATGCAAAGTATCAAAATACTATGTAAACAAAACAATGAAATGACATAATGACTTAAACAAAGAATCAGGCCAATAACTCTGCGCTGTTGCTATCACACAAGCAGAGCTAAGCAATAAAAGAAAGAGTCTTATTACACCACTTCAACGTCCACTTCAAATGCAATGTCAGCAAACATATGGTTGCTGAGCGGAATCCCGAAAACGAATTGTGACAAAAATTTAGTATAAATAGACCGTAAGAAATTGAATAAAGTCAATCAATGCACAGAACTCATTGTTGTGTTATATTAGTTCTCACTGTTTGGGTTAATTTTGCGTATATTACGTAGACAATTAAGGCAATTTTGCCTGTTGGGCTCAGACCATTGAAATTAAATAGGTGCAGATATATATGTTCTCCAGAAAGTATTTCCAATCCTTCGCCTATAAGATACATAATCACAATGTTGAAAGAGTTTCTGACTATTGCTAATTCTCACATACCGCACTTAACTTTACCATCCCTTTAAGATCATCTAGACACTTTATACAGTCCATGTCATATCTATATCCGCACTTGAAATTTTGCAACTTGACAATTAAATATTTAAAAAAAAGTAAGTAATTTCAAATGGTTTGTGCGAGGTGTACTGGGTTGCAGTCTAACTTCTAGAGTTATACTCAATTCCTACTCTTGCGTCCACGTCGCGCACTGTGTGGAGCTTTGGGTCACCCCGATTTATTCGATTTAAGGGTTCGCTGAAGTGTAAATGCAGCGTTGGTTCACCCGAGGTGCGGCTGCGAACGCGCGTTGATTTTGAAGCAAACGGCTCGCTTTATAAATGTGTAAAAAAATTTAAACTTACTCGCCTTGCGAAGTTGGGTTTGGTACCCGCCACGTAGAAACCAGCTCCAATGAAATATTTAAACATGCCCCGGATGAGTGGCCCCCTCTTTGATGACCACCATTGTAAACGAACTAAGGATTACGATTTTAGGGCATGCATCTGGAATATTTGGTCCCTTAATTGGGAAGGTGCCACTGCCCAGCTGGTTCATGTCTTCGCTAACCTAAAGCCTGTCATCACCGTCGACCAAGAAGTGCGATGGACGGGACAAGGACGGAAGCGAGTAGGTCCTTGTGATATTTAACATTTACAACAGCAGCCAATAAAGGCCAATAAAGGCGTCGGAGAGAGGCTCCTTTGTCGAGCACTGGCATTCCCCCCTGAGGATGAACGTCTCGCCACAATACCCATCAAAGCGAAATTTTTTTAACATATCTTAAATTTGGACGATTTGGCCAAAGGTGCCTTTCACGAACGCCTGGAGCATACTTATAAGCGCTGCCCCCGACACGATGTAAAAATCATGCTTGGCGATTTTAATGCCATGGTGGAAAAAGAAAGTATCTTTGGTACAACTGTCGGAAAATTCAAAGAGAACGGACGTTATTTTGATCGGCTCCGTGGTTTTTAATCCTTTTCACCATTAAACCTACAGAATAAATGAAAATAACTTTACATAAGTTTTACCATGTGTATAGTAACTGATTACAAGTTACAAGTACAATAAACAAACAAAAAATCATAATAATAAACAAAGACACAATCAAAACCAATTAAAAAAGAAAAATAATAATAATACATATGGTAACAGGACAACAAACAGCGATGTAATGAGTGACCAAAGCTTAAATCAAGCAAAGCGACGGCATTCACTCACGGCAGCGAAGAGAAATGCCTACATCACTGTAGTTGCCCAAAGATCCCTTCCGAACAGCAATAGAGTAAGAACAAGAGGGTCACCGCTAGCAACACCAACTCAAACCAGCAGTTCAGCGGCAGCAGAAAACCCAACGAGTGCAAAGCGCTCTCTTTCTCCAGCGGCAGCAGAAAAAGAACCCCATAAAAAAACGAGCAGTGCAGCAACTCCAGTGCAGACGATAAACACCTAAAAGGGTGAGGCATTCAAAAAGAAACCTGGGTCGGCAGTACAGACTGGTATTGATCGATACAGAAATATAACAAATGTTGAAATGAAATCAAGTCCAGCAAAGAAAATGAGCAATGCAAAAATGATCAACACCGTGAGCTCCGCTGAGGATGCTGAAAGTAATGCATTAAAAGGTAGACGCTGAAAGTAATGCATTAAAAGGTGGATGCTGAAAGTAATGCATTAAAAAGTAGATTTGCACCGCTAAGTGTTGAAGAAACTAAAGTTCGGTCGGAGGGTGCGTTCACAGTCACCAATGCGCTGCCTCCACCAATTTACCTGAGGGAGCACAGCTCTAACTGGCTGGTATCTAAATTAACAAATCTAATTGATACCAACAGCTTCCATATTGTACCGCTTAAAAAGGTAAATCCAGATGGGACGAAAATACAAGTACGCAATGAAAAACACTTTCGTGATGTCGTTACATTTGAAGAGTTTTAAAGGGAATATGGTAGAAGCTTCGGTTGACTCAACTGAAGTAAAAGAAGCTCTAGGAGAACAAGGCTTTGATGTTAGAGCGGTAGTAAACATAACAAAATGAAATAAAGTACCGCAATTTTTAAAATTTTCTTATCCCCAAGTTCACCTCAGCGGTAGAATAAGCACTTAAACGAAGTGGCCCCGTACAATGTACGAACTTGTCAGGAATTTGGGCACAACAAATCATACTGCACTTTACGTATTGCAAGCGCAGTGTATATATATATATATATATAATTGGCGCTTTGTAAACGCTGAAGCGATTTTCGGCCGAACTCCTCGTCCAATTTGTGGTTTTGCGTCTTAATGTTTTTCCAACAAATCGAGGGACCTACAGTTTATACTAAGCCGCCTCCGAACGGTTGATGGTTGTTTTTTTACGAGGAGCCTTTATTTCATGTCCGAAATACATTCGGAGGGGTGGACATTCCCAGCCGAGGGGCCACCACTCGGCTACCGCGGCCGCGGAATATAGTTCCTAAAATAAAACAAACTATAAAGGTTGTCCTGTATATTAAGATTTAAAAGCAAAACTTTCTCAAGATATTCAAGATAAACGTAATCAACTCCCACATAATATTCCAACTAAGGTCCCTCCCAATTTACCCATCCCAAGCACTGAAGTCGTGAAATCGATGTTATGCTGATCTCGGAAACACACCTCACTAATTAGTATAATTTTTATATACCTGGGTTTACATTGTACTGTACTAATCACCCAGATGGAAAAGCTCATGGTGGTACAGCTGTACTTGTAAGAAACCGCTTAAAGCAAAGCTTTCTTCACTCCTACGTAACAAATTGGTTGCAGTCTACTTCCATAACACTTAGAAATAAGAGGGTTGACCTTACTTTGGCCGCGACATATTGTCTGCCATGCTTCGTTATAACAGAGAAGCAGTTTATTGACTTTTTTATAACACTTGGAGACGGATTTTTAGCTGGAATAGATTACAATGCGAAGCACACTCACTGGGTCTCTCGACTAATAAACCCACAACTCTCAAGACAGCCGGTCCTACGCACCGGAGTTGACCCGGATTTTATCCGGCCAAGGGCTGTCACCCTTTTGGCGATCTAACCCCGTTTAGGTCAACAGGTAAAATTAATATAAGCTCACCAACGGAGCAACACCTCGCAGCAAGGCTGCTCCAAATCCTTCTTATCAGGGCTGGCGTCGAAACCAACCCTGGACCGACGGATTATTTCTGCTGCGTGTGCACCAAAAGACTCCACCACTCCTCCACCTCGGTTAGGTTCATGCCGCTGATTGCACGATATTGACGTCTGGCCAGGATATTGATGACCTATGTTCGAAAGTAAATTGCTACCTCGCCGATCTTTCTCACTTCTTCACTGCAAGACATTTACGTATACACCCGACAAAATCCTCGGCTACCCTCTTCACCAGCTGGACGAAGGGGTACAGGCTTGAACTCGATGTGAAAGTCGATGACCAAAAAACTCCGATTGAAACAACCCTAAGATATTAGGTGTCACATTCGATAGCCTGCTCTCCTTCACTCCGCATACGACCGCAGTTACCGCAAAACTCCAGGGCCGCAACAAAATTCTCAAAGTGCTAGCCGGCAACACCTGGGGTAAAGGTAAAGAAACCTTGCTGGAGACCTACAAAGCAATTGACCGGCCGGTCGTAAGCTGTGCTGCACCGATCTGGACGCCGGGGACGAACGAGACGCAGATGAACAAATTACAGCCCTGCCAGAACAAAGAGCTCGAGCTGCCTCGAGAGACCCTTGCACAACTTAGATCTGGATATTGTAGCAGGTTAAACTCCTACTTATCCAGAATCGACCCCAGAATACCCAACGTATCCTCTGCATGTGGAGAGTCTACGCACGACACTATCCACCTCTTCACATGCCGTCTTAAACCGGCTCATCTAAGCCCCCTCTCCCTTTGGTCCAATCCCGTCGAAACAGCACTTTAGATGACACAGGCGACTTAGATTGACAAAGCCTGCCCTAAACGGGGTTAAGGAACCGCTACAACAACAACAACAACTAAAAAACCCAAAATGACGCCAGTTATATAATACGGTTGTGCGCTCTCAAACTAAATAGATTTGACTTTATCTCCCCGGGACAGCCAACTTACTGGCCTACAGACCCAAGGAAATGACCTAACTTTATTGGCTTTGCAGTCAAAACTGAATGAAGAGCAATTTGAAAGTCAGCGTCCCTTTCGACGTACGACATCTAGAACAAACTGGCCAAACAAATACAAAAATATATAAGCAGTCATACACAGACCGATCGGGAACTGAAGAGTAAACATGACATAGATAACGAGGTACTTTTATTTAACAGTATGGTTGCGACAGCAGCAACCATTGCTACACCGAGTTAGAAAACTCCGCTGCAGGCCGAAAAAATTATAAGTAACAGCGAACGGCAAGCCTACCGATCGCCCGATATGAAAATCCGACTAAAAAAAGGAATTAATATACGAAGACGAAGAAGTATTAAAAATCTTATAACATCTTTGTCTCCCAATGCTTCTACTAAAAAATCGCTTTTGAAAGCTAGCAAAAAACTTAAGCCACCTACGGTAAGTAAAACACCGCTAAGACCACGTAACGGTTCATGGGCCCGAACCCATTGCTCTCGTTTTTCTTGCAAAGCTTTTCAGTGCCATTTCAAAGCTAGGATATTATAAACAAAGTCGACATAAATGCCCTATTACAGTCACAAAATTGTTACAGCAGCATCTTAAACTAATTAAAGAATGGTTAGCAAAATAGCGCATAAAAGTTAATGAAAACAAGTGCAAACACATAACATTTACATTAAAGCCAAAAATATGTCCTACTGTTACGCTCAACAATGATCCGATTACGTAAGCTAACGAAATTACATACCTCGGAATCCACTTAGACAGGACCTTAACCAGGAGACGACGTATTGCTGCTAAAAAGCTGTAGCTTAAAATCAAATCTGCCAGTTAACATTGACTTTTGGCTAGATTATGGAATCCAGTTATGGGGCACAGTTTGCACGACGAATATAGATATAATTCAAAGGTTCCAATCGAAAACGTTAAGAGTAATAACGTTAAGAGTAATGACAATATCCATGGAGATCTGAAAATACCTATCCTCAAGGAAGAAATTGCAATGCCAGCCAAAAAATACTTAACAAAATTACGTAATCTTTCGAACCCTTTGGCTAACACTTTGGTCCATGCAACAAGTCAAACTCACCTGGGACAAAGCAGTCTTCTAAAAAGCAATGTCAAGCCTACTCATTCCTACTAACGGGCTTTACATTTTACTTTCTTATAAGATTTTATTACTTATTGTGTCTATAGTACAGGATTCCAGCACAAAAAACTACATCAAGCTACTATACTTGACTGTGCCCTGATCGAAAAACCCAAACCATATCGATTATGTTGTGATAGACGGAAGACACGCATCTAGGTTTCTTGACGTGAGCACACTCCGAGGACCAAACATCGATTCGAACCACTATCTTGTTGCAGCGAAGATACGCATCTGCCTCCGTGTGTCAACGAACGCACTCATCAAACACAATTAAATTTCGAAGCTGCAATCACAACAGGCTGCCGAGCGGTTTTCTACTCGATTTGTACTACTGCTCTCTGGGATCACTCATCAGCAATCGGTATACGGGAATTGTGGGACGGATTTTAAACTCCTACGTATAGCTGCAAACGAAACTATTGGATTTCGGAAAAGTCGCAAAGGCAGCTGGTACAATGAGGGCTGCCGTGTCGCAATGGAGAGAAAATAGACTCCCTACCTCGGAACGTTACGCTCGACCACTCCATGTGCGGTATAAATAGATACCGAAAAACAAAAGAGGGAAGCAAGATGTATCTGTAGATAAAAAAAGAAGAGCTTGAGAAGCTGGCTGACAAGGGTAATGCTCGAAAATTCTATGAGAAGATACGACGACTTGCGGGAGGTTTCAAGACCAGAGCAGACTCCAGTAGGACACAAAGAGATGATCTAGCCATTGATGCCCATAGCATATTGAATTTACTGCTGAATAGCAGTGAAAATGGATTATCCGGAGATGGCGAACCCGAAACGATAACCGATGACGATGGAAAAGACCTTCCATTACCTGATCATGAAGATCGCAATCGCAAGCTTAAAAAACATCAAAGCGCCTGGAGCCCACCATCAACAAACTAATTGGACCTTATCAATGTAACTTTAGACCTGGTAAGTCAACCATTGACCAGGTATTCACCATGCGTCAAATCTTGGAAAAGACCCCTGAAAAGAGGATCGACACCCAACGCCTCCTCGTCGATTTAAGGCCGCCTTCGACAGCAAGAAAAGGAGCTGCCTCTATGTCGCTGTGTCTGATTTTGGTATCCCCGCAAAACTTATACGGGGTACAATCTGCTATAAGTGTGCAGCTGCTGGCGTTCGTCGATGATATTGTCATGATTGACCTCAACGACAGCACCGTGAGTTCTGCTTTCTCCAGACTGGATAAGGAAGCGAAAGATATTGATCTGGCAGTGAACGAAGGCAACACGAAATATCTCCTGTAATTAAACAAATAGTCCTCGCATTCGCGACTCGGCTCCCTCGTCACTGTTGACAGTCGTAACTGTGGAGTCGTAGATAATTTCGCCTATCTAGGTACCAGCAATGATAATTTCAGAAATCCAGCGCACAATCACTCTTGCCAACAGGTGCTACTTTTGACCGAGTAGGCAATTGAAAAGTAAAGTCCTCTCTCGGCGAACGAAAACCAAACTCTACAAGTCCCTCATCGTTCCCGTCCTGCTATATGGTGCGGAAGCATGGACGAAGACAGCGTATGAGAGGAGTTAGGAGTTTTCGAGAGAAAGGTTTTTCGTAAGATCTATGGTCCTTTGCGCATTGCCAACGACGAATATCGCAGACGATGGAACTATAAGCTGTAGGAATTATACTGCGATATTGACATAGTTCCGCGAAGCAAGAAGCAGCGGCTACGCTGGCTAGGTCATGTGGTCCGGATGGAAACGAATACTCCAGCTTTGAGAGTTTTCGATGCAGTACCCGCCGGTGGAAGAAGAGGAAGACCTCCACTCTGTTGGAAATACCAGGTAGAGAAGGACCTGGCTGTACTTGGAATTTCCAATTAGCGCCATACAGCAAAAAGAAGATGCTAATGGCGCAATATAATTAACTCGGCTATAATCGTGTAAGCGGTGTCTTCGCCAGTAATTTAAGTAAGTAAATAGTACTAGTTTTCAGCACAAGAAAATATATTAAGCTACTTGCCTGTCCCCTGAATAGAGAAGGTGCAATCTTCTATAAGAGTGTACAGCTGTTGGCGTACGCCGGTGATATTACCATTATTGGCGTCAACAGCCTTGCCGTGAGTTCTGTTTTCTTCAGACTGGATAAGAAAACCAAAGATATGGATCTGCTAGTGAACCAGGGTAGGAGGAAATATCTTCTGTCATCCCACAAACAGTCATCGCATTCGCAACTCGGCTCCAACGTCACTTTTAAGCCGTAGATAACTTCGTCTATCTTGGAACCAGTATGAACACCACCAACTATGTCAGCCTGGACGTTCAGCGCAGAATCACTCTTGCCAACAGGTGGTGCTTCGGACTGAGTAGGGAATTGAAAAATAAAGACCTCTCTCGACGAACGAAAACCAAACTCCACAAGCTTATCGTTCCCGTCCTGCTAAATATATATTTGTATGAATGTACGAGTATGTATATATTATACATATATAAAACTTCTCTTGTGTTGTTGTTGTCGTTATTGTTTTTGTTGTTGAGGCTTGGGTACTTCACAGTATATATGTATATACATAAATATTATGTATATATACATACATACAAATTAATAAAATTGCAGTATTTCCTTTACACTTTCCACTTCACTTTATTTCGGCCTTTGTTCAGCTGTATTGTTATCTTATATATAAAATTATCGTGTCGCAGTTTTCGTTCCCATACTCCTCCGAAACGGCTTGACCGATTCTCATGAAATTTTGTGAGCGTATTGAGTAGGTCTCAGAATCGGCCAACATCTATTTTTCATCCCCCTAAATGTTAGGGGTAGTCCACCCCTATATTTTTTTTATTTTTTAGACAAAATTTTTAATTTATTTTTTTTTTATGATACAACATACAAAAATACATACAATCCTAAATTTTCACCGTTCTATGATCAACACTTATTTTTAATAGCCATTTTAATAATTTAATCATTTTTCATCTCCGGTCGAAAACTGATCAATCGTCATTTAATTAGTTATCCCCGCCAGATGTCTACAGGGGACAATTCTGACCCAGTAAACAGCACGGAGTGGGGATGAGAACGAAGCTGGTCTCCTTTCTCCCTCCCCCCTACACAGTTGTCGGCCATCATTATTGTTTATGCATCAAGTGTAGTAGTAACGTTGACAATTATTATTTTGCTATCTCAGTGTAACTCTCATATTAACTATTAATCATTCCTGTTTTATCAATAATAATGAAATTATCAATTTTGAGTGTATTTTGCACGATTAGTTAATCAAGTGATTTTTGTAACCTTAAAAGTACTCAACACGTGGCACAGCTACCAATAACAACGGCTTTTGTGTTGTAAGCATACTTTTTTTATTTACATCGAAAATGTTTTTGATCTCATAAAAATGTAATTTTAATTTAATTTTATTAAAAAAATGTAATTGAATAATTAAGATTTTCATAGTTTCCAAAAATTTGAATCAATCATTATGAATCTTTATTTTGAAATGTCGATGGAAATATTGTTTGTATGAAAAAATTATAAGAGGCAATGTTTTCGTAAAATTTAATTTTTTACATTTGTTGGAAAAGTTTTTCTATAAAACTTATATTTTTGTTATAATTTCATAAAGTAAAACTAACCATTTCAAAACTGCGGCAAAAATCCTTGTCCTAATCATACTTTTAACATTTTTCATCATTAAGTGATTTCATTAATTCTATTTATGTGTGTTTTGTAAAGTGAGCAATGCCAACAACACGCAAAGGGGCTGATTTGAGCCGTAATACAAGTAAATTTCGAAACTTGCGAAATAGAAATCCGAAAGAACCGAAGAACAAATTCAGCGACAAAAACTGATGCACGGGTCAGAATGGCGCAATTGCATCAAAAACAGCCAGAAGATACACGAGCTGAAGGCAATGAAGTCAGAAGATTAGAACAACGACAATCACGCCGTTTCACAGTCAATAGACGCAGAACAAATGACCACCAACGACAACGGGTACATCGAGCATTTATATCTGATTCATTCCTGCGTCTAGCATTCCAGTATGAGCAAATGGTCAACAATACAATTCTACATTCAAAATCAGAGGCCAAGCTTATCATTAAATGGGCTCACTTCTGCCAATGCCAAACGAATCACATAAATTCTTACAAATTCCGGATTCCGGAAGCGCACTTGCCAATCGCGTGAATGCACGTTGTGATTATAACAACTTTGATTAATTTTGTGCCAGACGCATCGTCAGCAAGCTAGATGCTCTATTGAACGAGCACAAAGAATTGTTGAAAATATTCAAATCACCTATGCACCAATTACAAAGCGATAATCACGCTACCGTCATTAATCCTGATAAAACACCAGCTGGAGAGCATATTCGTAGATTCAATCCAATCAATAGACGCAGAACAAATGACCACCAACGACAACGGGTACATCGAGCATTTATATCTGATTCATTCCTGCGTCTAGCATTCCAGTATGAGCAAATGGTCAACAATACAATTCTACATTCAAAATCAGAGGCCAAGCTTATCATTAAATGGGCTCACTTCTGCCAATGCCAAACGAATCACATAAATTCTTACAAATTCCGGATTCCGGAAGCGCACTTGCCAATCGCGTGAATGCACGTTGTGATTATAACAACTTTGATTAATTTTGTGCCAGACGCATCGTCAGCAAGCTAGATGCTCTATTGAACGAGCACAAAGAATTGTTGAAAATATTCAAATCACCTATGCACCAATTACAAAGCGATAATCACGCTACCGTCATTAATCCTGATAAAACACCAGCTGGAGAGCATATTCGTAGATTCAATGCACCCGTGGTTGATGACGTTGCTGGAATCATGGTTGGCGATTGTACAGCTGCATGAGAAATTGTGATTCGTAGAAGAAATAATAATCTTCAGTTCATTGCTGACACACATCGTTCATATGACGCTCTCCAATATCCGCTAATATTCTGGAAGGAACAAGACGGATATTGCATAAACATAAAACAACGAGATCCCGTATCAGGTACTTCATTGATTATGAATTCGATCATTAATCATTTAACAAAACAATTAAATTATTGAAAGTAATAAAGTAATAAAGTAAAAGTTCAATTCCCGGTGCCACCAACATCCAAAAGTTATGGAAAATTAATTTAAATGAAAAATTAAGTTAAATTTTCTTATTGCGGTCGCCCCTCCGCAGGGAAAGTCCACACCTCCGAGTGTATTGCGGACATGAAATAAAGCTCCTCATTAAAAACCGTCAGCCGTTCGGAGGCGGCTTAGTATAAACTGTAGGTCCCTCCATTTGTTGGAAAAACATTAAGACGCAAAACCACAAATTGGAGGAGGAGCTCGGCCGAAAATCGCTTAAGCGGTTACAAAGCGCCAATTATATATATATATAATAAATTTAAATTAAGTTTTATGAACAAATATTACAGGAGCTGAAACAAACAAGAACGTTAGCTCAAAGATTATTATGCGTACCGATTAATGATTAGACGTGGCCTGGACAACGTTATTCTACGATGTCGTGAGCTTTGTCAACATTTCATGGTCGACATGTACGCGAAGATTAAGAGCGAACGACTACGATACTTACGATATAATCAACTAAAGCTACGCGCGGAAGAGTACATTCATTTGCGAGACGCTATCAACAATGCCGACGTCGCCGAAATTGGTAACCATGTCATTTTACCATCATCGTACGTAGGCAGTCCACGTCATATGCAAGAACATATACAGGATGCTCTGACTTTCGTGCGCGAATATGGACGACCATGTTTATTTATCCCGTTCACATGTAATCCAAAGAGATTGCATCTTTGCTACCGCCTGGCCAAAATGCAATACATCGCCATGACATTACAGCACGTGTGTTCAGACAAAAGTTGAAGTCTTTAATAAGTTTCATTACTAAATTACATATATTCGGTCCCACACGTTGCTGGCTGTATTCGGTTGAGTGGAAAATGCGAGGATTACTTCATGCACACATTTTGGTTTGGTTAATCGATAAAATCTGTCACGAAGAAATCGATAATATCATTTCTGCGGAAATTCCAGATCCATCCACTTACCAACTGCTGTTTGATATAATTACAACAAACATTATTCATGGTCCATGTGGACTTAATAGTTCATCGCCTTGCATGGCAGATGGAAAATGTACTAAAAATTACCCTAAAGATTTTACCAATGATACGGTCACAAATGTCGACGGATACCCAATATATCGTCGAAGAAATCCTGATAATTTATTAAAAATATCATCAACACAGACATTGATATTGACAATCGTTGAAGGATGACATATAATGCTCTTATAAATGTTGAGTTCTGCAGTTCTGTGAAGAGCATCAAATACATTTGCAAGTATGTCCACAAAGGTAGTGATATGGCTGTGTTTAGAGTGGAAAATACTAATGTGAATGCTCCTCCAGTGAATAAAAACAATGAAATAACGCTCTACCAAATTGGTCTGTACATCAGCTCAAATAAAGCTGCTTGGTGTATCTTTGGTTTTCAAATTCATGAACGGGATCCAGCAGTTGTTCAGTTAGCAGTCCATCTTGATAACGGTCAGGGTGTATTTTTCACCAACGAGACAGCGATTGATCGTGCAATAAATCCGCCTAAAACTGCACCTACTGCATTTTTTGAATTGGGTAATCGTGTGGATGATTTTGGTGCCTTTGCACGAACATTACTCTATTCACAAGTACCACATGGACTCAAACAAAAACATGGATGCCCCGCAAGCAAGGCTCACCAGTTGCTGCATGTCTCAATTTATTTAAATTAAACGCCTAGGGGCGATTATTTACAATCAATCCAAGACACACTGAGTGCTTTTATCTTCGACTGTTGTTGGTTAATGTTACTGGCCCATTATCATTTCAAGATATACGTAAAGTGAATGGGCAACACTATTCAACGTATAAAGATGCATGCCCTGTACTCGGCTTGCTGGAAGACGACAACCAGTGTGAATGCATGCTTGCTGATGCTGCATTGAACTGTACAACAATACAAATTCGTCTACTATTCGCTATAGTGTTGACTACATGTTTCCCGGCCCGAGCACAGATATTAGGGGATAATCACTAAGATTCAATGACTGATGATATATTGTATCAACATCGTGTACGGTGCCACGATCTAACCATAACATTCAGTGACGCTATGTACAATGAAGCATTGATTGCTATTGATGATCTTTGCATTGTCATTGCCAACTTACCACTTAGTAATTTCGGTATGAATTCGCCAAATCTAACTGCATCTGATTTAATGAATACTGAAATGAATCGTGAACTGTAGTACAGTACTGTAGAAATGGCAGCGATTGTTGCCCGCAATGTCCCATTAATGAATGAGGAACAAAAAACCATTTACGATCGCAGTTTCAGCTGGACAAAGTGGGTTCTTCTTTTTGGATGCACCGGGTGGAACTGGCAAAACATTCGTTATTTCGCTAATTCTTGCCGAAATACGATCAAATAATGGCATCGCATTGGCCGTTGCATCATCGGGCATTGCAGCAACTTTATTGGATGGAGGCAGAACAGCTCATTTAGTATTTAAGCTGCCACTAATTATTCAGAATAACCCTGACGCAGTATGCAACATTAAGAAACAATCGTCCATGGCCACTGTGCTGAAAGTTCAAGATCCATCCGCTGAAACATTTTCAAAACAACTCTCAGATATCGGTGATGGAAAAGTTGCTATAGCTGAAACTGGATACGTAAAATTACTGACCGATTTTTGCACAATCGCTGATTCTCAAGATACTCTCATTGAACAAAAATTTCCCGATGTACACACACAGAACATAAATCATGAGTGGCTTGCAGAAAGAGCAATTTTAGCGGCAAAAAATGTAGACGTTGACAATTTAAATCTGAAGATACAAATGTTGTTGCCAGGGAACTTGGTATCATATAAATCTATTGATACAGTTTGCGACGACAGCAAAGCAGTAAAGGTTGGATCTCTGATTATCTTGCTTCGTAATTTGAACCCGCCCCGGCTGTGCAACGGTACGCGATTAGTCATTCAAAAATTAATGAAAAACGTGATCGAAGCCAGAATTTTAAATGGCAAGTTCAGAGGTGAAAATATACTAATACCACGGATTCCTATTATACCTACAGATGTGCCAATTCAAATCAAACGTATTCAGTTTCCGATTAGATTGGCATTTTCAATGACTATCAACAAATCCCAAGGTCAAACGATGTCTATTTGTGGCTTAGATTTGAGAAGACCATGTTTTTCACACGGACAATTATACCTGGCATGCTCTCGAGTGGGTAAACCATCCAGTTTATTTTTGTTAGCTAAGGTTGGACTAACGAAAATATTGTTCACGCTATAGCATTAAGAGATTGATATTGTTTGTTAGTGTAACTGTCGTGATTGTTTAATTAATTAAATTTGCATACATACTTACAATAAGTAAGCTATTTTTTGTCTACACTAGAAATTACTTGAAAGTTATTTATATGGCAAAAAAAGTTTGCCGGGTCAGCTAGTAATATATATATTTTTTTGTTTTTAATCTCGCTTTTTTATTTGATTTTATTTTTTCTTTTCACTCAACAATTATAATTATTTGCACGCACCTGTTTATGTCGCTAATATGGCTCAAATTGCTTGTTGATGTGATTGTTATGTAACGAGGTTTCCCACTTGGCTAGGATTAGCTCAGCCTTGCCAATGGTCTCCTAAAATTTCATCGCGCTATTTTGTAAGCTACAACAACTTTTTATTAGTAAATAGAAATATAAATATATGCACAATATCTAAGTTTCTACTCTTACACTTCTCGTATGGACTGTGGAGGTGAAAACCCTCAGTGGAATACAAATTCAGTGTTCATGAGGAGCAAACCCTCAGGGACACTACATTTGCCGACGTATACCTAACGCCGATTCACATGCTACTTAATTTCCTTTGAATTTTCCTCGCGTTTTATACCATTCTGCGCGCAGGCAGAATGTTATTTTATAGAAACAAGGTAATATCACTTTGAACAGTTTTCGCTTATGCTTTGTATACGAGTTATTGTATATATTTAACTTGGTACACCTAAATTATTAAATATTTGTCCGCTTCAAATAAAAACACAACCTTCACCTTTAAATTTAAAGAGCGCTTTTCTTTTAACTGTTTTTACAAATACCGTCTATTGTCTTATGTGCTAAAAAATAGGAAATAATATTTGTTGTCTTAAATACAATACTAAAAAGAGAGAATAATATTGTATTTGTTGTCTTAAATATAAAAAGAGACAATAATATTTGTTAGGATCTTATTTGCTAAAAGAGAGCGAACTAATTATGTGAATATATTTGTGTTTTAGGTATTGTTGGAAAAAGTTTGTAATGTATACCGATTGTTAATCATGTTTTCTTGTTTTTTTAAATAAATTAGACTCCCTGAAGAAGATACGAATGGTATCGAAACACGTAGGAGGCAAAAAAGAAAATATTTTCGCTCTTAAATTAACGGCCTTAAAGCTCCAAATATATATCCTAACAAATACATATACATTGGCCCAAAATATAAACTAAGGTTTATTTAAATTACAACGCAATGCGTACATAAGTTGTGAGTTTTGCAATAATACATAACTCGCCCTCCCTTTAAGATTTTAGTCTCTTCCAATTTTTCACATCATTTTAATTATATTATAATTTAGACCAATGAAAAGTAACATCCGAATATAACATACATACATATTTATTTCTTCATTAATTGTTTCGTTTCATTTTTTCAAGAATTGTAAAGATAGCGTTGAACATTGAATTTATTTCTTCTTCTAAATTGCCACATCTATTTTATTTGGATTGCTATAATGCTATTTTACAAAGTCTTTTACAGTTTTCTGTCTATTAGCATATGAATTTTTGGTGTATAAATTAGATTTCTTTAATTATAAGTTTTTAATGAGCGAAAGGCCTGGTATGTTTGTATGAATTGAATATTTTTTGTTATACTATAAAGAAAAATGGTAGAAGTGACAGCTGTTTCGGAGATCACCTTTCTTATGACAGGGATCGAATCAAGGAATCCTGACTTAACAGGCGATTGCTCTACCACTGCGCCAACATCAGCCATGTAACCTATTGATGTAATATTCAATTCATTATTAACCAACAACTATTAAGTGCGCTAATTTAGCCGCTATTTTCTTAATAGCATGGTTAGTGAACTGTTTTGAAATACTCTATATTTTCAGGCGTTAATTGACTGAAAATGTATAAGCAGGATTAAGTTTAGGGCTCCAGTTATATACTCATAATTGTTTTCGCGGATATTAATTTCGTTATAAGTTTTTAGTGAGCGTACTTCTATCAATTGTTGCTGTGTTTTATTTTTCTAATATATCCCATAGGTCTTTTCGACTACGCTCAACCGCTGCCGTTACAAACCGCTTGAGGTTTAGGTAATTTAGGGTTAAAATACGTATCTTTCAACTCCTAACAATTGTTCTGAATTCCTCTATGATTATCCTTTCACATCCTTAATCTTTTGCGAGTTTAGTATATTTTATGAAGTTTAATCTTTTATCTTTACAAAAAAGTTCGATTAATTTATTTTGTATTATATTATACCTATATAGTAGCATCGAGGTCAGAGTACGAGTATATTCCAACTTTACCTCTTTTTAATTCTCTTCTCAATGAATCATTTATGTAATGTGTATTATTTAAATTATTTTATTTGATATTATTTGAAAAGTACTTCAGTATCTTTGTTTTTATTTTTTACTATCCATAAAATCGACCACCTTATTTTCTTTCCTTTTAATGTACTCAATATCAAAATAAAACTCATCTAATAAGATTTTCCATCTGATTATTCGAGAATTCGGATCCTTTAATGAATAAAGCCATTTCAATGGTTGATGGTCCGTTTGCGGCCATAAAGATAGGGTCGATAATATTATACTTGGTTGACCAAACTATAACTAACAGCTGCTTTAATATTGAGTAATTCTTCCCGTTACCGTTTAAAGTTCTACTAGCGTAACGTATCGGTTTACCCTCTTAACGTACCTATTGCTAAATTACTTGCATCAGTGGTTAATACAACTTTTTTTTTAAATTCGGATAAATAATGGATTCATAATATAAATTTTTTTTTTTTAATTTATGGAAAGCTTCAATATTCCCTTTTCCTATAAATATTAATTGCATTATTCTTTCTTAAATATTTTTTTATTGGGCTCGCTATTAAAGAATAATTCTTAATAAATTTTCGTTAATATCCGGTTGAACCCAAAAAAGATTTCAGTTGCTTTACTGTTTTTGGTAATTGCAAATTTTGTATTATACTGAGTTTTTCTGGATTTGGCTTTATCCTTTTACTCGTAATAACATGACCCAGAAATTTGTCTCTTTAGTTAAAAATTTGTATTTTTCTATCTGAACCATTAAATTTATCAACCATTTTATGTAAGCTCTCGAAATGTTCTGCTAACGAAGTAGAGAAAACTACGATGTCATCGATTTAGATGATACACATTTTATTAATATAGTCCGACAAAACATGATTTAGCATTCGTTGAAAGATGGCAGGTGCATTTTTAAGGCCGAAGGGCATTCTAGTGAACTCAAAATGGACCATTGCAGTTTTTCAATATCTCTTTCTTCCATCAATATTTGATGTGTGATTTGACTGGGTCCTACCCAAAATCAATGTCAAAAAGAGATTCAATATTTGGAAGTGGGAATTTATCATCCACAGTAATTTCATTGAGTTTCCTAAAATGTATAACTCATCGCCATTGTATTTATGTATGCCATTGTATTTTATGTGTATTCCTTCATAACAGATATTGAAATCATTACCAATAAATTTTAATTCATTATAATTTACTATTAATGCATTTGTTTTTAAATCTTTTACAGCTCCGATCGGGTGCAAAATATTTATTCCTATTATGTCCTCAAACTTTTTATAACTAAAGCTAGTCAATTTAACAGACATTGTGTTACTAATTTCATTAAATTCTTTCGGGACATTAAATACAACTTCCTCTGTTATAATATTATCACCTACTAGTGTTTTAATAAAATTGGCTTTCTCAATTTTTATTTTCTTCCTATTTTGGATAAAAATCATAATTACCAAGAGTAGTAAGTGATCCACTACTGATTAAAAATCTTGTTTTAGAAAATTATTTATAGTCAATAATATCATTGGTAATGACGATTCTGAGGCTGTACATTAAAATTTTGTGTAGTATTAATAGCATCAATTTCCATTGGTTCTGGATTACTATAAAAATTCCTGTTAAAATTTGAAGGATTATGATTTTATTCTTGCATATTGTTATTGAAACAAAATCCATTTTCTCAATTTCTGTTACGACAAGCAAAATTTTTATTATGATTTATTATATTTTGATTGTTGCGATCATTAATATTATCACTACGTCTATTATAACCATAGTTAGAAGGTTGTCAAAAATTATAATTATTACTCGAAATATAAGGAACATTATTTTTAAAACAGTTGTTTAGAAAATTATATGCCCCTCTACGATTTACAAGTTTAGTGTCTTTTAATAAATTATTTTCTAAGTAGAATTTGTGTGAAGTATTTATTGATTAAATATTATTTTGAACTAAAAGGGACTTGATAGTAATAGGAAGATAATTAATGCAACTATCAAAAATTAGTATTTCATTGTTTTCTGGTGTATATGAACTATCAGACTCTAAAAAATACTTTTTGTTCATTACACTTAAAATATTTAATAACTTATAATATAATATAATGTAGTATGTAAATTAAAGAAACTCTGTTTTATTCCAAATACTTCCTTTAATTTGATCAATATCCCCTTCCAAGTTGGGACTTACCTTTCAATCTGTTGCTTAACACTGCTTGTTTTCTGTTGCAGTCAACTGCAATACAACGGTAATATCTCTCAAATAATTAGTGAGCGAATATGAGCTGCATCCATTCAAAGCAGGTAAACTCCTCATTTCGTGCAAGCTCTTCGATAACGACAATGCCGTTGTTAAGATCATTGTAACCCGTAGCCGCTCTTTTTAATGTTAATTTCGAAGGTTAAATGAAAATCAAATGTCACGCCACCTCTCAAATCATTACGTTTTTATAACGTAAAATGCCGGGCAAATTTTAATAATTTTTATATAAACTTTTATTTCAACCGACGCAATTTCGACGTACTTTTTGTTCTTTTTATGGTGTCTTTAATTTAATTGACGCACAATCTTTGTCCTCTGCCAATAATTCTACACAAATTTGATTTAGTTGCAATTTGCTTGTTATTTAAACATCAATAATAATATTTGTTGTCTTAAATACTAAAAAGAAAACACTAAAAAGAGAGAATAATAATTTATTTTTAACTATACGTTATTTTACAATGCTTGAACTCGAATTAAATTCTAATAGCTTAAAATAAAACCTAATAAAAGTTAAGTTAAGAGGTTACTTAAGTATTAGATTGAAACCGTCGTTTTCTCTGTAAACATGATGACAACGTTAAGGGTTGGGATTTTTTTTAAAAAGAAATAGTGGTATTTTCAAGATTTGAAATAAAGGAATTAGCGCGCAGATTAGCAATTAATTGATTGTGCAAAGTGAGTTCGTTTCTAAAGCGCAACGTACTTCGAATGCCTTTGATCCTTTGTGGCAGAGCGTTCCAAAAACGAACAGCAAACACAAAGGACTGACGTTCAGATACTAGGCAACTGGATTTCATGCACAAGATATTTGGGCTCCTGAGAGTTAATGACTCGTGAAGTAACATTAGGAACTTTAACTTCAGTAAATCGCCGAATTTTATGCAAGATAATATTAATGCAAAAGCAGTTATGTGCTCACGACGCACAATGTGGTAAAATGTGCCGATTTTGGAGATTAATTCAAAAATCAAATCTCAAGGTACAAGTAAATTTTTCGTACCGAACGAAAATATATAAAATCCTCCATCACTAGCTAAACAAATATTTGCCAAAAACTTTACAGTTTTCTTGCAATATTCTCTGAAACCCCCACCCCCAGGAAACTAAGCTGACCGCCAGCTCGGATCTTTCGAGCCGGGCCGGATACAACATAAGCCGCAAGGATCGCGAGCGAGACCATGGAGGGGGCTAAGCGTTCATCCTACACAACACCGTGCAGTATCGTCTCATCGACGGCGATGAATATCAGGGCATAACTATTCGGTCAGGCGATACCGAGCTCGAAATATTTAACATATACATTCCTCCCGTTACGAGTTGCGCATGTGGATTTAGCCCTGATATAGGTGCGCTACTCAGAGGCGAAAATCGTTTGGTTTTGGGAAATCCGCCCTAATTTTAAATAAAATTTGAACCTAGATAAATAAAAATTGTTCACCATGTTTTTGGTTTTTTATGATTTAAAAAAAAAAACATCTTTCAAATAACTCTAATTGGTTTTTAACTTCCTTATGATTAGTTAACTAAAAAAACTAACTTTTCCGTAATCTGAAGGCTTGTGGGAATTACTCTCCATTTTGATCACAATTAACCCCGCTGCGCAACGGTTTACACCATATACCCGTAGTAAGTATCTGGCGATGTTATTGTAGAGGAGTTTTCTACAACACAGACACAGCTGGCAAACAGATTGCATCCATACAGTAAGGTCGGTAGCAAGAATGTTTTTGCTAATAGCAATCGAATTTGTAGCGCTGTGAAATGCTAAATAGTCCACAATGCTCAAATCATGCCATTAATCATACCTATTGTACTATAAATGTGGTTATTCCAAGACAAAGTTATATTGAAGGTTATTCCTAGATTATCCTGGAACTTAATAACAGAGTTATTCAGTTTTCACTGTAACCTTCGAGCTTGAAAAGCTTCTTGTAAATGACAATGCACTGCGATTTACTAGGATCTAGAAGTGAACCATTACCGCTAGCCCACTTACTAACGTGATCTAAATCAGTATTAAAGTCATTAATGCCATAATAGACGGAGTCAAATAGCAACTGACGTATGTATAATTGAACATCATCTGCGTTAACATATAAAACAAAGAACAGAAAGGATAAATCCTTGTGTAACACCTTTAGCTACGTGTAAATGGTTCGATATAATGTTACCTATACATACAGCTTGTGAACGATCACTTAGATATGATTTTATTAAGTATGTTGCTGTCAATGAGAAATGAAACACATTGCTAAGTTTCAAAACTAGCAGTTCATGGTTCACAGTGTCAAAAGCTTTGGAATGATCCAAAAGTGTTAATAACGTTACTAGGCTAACGCCACAGGCTTGAACCCGCCGATGTTGCCTGCAGTATGGAGCGTGTTCGTAAATAGGTCAATGGGGCAGCTCATTGTTTGCATTTGTTGCGTCCAACATGAGGCCTCTACGCATGACTCATCGCCGGGCCATCTATTGTTTGTTGTTGTCAGCGGTCCTTGGTATGCAGATAAAACGATATCACAGGTCTGTTTCTATTTATATAGGGTTCAACCATATCACAGGTGAAATAAACAACTAACCCAAGTACATACAATAATAAAGGTGTTTTCAAAAAAGGTGGAGACGAAAGGAAAGTAGCCGAGCAAGTCGATAATAGATAAGTGCCAATCTTTTCCCTGCTGCTGTCTCCTAGCTCATACATTGAATTCCCAACTACCTTCAGTACTATACACTTCATTTGCTTTGGACCTAGTTTTGCGTTGTAGTTTTCAATTTGCGAGCTTTGTTTAAAATTCTGCCGATATACGACTTGCCCTATTTTAAATCGTATATCCCAGCTTCTATCATCATAAACTTTCTTGCTTTTTTCGTGTGCTAATTCCAACTCTTCAATAATTTTGTCTCTCAAGAGCTGCAACATTTCATTTCCTGTCTCAATCTCGCAATCATTATCCCTCAGTGCGCCCAGCTTTCGATACAACTCATATGATGCAGCGTGCTGTATCATAAGTATACCGAAAGTGCCATAAAACGGCGAGGTTTTGATCGAAGAGCAAAGGCTGCATCACTGACATATCTACCCCATCCCCGCTGGTTTTGTTTTATAAAAGACCGTAGTATTTGTAAAACCGATCTGATCAGTCTTTCTGCCGCGTTTCCTTGCTGGGAGGAAAAGGCGGTTGTTATTTGCTTCGTGCTGTACTTACCCAAAATTTAGTGAACTTGTCCGAAGTGAATTTTCTGTTTCTAAGAACGTAATGACTTTGGCGGCGGTTGATTTGCGCATAGGTTTTAAAAACACGAATTTAGAAAAACGACATGAGCATACAAAGACATACATACGAGTATTACCATCACTAGACGTGGATACGGCCCCATAAAATCTAGGAACAAACGCTGAAAAGGTCCCCCTGTTGTACGTTGCTTCCCCATAAGTGGTTTCTTATAAACATTTTGCGTCTTATTTGATTTGCAGATTTTGATTTACATTGTGTATAATTTTGTATGGGTTTGAGTGGTTAAAATGAATCCGTTTATATCGAAATAAAAGATTGAGGGTTTTTGCATGCTCGACGTAGATGCATGCCAGACGCAAGAAGAACTTGCAAAAGTATTAAGAGTTGATCAAGACAATTTTTTTAACAATAAAGTTTTAATTTTCGAAAAAAAACCGCACGAATTAATGCATACACCCAGTATTTATATTTATTTTCACAATTAGTTTGTTACTTTTTTGATTGTTTTATGTTAATATATATATGTTTTATTAACTGTGTAATTTTGTTTTTGTTTCACTGTATTTTTAAATACAGACACTTTTAACTCGCAAGCAGTTAATTGGAACTTGTTGCCCCTGTTGTTTTTGTTTTTGTCACCACTGGCTTTAAATTTTCACCTTTTCTTTTTTTTGTTTTTGCGTATAATATATAATATAATATAATATAATTGGAACTTTGTAACCGCGGAAGCGATTTTCGGCCGAGCTCCTCCTCCAATTTGTTGTTTTGCATCTTGATGTTTTTCCAACAAATGGAGGGACCTACAGTTTTTACTAAGCCGCCTCCGAACGGCTGATGTTTGTTTTACGAGGAGCCTTTTTATTTCATGTCCGAAATACACTCGGAGGGTGGACATTCCCTGCTGAGGGGCGACCGCAATTCGAAAATTTAATTTAATTTTTTATTTAAAGTAATTTTCCATAACTTTTGGATGTTGCTGGCACTGGGATATGTTTTTGCGTATACTCGTATTAATTGGTCATCAGATAATATTTGTGGATTATTTTAAGTCCAAAATATGGGTCACTAATTAGATTGAAATTTTAGTGCGCGTAATACACACTTTGATTTTTATTTTAGTGTTTTCTCACATATTTACTTCTTTATTTTAATTTATTTTTGTAAAAATGAAAATTATCAGTATGTATGTATACATTTTTGTTTACTTATTTATTTTAATTTGATTTTCACTTATTTACTTATTTTTACTAATTCCGATTGGGGGATGGGCCCATGTGTAGAAGTTCACGCAAGTGAGGAAAGTTTTTGACTGCCATTCACCTGGGAGTGGCCAGAAACGATTCTTGTGCATATGGTTCAAGCAGCTCACGACGTCCGGTCTTAGACCACGTATCCCCTGGGTAGCCAACGAACATCCGTTTGGAGGCGAGCTAAAGTGAGAAGGCGAATCCCATGCGGTTGTGCGTAGGGTTTGGAACCCACCACATGAAAAAACAACCCAATGAAAAACCAATTAAAGCCTCGGATGAGAGACCCCCCTTTTGATGACGACCCCCGCAAATGTTTTAAGGATTACGATTTTAGGGCATGCACCTGGAATGTCCGGTCCCTTAATTGGGAAGGTGCCGCTGCCCAGCTGGTTGATGTCCTCATAAAGTTAAAGGCTGACATCACTGCCGTCCAAGAATTGCGATGGACGGGACAAGGACGGAAGAAGGTGGGTCCTTGTGAAATTTTCTACAGCGGCCATATAAAGGAGCGCAAATTTGGTGTCGAATTCGTGGTGGGAGAGAGTACTGGCATTCACTCCGGTGGATGAACGTCTAGCCACAATTCGCATTAAGACAAAATTTTTTAACACCACCCTAATTTGCGCCCACGCCCCGACGGAAGAGAAGGATGACTTGACCAAAGATGCCTTTTACGAGCGCCTCGAACACACTTATGAGCGCTGCCCCCGCCACGACGTCAAAATTGTGCTTGGCGACTTCAACGCTAGGGTATGCAAAGAAGGTATCTTTGGTACGGCTGTCGGAAAATTCAGTCTCCACGACGAAACATCTCCAAATGGGCTGAGGCTGATCGACTTCGCCGGGGCCCGAAATATGGTTGTCTGTAGCACTAGGTTCCACCACAAAAAATTCACCAAGCTACTTGGCTGTCTCCAGATCGGAAAACTTTCTACAAGATCGATCATGTTGTGATAGACGAAAGACACATATCCAGTGTTTTAGATGTGCGTACGTTCCGAGGTCCCAACATTGACTCGGATCACTATCTTGTCGCAGCGAAGATACGCACGCGCCTCTGTGTATCGAAGAACGCCCATCAACAAACACAAGGAAGGTTCGACGTTGAAAAGCTGCAATCACAACAGACTGCCGAGCGGTTTTCTACTCGACTTGCACACCTGCTCTCTGAGAGCACTCATCAGCAACCCGGTATAAGGGAACTGTGGGACGGCATCGCAAACTCCCTGCGTACAGCTGCAAACGAAACCATTGGATTTCGGAAAGATCGCAAAAACAGCTGGTACGATGAGGACTGCCGTGTCGCAGTGGCGAGAAAACAGACTGCCTACCTCGCAACCTTGCGATCGACCACAACACGTGCGGGGTGGGATAGATACCGAGAACTGAAGAGGGAAGCAAGGCGCGTCTGCAGACAAAAAAAGAAAGAGGCCGAGATGCGCGAGTATGAGGAGCTTGAGAAGCTGGCCGACAAGGGTAACGCTCGAAAATTCTATGAAAAGATACGGCGACTTACAGAAGGTTTCAAGACCGGAGCAAACTCTTGTAGGACCCAGGGAGGTGAGCTAGCCCACTTACTAACGTGATCTAAATCAGTATTAAAGTCATTAATGCCATAATAGACGGAGTCAAATAGCAACTGACGTATGTATAATTGAACATCATCTGCGTTAACATATAAAACAAACAACAGAAAGGATAAATCCTTGTGTAACACCTTTAGCTACGTGTAAATGGTTCGATATAATGTTACCTATACATACAGCTTGTGAACGATCACTTAGATATGATTTTATTAAGTATGTTGCTGTCAATGAGAAATGAAACACATTGCTAAGTTTCAAAACTAGCAGTTCATGGTTCACAGTGTCAAAAGCTTTGGAATGATCCAAAAGTGTTAATAACGTTACTAGGCTAACGCCACAGGCTTGAACCCGCCGATGTTGCCTGCAGTATGGAGCGTGTTCGTAAATAGGTCAATGGGGCAGCTCATTGTTTGCATTTGTTGCGTCCAACATGAGGCCTCTACGCATGACTCATCGCCGGGCCATCTATTGTTTGTTGTTGTCAGCGGTCCTTGGTATGCAGATAAAACGATATCACAGGTCTGTTTCTATTTATATAGGGTTCAACCATATCACAGGTGAAATAAACAACTAACCCAAGTACATACAATAATAAAGGTGTTTTCAAAAAAGGTGGAGACGAAAGGAAAGTAGCCGAGCAAGTCGATAATAGATAAGTGCCAATCTTTTCCCTGCTGCTGTCTCCTAGCTCATACATTGAATTCCCAACTACCTTCAGTACTATACACTTCATTTGCTTTGGACCTAGTTTTGCGTTGTAGTTTTCAATTTGCGAGCTTTGTTTAAAATTCTGCCGATATACGACTTGCCCTATTTTAAATCGTATATCCCAGCTTCTATCATCATAAACTTTCTTGCTTTTTTCGTGTGCTAATTCCAACTCTTCAATAATTTTGTCTCTCAAGAGCTGCAACCTTTCATTTCCTGTCTCAATCTCGCAATCATTATCCCTCAGTGCGCCCAGCTTTCGATACAACTCATATGATGCAGCGTGCTGTATCATAAGTATACCGAAAGTGCCATAAAACGGCGAGGTTTTGATCGAAGAGCAAAGGCTGCATCACTGACATATCTACCCCATCCCCGCTGGTTTTGTTTTATAAAAGACCGTAGTATTTGTAAAACCGATCTGATCAGTCTTTCTGCCGCGTTTCCTTGCGGGGAGGAAAAGGCGGTTGTTATTTGCTTCGTGCTGTACTTACCCAAAATTTAGTGAACTTGTCCGAAGTGAATTGCTTTCCATTATCCGTGTGGACATATTCAGGAACTCCGAATACGTGGAAAACCTCTGTTTCTAAGAACGTAATGACTTTGGCGGCGGTTGATTTGCGCATAGGTTTTAAAAACACGAATTTAGAAAAACGACATGAGCATACAAAGACATACATACGAGTATTACCATCACTAGACGTGGATACGGCCCCATAAAATCTAGGAACAAACGCTGAAAAGGTCCCCCTGTTGTACGTTGCTTCCCCATAAGTGGTTTCTTATAAACATTTTGCGTCTTATTTGATTTGCAGATTTTGATTTACATTGTGTATAATTTTGTATGGGTTTGAGTGGTTAAAATGAATCCGTTTATATCGAAATAAAAGATTGAGGGTTTTTGCATGCTCGACGTAGATGCATGCCAGACGCAAGAAGAACTTGCAAAAGTATTAAGAGTTGATCAAGACAATTTTTTTAACAATAAAGTTTTAATTTTCGAAAAAAAACTGCACGAATTAATGCATACACCCAGTATTTATATTTATTTTCACAATTAGTTTGTTACTTTTTTGATTGTTTTATGTTAATATATATATGTTTTATTAACTGTGTAATTTTGTTTTTGTTTCACTGTATTTTTAAATACAGACACTTTTAACTCGCAAGCAGTTAATTGGAACTTGTTGCCCCTGTTGTTTTTGTTTTTGTCACCACTGGCTTTAAATTTTCACCTTTTCTTTTTTTTTGTTTTTGCGTATAATATATAATATAATATAATATAATTGGAACTTTGTAACCGCGGAAGCGATTTTCGGCCGAGCTCCTCCTCCAATTTGTTGTTTTGCATCTTGATGTTTTTCCAACAAATGGAGGGACCTACAGTTTTTACTAAGCCGCCTCCGAACGGCTGATGTTTGTTTTACGAGGAGCCTTTTTATTTCATGTCCGAAATACACTCGGAGGGTGGACATTCCCTGCTGAGGGGCGACCGCAATTCGAAAATTTAATTTAATTTTTTATTTAAAGTAATTTTCCATAACTTTTGGATGTTGCTGGCACTGGGATATATTTTTGCGTATACTCGTATTAATTGGTCATCAGATAATATTTGTGGATTATTTTAAGTCCAAAATATGGGTCACTAATTAGATTGAAATTTTAGTGCGCGTAATACACACTTTGATTTTTATTTTAGTGTTTTCTCACATATTTACTTCTTTATTTTAATTTATTTTTGTAAAAATGAAAATTATCAGTATGTATGTATACATTTTTGTTTACTTATTTATTTTAATTTGATTTTCACTTATTTACTTATTTTTACTAATTCCGATTGGGGGAAAGTTTTTGACTGCCATTCACCTGGGAGTGGCCAGAAACGATTCTTGTGCATATGGTTCAAGCAGCTCACGACGTCCGGTCTTAGACCACGTATCCCCTGGGTAGCCAACGAACATCCGTTTGGAGGCGAGCTAAAGTGAGAAGGCGAATCCCATGCGGTTGTGCGTAGGGTTTGGAACCCACCACATGAAAAAACAACCCAATGAAAAACCAATTAAAGCCTCGGATGAGAGACCCCCCCTTTTGATGACGACCCCCGCAAATGTTTTAAGGATTACGATTTTAGGGCATGCACCTGGAATGTCCGGTCCCTTAATTGGGAAGGTGCCGCTGCCCAGCTGGTTGATGTCCTCATAAAGTTAAAGGCTGACATCACTGCCGTCCAAGAATTGCGATGGACGGGACAAGGACGGAAGAAGGTGGGTCCTTGTGAAATTTTCTACAGCGGCCATATAAAGGAGCGCAAATTTGGTGTCGAATTCGTGGTGGGAGAGAGTACTGGCATTCACTCCGGTGGATGAACGTCTAGCCACAATTCGCATTAAGACAAAATTTTTTAACACCACCCTAATTTGCGCCCACGCCCCGACGGAAGAGAAGGATGACTTGACCAAAGATGCCTTTTACGAGCGCCTCGAACACACTTATGAGCGCTGCCCCCGCCACGACGTCAAAATTGTGCTTGGCGACTTCAACGCTAGGGTATGCAAAGAAGGTATCTTTGGTACGGCTGTCGGAAAATTCAGTCTCCACGACGAAACATCTCCAAATGGGCTGAGGCTGATCGACTTCGCCGGGGCCCGAAATATGGTTGTCTGTAGCACTAGGTTCCACCACAAAAAATTCACCAAGCTACTTGGCTGTCTCCAGATCGGAAAACTTTCTACAAGATCGATCATGTTGTGATAGACGAAAGACACATATCCAGTGTTTTAGATGTGCGTACGTTCCGAGGTCCCAACATTGACTCGGATCACTATCTTGTCGCAGCGAAGATACGCACGCGCCTCTGTGTATCGAAGAACGCCCATCAACAAACACAAGGAAGGTTCGACGTTGAAAAGCTGCAATCACAACAGACTGCCGAGCGGTTTTCTACTCGACTTGCACACCTGCTCTCTGAGAGCACTCATCAGCAACCCGGTATAAGGGAACTGTGGGACGGCATCGCAAACTCCCTGCGTACAGCTGCAAACGAAACCATTGGATTTCGGAAAGATCGCAAAAACAGCTGGTACGATGAGGACTGCCGTGTCGCAGTGGCGAGAAAACAGACTGCCTACCTCGCAACCTTGCGATCGACCACAACACGTGCGGGGTGGGATAGATACCGAGAACTGAAGAGGGAAGCAAGGCGCGTCTGCAGACAAAAAAAGAAAGAGGCCGAGATGCGCGAGTATGAGGAGCTTGAGAAGCTGGCCGACAAGGGTAACGCTCGAAAATTCTATGAAAAGATACGGCGACTTACAGAAGGTTTCAAGACCGGAGCAAACTCTTGTAGGACCCAGGGAGGTGAGCTAGCCCACTTACTAACGTGATCTAAATCAGTATTAAAGTCATTAATGCCATAATAGACGGAGTCAAATAGCAACTGACGTATGTATAATTGAACATCATCTGCGTTAACATATAAAACAAACAACAGAAAGGATAAATCCTTGTGTAACACCTTTAGCTACGTGTAAATGGTTCGATATAATGTTACCTATACATACAGCTTGTGAACGATCACTTAGATATGATTTTATTAAGTATGTTGCTGTCAATGAGAAATGAAACACATTGCTAAGTTTCAAAACTAGCAGTTCATGGTTCACAGTGTCAAAAGCTTTGGAATGATCCAAAAGTGTTAATAACGTTACTAGGCTAACGCCACAGGCTTGAACCCGCCGATGTTGCCTGCAGTATGGAGCGTGTTCGTAAATAGGTCAATGGGGCAGCTCATTGTTTGCATTTGTTGCGTCCAACATGAGGCCTCTACGCATGACTCATCGCCGGGCCATCTATTGTTTGTTGTTGTCAGCGGTCCTTGGTATGCAGATAAAACGATATCACAGGTCTGTTTCTATTTATATAGGGTTCAACCATATCACAGGTGAAATAAACAACTAACCCAAGTACATACAATAATAAAGGTGTTTTCAAAAAAGGTGGAGACGAAAGGAAAGTAGCCGAGCAAGTCGATAATAGATAAGTGCCAATCTTTTCCCTGCTGCTGTCTCCTAGCTCATACATTGAATTCCCAACTACCTTCAGTACTATACACTTCATTTGCTTTGGACCTAGTTTTGCGTTGTAGTTTTCAATTTGCGAGCTTTGTTTAAAATTCTGCCGATATACGACTTGCCCTATTTTAAATCGTATATCCCAGCTTCTATCATCATAAACTTTCTTGCTTTTTTCGTGTGCTAATTCCAACTCTTCAATAATTTTGTCTCTCAAGTGCTGCAACCTTTCATTTCCTGTCTCAATCTCGCAATCATTATCCCTCAGTGCGCCCAGCTTTCGATACAACTCATATGATGCAGCGTGCTGTATCATAAGTATACCGAAAGTGCCATAAAACGGCGAGGTTTTGATCGAAGAGCAAAGGCTGCATCACTGACATATCTACCCCATCCCCGCTTGTTTTGTTTTATAAAAGACCGTAGTATTTGTAAAACCGATCTGATCAGTCTTTCTGCCGCGTTTCCTTGCGGGGAGGAAAAGGCGGTTGTTATTTGCTTCGTGCTGTACTTACCCAAAATTTAGTGAACTTGTCCGAAGTGAATTGCTTTCCATTATCCGTGTGGACATATTCAGGAACTCCGAATACGTGGAAAACCTCTGTTTCTAAGAACGTAATGACTTTGGCGGCGGTTGATTTGCGCATAGGTTTTAAAAACACGAATTTAGAAAAACGACATGAGCATACAAAGACATACATACGAGTATTACCATCACTAGACGTGGATACGGCCCCATAAAATCTAGGAACAAACGCTGAAAAGGTCCCCCTGTTGTACGTTGCTTCCCCATAAGTGGTTTCTTATAAACATTTTGCGTCTTATTTGATTTGCAGATTTTGATTTACATTGTGTATAATTTTGTATGGGTTTGAGTGGTTAAAATGAATCCGTTTATATCGAAATAAAAGATTGAGGGTTTTTGCATGCTCGACGTAGATGCATGCCAGACGCAAGAAGAACTTGCAAAAGTATTAAGAGTTGATCAAGACAATTTTTTTAACAATAAAGTTTTAATTTTCGAAAAAAAAACCGCACGAATTAATGCATACACCCAATATTTATATTTATTTTCACAATTAGTTTGTTACTTTTTTGATTGTTTTATGTTAATATATATATGTTTTATTAACTGTGTAATTTTGTTTTTGTTTCACTGTATTTTTAAATACAGACACTTTTAACTCGCAAGCAGTTAATTGGAACTTGTTGCCCCTGTTGTTTTTGTTTTTGTCACCACTGGCTTTAAATTTTCACCTTTTCTTTTTTTTTGTTTTTGCGTATAATATATAATATAATATAATATAATTGGAACTTTGTAACCGCGGAAGCGATTTTCGGCCGAGCTCCTCCTCCAATTTGTTGTTTTGCATCTTGATGTTTTTCCAACAAATGGAGGGACCTACAGTTTTTACTAAGCCGCCTCCGAACGGCTGATGTTTGTTTTACGAGGAGCCTTTTTATTTCATGTCCGAAATACACTCGGAGGGTGGACATTCCCTGCTGAGGGGCGACCGCAATTCGAAAATTTAATTTAATTTTTTATTTAAAGTAATTTTCCATAACTTTTGGATGTTGCTGGCACTGGGATATGTTTTTGCGTATACTCGTATTAATTGGTCATCAGATAATATTTGTGGATTATTTTAAGTCCAAAATATGGGTCACTAATTAGATTGAAATTTTAGTGCGCGTAATACACACTTTGATTTTTATTTTAGTGTTTTCTCACATATTTACTTCTTTATTTTAATTTATTTTTGTAAAAATGAAAATTATCAGTATGTATGTATACATTTTTGTTTACTTATTTATTTTAATTTGATTTTCACTTATTTACTTATTTTTACTAATTCCGATTGGGGGATGGGCCCATGTGTAGAAGTTCACGCAAGTGAGGAAAGTTTTTGACTGCCATTCACCTGGGAGTGGCCAGAAACGATTCTTGTGCATATGGTTCAAGCAGCTCACGACGTCCGGTCTTAGACCACGTATCCCCTGGGTAGCCAACGAACATCCGTTTGGAGGCGAGCTAAAGTGAGAAGGCGAATCCCATGCGGTTGTGCGTAGGGTTTGGAACCCACCACATGAAAAAACAACCCAATGAAAAACCAATTAAAGCCTCGGATGAGAGACCCCCCTTTTGATGACGACCCCCGCAAATGTTTTAAGGATTACGATTTTAGGGCATGCACCTGGAATGTCCGGTCCCTTAATTGGGAAGGTGCCGCTGCCCAGCTGGTTGATGTCCTCATAAAGTTAAAGGCTGACATCACTGCCGTCCAAGAATTGCGATGGACGGGACAAGGACGGAAGAAGGTGGGTCCTTGTGAAATTTTCTACAGCGGCCATATAAAGGAGCGCAAATTTGGTGTCGAATTCGTGGTGGGAGAGAGTACTGGCATTCACTCCGGTGGATGAACGTCTAGCCACAATTCGCATTAAGACAAAATTTTTTAACACCACCCTAATTTGCGCCCACGCCCCGACGGAAGAGAAGGATGACTTGACCAAAGATGCCTTTTACGAGCGCCTCGAACACACTTATGAGCGCTGCCCCCGCCACGACGTCAAAATTGTGCTTGGCGACTTCAACGCTAGGGTATGCAAAGAAGGTATCTTTGGTACGGCTGTCGGAAAATTCAGTCTCCACGACGAAACATCTCCAAATGGGCTGAGGCTGATCGACTTCGCCGGGGCCCGAAATATGGTTGTCTGTAGCACTAGGTTCCACCACAAAAAATTCGCCAAGCTACTTGGCTGTCTCCAGATCGGAAAACTTTCTACAAGATCGATCATGTTGTGATAGACGAAAGACATATATCCAGTGTTTTAGATGTGCGTACGTTCCGAGGTCCCAAGATTGACTCGGATCACTATCTTGTCGCAGCGAAGATACGCACGCGCCTCTGTGTATCGAAGAACGCCCATCAACAAACACAAGGAAGGTTCGACGTTGAAAAGCTGCAATCACAACAGACTGCCGAGCGGTTTTCTACTCGACTTGCACACCTGCTCTCTGAGAGCACTCATCAGCAACCCGGTATAAGGGAACTGTGGGACGGCATCGCAAACTCCCTGCGTACAGCTGCAAACGAAACCATTGGATTTCGGAAAGATCGCAAAAACAGCTGGTACGATGAGGACTGCCGTGTCGCAGTGGCGAGAAAACAGACTGCCTACCTCGCAACCTTGCGATCGACCACAACACGTGCGGGGTGGGATAGATACCGAGAACTGAAGAGGGAAGCAAGGCGCGTCTGCAGACAAAAAAAGAAAGAGGCCGAGATGCGCGAGTATGAGGAGCTTGAGAAGCTGGCCGACAAGGGTAACGCTCGAAAATTCTATGAAAAGATACGGCGACTTACAGAAGGTTTCAAGACCGGAGCAAACTCTTGTAGGACCCAGGGAGGTGAGCTAGCCCACTTACTAACGTGATCTAAATCAGTATTAAAGTCATTAATGCCATAATAGACGGAGTCAAATAGCAACTGACGTATGTATAATTGAACATCATCTGCGTTAACATATAAAACAAACAACAGAAAGGATAAATCCTTGTGTAACACCTTTAGCTACGTGTAAATGGTTCGATATAATGTTACCTATACATACAGCTTGTGAACGATCACTTAGATATGATTTTATTAAGTATGTTGCTGTCAATGAGAAATGAAACACATTGCTAAGTTTCAAAACTAGCAGTTCATGGTTCACAGTGTCAAAAGCTTTGGAATGATCCAAAAGTGTTAATAACGTTACTAGGCTAACGCCACAGGCTTGAACCCGCCGATGTTGCCTGCAGTATGGAGCGTGTTCGTAAATAGGTCAATGGGGCAGCTCATTGTTTGCATTTGTTGCGTCCAACATGAGGCCTCTACGCATGACTCATCGCCGGGCCATCTATTGTTTGTTGTTGTCAGCGGTCCTTGGTATGCAGATAAAACGATATCACAGGTCTGTTTCTATTTATATAGGGTTCAACCATATCACAGGTGAAATAAACAACTAACCCAAGTACATACAATAATAAAGGTGTTTTCAAAAAAGGTGGAGACGAAAGGAAAGTAGCCGAGCAAGTCGATAATAGATAAGTGCCAATCTTTTCCCTGCTGCTGTCTCCTAGCTCATACATTGAATTCCCAACTACCTTCAGTACTATACACTTCATTTGCTTTGGACCTAGTTTTGCGTTGTAGTTTTCAATTTGCGAGCTTTGTTTAAAATTCTGCCGATATACGACTTGCCCTATTTTAAATCGTATATCCCAGCTTCTATCATCATAAACTTTCTTGCTTTTTTCGTGTGCTAATTCCAACTCTTCAATAATTTTGTCTCTCAAGTGCTGCAACCTTTCATTTCCTGTCTCAATCTCGCAATCATTATCCCTCAGTGCGCCCAGCTTTCGATACAACTCATATGATGCAGCGTGCTGTATCATAAGTATACCGAAAGTGCCATAAAACGGCGAGGTTTTGATCGAAGAGCAAAGGCTGCATCACTGACATATCTACCCCATCCCCGCTTGTTTTGTTTTATAAAAGACCGTAGTATTTGTAAAACCGATCTGATCAGTCTTTCTGCCGCGTTTCCTTGCGGGGAGGAAAAGGCGGTTGTTATTTGCTTCGTGCTGTACTTACCCAAAATTTAGTGAACTTGTCCGAAGTGAATTGCTTTCCATTATCCGTGTGGACATATTCAGGAACTCCGAATACGTGGAAAACCTCTGTTTCTAAGAACGTAATGACTTTGGCGGCGGTTGATTTGCGCATAGGTTTTAAAAACACGAATTTAGAAAAACGACATGAGCATACAAAGACATACATACGAGTATTACCATCACTAGACGTGGATACGGCCCCATAAAATCTAGGAACAAACGCTGAAAAGGTCCCCCTGTTGTACGTTGCTTCCCCATAAGTGGTTTCTTATAAACATTTTGCGTCTTATTTGATTTGCAGATTTTGATTTACATTGTGTATAATTTTGTATGGGTTTGAGTGGTTAAAATGAATCCGTTTATATCGAAATAAAAGATTGAGGGTTTTTGCATGCTCGACGTAGATGCATGCCAGACGCAAGAAGAACTTGCAAAAGTATTAAGAGTTGATCAAGACAATTTTTTTAACAATAAAGTTTTAATTTTCGAAAAAAAAACCGCACGAATTAATGCATACACCCAATATTTATATTTATTTTCACAATTAGTTTGTTACTTTTTTGATTGTTTTATGTTAATATATATATGTTTTATTAACTGTGTAATTTTGTTTTTGTTTCACTGTATTTTTAAATACAGACACTTTTAACTCGCAAGCAGTTAATTGGAACTTGTTGCCCCTGTTGTTTTTGTTTTTGTCACCACTGGCTTTAAATTTTCACCTTTTCTTTTTTTTTTGTTTTTGCGTATAATATATAATATAATATAATATAATTGGAACTTTGTAACCGCGGAAGCGATTTTCGGCCGAGCTCCTCCTCCAATTTGTTGTTTTGCATCTTGATGTTTTTCCAACAAATGGAGGGACCTACAGTTTTTACTAAGCCGCCTCCGAACGGCTGATGTTTGTTTTACGAGGAGCCTTTTTATTTCATGTCCGAAATACACTCGGAGGGTGGACATTCCCTGCTGAGGGGCGACCGCAATTCGAAAATTTAATTTAATTTTTTATTTAAAGTAATTTTCCATAACTTTTGGATGTTGCTGGCACTGGGATATGTTTTTGCGTATACTCGTATTAATTGGTCATCAGATAATATTTGTGGATTATTTTAAGTCCAAAATATGGGTCACTAATTAGATTGAAATTTTAGTGCGCGTAATACACACTTTGATTTTTATTTTAGTGTTTTCTCACATATTTACTTCTTTATTTTAATTTATTTTTGTAAAAATGAAAATTATCAGTATGTATGTATACATTTTTGTTTACTTATTTATTTTAATTTGATTTTCACTTATTTACTTATTTTTACTAATTCCGATTGGGGGATGGGCCCATGTGTAGAAGTTCACGCAAGTGAGGAAAGTTTTTGACTGCCATTCACCTGGGAGTGGCCAGAAACGATTCTTGTGCATATGGTTCAAGCAGCTCACGACGTCCGGTCTTAGACCACGTATCCCCTGGGTAGCCAACGAACATCCGTTTGGAGGCGAGCTAAAGTGAGAAGGCGAATCCCATGCGGTTGTGCGTAGGGTTTGGAACCCACCACATGAAAAAACAACCCAATGAAAAACCAATTAAAGCCTCGGATGAGAGACCCCCCTTTTGATGACGACCCCCGCAAATGTTTTAAGGATTACGATTTTAGGGCATGCACCTGGAATGTCCGGTCCCTTAATTGGGAAGGTGCCGCTGCCCAGCTGGTTGATGTCCTCATAAAGTTAAAGGCTGACATCACTGCCGTCCAAGAATTGCGATGGACGGGACAAGGACGGAAGAAGGTGGGTCCTTGTGAAATTTTCTACAGCGGCCATATAAAGGAGCGCAAATTTGGTGTCGAATTCGTGGTGGGAGAGAGTACTGGCATTCACTCCGGTGGATGAACGTCTAGCCACAATTCGCATTAAGACAAAATTTTTTAACACCACCCTAATTTGCGCCCACGCCCCGACGGAAGAGAAGGATGACTTGACCAAAGATGCCTTTTACGAGCGCCTCGAACACACTTATGAGCGCTGCCCCCGCCACGACGTCAAAATTGTGCTTGGCGACTTCAACGCTAGGGTATGCAAAGAAGGTATCTTTGGTACGGCTGTCGGAAAATTCAGTCTCCACGACGAAACATCTCCAAATGGGCTGAGGCTGATCGACTTCGCCGGGGCCCGAAATATGGTTGTCTGTAGCACTAGGTTCCACCACAAAAAATTCGCCAAGCTACTTGGCTGTCTCCAGATCGGAAAACTTTCTACAAGATCGATCATGTTGTGATAGACGAAAGACATATATCCAGTGTTTTAGATGTGCGTACGTTCCGAGGTCCCAAGATTGACTCGGATCACTATCTTGTCGCAGCGAAGATACGCACGCGCCTCTGTGTATCGAAGAACGCCCATCAACAAACACAAGGAAGGTTCGACGTTGAAAAGCTGCAATCACAACAGACTGCCGAGCGGTTTTCTACTCGACTTGCACACCTGCTCTCTGAGAGCACTCATCAGCAACCCGGTATAAGGGAACTGTGGGACGGCATCGCAAACTCCCTGCGTACAGCTGCAAACGAAACCATTGGATTTCGGAAAGATCGCAAAAACAGCTGGTACGATGAAGACTGCCGTGTCGCAGTGGCGAGAAAACAGACTGCCTACCTCGCAACCTTGCGATCGACCACAACACGTGCGGGGTGGGATAGATACCGAGAACTGAAGAGGGAAGCAAGGCGCGTCTGCAGACAAAAAAAGAAAGAGGCCGAGATGCGCGAGTATGAGGAGCTTGAGAAGCTGGCCGACAAGGGTAACGCTCGAAAATTCTATGAAAAGATACGGCGACTTACAGAAGGTTTCAAGACCGGAGCAAACTCTTGTAGGACCCAGGGAGGTGAGCTAGTGACAGATGCCCAGAGTATACTCGATTTATGGAGGGAGCACTTCTCCAGCCTGCTGAATGGCAGTGAACAGGAAACACGCGGAGATGGTGAACCCGAAACTCCAATGGATGACGATGGAAAAGTTGTTCCATTACCCGACTATGAAGAAGTGCGAATAGCAATCGTTCGCTTAAAAAACAACAAAGCGGCAGGGGCCGATGAATTACCGGCCGAGCTATTCAAATGCGGCGGCGAAGAACTGATCAGGTGCATGCATCAGCTTCTTTGCAAAATATGGTCGGATGAAAGCATGCCCGATGATTGGAATTTAAGTGGGCTCTGCACAATCCATAAAAAAGGGGACCCCATAGTCTGCGCCAATTATCGTGGGATAAGCTTCCTTAATATCGCCTATAAGGTCCTGTCGAGCGTATTGTGTGAAAGGCTAAAGCCCACCGTAAACAAACTGATTGGACCTTATCAGTGTAGCTTTAGACCTGGTAAGTCAACTATTGACCAGATTTTCACCGTGCGCCTAATCTGGAAAAGACGCGTGAAAAGAGGATCGACACCCAACACCTCCTCGTCGATTTAAGGCCGCCTTCGACAGCAAGAAAAGGAGCTGCCGCTATGCCGCTGTGTCTGAATTTGGTATCCCCGAAAAACTTATACTGCCATGTAAACTAACGTTAAGGAACACTAAAAGCTGCGTCAAGATCGGGAAGGACCTCCCCGAGCCGTTCGATACTAAGCGAGGTTTCGGACAAGGTGACTCTTTATGGTGTGACTTTTTTAATTTAACGCTGGAGAAAATAATACGAGCAGCAGAGCTGAATAGAGAAGGTACAATCTTTTACAAGAGTGTACAGCTGCTGGCGTACACCGATGGTATCGATATTATTGACCTCAACAACCACGCCGTGAGTCTTGCTTTCTCCAGACTTGATAAAGAAGCGAAACGAATGGGTCTGGTAGTGAATGAGGGCAAGACGAAATATCTCCTGTCATCAAACAAACAGTCATCGCATTCGCGACTCGGCTCCCACGTCACTGTTGACAGTCATAACTTCGAGGTCGTAGATAATTTCGTCTATCTAGGAACCAGCATTAATACCAACAACAATGTCAGCCTTGAAATCCAATGCAGAATCACTCTTGCCAACAGGTGCTACTTTGGGCTGAGTAGGCAATTGAAAAGTAAAGTCCTCTCTCGACGAACGAAAACCAAGCTCTACAAGTCACTCATTATACCGGTCCTACTATATGGCGCAGAAGCGTGGACGTTATCAATATCAATATCGGCTCTAGGAGTCTTCGAGAGGAAAGTTCTGCGAACGATTTATGGTCCTTTGCGCATTGGCAACGGCGAATACCGCAGACGATGGAACGATGAGCTGTACGAGCTATACGACGATATTGACATAGTTCAGCGAATGAAGAGACAGCGGCTACGCTGGCTAGGCCATGTCGTCCGAATGGATGAAAACACTCCAGCTTTGAAAGTATTCGATGCAGTACCCGCTGGTGGAAGCAGAGGAAGAGGAAGACCTCCACTCCGTTGGAAAGATCAAGTGGAGAGTGACCTGGGTGCACTTGGCATTTCCAACTGGCGCCAAACAGCGAAAAGAAGAGACGAATGGCGCACTGTAATTGATTCGGCTATAATCGCGTAAGCGGTGCCAACGCCAATAAAGAAGAAGAATAATTCCGAATACCGACACGCACATCCGTTCGCTTGCACTCTTGAATCCGTTTTATGTTTTTGTGGCCGCTCGTTTAATTACTGGTACATACGTGTATGTAATGTCCGATGCGTTCAACTGAGTATTGCCAATTTTTTTGGAGGCTCCGAAAGGACCATGTATAGTTGTACGGGTTTCAGTGGGTAAAATGAATCCGTTTATATCGAAATAAAAGATTGAGGTTTTTTGCACGTTATAAATTCGAGTTTTTAATTTTGGTAATTCAAGTTTCAATTAACAGATACGTATATACATACATATGTATAAATATATTTGTATATTAATATTATTAAATTTTTTATTTTTCATACGTAGGAAGAATTATTATTTAGTTTTACAAATGGAAATAGATATAATTCAAGAAAATGCAAGTGACGATCGCGGAGCGGTACGCGATTCCCGGTGTCGATGCGTTGGGGGTAAAAAAACGATTGATTCATTGTGGCACATTCTGGGTGAAGAAGGTTTGCAACTTTTGACGACATTGGGCAGCCCAGTATTTCTCTACGATGAGCACATCACGGCGTTGCCACCTGAGAAAGATTACTCCGAAAACGTAAGGAGGTCCATGTCCTCAACACATAGGTACATACAACATTTACCATTCCTGGCCAATAATATTTTTCTTGCAGCCTTGCGAGCGTTTTATGGATGCCATCATGACCTGTGGAAGGCGAGCGCTGAGAAGCCTCTCCCAAACCCGGTCGCACCTCCGAGGGAACCCAGAGCTCCCAGGCTTGATCCGCTTGGAGATTGTCACCCTTGTCAAACTGTGTGCATCGGTAAACGTAGCCGCCCGTAATACATACGTCTGGAAGTCGTTCTTGGTTCTCAGTCACAGAACTCTTCTGACTTAAAAAATGGAGAATCTAAGCAAACATCAATAATTCTTTCATTGACTTGCATTTCATTAATATGTATGCGAGATAACGTGTCGGTTACGATATTTTGTGTTCCTTTTCCATTTTGAATTTCGAAGTTGAATCCCTGTAGTTTTAAGTTCCACCGTGCTAATCTGCCATATAAATCCTTTTGATTCATGAGCAAATTTAGGCTAGTATGATCAGTTGTGATGGTAAATGGAAGTCCTTTTACATATGGTTTATAGTTCTTTTGAGCTTTATTAAGCTTGGCTGAAATATACGCGATCGCTCTTTCGTTGTTGTCATCGTCCAATTGGAACACTATCCTGCCCCTTCTGTTAGTCGAGGTGAATAAAAAATGGTTTGTTAAAGTCTGAATGTGTCAGTACAGGGGCAAATATCAAACCTTGCTTCAATCTTTTAGCTTTGTTCGTCACAGTTAAATGTTTTACCTTGTCTTTGGAAAGGCAGTCGTGTAGCTAGTACCAGCCGGACATGTGCAGGAACCGCCGCAGTTGCTTTAGGGTTTTGGGTTCAAGAAAAATCCTCACGGCCGCAACCTTGTTGGCGTCTGTCCTAATGCATCTATCCCGACAACTTAGCCGAGGTAACGTACCTCCTTATAGTAAACCTTCCTTTCTCTACATTTATTGTTAATTTGGCCTCTCGTAAGCACCGAGCGACTTTTTCTACTATACACATATGGGACGAGAAGTCTTCTGAGCACACTAACAAATCATTCAAAATACTGTAACGGAGTTTTCCACTTGGCTGGGGTTAGCTCAGCCTTGCCAAGGTTATCCTAAAACCCGCTATTTTCGCTACAATAAATTTATTAGTTATAAACATATATATATATAAGATTTCTAATATATTTCTACAACATGTATCTACTTTCTTCGTATGAGCTGTGGAGATGAAAACCCCCAACTAGCCCTCCTTCCAGTCAGGTGAAAACCCTCAGTGGAGTATAAATAAGTGTTCGTGAGATGAAAACCCTCAGGGACACTACGTTTGCCGGTGGTGTTGATCCCATGGGCAAATATACTTAACGACAACACAAAGGCTACTTAATTTCTTTTGAATTTTTCTCGCCTTTTATACTATTCTGCGCGCAGGCAGAATGTTATTTTAAAATAACAATTCATCACTATGAAAAGTTTCCCTTAAAGCTATATACACATAGCAACAATAATAATAACATGTTCGTAGAAATTCATGTTTGATCATGTTTCTTTTAGTGAAAGCAAAACGAATACTCATAAAGCGGAATTCATAAAATGTGTATACATATGTATATATAATTACATGTTAAACTTCTTCTACTTCTTTAATGGCGTTGGCACCGCTTACTCGATTATAGCCGAATCAATATAAGGGCGCCATTCTTCTCTTCTTTTCGCTGCTTGGCGCCAGATGGAAATGCCAAGTGAACACAGGTCACTCTCTACTTGATCCTTCCAACGGAGTGGAGGTCTTCTTCTTCCTCTGCTTCCACTAGCGGGTACTGCATCAAATACTTTCAAAGCTGGAGTGCTTTCATCCATTCAGACGTCATCGCCTAGACAGCGTAGACGCTGTCTCTTCATTCGCTGAACTATGTCAATATCATCGTATAGCTCGTACAGCTCATCGTTCCATCGCCTGCGGTATTCGCCGTTGCCAATGCGCAAAGGACCATAAATCGTTCGGAAAACTTTTCTCTCGAAGACTTCTCGAGCCGACTCAACAGATGTTGACATCGTCCACGCTTCTGCACCATATAGTAGGACCGGTATGATGAGCGACTTGCAGAGTTTGGTTTTCGTTCGCCGAGAGAGGACTTTACTTTTCAATTACCTACTCAGTCCAAAATAGCACCTGTTGGCAAGAGTGATTCTGCGTTGGATTTCCAGGCTGACATTGTTGTTGATGTTAATGCTGGTCCCTAGATAGACGAAATTATCTACGACCTCGAAGTTATGAATGTCAACAGACGAGGGAGCCGAGTCGCGAATGCGATGACTGTTTGTTTGATGACAGGAGATATTTCGTTTTGCCCTCATTCACTACCAGACCCATTCACTTCGCTTCTTTATCAAGTCTGGAGAAAGCAAGACTCACGGCGTGGTTGTTGAGGTCAATAATATCGATAACATCGGTGTACGCCAGCAGCTGTACACTCTTGTAAGAGATTGTACCTTCTCTATTCAGCTCTGCTGCTCGTATTATTTTCTCCAGCGTTAAATTAAAAAAGTCACACCATAAAGAGTCACCTTGTCCGAAACCTCGCTTAGTATCGAACGGCGCAAGGAGGTCCTTCCCGATCTTGACGCAGCTTTTAGTGTTCCTTAACGTTAGTTTACATAGCAGTATAAGTTTTGCGGGGATACCAAATTCAGACACAGCGGCATAGCGGCAGCTCCTTTTCTTGCTGTCGAAGGCGGCCTTAAATCGACGAGGAGGTGTTGGGTGTCGATCCTCTTTTCACGCGTCTTTTCCAGATTAGGCGCATGGTGAAAATCTGGTTAATAGTTGACTTACCAGGTCTAAAGCTACACTGATAAGGTCCAATCAGTTTGTTTACGGTGGGCTTTAGCCTTTCACACAATACGCTCGACAGGACCTTATAGGCGATATTAAGGAAGCTTATCCCACGATAATTGGCGCAGACTATGGGGTCCCCTTTTTTTATGGATTGTGCAGAGCCCACTTAAATTCCAATCGCCCCACCACTTTGTTGTTTTTTAAGCGGACGATTGCTATTCGGACTTCTTCATAGCCGGGTAACGGAACAACTTTTCTATCGTCATCAATTGGAGTTTCGGGTTCACCAGCTCCGCGTATTTCCTCTTCACTGCCATTCAGCAGGCTGGAGAAATGCTCCCTCCATAAATCGAGTACACTCTGGGCGTTTGTCACTAGCTCACCTCCCTGGGTCCTAAAAAAGTTTGCTCCGGTCTTGAAACCTTCGGTAAGTCGCCGTATCTTTTCGAAGAATTTTCCAGCGTTACCCTTGTACTCGCACATCTCGGCCTCTTTCTGTTTTTGTCTGCAGCCGCGTCTTGCTTCCCTCTTCAGTTCTCGGTATCTATCCCACTCCGCACGTGTTGTGGTCGATCGCAAGGTTGCGAGGTAGGCAGTCTGTTTTCCCTACACTGCGACACGGCAGTGCTCATCATACCAGCTGTTTTTGCGACATTTCCGAAATCCAATGGTTTCGTTTACAGCTGTACGCAGGGAGTTTGCGATACCGTCCCACAGTTCCCTTATAGCGGGATGCTGATGAGTGCTCTCAGAGAGGCGCATGCGTATCTTCGCTGCGACAAGATAGTGATCCGAGTCAATCTTGGGACCTCGGAACGTACGCACATCTAAAACACTGGATATATGTCTTTCGTCTATCACAACATGATCGATCTTGTAGAAAGTTTTCCGATCTGGAGACAGCCAAGTAGCTTGGTGAATTTTTTGTGGTGGAATCTAATGCTACGGACTACCATATTTCGGGCCCCGGCGAAGTCGATCAGCCTTAGCTCATTTGGAGATGTTTCGTCGTGGAGACTGAATTTTCCGACAGTCGTACCAAAGATACCTTCTTTGCCCACCCTAGCGTTTGAATCGCCAAGCACAATTTTGACGTCGTGGCGGGGGCAGCGCTTATAAGTGTGTTCGAGGCGCTCGTAAAAGGCATCTTTGTTCAAATCATCCTTCTCTTCCGTCGGAGCGTGGGCGCTAATTAGAGTGGTCTTGAAAAATTTTGTTTTGATGCGGATTTTGGCTAGTCCACCGGAGTGAATGCCAGTACTCGGCGACAGAGTCTCTCTCCCACCACAAATCTGACACCGCTGTAGAAAATTTCACAACGACCCACCTTCTTCCGTCCTTGCTCCATCCATCGCAATTCTTGGACGGCAGTGATGTCAACCTTTAAGTTTATAAGGACATCAACCAGCTGGGCAGCGGAACCTTTCCAATTAAGGGACCGGACATTCCAGGTGCATGCCCTAAAATCGTTATCCTTAAAACATTTGCTAAGGTCGTCATCAAAAGGGGGCCTTTCATCCGAGGGTGAAATTGATTTTTCATTGGGTTGTTTTTTCATGTGGTGGGTTCCAAACCCTACGCGCAACCGCATTTGATTCGCCTTTTCACTTTAGCTCGCCTCCAAACGGATGTTTGTTGGCTACCCTGTGGATACGTGGTCTAAGACCGGAAGTCATAACAGGTGAATGGCAGTCAAAAACTTTCCTCACTTGCGTGAACTTCTGCACATTGTCCCATCCCCACATGTTAAACTAAAAATATTATTCATATACCTATATGTATGTATGTAAGTACATGTGTATTCGAATTCATATTAGGTTTATATGTACATACATATACATATATATTTTCTTGTGTTGTTGTAAGGGCTCCAACATCTAAAATTTTGGGATCCTTACAATACAAACACACTCTCAAACAACGAAGCGGGAATTACCTTACTCATTAAACAGTATATTCCTTGCGCAGCATTCCATAACCCGAATGGCATAGCGGTAAATTGGTATGGTGGTCGACCTGGTACTGTGAAAGCAGTCTTACCTAGGATTTTTCTTCAAGTGAAATCTGTCAGAAGGCATCCTTTAGACCTATTATACATATATATCTTGTACTCTGCTCAGTATTCCATCGATGTGAGGCAGCTCTTGATACGCGACCTTTATGGTCCTCTCGTTAACTTTGCGAGCATCTAACCATCGGCGGTTTTTGATTCCTTTTATGGCCAAGGAAACGGGAGAGCTCCAGCTGCTATTTGATTCTTCTCTGACGCCCATGTCCAACATTCTATCAAGCTCTGCAGAGACTAATTTTTGTACTTCTACACGTCCTTTATGGCGGTTTTTGGTTCCTTTTATGGCCAAAGAAAAGGGAGAGCTCCAGTTGCTATTTGATTCTTCTCTGACGCCCATGTCTAACATTCTATCAAGCTCTGCAAAAACTAATTTTTGTACTTCTGGCGAAATTGGAAAGTGCTGCTTCACTGACAGATTCTCATCAATAACCTCTATCACATGTTGCTCCAAATCCGTCCGACCTAACCTTAATACCGTGAAATACGGTATGATTTACTCCGGTGATAATACGTGCGAGACCGCGTCAAAAGACAGGTCACTATCTGCAGTTGTGAACACAGACAGCTAGCTCCTGCACCTGAATCTAGCAGTGCTAGTACCTCTTTGCCTCTTATCTTGATTTGGGCATACATTCTTTTATCGCCTTTACAGTCACTATAGTTGAAATTATTTTGTTTTAAATCCGTGTATAAATGCTTTTCTTCACCTCATCTTTTGTATTTTTATAAAATTTCTATTATTCTTCCTCTGCAACATCTCTTCACAAAATATTCGTTTCCTAGGTGCTTCATATTCAGTCTTTCTCTGATGTAAGCTTTTTAATTCAATCTTTGCTCCTACATCCATTTTACTAACTTCTCCTTTGCTTTTGTTTCTTCTGAAGATTGCTACTTTTTGCATTCCGGGTTTTGTTTCTTCTGACAGTGAGCCCTGGTGATCTCCTCCAGTATGTCGTTTCCCATGACAGGTTTGAAAACACAGTACGTGGTGTCACCTCCACATGAGAAGCATATCATATTGTGAAAGGACGAAGTACACCTAGCTTCCTTTTGCGCTTTTAAAGGGTTTTTGGAAAAGCAGTTGACCGGCATCCCACACTTGAAGCACAACGTCAAATGAAATGGAAATGGACCAAATGACTTTATGGTGGGTGTGAAGTTGTCGGAAGTAGGTCATGAAACCCCACTATGTGCATGATCATGTCTTTTTTTCCGTACACTAATTCGACGGGATTGGACCAAAGGGAGAGGGGGGTTAGATGTGTCGGCTTAACGGGGCATGTGATGAGGTTGTTAGCGTCGCCCACATGCAGGGCATACGTTGGATATGCTGGGGTCGAGTCTAAATAAGTAGGAGTTTAACCTGTTACAATATCCAGACCTAAGTAGCGCCAGAGTCACGCGGGTCTCTCGAGGCATCTCGAGCTCGTTGTCTGCAAAAAGTGGTGGTTTTACTCCGAGTACGCCATTCACGGGAAGGGAGTCTTTGAAGGTGTTGACTGACTCCTGGTGAATGGCGTTCAGTGCTTGTCTGTACGCCGTCCTGTCCAGGTTGGTGCTCTTCATATCAATTACTCCCTTTCTGATGTGCCTAGGTGAAGGTTCAGCTTCAATAAGGTGCCTATTGGGGTGCTCCCTACGGTAGCACATACGGAACTGTTTGCACAGCAAAGCGTTATGCTCCTTAACTCGTAGCATAGATGCTTCGCTATGCAAGGGATGCTCCGGTGACATCAGGAGTTTCGATATGTAAAAATTAAACAGTAGTGGGGAGAGGACACCACCCTGCGGAACCACCTGTAAAATTTTCATGAGTTTCAATGTTTCGCCTCGGAATATAACCGATGATTGTTCACCAATCAGGTAGCCGATGACACACCTCAGCAACCCCGGCGGTAATGAGGATTCCTCAATGTCCGTGAGCAGCAATGAATGGTTAACGGTGTCAAAAGCTTTTGACAAATCCTGTGCTACCAGGACAGTTCGCGCGCAGTGCCGGTTTTGGTTTAGGCCATTGACTATCTGAATATGGCGTTTATTGCTGTTGTGGTACTATGCATTTTCCGGAAGCCATGCTGACGCAGATGGTGGGTGAAAGTCGGGAGCAGCAAGACTTCAAATGTCTTCGCTACTGGGGAGAGGATAGTTATAGGCGAAAAGACTCTCCTTTGGTGGCTGGTTTCCCCGGCTTAAGAAGCGGGACCACTCTGTCCGTTTTCCACACAGCAGGTATCATTAGGGTGGAAAAAGACAAGCTGAGGACTTTGGTGAGTTTGCGCATACGGCGGATTACACGTCGCTTCGTTTTGTCTACCGAAGGATGCAATGTAAAGAGTCGGCTGAAGCAGATCGCGCATCTCTTGGGGTCCGACGAGGCGCGGTCACCGAATGAAATTTCCACTCGGTTATCGCGTCTCGTCGGGTTAGACAACGACTTGACTGTAGCCCAGAGTTTGGTTGCCCCTGAGGAGAGACTAAAGGACCATAAGTGCTCGTCCCATTTTTTCCGCTTGTGGTTGTTCACTACAAGACGAGTCTCCGCGTTTAAATCCTTGATTAGGGGATTTGCGGGATCGGAGTTACGAACGGTTTCGCGCCTAGATGCTCAAACCGCCGCCTCCGTCGGGAAATTGGGGCGGATTTCCGCAATTCGGCCTGCCGGGATGAAGCGGGTGGCAGGTGTCACGACGATCCTGCGGAAGGAAGGTTCACCAGAAGTGACTCTGATAGAGTGGGGAGAGTACTGAAGGCGTTCTCGGTGAACTCCTTGAAGTCGGACCAGTTACCTTTTCTGAAGTTAACAAATTTCTGGTGATCCGCGGAAACAAAGTCGGGAGGTCTGTCAATCGAGATTTGTATGGGGAAGTGGTCCGTTACTAGTGTCAGTACAGGTCGTCAGACTATACTGTTTGTCAGACCAGCACTCGCAATTTTAATATCAGGCGAGCTTTGGCAATTACCCCCAACTCTGGTGGGGATGTTAACGTTCATTGTGAAAATGTCGAATCGCCTTTCTGTTCCGCCAGCTTCATTCCTCTACGGTCATTTGACAGGCTAGAATGTCAAAGATCGTGATGCGCGTTAAAGTCGCCCAAAACCAAACGATTTTCGCCTCTGAGTAGCGCACCTATATCAGGGCTATATCCAACTGGGCAACTCGTAACGGGAGGAATGTATACCATATGTTAAATATTTCGACCGGATAGTTATGCCCTGACATTCTAGGGTGCGGTCGATGTCGCCGTCGATAAGACGATACTGCACGATGTTGTGTAGGATGAGCGCCCCCACCATGATCTCGCTCGCGATCCTTGCGGATTATGTTGTATCCGGCCCGGCTCAGAAGAACCGAGCAGGCGGTCAACTTAGTTTCCTGGATCGCGGCAATTGACAGGTGCTCCCGGCTCATAAAGTCGACTATCTCGTCGATCTTCCACTGGAGTCCGTTGCAGTTAAATAGTAATAGTCGTGTCTGTCTCGGGGAAACGTTCGTGCTGCTGTATTACCCGCTGAACTTGGTTCCGCACGTTGGTGTTGGTTGGCGGTGTTGTTGTGGAGACAGACGGGGCAGACTCCTACAGCACGGGGCAACGTACGCATCATTCCACTCACGGGTGGTGCGCAGGTCAAAGCGCGTCCGAAAAGACACCAGCCGGTGCAAGAGTTGCATCTGACTGAGGTCATGCTCCGACGTACTATGGCCTGACACACGGAACAGACTGTGCGGGGGACTAGGAGCTGCTGGGTAGCCCTCGGGAAGGATTTGGAGCAGCCCAGCTGCGAGGTGTTGCTCCGTTGGCGTACTTTAATTAATTTTACCTATTGACCGCTTTGGTGCATAGCCCGACATGAGGCAATGAAAGCTGAGAATAATTGGTGGTAAGAATTATCCTAATAAAACTCAATCCTAAATATAAAACTATCCACCGTCAGTCCTTTGATAGTTCCATCAAATCGTATGTGCCACGAGAGAACCTTGTTCTCTTGTGGTGGTGCTCTTTGCTAACCTGACCTTTGTTTTGTAGCGTTGATGCTGGGATGGAGCGGTGATGCAATACCTGCGTGGATATTTCTATTCCGGTTACACGCCCGCTAAGGTTAAGAACATTAACTCTCATACGCCTCACCTCATTCATGCACTGCGCCATCATGTCGCTACTTTGGGCCATCATCGCCATCAACAATTAGGCCTACCAAAAATCTTAGCTGTGCACCTATTAAAAAAAATCAGTCGGCACAAAGTCAACCGTATGTGGCACTCACGAGCCTATCTGTGTGAAATCTTCAAACTGGAATTACAAAACGAAAATCTAACAATCACGGATTCAATTTTCGATTCCTTCGGATGTAGGTACATGTACTTATAAAGCGACTGAATCAATATGAAACAAGCATTTAATAGGAGTGAGACAGAAGATATCTTCCTTCGAGTATGCATTCAAAGATATCAATGTAAACTTTATAGTAAATGTGCCCTTCCAATGATGATAATATTTAGAAATGATGAAATAAAATTTGCGCCTTTGTTTGCTAAAGACCTTTGCTTTGATTGTTGCTTAAGGGTACGTTTCTAAACAAGTACTCAAACGCTTTATTTAGCTAATTTTGTCCGTCTGTCTCTCGTCAAAAGACATGTGTTCCCCACTACAACACTCGGCCTGTAACTAAGTGTGGCTGCCGCATTTCTCTTACCCCTTGCGAACGCGTAATACAAACATCACTTACAACCAGTCCTAGACTCCCAATAAGGTAGCTTAAGTAGTCATGTCGCACGAAATGAATATCTTCACCTATTAAATGTCGCAGTTGCCTTCAGGTTCAGAGTTCGAATCGAGAACGTTACTGAGCAAGCCCGCGTTCATCAGAACAACATTAATCGCTGGTGACGTATGCAATGAATCCCTAACATCGTCCGGGAGTTGTCGAAAACATAAGTCTCAAAAGTATTGAGTCGAAATAAAATCAGATGTACTAAAAATAAAGTATGTAAAAAAACTGAGGGTTAGAAGATATGGTAAAAACTAAACCTTCGTTGGGCGCCATTTGTTGTGTAGCAGTATGTTAGTAGAAGAGCGGAGTGGCAAGTCGGCATTCTTGTGGTTCCAGGCTTAGCTCATCGGTTGGAGTGGGTCATCTTGCATCTACGTCTACTTCTCCACACAAACAAAAAAAAACTCATGCCGAGCTCCTTTAATCTGATTTGTGAACCAGTCAATGAGGAACTGAAATAGAAGTTGAAATGAAAAGATAGAAATAATGAAAGAAAACTAAGTAAGAGTCCTATCCCGTCAATGGAGTCTGCCCACCTTCTTTTATGATTAATCATAAATTTAATCAAAGATTGTTTGTAATTATTGTGTAAAATAAAGGCATATGAAATTCGAAAGAAATTTAATAGAAAGTGGCCGCAACAATATCTCAAATGTTAAAAGAAATCGATACTTGCATAACAATTCAAGTATGTAACTGCAATTAAAATTAATAAAGAGGATAATTTCCTGATAAAATAAGTTATAAATATGCATACAATTTTGTGATATTTATTCAAATAGGCTAAGAAGTGAACGAAAACTAGTGCAAACACAATAAGCAAAAAAGAAAAGAGGGAAACACATTATCTTCCTCCGGCGAATTCGCTACAGTGGTCCGCTTTACGCTCCGGGTCGCTGAGGAAGAGCTTCCGCTCCCGCACTGCTACTTGCCGATGATTCGATCAGCTGTGCCTCAAATTTTTGTTGTAGGCTGCTGTCTCCAGTGGTTGACCGTCGATTAGCTCTTAAGTGCTCAGATTTCCTGTTAGATAAGCCGATACGTGTATTTTGGGGACTGAATGTTGCTTTGTCTCATGTTGGTTGGAGTTCCTTTCGCCAACTGCCTGCTGATAAGTCCCAACTCGTACGCTGTCCAATACCAAGATTTTTGCTTGTTAGCACTTTTTAATATATTTAATCCGCCTTTTATTGGGTGTTTCAAAATCTCATTGGACATATACGGAGTAATATGTGTATACGCAAAAAGACTTCGAGCACCTTTTCAAAAAAAGAGGACCGCACACTTTCATAACTATATATCCTTGGCAAAACCACTATCTAAAAAACCCCTGTTTGCTACGGTTATCCACCCTGTATCTCTTTCCACTCATGCCACCACTACATGCACTGAATGGGCCCACTGCGTGTAGAAACATCTATGCACGCACACACTTACACCGCATTTACATGATGCCTAAGACCACTACAAAGTCTATTACCTGAAACCCACCCCATGTGATACAATGTTGTACAAAGTTGCTAACTTTTTCGCAACAATAGCTGACGCCACATATCCCACAAATCGACCATCTTTTATAATAATAAAACCCAACTAATAAGATTTTCCATCTGATTATTCGAGAATTCGGATCCTTTAGTGAATAAAGTAATTTCAATGGTTGATGGTCTGTTTGAGCTAAAAATTTGCGGCCATAAAGATAAGGTCGATAATACTTGGTTGACCAAACTATAGCTAAAAGCTTCTTTTCCAATGTTGAGTAATTCTTATCGGTTTATCCTTTTGGCTTAATAACGCACCTATTGCTAAATTACTTGCAACAGTGGTTAGTACAAATTTTTTTTTTTAATTCGGATAAGCCAACAAAGATGGATTTATTAATACTTTTCAATTTATGGAAAGCTTCAATATTCCCTTTGTCATAAATATTAATAGTATTATTCTTTCTTAAATATTTTATATTTTATTTATTAAAAAATAATTCTTAATAAATTTTCGTTAATATCCGGTTAAACCCAAAAAAGATTTCATTTGTTTTACTGTTTTTGGTAATTGCAAAGTTTGTGTTATAATGAGTTTTTCTGGATTTGGCTTTATCCATTTACTTGTAATAACATGACCCAGAAAATTTGTCTCTTGATTTAACATTTATATTTTTCTATCTGAACCTTAAAATTATATTCATTAAATTTATCAACGAATTTTTGCAAGCTCTCGAAATGTTCTGCTAACGAAGTAGAGAAAACTAGGATGCCATCCATATGGATGATACAAATTATAGTCAGACAAAACATGATTTGGCAATCGTTGAAAGATATCGCTTTCTTCCATCAATATGTAATGGAAGCCTTTAGCAAGGTCCAGCGGCGAAAAATATTGTGTCCTACCCAAATCAATGTCAAATAGAGATTCAATATTTGGAAGTGGGAATTTATCATCCACAGTGATTTCATTGAATTTCCTAAAATTTATAACTAATCGCCATTTCTGCTGCGAATTGTAAGATTTCTTTTTGACAACGCATAAAGGAGAACTATACGGGATTTGCTATGACGAATTATATTTTGTTTCAGCATATCGGTAATGATTCTACTTCATTTTCTAAAATCTGTAGATGTCTATAGCTTACAATAGGTATATTGGTTACTAGAACTTGTTATTATTTTGTGTTTTACCCAAGTAGTGGTTGTTAATTTTTGACCTTCAATAAGAAAGGTCTTTTTATTCTTATGTAAAAATTTGTCTAATAATTAGTTTTTCTCAGTGTTTAGGTCTGTTGGTATTAATTTTCTTTAATCCGAACTTTTCTAGATAGTTATTCCTTCATAAGACATATTGAAATCATAACCAATAAATTTTAATTCAAAATTATTTACTATTAATGCTTTTTTTACAAAGTCTATTACAGCTCCGATCGGGTGCAAAATATTTATACCTGTTATGTCATTAAACCTTTTATTACTAAATCTAGTCAATTTAACAGATTGTGATACTAAATTCATTAAATTCTTTTGGGACATTAACTACAACTTCCTCTGTTATAATATTATCACCTACTAGTGTTTTAATAAAATTGGCTTTCTCAATTTTTATTTTCTTCCTATTTTGGAAAAAAATCATAATTACCAAGAGTAGTAAGTGATCCACTATTGATCAAACATCTTGTTTTCGTATTATTTATAGTCAATAATATCATTGGTAATGACGATTCTAAGCTGTACATGAAAATTTTGAAAAGTATTAATAGCATAAATTTCCATTGGTTCTGGATTAATATAAAAATTCCTGCTAAAATTTGAAGGATTTTGATTTTATTCTTGCATATTGTTATTGAAACAAAATCCATTTTCTCAATTTCTGTTACGATAAGCCAAACTTCTATTATGACTTATTCTATTTTGATTGTTGCGATCATTAATATTATCACTACGTCTATTATAACCATAGTTAGAAGGTTGTCAAAAATTATAATTATTACTCGAATTATAAAGAACATTTTTTTTAAAACAGTTGTTTAAAAAATTATATGCCCCTCTACGATTCACAAGTTTAATATCTTTTAATAAATTATTCTCTAAGTAGAATTTGTGTGAAGTATTTATGGATTTAATATTATTTTGAACTAAAAGGGACTTGATAGTAATAGGAAGATAATTAATGTAAATATAAAAAATTAGTATTTCATTGTTTTCTGGTGTATATGAACTATCAGACTCTAAAAAATACTTTTTGTTCATTACACTTAAAATATTTAATAACTTATAAAATAATATAATGAAGTATGTAAATTAAAGAAACTCTGTTTTATTCCAAATGCTTCCTTTAATTTGATCAATATCCCCTTCCACGTTGGGACTTACCTTTCAATCTGTTGCTTAACACTGCTTGTGTTCTGCTGCAGACAACTGCAATACAACGGTAATATCTCTCAAATAATTAGTGAGCGAATATGCGCTGCATCCATTCAAAACAGGTAAACTCTTCGTTTCGTGCAAACTCTTCGATAACGACAATGCCATTGTTAAGATCGTTGTAACCTGTAGCCGCTCTTTTTAATGTTAATTTCAAAGGTTAAATGAAAAGCAAATGTCACGTCACCTCTCAAATCATTACGTTCTCATAACGTAAAATGCTGGGCAAATTTTTAATAATTTTTATATAAACTTTTATTTCAACCGACACAATTTCTACGTACTTTCTGTTCTTTTGTGGTGTCTACACAAATTTCATTTAGTTGCAATTTGCTTGTTGTTTAAACATTTTGGTTAATAATTTTTTTATTTTTCTATTTTTAGGGGTCAAATCTGCTTTCATTTTCTAATACCGATTATCACTGGATATGTTATTACACAACATATTCCGTCCTCGTCGCCAGTTATAGGTATATTTAACTTGGTTTACCCAAATTAATAAATATTTGTCCGCTTCAAATAAAAACACAAACTTCACGTTTGAGAGATATATTTAAAGAGCGCTTTTCTTTTAACAGTTTTTACAAATACCGCCTATTGTCTTAAGTACTAAAAAATAGGAAATAATATTTGTTGTCTTAAATACTAAAAAGAGAAAATAATATTTGTTGTCCTAAATACTAAAAAGAACGAAGAATATTTGTTGTCTTAAACACTAAAAAGAGAGAATATTAATTTATTTATTTGTTCAAGCAAAAAACCATAAGTTATTTTACATTGCTTGAACTCGAATTGAATTCTAATAGCTTAAAATAAAACATAATATTAACATCTTATGTATTAGATTGAAACTGTCCTTTTCTCTCTAAACATGATGATAACGTTAAGGGTTGGGATTTTTTTGAAAAGAAATAATGGTATTTTCAAGATTTGAAATCTAAGAATTAGCGCGCAGATTAGCAATTAATTGATTGTGCAAAGTGATGTAGGAGTTGGTTTCTAAAGCGCAACGTACTTCGAAAGCCTTTGATCCTTTGTGGCAGAGCGTTCCAGAGACGAATAGGTAGATCTAGTGAACTCGTTCCACAAGGAATTTGTGCTCCTGAGAGTTAATGACTTTGTGAAGTAACATTAGGAACTTTAACTTCAGTAGATGGTCGAATTTTATGGAAACAATTTTAAAGCAAAAGCAGTTATGTGCTCACATCGCACAATGTTCTAAACGTGCTCTAAACACACGCATTAAAGCAAAAATTAAAGTAACAGGCAAGACGTTTTTTGTTAATTTTTCTTATTTAACGTACATCAGGTAATCAGAAGAGCTTTATCGCGATAAAATCGAACTACACATTCCAGAGGTATGACCACTCCAAATTAAGTAATCTAGAGTTTAATATGTTATGTTTCAAAATTGTTTAATTGGCGTCTGTAAAAAAGAAATTATAAGCGCTCCAACTTCTTGCAAAAAATTACTTTTTTGAAAAAAGTAGCAATTTTCTTTGGACCATAACATTTGTTACTCATCGCAGATCAATGAAACACTTCAGATCCATAAGTTATGAGGTTTTATCAAGCAAATGTTGCCACAAATATCTGCAGTGTCCTGCATTATATTGCAATATTTCAATTTGAACTTACCTCTTCAGACCGAAATTTGCTAAATTGAAAAATTTTTGTATGAAAACTTGTTGCCATACACTTCTCAGATTTCATATGGAGGAAATTATATAATATATAGTAAATATATACCTTCTGCTCAAATATAAACGAGACTGTTCAATAAAACAAAAACGTTTAATTATTCTTCAATATTTATTTTATCCCCTTCAAAATAGTCACCATTAGAGGCGATACACATATGCCACCTTTTTTTCCAATCTTCATAACACTTCTGGTAGGCCGCTTTAGGTATGGCTTTCAGTTCCTTCTTCGAATTCTCTTTTATGACTTCAATCGACTGAAAATGCTTTCCACGAAGCGGCAATTTGAGTTTAGGGAAAAGAAAAAAGTCACACGGTGTCATGTCGGGTGAATACGCAAGCACCGGAACAACAATTTTGGAGGCGTATTAGCAACAATTTTGGAACAAGTCGAGCAGACACACGTCTCATGCCCAAAACATCGTGAATAATGCTATGAGCGGATCCATTTGAGATATTGAGCTCACTAGCTATCTCTCTTCAGTCACACGACGATTTTCCGACACACTTTTCTTTACTTTTTCGACGTTTTCTTCGTTTATTGACGTTGCTGGACGACGATCATGGGGCAAGTTCTCTAGCGATGTACGGCCGTCCTTGAAGGACTTATACCAATCAAAACTACGCGCACGTGATAGGCAAGACTCCCCATATGCCTTCTGCAACATTTTCATTGCGTCCGTCGCACTTATTCCATTGGAATAACAAAATTTCAAACAAACATCTTTGCTCAACGTTAATTTCCATAGTAAAATTCGAAAAACACACTCGAGGTTGACTTGTTTATAGTGCCGTAAAAAAAAACTATGTGACAGATCGCGCTCAAATTTGAAATGTAAACAGTCCTGGCAACCTAAGCAAAAAAAAGTATGGCCATATGTCTTGTCCTTGCCGAGTTATGGATAAAGGCTCGTTTATATTTGATTCCGATTACGATGGTTTTAGTGTAAATACTAATTTTAAGTAATCTTTATGTGTAGAATGTCAACTTTAGTGCTCTTCCACATTTTTTGGCGGATTTATAACCCAAAATCTAAAAGACGATTAAAAGCTAAAAGTATCAAATGATCAATACAGTATACCTCTGCTGACCAAATTTGGGTGAAATACCTCCATATTCAATGCAACTACTTTAGTGTGCGGACATGTTTTTTGATCGGCTCTGTAACTTTACTTAAAGTTTAAGAAAACCGAAAATATTAAATCGCTTAAATTTATACATCGACTGTAGTGGGTGTAAAGTTACTTAAGTTGGCAATAAACAAATAAAAAAAAAATAAACAGAATATGTATATAACAAAAAAAAAAAAACATTTTCAAATAAACAGAGAAACGAAAACCAGAAGTAAAAAGTGAACCGGCGGAAGTGAAAAAACTGTGTTCCCAACATGTGTAAGTTCCCCAACAATAGGAGAAAAATAAACAGCTATGCGGTCAAGCATCGCAGCAGCAGCAGCTACTCCAGTGCGGGGGACTAATACTGAACAAGGTGAGACAGCCAAAATGAAAAAAGGGTCGGCAGTGCAGACAGGCATTGATCGCTACATAAATGTGGTAAGCAAAAAGAGGAAATCTAGTCCTCCCAAAAAAGTGATTAATGCTAGGAAGTATAATACCGTCGCCTCTACTATCGGTGATGATGGTAATGTACTAATAGGGAACAGATTTGCCCCGTTAAATGAGGCAGAGCCTATAACAGACCCAAAGAGTATTTCCACAGTCGTCAATACTAAACCTCAACCAATCTAGTTGCGTGAGCGAAGCTCTAATTTACTCGTTCCGAATATAGCCAAGATAATAGGTACCAACAATATTCACATTTTACCTGTTAAAAAGGAAACATAGACGATTCAAAAAAACAAGGTGACATAAAAGAAGCTCTAGAGAAACAAGGGTTTGAAATTAGGGCGGTCGTTAACATAATTAAGAGAAATAAAGTGTCGCAGCCTATGTTTAAAGTGTTCTTATCGCCAAGCTCACCTCAACTTAAGAAGAACGAAACGCATCCAAGTTACGGTTTAACATACCTTTTACACCGAAGAATCACGGTGGAAGAAGCGCTCAAGCGTAATGGTCCCGCGCAATGCATAAACTGTCAGAAATTTGGTCACACAAAATCCTATTGTAATTTTCGTACCGTTTGCGTAGCATTTGGTGATCTTCACCATTCTACCATATGCCCCTTGAATAAAACGGTTGCAAGACAAAAAAAAGTGTAGCAACTGCGGTGGGAATCACACCTCTAATTATAGAGGTTGTCCGGTTTACAAAGATTTAAAATCTAAACTTGCTCAGGGTATACTAGCCAACCTACCTAGCTCAAATATTGGTCAAATGACCTATGTCAACGTAGTAAAAGCCAATGAACAGGCCCCACCAGTCTCTCCATCCAGTACTGGAGTTGAGACCATGATTCTTAATCTAACCCAGTGCATGAAACATTTTATGGCAACCATGCAAAGTATGGTTAATTCCTTTTACTTTGGCTGCGAGTTACTGTCCGGCTAATTAACCCGAACGGTCGTCAGTTATATAACACTATCATAAGTACAAAATATAGATACGATTTTATCTCCCCAAGACAACCAACCTACTGGCCCTACGGACTCAAGGAAATTACCTGACCTGATTGACTTTGCAGTCACTAAAAACGTTGATAGGAGTTTAGTATTTACTGAAACCTGTGCTGACTTATCTTTTGATCATTTCTCAATAAACATTAAATTGAACGAACAAGCAATTGAAAGTGAGCATGCTTTTCGACTTACTACATCAAGAACTAACTGGCTTAAATATAAAAAATACATTAGCAGTCATATACAGACTAATCCGCAAATAGAGAGAGGAACTGATGTTGAAAACGAGTTACTTGTATTTAACAGTATACTAGCAACAGCAGCAACTATAGCCACCAATATAACACACCAGAGCAGAAAACAAAAGCAAAGACATTGATAACTAATAGCGGAATAGAATTGCTGGTCCGAAATAAGCGACGTTTGCGTCGCGAATGACAGGCCTACTGATCTCTCGATGCAAAAATTCGTCTTAAGGTGGCAGAAAACAAACTAAAAAAGGCATTAAGATGCGACATCTTATACCGTCCTTGTCTCCCAACGTTTCCACTAAAAAATCTCTATGGAAAGCTAGCAAAAACCTTAAGCCGCCAGTAAGCACTGAAGTACCGTTGGGGATGCGCAATGGTTCATGGGCAAGAACGGATGAAGTAAGGGCGCCTTGTTTTGTAGAGCACCTCAGCACAGTATTTCAACAAAATACTGCTACAAATAGTGCACCTTTGTCACCGAAACATACTGCTCCTAGATATACTGTAACTTGCTGAGCATCTGTGTCTCAACTAAAAATACTATTACCGCCTTAAATCCAAAAAAATCTCCAGGAGACGATCATATTTCACCAAAAATGCTAAAATAATTGCTTTCATTTTTCATGCAAAGCTTTTCAGTGCGATTTCAATACTAGGATATTATCCACAAATCTGGAAAAAGTCGCTGATAATTATGATAGCTAAACCAGGTAAAGACGCAACCCTGCCGTCATCATATAGACCAATTAGCCTTACCTATCCAAACTTTTCGAAAAAGTGTTGCTATCAAAAATTACTCCTTTTCTCCATCAAAATGATATTATTCCTACACATCAATTTGGTTTTCGGGAAAAACACGGCACAATTGAACTAGCAAATCGTATAACAAATGAAATAAGGAAAGCTTTCGAATTCAAAGAGTATTGTTCGGTTGTTTTTCTTGATGTGGCGCAAGTATTTGACAAGTAATTATTTCTTAATTCATAATTCATACCACACGAATTATGAATTAAGAAATAATTACTTAACACGTTCCACAATATCCTTGAATCCTACTTATCCAACGGGCGATTCCCAGTAAAACTAAATGAATACATAACTGAGGAGTGTCGCAGGGCAGTGTTCTTGGACCAATATTGTACATATTATTGACCGCAGATATTCCTACAAGTGACAAATCAATCACGTCAACATTTGCGGATGTTACTGCTATACAGTCACAAAAGAGTGCAAATACATTACTTTTTGGTCACACAAAATCCTATTGTAATTTTCGTACCGTTTGCGTAGCATGTGGTGATCTTCACCATTCTACCATATGCCCCTTGAATAAAACGGTTGCAAAACAAAAAAAAGTGTAGCAACTGCGGTGGGAATCACACCTCTAATTATAGAGGTTGTCCGGTTTACAAAGATTTAAAATCTAAACTTGCTCAGGGTATACTAGCCAACCTACCTAGCTCAAATATTGGTCAAATGACCTATGTCAACGTAATAAAAGCCAATGAACAGGCCCCACCAGTCTCTCCATCCAGTACTGGAGTTGAGACCATGATTCTTAATCTAACCCAGTGCATGAAACATTTTATGGCAACCATGCAAAATATGGTTAATTCCTTTTACTTTGGCTGCGAGTTACTGTCCGGCTAATTAACCCGAACGGTCGTCAGTTATATAATACTATCATAAGTACAAAATATAGATACGATTTTATCTCCCCAAGACAACCAACCTACTGGCCCTACGGACTCAAGGAAATTACCTGACCTGATTGACTTTGCAGTCACTAAAAACGTTGATAGGAGTTTAGTATTTACTGAAACCTGTGCTGACTTATCTTTTGATCATTTCTCAATAAACATTAAATTGAACGAACAAGCAATTGAAAGTGAGCATGCTTTTCGACTTACTACATCAAGAACTAACTGGCTTAAATATAAAAAATACATTAGCAGTCATATACAGACCAATCCGCAAATAGAGAGAGGAACTGATGTTGAAAACGAGTTACTTGTATTTAACAGTATACTAGCAACAGCAGCAACTATAGCCACCAATATAACACACCAGAGCAGAAAACAAAAGCAAAGACATTGATAACTAATAGCGGAATAGAATTGCTGGTCCGAAATAAGCGACGTTTGCGTCGCGAATGACAGGCCTACTGATCTCTCGATGCAAAAATTCGTCTTAAGGTGGCAGAAAACAAACTAAAAAAGGCATTAAGATGCGACATCTTATACCGTCTTTGTCTCCCAACGTTTCCACTAAAAAATCTCTATGGAAAGCTAGCAAAAACCTTAAGCCGCCAGTAAGCACTGAAGTACCGTTGGGGATGCGCAATGGTTCATGGGCAAGAACGGATGAAGTAAGGGCGCCTTGTTTTGTAGAGCACCTCAGCACAGTATTTCAACAATATACTGCTACAAATAGTGCACCTTTGTCACCGAAACATACTGCTCCTAGATATACTGTAACTTGCTGAGCATCTGTGTCTCAACTAAAAATACTATTACCGCCTTAAATCCAAAAAAATCTCCAGGAGACGATCATATTTCACCAAAAATGCTAAAATAATTGCTCTCATTTTTCATGCAAAGCTTTTCAGTGCGATTTCAATGCTAGGATATTATCCACAAATCTGGAAAAAGTCGCTGATAATTATGATAGCTAAACCAGGTAAAGACGCAACCCTGCCGTCATCATATAGACCAATTAGCCTTACCTATCCAAACTTTTCGAAAAAGTGTTGCTATCAAAAATTACTCCTTTTCTCCATCAAAATGATATTATTCCTACACATCAATTTGGTTTTCGGGAAAAACACGGCACAATTGAACTAGCAAATCGTATAACAAATGAAATAAGGAAAGCTTTCGAATTCAAAGAGTATTGTTCGGTTGTTTTTCTTGATGTGGCGCAAGTATTTGACAAGTAATTATTTCTTAATTCATAATTCATACCACACGAATTATGAATTAAGAAATAATTACTTAACACGTTCCACAATATCCTTGAATCCTACTTATCCAACGGGCGATTCCCAGTAAAACTAAATGAATACATAACTGAGGAGTGTCGCAGGGCAGTGTTCTTGGACCAATATTGTACATATTATTGACCGCAGATATTCCTACAAGTGCGGAATTACTGCTATACAGTCACAAAAGAGTGCAAATACATTACTTTTACATTAAGGCCAAAAACGTGCCCTACTGTTAAGCTCAACAATGTATCGATACCTCAAGCTGACGAAATTACATACCTCGGAATCCACTTGAACAGACGCTTAAACTGGAGATGTCACATTGCTGCTAAAAAACTTCATATTAAACTCAAATCTGCCAGTTTACATTCCCTTTTAAACAAGAAGTCTTTAGTTAGCTTTAGCAAGAGAGTTCTCTTATATTATGCAACAATAAAACCGATATGGATGTATGGAATCCGGATATGGGGCACAACATGGAAGACTAGATTATAGATATAATTCATAGGTTCCAATCGAGATCGAAATCGCAGCCAAAAATACTTAACAAAACTGCGTAACGATCCGAACCCATTGGCTAACAACTTGGCCCATGTAACAAGTCAAAGACAAATCAGCCTCTAAAGAGTAATGTCAAGCCAGCAGCCCATTCCTACTAATGGCTTTACGTTTTAATTTAGTTTAAGATTTTATTACTTATTGTTAGGCTTCCGAAGTCGAAGCAGAGTCAATACGTACAATAAACATTGATGTTTCAAAAAAAGAAAATATCTCCAAAGCTAACGGAGTAGATTGCGTCAAAACAGACGGAAAAACGGGCAGACGGACAGCCGGTATAAATATTGCTGGATGTTCTCCTTTTACGTCGAATTAAAGTAAAAACCATGAAATAGAAGTAGGTAATCGGTAGGCATTCTTGGGAATAAAATAAATTCGTATTAATTTTTATCAAGGAAAAATGGTCTTCTTTATTAAAGAAATCCGCAAAATTTATATATATATATATATAAGTATAGTATTTACAATGACCACAATCAGTTGGAAAATCTTTAATATTTGCATTTTCTTTTGAATAAGAAGATTTGTAAGAAATCTTAATTTCCGACTGTTGTTTTAAACCATTCGATTTCTTGGACAAATTTAAATCAAATGTCTAAATTTGAAGAATGTATCACCAATAAGCTTATTTTAAGCACTTTTACCCAACTGTGCGGCAGTTTAAACCATACCATATACGTAGTTGGCGATGTTACTGTAGAAGAGTTTACTACAGACTATCACAGCTGGCAAACAGATCGCATCCGTAGAGTAAGGTAGGTAACAAGAATATTTTTGCTAATAACAATCGGATTTTTAGTGCTGTGAAATGCTAAATAGTCCATAATGCATAAATCATGCCATAAATCTTACCTATTGTACTATAAATGTGGTTATTCCAAGACAAAGTTATATTGAAGGTTATTATTTTGTAGATGACAATACACTGCGATTTACTAGGATTTAGAAGTAAACTATTACCGCTGGCCCACTTGCTCACGTGATCTAAATCAGTATTGAGGTCATTAATGCAATCATAGACGGAGTCAAAAGAGCAACTGACATATAATTGAACATCATCTGCGTATACCAGTTGTGTTAGTTGAAATTTGCCGGTTTTTCGATAAAGAAAACACTTAATTTTCAGAATTCAAATTCAAATTCAAAATTTTTTTATTCAAAGTATTGACCATTGGTTTCTACACATTTCGCCCATCTCTCAGGCAAATTATGGATACCATTCCAAAAAAACTTTTTCTCTTTCAAGGCAAACCACTGCTCTGCAAGGGAGTGTCCCATCGATTCGAAAAGGTGATAGTCGGACGGGGCGAGGTCTGGAGTATACGGCGGGTGCGATCATATTTCCCAATTAAGTGTTTTTAATGTGTCTTTCACCAGTTTAGCGATATGAGACGGCGCGTTGTCATGTTGCAAGATAACTTTGCCATGTCTTCGGGCCCATTCCGACCGTTTTTCGGCCAACGCCTGATTCAAATTAATCATTTGTTGTCGGTAGCGATCCGGGTTCACCATTTCACCAGGTTTTAACAACTCGTAGTACACCACACCACACTGGTCCCACCAAACACAGAGCATTGTCTTACGGCCAAAGCGATTTGGCCTTGCAGTCGATGGGCCAGCTTCACCAGGGGAAAGCCATGATTTTTTTCGCTTCGGGTTCTCAAAATAAAACCATTTTTCGTCCCCCGTGACAATTTGATGCAGAAAAGATTTCCTTTCGAATCGTTGAAACAGCATTTCACAAACGGTTTTTCGATTTCCCATTTGTCTATCGTTCAGCTAGTGTGGCACCCATTTTCCGTACTTCTGGATCTTTGCCATGGCGTTTAAACGTAGGCAAATTTCTCTTCGAGTCACATGTAGTGTTTCTGCCAATTTTTGTTACGATTGGGTTGGATCAACATCCAAGAACGCCTGTAATTCCTCGCGTCGAACTTTTTCGCTGCTCCAGGATGTTCATTGTCTGTTAAATCGAAATATCCACTTTTAAATTGACGAAACCATGTTTCACATATTCTAATCACTGGAGCATGTTCACCATAAGTTTCTACCAGCTTCAGCTGTTTTTTTTCTTTTGATGAAATAAGAAAAGCAACGAATGCCGCAAATGCGATTTACTTGGAACGAAACTCGACATATTCACTGAGGTAAACAAATATGACGCTATTATTTTGGCGGAATGTGACTTGCGTATTTTTGTAGGTTAATGTCAATAGAAATAAATTACATACATGCCAAATCATAGAAATTTATACATATTTCTAGCGACATCTACTATTAAAACCGGCACACTTCAGCAAACACACCTGGTAAATGAATGTCAAAGTGTTTTAATACACTTTGGAGGTCTTTAGCATATAAAACAAACAACAGAGGCCCAAGAATATAAGTATCCTTGTGGGACATCTTTAGTTACGTGTAAATGGTTCGTAATAATGTTACCTGACATATAGCTTGTGAACGATCACTTAGGTATGATTTTATTAAGTATGTTGCTGTCAATGAGAAATGAAAAAAATTCCTAAGTTTCAAAGCTAGTAGTTCCTGGTTCACTGTGTCAAAAGCTTTGGAATAATTCAAAATTGTTAATAACGTTACTCGATTTTCGTTTATGTTGAGCCTGATGTTATCCAAAACCCTAATTAGCGCCGTTATATGGTACAACTCCTGTTAGATCTAAAGTCGGATTTGTAGCGATTCACCAGAATTTATTTGAGCATGCGTGATGAGTTCAAGTACTTTAGTTATGAAGGGTAGTATTGCGATAGGTCTGAAGTCTCCGTTAGATTTCTTAATTGGTATGATTTTTGCCGTTGTTGTTTACGGCTTCTGTTACATAAAGTGAAATTTTAGGCAGTATACATTTAAAAAATTTAGGAGGAACGCCGGCTATTCCAATCGCATTAGATTTTATGTTGATGGAGGGCTCGACAACTGCACAATCATCAATATTTGAGAAAGTGAGATCAGGTATCATTCCATTGCTATACCTTTCCCTAGATGTATGTATTACTGTTACAGTCAGATATTGTACAAATTTTTCATACAACTCCTTTATATTCTAAGAAAGGGAATCAGTTTTGTTTCCAATTCCTTCTTCACGAATATAATTCCATGTTTGTTTAGAACCTACTGCTGTTCCAAACCGATTCTCATGGTATTTAAGCTTTTGCAATTTAATGGCTTTGGTGACGTTTCTTCTATGAGTCTTTCAAACATTATAGATTGCTTCACATTTCAAGCATTTCCACTTTCGATAAGCCTTGTTGCGCTTATGAATAAGACCCTTAATATAATTTTTAGGATCTTTTTTGCTAAAAGAGAGTGATCTAAGGTTTGTCTAAATTACAACAACGCAATGCATACATAACTTGTGAGTTTGACAATAACACATAACTTACGTACATATGTATTTGCATGTACAAGTAAATTCATGTTTGTACATGTTTTTAAAATTCAGCTATTTTTTTATTGTATATACATATGTATGTACATAACTATATATAAATTGTATCTATGTTTTATATATTTTTGTTATTTAATATATAAAATTTTCGTGTCACATTGTTAGACACGATACTTTTCCGAAACTTTAATGAAATTTTATGTGCATATTCAGTAGACCTGAGAATAAAAAAACATCTAATTTTCACACCGGGAAGAGGACTAGGGACTGATCTATTCGAAAAATTTGAATGTATAATTCGATTTACTTGAAATTTGATACATAGGTAGCCTTTTGCTTAGTTTTACAGGATCTTTACTTTTGTTTCCAGGAATAGTACCCAGGCCGATCAATTCGAAAAAATCGATTAATGTATAAAAAATTTCTGAAGTGGACCAAGGGTCACCGAGCCAATATTTGATTGGCTTGTTCCATTCCATAACCCGATAGATGACGCCCGCGCGTAAAAGCCGAGCAATTCCTTGGCGTGCGCTATGACAATTGTCGTTGCAAGGAATTATGCTGAATAGATATATGTATTGTATCCAAGTGAGATAAAAAATAACTCTCAGAACAAGACATGTGGTTAATTTTTAGTACATAAGCGAGCTCGCTCAATGAGAAACCCTTATGTTGAAAACAATTTATAGTTTTTCATGAATTGATAACGGCTGGACCAAAATAAAATTCAACTTTATTAAGAGACTATCGAGGACCGATTCATGCGAGATAATCGATTCACTTGAAATTTAATTTGTTGGTAGCTTATCGTTTAGATTAACATAATATTAATAATCTTATTTATGGTTCAATTTGCTTGAATTTTTTTATTTTTATTTTCGTTCGTATGGGCTGCTTGAACTTTCTTATCTGACTGCGAGTGTCATCTCCGGGAGTAGCTCCTCCAGGACACGTTCTTCAATCTCCTAATATTTCCGTTCGCTCTTTCCGTTGTGTTTTCCTAAGTAGTGTAGGGGGTGGTTAATTGATGTTTCAATCCATGCTCGCGTAGGAAGTCTTTGAATCGCCTGCTGGTAAACTGTGCTTCCTTGTCTGTGATCAGTAACTTTGGGACGCAAAAATAGGTTAAGATTTTTTCTCGGAACGCTCGCGGACTGCTGCGATCTCTCTTCATTTCGGGAATCGGTCCAGAAAGACGAGAGCCTATCGCTAGACACTCCTTCTCGGTAGGCGAGTAATTCACCTCGTCTTTATTCCGTCGCCGGCTCGCATATCCTATTACTCGTTCGTTACCGTCTCACTCTTCTCTCTCACGCCGAGCCCGTAATCGCTCGCATCGGTCTGCAATTTAGATCTCTTCGTGAAGTCCGGACAAGCCAGCACCAGTGCTTATGTGACGGCGTCCTTTAGAGCCTCGAACGCTGCTTGTTGTTCCTCAGTCCACTCCCACTTCTTACCCTTCTTCAGCGTCGATGTAAGTGGATGTGGCATTCGTGGGAAGTCGTGGACGAATCTTCGATACCCTGATGTCACTCCCAAGAACCGTCTGAGATCTCGTAGAATTGTAGGTGGTGTAAGCTCCATATGGATGCCCTTCTCGCTGACTACGTGACCTTAATTCTTTAATTTCTTCTTAAAAAATAGAAATTTCTTGGGGTTGATCTTAAAGTTGGCTTTTATCAGCCGCTGGAATACTTCCCTGAGATGTCTTCCGTGATCATCTAGCGTACTCGTGCGTACTCGTGACAATGATGTCGTCTAGGTAGGCGAATTCGTGCAGCTTCGGTCCTGGGCCGATGCTTCGATCAAGGGCCCTCTGGAACGCCGCTGGTGCGGAGTGTAAGCCAAAAGGCATCAACTCGAACAAGCCACAACCGTTTCAGCTCACTTTGCAGGGACTCATTCGCTGTTGGATCCGCTGAGTTACCTATTGGTAGTATGGTTTGACTTTCCGAGGCCGTGTATTCATTCGCTCTCTTCTCTACTGTGCATGTAACTGTTTCTTTTTCCCTTCTGTCTACCCACAGTTGACCCATGTGATATAAAAGAAGCTCTAGAGGAGCAAGGGTTTGAAATTAGGGCGGTCGTTAACATAATTAATAGAAATAAAGTGCGCAACTCAAGAAAAACGAAAGGCATCCAATTTGTTTTACATTTGCCTTATACAAGTATAGAAAAAAAGAATTACAGCAGAGGAACCACACAAAATTCTACTGTACTTTACGTACTGTCTGCGTAGCATGTGATTATTTTCACCATTATAGCAAGTACCCTTGATCGTATGTAACACGAAAAAAGTGTAGCAACTGTGATGGCAATCACATCGCTAATTACAGAAGTTTTCCGGTTTACAAAGACTTAAAATCTTATTTTTATGATTCTTAATCTTACCCAGTGGATGACACTATATATGCCAACCATGCAAAGTATGGTGCAAGACTTAATAAATGCGCAGAACGACATGTTTCAAACTCTGATGACCAAAAAATAAGAGAACTTAGGATTTGCTTATGGAATGCTAACGGTTCATAGGCCAGAACGGATGACTTGTTTTTTAGAGCACCTGAATACGGTATTTCAATCAAATACTGCTACAAATAATGCACCCTTGTCACCTAACCCGCCAAGGAACACTATTACTTGAGGAGCATCTGTATCTGAACTACAAAATATTATTTCCGTTTTAGATCCAGAAAACATCTTCAAGAGGAGATCATATTTCACATTATTTGACAGGCATTGCTCTCGTTCTTCTTGCAAAGTTTTTCAGTGCCATGTTAAAGCTAAGATATTATCAACACATATGGATAAAGTCGCAGATATATACATATAAGCTAAGCCAGGTAGAGACCCAACCTTGCCGTCATCATGTAGACCAATCAGCCTGTTGCAACAGGCTGGCCCTGCCTATCCATGGCACAATTGAACAAGTAAAACGTATAACAAATGAAATAACGAACGTTTTCGAATTCAGAAAGTATTGCTGGGCCGTTTTTCTCGATGTGGCGCAAGCATTTGACAAAGTGTGGCATGATATTCATAATCTCATCATTATCATCTTACACATAAAAATCTTATGTCTGCATGAAAAAATTCGAAAAAAACACTTATGTCGCCGCGGAACTAGTGTACTTCAAAAGTTACCAACCGAATGACATGAAATTACGTCAGATTGCTTCTATGATACCTGGGAAAAGCTTTACGAAAAACAAATTTCGGGAAGTAGACAAGGGACAGACCTATTCGAAAAAATCTTATGTATAGTTCGATTTATTGGAAATTCGGTACATAGGTAGCTTTACACTTAGATTAACAGGAAGACTGCAATTTTCTCAGGAAAGTGGACCAGGGTCTGACCTATTCTAAAAAAGTTTATTTATGGTTCGATTTACTTAAAACTCGGTACATTCTCTCCGATAAGTGGCCCTTGGACCAGGAATCCATCTCAGGAATCATAGAAATACTTTCCGGAAGTGGACCAGAGACTAACATATTCGAAAAAATCTTATTTATAGTTCGATTTGCTTGAAATTTGGTAAGATGTTGTTACCGATCCAGTGGAGCGAATTTAATTAGAATCAATAAATTGTATTTTAATAGGTTCCTATAAAATTGAACTTAAAATATGAACTTACCGCTGGTCGGCAACTAAACGTAAAGTTTTGTGTAAACATCTGTTTTTATACACTTGGAGGCAAATTGTATTTACCGTACGAATTGGGCAGCCAGGAAAGTGAAATGATGTAGCGCGATTTCCTAACAAATGACCAACCAAAATACACTAACAAAGGACGAATTAAATATGTATGTACCTATGTACATTAATAGCAACTGTGCTTACGAAGTAGCGAATAACAGTTCGATCACATGTATGTATCTAACTTACAATGTAGGGAGTTCAGAAGTCTAGCAAGCGATTACAAACAATAAAGAGTGGAGACTTTTCTCTTATAGTTTACGTAAATATGTACTGTAGGCAATATATATATATATATGTATGTGCACATGTATGTGCGCTTAAACTAAAAACAGACAGCGAACAGCAACATCCCCACCTCCATGAATCACCCAGATTCACCAACACTAATATCCAACATCGCCAGCTTTGACACAGCTCGTTGTTTTACGCCGCACTTGTTCGTACGTCTGTACGCCTGATCACACCGTCAACTCCAGGATAGAGTTTTTCGACCTTGCCGCGACACCATTCCCATCTTGGCACATTGGGGTCGCATATGAAGACCAGGTCACCTTCTCCAATAGGCTTCTTTGGCTGGCACCACTTGTCTCGTCGTGTCAATGTCGGCAAATATTCGGCAATCCATCGTCTCCAAAGACGATCCCTCAGCTGACAACCAATTCTCCATTGTTGACATAGATTGCAAACGGAGTCTATAATATCTTCTGTGATAGGCGTCTGTGTATTGTTCGGTTCACCCAGAAGAAAATCGTTATGAGTCAGAGGCTGATCTTCATCCACGGATATAGGCAGATGCGTCAAAGGCCGTGAGTTGATCATATTTTCCGCCTCAATCAAAAGGCAGTTAAGCGTATGTTCCTTTGGCGCTGTCTCTTTCAATGTCTGACGTAATATTCTTTTGACACATTGTACTAATCTTTCCCAGGCTCCGCCTTCTTGCATACGGACACAGTCGAATACTTCAGCAAATCGCTTGACTCCTTTATCAGCGCCGACAAAATTCTTCCCATTGTCGGAACGCAGACGTATAGGAACACCACGACGGTTCATAAAATTTCGTAGGGCAACAATACATGAGTCAGTGCTCACGTCGTGTGCCAACTCCAGATGTACAGCTCTCACCGTCAGGCAAGTAAATAGAGCTACCACCTCTTTTCCGTACTACGGCGAATAGTAACAGTTACTAGGCCAAAATAATCAAAACCAGTGTAACTAATCGGTCTTATATGAGGAGTCAGTCTGTCAACGGGTAATGGACCCATTTATGGTGATTCCGGCTGTGCTTTTCTAATGCGGCACGCTAGGCAATCTCCAACAACACTTCGTAATAGAGTTCTTGTGGAGTGGAATCCAAAGGCTACGACGAATCTTACATATGGTGGCTTCATGGTTCTGGTGGCACATAATTGTATGATAATGCATCACAACAAGTCTCCAAAAATGGTGATTCGGTGGCAAAATGATGGGATGTCTACAGCTCATAGGCAACCAGACGCTGCCACCTTTTGGCGAAAGCTGAAGACGCGTACTATTGCTGGAAATATTTTGACTATTCCTCATCTGCTGGATCTCTGGAGCAAATGCTTCTTGTTGAACGAAACGGCAGAGCAACCTTTTGACAAGTTCGATTTCTCCAGCAGTCAAACCATAACGACTTTCTCGTTGTATACGGAAGACAGACATGTATAAACCGTAGCACCCAGGCTGCAACTCTCACCAGTTTCATGAAATATAATTAAATTCAAATATGTCAGTATTTACGATTATTAAAGCATAATTATGGCGAAGTTCTTCTTCAAGGGAATCTTCAGTTGGCAATTCGATGTCGTGACTGGTGTAAAAAAGCTGGACCACATATCCAACGAGCTGTTCGCCTGAAGTCAATACGATTATTCGTACGTGTGGCTTCATCAGCAACATTCGAATCCGTTGGTAGCCACTTCCATTGCGTAGTATCTGTAACCGTCAATATTTCCGCAATCCTATGTTGTACAAACGGTTTGTACCGACGATGCTCACACCTTATCCAACTGACTACAGGCTTAGAATCGGTCCACAGAACGCACTGACTAATATCTAAAGAGTGCTCCTCACGTATATTGCTCATTAGGCGGCTTCCCAAGACTGCTGCTTGAAGTTCAAGTCGAGTCACTGTCAGTTATTTAATTGGAGCGCCCTTGGACTTGGCAGAAATGAATGACACGTCAATTACGCCGCTGAAACTTTCTGACCTCCAGAAGGCGACTGCGGCAAAGGCCACCTCACTGGCGTCAACAAACACATGGAGTTGCAATATTTCTGACGTACCTTTCAGAAAATAGAAACGTGGAACAGTGTCCTTGATTACTGCAGTTAGTTGGTTACGCCATCTCTCTCATGCGTCGTTAATGTCGCTCGGCAACGGTTCGTCCCATATATTGTGTTTACATACCTCGCGCATAATCAACTTAGCACCCATAATAAAATTACATAAAAAACCCAAAGATCAAAGATCGACATTACAACGCTGAGAAGTTCTCTTTTGGTGGGAAATCGCCACATCAACCTTATTAAACTTCAACTGAAATCCAAAACAATCAGTTTAAGATTGCCAAAATAATCCGAGCACCTTTTCCACCAGCACTCCTTCTTTTTTTGAAATAGCACGCGTTATTTCTTTACCACCAAGCTCACTCATTACCTTTTGTGAATTTGAAGCGAAATTTCGAAGCTCGAACCCAGCTTTTAAGTGTATAGCTCGTACCATCTTTGAAACAGTTATGGCTTCTTCTACTGAACCGAAGCTGTCAACCATGTCGTCCACGTAGTGATGCTCCAAAATGGACCTTACAGCACGACTTACGTTCTTATCATCAGAGCGGTACTCCAGCGCGTTAACTGTCTTAATGTAGTGACCTGCACATGTCGAACAACCAGCGCCAGAAGTCATTACAGACATCTCATAGACTTCTGGTCTCCTATTACTGTCACCGTCTCTCCATAGAAATCGCTGTGCACATCTGTCCTCTGGCTGCACTGTTTGGTGAAAAATTTCTCTTATGTAATCGTTTACCGCACTCGCTCCTTGGCAAAAATGAAACAATATGGATGGCAACGATTTGTAGTCCTGCGTGCCCTTCAAAAGATGTGCGCTCAAGGAGACACCTTCGACTTCAGCAGCAGCATCAAAAACCAAACGTAGTTTACCCGGCTTATTAGGGTTAGAGACGGCAAAGTAAGGTAGGTACCACGTTCTCGGTGAACTCAAGGTAGCTTCTGTGGCCGATAACTTTCGTGCATAACCTTTGGCTACATAGGACTCTATGATGCGTTTGTATTCAACATTACGAAGCATCTTGTTTTCTATACTCTTTAGTCTTCTCGAAGCCATGCAATAGCTATTCGGAAGCTTAACATTGTCGTGCTTCCATAGAAGACCTATATGGAATCTTCCATTAATGCGGCATGAAGTTTTCTCCAGAATTGTTTTCGCAAGAACGTCAGCGTTGCTTTCAATTGGGAGTGACGGCCTGACTCCGAAACTTTCGGTGTCGAAATAATTCGCCACCAACTTATGTAACGAATTGTCCCTCTTGTTATTCATCAGCAAACATAAGTGCGAAGACTGCTGATCGTTAATTGTTGGACCGAAAACGACCCATCCTAACTCGGTATTGGCCGCGAACGGACCGTTCCTCTTCATCTTCACTGTAAGCGATGGTAAACCGAGATGGGCATGGTCTTGGCCAATCAACAACCTAGGCCGGATATGCGAGTATGTTTGTACCGGCAACTTTCGTATGTGTTTGTCATCACAACACAACTCAGCTCTACTTAAACTTTGCGATGGTAACTGTGAATTCGACACTGCATATACGTTCCTCAATTTGTGGCGTTTTTGTATGTTGGCACCGCTAATAAACATGTCGACTACCACGGCTGATTCTTGCGCAGCTTGACCTCCAAACCATTGCAGCCTAAAACTCTGTTCCCGACCACGTAAACCCAAATCCTGTAGAAGAGCGTTGTCGGCCATTGTAATCGACGAGCCTTCATCTAACAGTGCGTACGTTTCAACGCGCTTATGGTTTGCATATAATACGACTGGCAAAATTCTAAATAACAGCTTTTTATTGTTGAAGCCAGTACTGCAGCTAAGAACTGCTTCTTCCGCACTCTGATTTTCATATTGAGATGACTGTTGAGCAACTGTGGAACGCGGTTCTACTTCATGCAGCAGTTTATGGTGCATTCTTCTGCCATGGCCGGCGTTGAGACAAGGGAAACATAGGCGAAGATTCTTCGTCTCGGTCCATTTTTTCGGCACTGTGAATTCAATGAATTTATTGCACTCAGCTGTCTTATGAGGGCCACGGCATATGAGGCAGCTATGGCGACGTTGTGACTCGGCAGCATGCAACACGACACGGCGTTTGGGATCGCGTATGAATTCGACATCATTAATAGAGGAGATAACATTGGCTAATCTCGTTAGCCATTGACTTAACTGTACTATTGTAGCATACGGTTGTATAGATGCTGCATAAGTAGCCCACTCAATTCGTTTACTCATCGGCAATTTCATGATGAGATGATCGAGTAGCGTGGGGTTGGCGAGATGTTGATCTCCTCCGTTAGCTGACTGTAAGAAAATGCATATATTATTCACCTTTGTTGCAAACGGCACTAATTTCAAGACACCACTCTCTGTAATGGGTGCAATCTCCTTTACTTGAGCTAGCTGGCTGCTCAGGACGACCAAATTTAAATTTCAGTTGTTCGATAATATTATTGACGTTGCTTGGGTGTATAAGCAAAGACTTCACAGTCTCGCGAGCTTCACCTTTCAAACATTCATGTAGCCGTTGATTATTTTCAAAGCTACTGTACTAGTAAAAACTGCAATGGATTTTGTGAAAGCAGTGTAAAATATCGGCCCATCTTCTGCTTTCCCACAGAAATCCGCAAGGATTGCATTTGTCTAGGTAAGTAGGGCGAGTGTGTGGCTACAGAGCTCATGTTGGCATTAATGGGTGTATTGGAATTCACTGATAGATTGTCGCTCTGATGAATATCAGAATTTGTGTACATGTTCTGCGTGGACGTTGCAAAAGATGTTGGTAATTGGCAGCTATCTGTTAGAGAGGCTAACGGCAATGAGTTTGTACCGGTATTTGGCGGCAACTGTAAATATGGCAGCGGTACAACTTGTTGAATTTGTGGTAAATGAGGAACTGACATCCTGGCGATATGAGCACTGTCAGGCGCATTGGCAGTCTCAATGTTGGATTCTTGTTCCTTTAGTGTCACTTCAGCCTTTCAGGCTATTCTCTAACATGGCAATACGCTTTTGCATGGCTTGCATTATGGCTTCCTGACGTGAAATAGGCGTTGATGCTCCTGGCGTAGAAGAGCTACGGCTAACTGTTCCAGTAGAGGTAGGGGCCATTGAAGGGGCACTGGCTGGACCGAAATATGAAGATGTTCCAGTACCAAGACTGCGAAATAAAGTTGTTACCGATCCAGTGGAGCGAATTTAACAAGAACCAATGAATTATATTTTAATAGGTTCCGTTTATTTCTTTAAAATTTAACATGTTAAATAAAGTACATGATTAACTTAAAATATGAACTTACCGCAGTACATCTTCCACCTTCTTCGCTGATCGGCAACTAAACATAAAGTTTTGTGTAAACATCTGTTTATATTTAGTTGTAGACAAACTGTATTTATCGTACGAATTGAGCAGCCAGGAAAGTGAAATGATGTAGCGCGATTTCCCAACAAATGACCAAACAAAATACACTCACAAAGGACGAGTTAAATATATATTTATGCATATTATTGCTATTTAATGTACGCAACTGCACTTAAGTGTGCTTACAATACTCCCTACATTCTAAGTCTAGCAAGCGATTACAAATAATAGAGTGGAGACTTTTTCTTTTATAGTTTATGTAAATATGTACTGTAGGCTTCGTTGTCGCACATACTCATTGAATGTATGAAAAATTAATCATGGGATATCTTTTTATCATAACTTTATTCACTCAGTACTTGTGGTAATACAATACTTTTGGTTTAGAAGAGTCGTCCTGTTAATCTTAGTAAAAACACATCTATGTACCGAATTTCAAGTAAAACAAATCATAAAGTAAATTTCTTTGAATAGTTAGCCCCGGAGAGAAAAGAGTATTCCTGTTAGTCTAAGCAAAAGGCCAACTATGTACTGATCTTCAAGAAGTGAAGTCTTCCTGCAAATCTAAGCAAAATGCCACTTATGTACCGAATTTCAAGTAAATCGAACTATCATTTTTTTTCTAATAAGTCCGTCACTGGTTCTCTTCGCGGAAAGAAGAAGAGTCTTCCTGTTAGTCTAAGCAAAAAAGTAATTCCATCCATAAATAACTTCACTTTTCGGTGAGAAGTGTAGCCTTTCTGTTAATCTATGCATAAAGCAACCTATTTACAGAATTTCAAGTAAATCGAAATATACATAAGATTTTTTGGAATAGGTCAGTTCCTGATGCTTTTCTCTGAGAGAAGTGGAGTCTTCCTGTTAATCCAAGCATGAAGCCACCTTTGTACCGAATTTGAAGTAAATCGAATTATAAATAAGATTTTTTCGAATATGTTAGTCCCTGGTCCACTTCCGGAAAGTATTTTCATGATTCCTGATATGGATTCCTGTTAATCTAAGCCGAAACACAACTATTTATCGAATTTCAAGTAATTCGATACAGTAATAAGTTTTGTAGAATAGGTCTGTCCTAGGTCCAAGGTCCACTTCCCGCAGAGAATTGTAGTCTTCCTGTTAACTTAAGCAAAAAGCTACCTATATACTGAGTTTTAAGTAAATGGAACCATAAATAAACTTTTTTCGAATAGGTCTGTCTCTGGTCCACTTCCCGAAATTTTTTTCCGTAAAACCCTTCCCAGATATCATAGAAGCAATCTGACGTAATTTCAAGGCAATCAACCGCTAACTTTTGGAGAACACTCGTTTCAAACGGACATATGAGTTTTTTTCAATAGGTCAGTCCCCGGTCCACTTCCCGAATTTTTTTCTCAGAAATCATAGAAATAATCTGACATAATTTCAAGTCATTCGGTTGGTAACTTTTGGGAGAACTCCCGCTCCGCGGCGACATAAGACTTTTTTTTTCAATAGGTCAGTCCCCGGCCCACTTCCTTAAATTTTTTTCTTGTAAACCTTTCCAGGTATCATAGAAACAATCTGATGAAATTTCCAGTGATTCGGTCGGTAACTTTTGTAGATTTTTGGAAATTACTGGATTTTTTCATATGGACATAAGATTCTTATATATTATAAGAAGATATCTGATGACTGTCAGAGTATATTGCAACCGATTGTCCTGCTGCCATAGATTTCAGCAACCGCTCGGCGGCTTCCACGATTGCAAAGAGTACCACTTGGAAAATGATGCAGTCTCATGCCCGCAGCCCACTTTTCCATCTGAGCCGTCGGTAAAAATGGCTATGGTGCTCTGATCCTTGAGAGCTGGTGGTTTCCGCTCATATCTGTTTGAGATTCTCATGGAAAAAAGATTCTCGAATCATATACTGGTGGTGGGGTACTTAAGCCCGCTTGTAGGTTTCTGTATAGGTCAAGATGAAGGATGTTGAGAAGAGTTAGCAGTGCTTTTGAGGGAGTTGATGGCCATGCTCCCGTTACCAGTATAGCAGCCGACCGTTGAACTCTTTTTTTTAATTTGCTCCTGAAGATATTTTTGTCGAGTGCCGGCCACCAAACGGTGACGCCGTAGAGCAGGATTTGCCTAACTACACCAACAACTACAACTTCCGTACACGATACCCGGTTTTAGTCCCCGTCTCTTTCCTATCGCCGTTTTGCAGGCATAAAGAGCAGTTATAGATTTTCTAGATCTTTCCGGCTCTAGTAGAGTTTGATATCTAAGATTATTCCGAGATATTTAACTTCGGTAGAGAGAGAGAGGTCTCCACACCCTTTAGTTTAGTTGGCTTAAAGCAGGCGGTATGCACCTCATGGTAAATAAAATCATTTTGGTTTTATCTGGGTTTACATTCAGCCCAGAGTATATCGCTTAAGGTTTGTAGGTGTTTGTCTGTCGCTGTCAGGGCAAAGTCGTCAGCGTATGCTACCACATCAAAGCCTGTGCTGTACAGTTTTCTAAACAGCATATTTGCTGTTAGACACCACAGCAGTAGCGATAAAACTCCTCCTTGAGGGATGCATCTTGTTGTGTGTCTGGTATTGCTTCAAGGCAAGTCATTTTTCGATGCCACCGACTAAATCATGTAGGGCTGTATCGACGGACTTACCCTTAGAGTGAGCATGATGCCTCCTAGAGAGGCTGCCTGGGGGTAGATTCAAGTGTAAATAGCTGTCTAGCTGCCTTGCAAAATTTTTTAAGATGATAGAAGTAAGACTAATGGGTCGAAAGTCCTTTGGATTGCCGTGGTTAGCTATTCCTCCTTTTGGGATAAAAATTATTTTGGCACTTGTCCATGATTGTATCCTTTACGCTGACAGGTTTTGTAAATTTTGCATAGTAGTGGAGATAAGATGTCGTTAGCTCTCTGTAGTTTAGCGGGAAAGATACCGTTTAGTCCTGAATATTTAAAGGGATGAAATGACTTTATCGCCCATTCCACCCTTATGCGGCAGACAATGCTGCTAATATCAAAGACGCGCTCACTTTATCTTCGTGGGATTTAGTCTTGTCCTATGGAACATTTCATTATTTGGTTTTTGGATGTAATTTAGGATAGTCGAATTCTTAGAGAGAACTTTCCTTAGTCTGTTGCCTTCTCTATTTCCATCATGTCACTGCAGAAGGCCTTCCAAGATTCTCGTTATAGAGGTTTTCACAGATTTTAGGCAAGATTTATAAGATTACCAGGAGCCCGTTCTTTTGGCTACACTAAAGAGATTTCGACTTCTTTTTCTTAGCTCAGAGATTTCGCTATTCAACCATTTGGATATTTTCTTCCCAGATGGAATAGATAGAAGGAATGTGACCTCAAAAACGACGTCACAGACTTTGGTGACAAAGTCTACTGCTTCATCAATTTTCGAAAACCAGTCAAGCTCATCGAGAGAAACAGAACTTGTTCTAGATGCTACATCAGTTTGTCAACTTTGGTCCCAAAACTCTCCTCTCCTCCGTCCACTCAGTCCTCTTTCTATTGTCGCGTACTGGCCGCAACAAAAACTTCTTTTGTGTTTGTTTGTTCATTTCCTTTGTTTTGCCTAATATTCCTTCCACTCCAAACGTTGGCAGTGGCATCTGTCGGCAAATAATTGCATAATTCAAAGCCATGAATTGTTGGCACGGTTGCACTCGGTGTGTGCCTACCCAGTGGTATAAGTCTCCAAAAGGAGATGTTCATCAAAACGGTTTCTCCACTAACAAATATTAGGGAAACGGAATGCTTTGCGCGGGTATTCCGTAAAAAGGGGTGTCGCTTTTCTTTTTATATGGCGAGGGGAAAATTATCCCAGTGTACTTGGTGTGCCATGGTGGCGTGCGCTATATAACTCTGTCCCTTTGGGTAATGGGGGCGGCGCCAAATGATTGGGCACCAATACACACTCGCCTGAGAGTTCTGACGGCCGACGCGTAGCTTGCGGCCTGACTAGTAAGTGCGTGCCGGATCAGATTCTAGCAATCTACGAAAGCGTCAACACCTTTTTTGACGCAGACGTGCGAGTGTTTTAAGAAAAAAAAGAAAATAAAATTTTTTAAGCGTAAGGCCAGTCGAGGCTAAGCGTAGTGTTTAAAAGAAAAAAAAATAGTGCTAGTGAGCAGGGGGCAGTTGAAGCCCAGTAAATATTCCCGTCATAGTGGTGTTGTACTTAGTGGCGGAACCGAAGTTTGACGACATCACCGGAGGAGCACCGAAGTTAGGTACCCACACCCGACTGAGAAACCCTGAGTATCATTTTGTTGATTTATAGTTTTCTTACGTTTTTTTGTCGTGCCGACAGTGTCGTTCCTTCGTCTTTCCCATACCCATCCTTTTAGCATCCCGCACCCAGAGCCCAGTCATACAGGCGGGTTAAAGTTACCTCCGGCAGCACGGGAGTAGTGCGAGTGGGTTCGTAACCAGTTTGGTTGGACCACACCTCGGGTGCACCCCAAAAATATATTTTGTTTATTTTGTTTTATATCGTTGCTTAATTGTCGTCATGCATTTGTTTATACCAGCGTCGATCTTTTCACTTGATTTGTTATTGTACGTAGCTAGCGACCCACGCCGTCTTCACTAAGCTGGCCGGTCGCTTTGTTAGTTTTGTCATCTCCTTTTTGTGCGGTAGTTTGTTTTGTTGACGTGTGTGGTTGTTGGTAGGCGCTTGACCAACAGCCACTGTAGGTATACATATGTATGTACGTATGTACATACGCACATACATATTGTAAATTGAAAAAGTGGAGGTGACAAATTGGCGCCCAACGTGGGGCCCAATATATAAAGATCTTTACTTTGAAAAATTTTGTGGTTTTTGTTTCAGTGAATTTTGAGTGGTGCTTTGTGCTGTTGGTTTTTGTTTTTATAATTTTTAACAATTTTCTATTTTTTTCCTTTTTGTTAGTAGGCATTTCAATAGTGGAAGTAAAGAAGAGATTGGCGGTCGAACCCAGACCCATCGTCAGATTGGTTTAAATATATTTAGTACAAAGGAATTTGGTGAGTTCGTTCCGTTTTGTAAATTTGCAAATTTTGTGTGTACGTTGCGGTACATTGTATTGGCGTGTTTTATACCAGTAGGAAAAATTGTATGTCGAGTGGGTAGAGACTGGTCCAGAAGTAACCAGTGGTAGTCCTGCCCAAAGTTAGGTTGAGATTTTTTGTTTTTTTGTTAATTAAGGATTTTTGTTGTTTTCTTTTATTGTTTTTGATTAAAAACTTTTTTAATAATAATAATAAAAATTTTATTAATTTTTTTTGTTTTTTTTTTGTGGTTAGGCTCTTCTGTTGTTTACGTGATAGGGTCTTTTGTTGTGCCAGTATAGGGCAACGCGTTTACCACATTAGGGTAGTAGATTTTTTAATTTTCATTAGAATTAAAATTTTCTTTTAAATCTATTTTTTTTTGCTTTGTTTTTTTTTTGTTTTTCGAGTTTATTTTTTTTTATTTTATTTTAACATGGAAATAAAACGGTTGTCCAAAGATGACCTCGCGTACGAGATGGAGGCACGCGGCCTTCCAATTGGTACGGTCGAAGCCATGAGGAAATCGATTAGGGCATCACGGTTGTTAGGGAAAAGAGGTTCGGTAAACCTCTTTCAGGACTACCCCTTCAGTTTCGACGAGGATAAGACGGCGGTCGAGTCGAAACTGGAGGAGGTAGAAAAGTTAATCGCGTCGGTTTCGGGTGGAGGAAAGCCATCGCATGGAGCGAAAGCGATGGCGAAGATTGAATGGTGTTTATCGCGAATAGGACGGGCGCGACCGGGAAGCGACGGCGAGATGACTCAGCAGATGGAGCTGAAGAGCAAGTTGTTGCTCCTTCTCGCCGAACTTCAAGAGGTAGTCGGCAGCGAAGAAGCCGAAGAAAAGGAGATCGTTTCGGTAGAGCGCTCGGGTGTCACTCGTGCGGACCCGATAGCACCCCCGCCCGTGGAAGTACGACGCGTTGTTGAGGAGACAGCCGAGTCTCAGAAGCCGGTAAACTTGTCGAACTTGGCGAAAAAGCGGGTATGTCGCTTTTCGCATTTTTGGAGCGGGTCGAGGAGTTGAGCGAGGCACGCGGTGCGACTCAAGCTCAACTTTTCAAAGGCGCGGTCGATTTATTCGTAGGGAAAGCTCTTTTGTGGTTTAGGTCGGTTAGGAAGTCTTTAGGCAGTTGGGAGGAGCTAGTAGGAGTGTTGAAGTTGGAGTTTTTGCACCCCAACTACGGCGATCTCTTACTAGACGAGATTAGGCGAAGGACTCAGGGCGCGAATGAGTCCATCGGTGTTTATGTAGCGGGTATGAAGATAATGTTTGGTAGGCTTCAGGAGCCTTTATCTGAGAAAAGGATGTTAGGATTGATTAGGTTGAATCTCCTACCATTCTACCAGACCCAGTTGGGTCTAGTGACAATAGGGTCGATTTCGGAACTAGTTGCTTTAGGAAGGCAACTAGAGGCGGTTAGGTCATCGGTGGATGCTTTTGTCCCTCCTCCGAGTCATAAGGCCAAAGGTTTGTTGGAACCTGACTTGGCTTATGTCTCGGCTGGTGTAGAGGTCGCGGCTGTAGCTGAACCGGACCTTGTTGATAGTTTTAGGCCGGGGTCAAATACCCGATGCGTTAATTGTAGGCGGTTTGGCCACATTTCAGCGGATTGTAGGAAGGGAATTAAGTGCTTCGGGTGCGGTAGACTTGGAGTCAAGAAGCGGGACTGCCCGGCGTGTGCAGCGAAGCCGAGTGGCTCTCCGCGGACCCAACGAAGTTCAGATTCCGGTGGTGGGCGAAACCACAACCCCTTCAGGTCAGGGCGCGTTAGGAATGATAGGCCGGAGGACAGCGGTCCAAATTCTCGGTCAAGCGATAGGGTTGTCAGGTCGGACAACAGATCGGGAAACGGGAGATAGACCCCTGGGACAGCAGGACAGGCGGTCTAGTAGGGCGAGTTAGTGAACCTGCTAACTCCCAGCTGGCTAAGGTAAGAGTCGAAGTTGAAGAGGTTAGGTTGGCGTTTTCGTTGGTGACGGACGGTCACGACGAACGCCCGTATTTAGATATTAGGATCCATGGTTTTACTTTTAGGGCTTTGTTGGATTCTGGTGCGACCAGAACAGTAATAGGTCGGCTAGGTTGGCAGAAATTGAGTTCGTTTTGTATTAGGGTGAGTTCAGTTTCGAATTTTTTGAGAGTGACTCTCGCGGGTGGAGGTCATATCTCGGTGTTAGGTTCGGTTTTGTTGCCAATCGAGGTGAAGGGCAAGTCGGTTCTCCTGGAATGCCTCGTGGTTCCAGAGTTACCTCAGGGCGTAATCCTTGGCATCGATTTTTGGGCCAAGGCGGGTATTATCCCGGATATATCGAGAATGAGGTGGTCGTTTTCTCGGCCGGAACCAGAACCGTTGGTGGCAATAGTGGACCACTCCGAGTTAGGTGATAGGGAATCTAGGGCATTAGGTCAACTAATAGCCGAGAGATTTTGAAGATTGTCTTAGATAGATTAGCTAGTGCAGGGCTCAGATTAAATAGAGATAAATGTAATTTTTGTAGGTCTGAATTAAAATATTTTGGCTACGAGGTGGACAAGAACGGTCTACACGTAGACCCCGAGAAGGTAGAGGCGATGCTTCGGATTGAGGTACCGAAGAACGTAAAGCAAGTGAGGTCATTTATAGGAACAGTGTCCTGGTACCGCAGATTTATTAAAGATTTTGCAGACTCTCACCGATTTAACAAAGAAAAATCGAAAGTTCAATTGGACTGAAGATTGTGAAAGGAGTTTTAGAGAAGCGAAGGAACGCTTGGTGACAGCTCCGGTTTTGAGTTGCCTGGATTTTGATAGACCTTTCACAATCCAGACGGACGCGTCTGATTTCGGTATAGGTGCGGTGTTAACGCAAATGTTTGATGACGGTGAGAGGGTGATAGCTTATTTGAGTAGGTCCTTGAACAAAGGAGAGCGAAATTACTCGACGACCGAAAAGGAGTGTCTAGCGGTTCTGTGGGCGGTTGAGAAACTGCGACCATATGTTGAGGGCGCTAAGTTTACGGTCGTCACAGATCATTATTCACTTATTTGGTTGAATAAGTTGAAGGATCCGTGTGGTAGGTTAGCTAGGTGGGCTTTGAAACTCCAGCAATACAATTTCGATATAGTACATAGGAAAGGCAAGGAACATGTGGTTCCAGATATGCTATCCCGAAGTGTGCCAGTTATTGCTGAGGTGACTACTGCCGATCCTTGGTTAGTAAGGATGATTCGGTTAGTAGAGAAAAAGCCTTTGTCGTATCCATCGTGGAGAGTTGAAAGTGGCAACCTCTACAAGTTTATTAGGTCGAGATTTCCTTCTGTTTACGGTGATTCACCAGAGTGGAAAAAAGTAATAGGGCGTGATGGTAGAAGTGAGATTTTAAAACAATGTCACGACAATCCGTTAGCAGGCCATATGGGTGTGAAAAAGACTTTTGCGCGGATTTCACAAAAGTACTACTGGCCAAGGATGAAGTCGGGCATTGCGAAATATGTTAGGGCGTGTAAAACTTGTCAACAGGTGAAACCTGAGAATTCACCGCCAGCTGGGGGTATGATAGAGAGGACCAAGGCAGTCGAGCCTTGGGAAATGATTTGTGTAGATCTGGTAGGGCCTTTAGTGAAGTCGTCACAAGGCTACCAGTATATTTTAACAGTAGTGGACTATTTTTCCAAATTTCCCCTCCTATTCCCTTTGCGTACTGCCACGGCAAAAAGCGTATGCAAACAATTGGAGGATAACGTATTTCTTTTGTTTGGAGTTCCTCGGTCGGTTGTGTGTGACAATGGACCCTAATTTAGGAGTCGAGAGCTTCGGGGCCTCTGCGGTGACTATGGCGTTCAGCTCCGGTACACCGCACACTATCACCCACAGGCTAATCCGGCCGAGAGGATTAACCAAATAATTAAAACAGCACTTAGGGCTTATATATCAGAGAACCAGAGGACATGGGACCAACAGTTAGCGAAGGTAGAATGCTGTATTAGGACAGCGCAGCACGAAGTGTTAGGAGCTACTCCATATTTTGTGAATTTCGGTAGGGAAATGGCGGTAGAAGGCAGTAGGGACTTCATAGACAGTTTATGAGATCAGGAGAAATTAAATTGTCAGGAGCGGGCGAAGAGGCTCGAAGAGATTAGGGCCAACATTAGAACTAGGTTAGAGCAGGCGAGTGAGAAGCTTGCGAGGCAATACAATCTCAGACGTCAAGATGTACAGTACATGCTTGGAGAGTTAGTGTGGAGGAAGAATTTTATGCTGTCGGATGCAGCGAATTTTTATGCAGCGAAGTTAGCGCGAAAGTATGTAGGGCCGTTTATTATTAGGAAGAGAGTGTCACCGTGGACATACACACTGACAGATGACTTAGGCAAAGGCAAAGGGACTTGGAACGTTAAAGAGTTGAGGCCATATAGGGATTGATAGGATACTGTAGGAGATTTCCATTCCCTGACCAAAAGGAAGATTCCTTCCTTTTCGTTGAGGAAGGGGTGGAGTTGTCGCGTACTGGCCGCAACAAAAACTTCTTTTGTGTTTGTTTGTTCATTTCCTTTGTTTTGCCTAATATTCCTTCCACTCCAAACGTTGGCAGTGGCATCTGTCGGCAAATAATTGCATAATTCAAAGCCATGAATTGTTGGCACGGTTGCACTCGGTGTGTGCCTACCCAGTGGTATAAGTCTCCAAAAGGAGATGTTCATCAAAACGGTTTCTCCACTAACAAATATTAGGGAAACGGAATGCTTTGCGCGGGTATTCCGTAAAAAGGGGTGTCGCTTTTCTTTTTATATGGCGAGGGGAAAATTATCCCAGTGTACTTGGTGTGCCATGGTGGCGTGCGCTATATAACTCTGTCCCTTTGGGTAATGGAGGCGGCGCCAAATGATTGGGCACCAATACACACTCGCCTGAGAGTTCTGACGGCCGACGCGTAGCTTGCGGCCTGGCTAGTAAGTGCGTGCCGGATCAGATTCTAGCAATCTACGAAAGCGTCAACACCTTTTTTGACGCAGACGTGCGAGTGTTTTAAGAAAAAAAAAGAAAATAAAATTTTTTAAGCGTAAGGCCAGTCGAGGCTAAGAGTAGTGTTTTAGAAAAAAAAAAATAGTGTTAGTGAGCAGGGGACAGTTGAAGCCCAGTAAATATTCGCGGCATAGTGGTGTTGTACTTAGTGGCGGAACCGAAGTTTGACGACATCACCGGAGGAGCACCGAAGTTGGGTACCCACACCCGACTGAGAAACCCTGAGTATCATTTTGTTGATTTATAGTTTTCTTACGTTTTTTTGTCGTGCCGACAGTGTCGTTCCTTCGTCTTTCCCATACCCATCCTTTTAGCATCCCGCACCCAGAGCCCAGTCATACAGGCGGGTTAAAGTTACCTCCGGCAGCACGGGAGTAGTGCGAGTGGGTTCGTAACCAGTTTGGTTGGACCACACCTCGGGTGCACCCCAAAAATATATTTTGTTTATTTTGTTTTATATCGTTGCTTAATTGTCGTCATGCATTTGTTTATACCAGCGTCGATCTTTTCACTTGATTTGTTATTGTACGTAGCTAGCGACCCACGCCGTCTTCACTAAGCTGGCCGGTCGCTTTGTTAGTTTTGTCATCTCCTTTTTGTGCGGTAGTTTGTTTTGTTGACGTGTGTGGTTGTTGGTAGGCGCTTGACCAACAGCCACTGTAGGTATACATATGTATGTACGTATGTACATACGCACATACATATTGTAAATTGAAAAAGTGGAGGTGACACTATTTCTGTAAGCAGCGATCGTTGGTGTTCTCATGGTGAGATTTATCTCGATGCTGACTGTATCTGCGTTGCTGTATCAAGAGAGAAGAAAGTGAGAAATGTTTTTTTAACAAGAATGCAAATTCTAGGCCTAACTTTTTCCGGTGCGGATGCCGTTTGATAGGTATCGAAGGTCAATCCACAGAACCTGTTTCCTACTACCCAATGTTCTTGAACTGGAATTATGTTCTCCGCTTTCTCGAAAAGTCGCAGAATGAGGGCGGCTGACGCTGCTTCGGAGTGGTGCAGATTAATCTGAAGTATCCGCACCATCCTGAGAGATGAAAGGAGCCATGGATCTGACTTCCTCTGCCTCGGGGAGGGTTGAAACAGTAGTATTGATATCCTCTCCTTGGGTATCAGAGTCCAAAATTTGGTCCCCCTTTGGTGTTTCCCATCTGCTGAAAATCGTTCCGACGTATTCGGATACTGAGACCGTTTTACTTTCGGCGTGCGAGCCGGCACGTATTTCATCTTGCGGGTTGCCAGGCACCTCCCGTCCACTCATGGTGTTTTTGCTGGGTTCCAGGCGTCCTATATCTTCCATCCCCTGGTTCACTCAAGGCAATGTCGGGATCAATGCGAACCACTTTCTTTGGGGCTGTTGAGTTGGTCGACACGCTCGTGGCGTTCTTAGTTTAATTATCACCCATCTTGTGGATATTTAAAGTGATTCTCCTTGATCTCGCAAAGGACTATCCCCCAATAAATGGTGGGTAGTTCCTCATTGCCAAGTCGAATGAGCTCAGAGATTTTGTCGCGTACTGACCGCCACAAAAACTCCTTTTGTGTTTGTTTATATATTTCCTTTTTTTTGCCTAATATTCCTTTCACTCCAAGCGTTGGCAGTAACATCTATCGGAAAATAGTTTTGTAATATAAGGCCATGAATTATTGGCACGGTTATATTCGGTGGGCGTCTACCCAGTGGTATAAGTCTCCAAAAGGAGGTGTTCGTACAAAACGGTTTCTCCACTAACAAATATTAGGGAAACGGAATGCTTTGCGCGGGTATTCCGTAAAAAGCGGTGTCGCCTTTCTTCTTTCTTATACGGCGAGGGGAAATTTATGCCAGTGCACTTAGTGTGCCGTGGGGGCGGCGCCAAATAGTTGGGCACCAATACACACTCGCCTGAGAATTCTGAAGGCCAACGCGTAGCTTGCGACCTGGCTCGTAAGTGCGTGCCGGGTCAGATTATCGTAACCTTTGAAAGCGGAAACCTTTTTTGTCCAGGCGTGCGTTTTCTGTGTTTTAGAAAAAAATTTAATAAAATAAAAGTTAAATAGTGTAGGGTAGTGTGCAGGTGAGGCGAATATTTAGATAAAGGCAGTCGTGGCCTAGTTTTAGAAAGGTTTGATTGACAGTCGGGGCAAAATAAAGACGTTAGTGAAGGGGCAGTCGAAGCCTATGAAAACTAATTTGTATAGCTGTATAGGAGCAACCGAAGTAGGGACGCACACCCGACTGAGCAACTGATAAGTGTCATTTTGTCCACTTCTTGCTGGCTAGCTTTTTGTCATGCCGACAGTGTCACTCCCATCGTTACGTCTTTACCCATCCCTCTAGCATCCCGCACCCAGAGCTCAGTCATACAGGCGGTTACCCTCGGCAGCACTGGTGTACTGCGAGTGAGTTCGTAACCAGTTTGGTTGAACCACACCTTGGGTACACTCCAAAATAATATTTTGTTTATTTCGTACTCATAGTTATTTGCTTGCTTACTGTTTACGTGTGATCTTCGTCAGTTCATATTGTTGGTGAATTCCTGTTGAATTTTTTTGTCTGTACTTTCGATTTTGTTAGTGTGCGTAGCTAGCGACCCACGCCGTCTTCACTAAGCTGGCCGGTCGCTTGTTAGTTTTTGTCATCTCTTTTTTGTATGTACATATGTACACCCGCACATACATATTGTAAGAGGAAAAAGTGGAGGTGACAATTTCTTTTGGGTTGGAGGGCTCTGCTAGCACCCATGCCCAGGCTTGTGGCCTGCTAGGAATCTGTTTCAGCGATAGCATCTTTGTAGAGTTTTACCGCTCTATCAACTGCCCACGACACAAGTTCAGTACAGTTTTCCAGTTGTCTAGAGAAACATAACTGTCCGCCCCCTGTTTACGTTACCTAGAGTGAGTTGCTGTTTGACAACCTCGCTAAAGGGTCTTGCAGTGTGGACAACCGGCCTTTGATTTGGATCTACTCGAGGTGTTTTCTTTAGACTTCCACTGCCTGACCTTATCGTTCGCTTTTCAACAGTAGAGATAATTATTTTTGGCCAGTTGAGCCTGGCCTTTTGTATCTCCGTCAGTTTTTCGGCAGGGACGGCGCTAAGCTTCTCCACTAACTTGGAGGCGATATGTTACAGCCAAAGAGATGCAGCTAAGCTTTTTTTTCCAATTTGTGTTGACTTTTAAGCAAGAAATTCTACGAATATAAATATAATGTAAAGATTTCAGTCGAAAACATTGAGAATAACAATGTGCGCAGCATGGCACCTGCATAAGGAATATATCTACGCAGATCTACGCACAATCAAAAATAGATTGAAATCATTCCATAAAAACACGCAACAAAACTATTATGATCTTGGACTCCGCAACAAGTCAAACGCGCCTGAAGAGAAGGGAGCAATGTTGAGCCAGCAGCACATTCCTAGCCAATGGGCTATTCTATTTTAATTTAGTTTTTAAAACTTGATAACTTATTGTGAGGCTTAAGATATCGCCTCATATTCGGTAAATAAAAATAAATGTTACTTAAAACAGGGAGGCGACGACTCCACCCCTTTCGCAATAAAAAGGAAATCTGCTACCTTATTCTATGGACCCCTGCATGATCTCAACTCTTTAATATTTCAAGCACCTTTCTTCAATTGTTTGCATACAGTTTTCGCCGTGGCAGTAGGCAAGGGAAATAGGAGGGGAAATTTGGAAAAATTGTCTGCAATTGTAGCCGACGACTTCACTAACAACTCTACTTATGGTTCTGATTCCGAGAACACGACTTCACCTCCTCCTCGATATATCCGCGAGGCATTTCAGGAGTACCGACTTGCCATCTGCCTCGATCGGCAACTAGACCGAACCTAATACCAAGATAGACGTCCATCTGAGAGTTTCACTCTTAAAAAAATCATGAGCCCCTATGTCCAAATAGTCGTCGTGGCCGTTAGCCACCACTGAAAACGTAAACCTAGTCTCTTCAAACTGGACGCCTACATCCCCAGTAGTAACTTCTTTGACCGTCAGAATGCACTGCTGCTGCAGAAAATGTTATAGTGGCTTGTAGGCCGTTCATATTTAGGCAAACATGCCAAATTTCCGTGCGATACTACCCTTAGTTTTATTTTGACAGTTGTTGACGTGTTCGGCATCATGTTGAGTATGGACAAAAACGATTGCCATAAGAAGTCTAATGTAGAGATGTGGTGATCTCCAAAACAGCTGTCACTTCTACCATTTTTCTTTGTAGTATAACAAAAAATATTCAATTCATACAAACAAACCAGGCCTTTTAGCTCACTATAAAATAACAACATGATTTTATTTCTCTCATAAAACATTCCATGGCTAAAATCAATGATTTAGGGCTCAAATTGCTTCTATTATTATCTATTATGTTTTCCCAAACCTCAAAAGATGGCTCATCAATAAAAAAATTCAGCTCACGCGATGATCTGTTTAAAAATGCACTACAATAAAACAGACATTGCTGAGGACCACAACTGGATATTTTCGGAGCGGTATACCTATATGCAGTCGACGAAACAATACTCGCTACCTATTTCCACATATGGCATTACAAGAAAAACTACAAGACTAGACGGCAACTCACATTTAGCACGGAATTAATGAGAAGTAGTTGTTTAAAACAATTACGTTCAGAACGCCTGAATTATATTAAATATATTAATAAATAAAGTTTTTGTATGAATTTAAAAAAATAAACTAATTGCAGTCATGTTGAGGTATACGTGAACTGGCTAACTTGACATTGATCGTAAAAGATTTTCAAATAAATTTTGAGATTCGTAAGTGTGTTGCGTAAGCAGAGACTTTGCCGAAAATTACCCATAGAGTCGGCGTGTTGTTAGCTAGTAAAAGTACTAAAGCTGTCAGAGCGGCAAAGTTTAAATCTGGTTAAACTAACTAAAATGTGTAGTGGAAAAAAGTTGATCTCATAGAAAGGACTTAAAAACGAACTCATGAAAAATATGTACTGTATATCAAAAAATGCAAGATCCAGAGAAGCTTTGGATTGATGCATTACCCATATTCAGTTAAGTGCCCTGAACCTCAAAAGAACCAACGGGGTGAAAAGTACCAATCACGAAACTGAAGAGTTGCCAAAATAAACATGAAAGGGATGGGCGAGCTATTGATAAGTTGGTCGAAGTAAAGACAAAATTTATAAATGAAATAAATAAACAAGTTAAATAGAACGGACACACTACAGTATTCTTTATCGATCCTGGAAGTACATATAATGTGTTTGGTGGAGAAAAATTTTTACCTAATGGCCACATTAATGCTTTGATCGAGGTCGACGAGGATAGCCTGTTTTACGCACGGGAGTTGACCCGGGTTTTATCCGGCCAAGAGCTGTCACCCCATCTACGATCTAACATCCTTTAGGTCAACAGGTGACATTAGTTTAAGCTCACTAATGGAGCAACATCTCGCAGCTAGGCTGCTCTAAATCCATCTCATCAGGGCTTGTGTCGGAACCAACCCTGGTCCGCCTACGAATTATTTCTGGTGGGTGTGCTACAAAAAACGCCACCGTTCTTCCATCTCAGTTAGATGTATCCAGTGTAATGGCTGGAACCATTTTAAGGTCTGCCTTAAGACAGGCCGGGAGTGGCCCACAAGTTATGTGCCCCATGCGGTCAACGCTCAATTGCGACCCCAGCCTCCTCGGCAGTGCCTTAGCACCTTCACCCACTCTGGATAAACCACCAGAGGCCTCTACGGTCTCACTGAACTCCCCGCAGCATGACTCCCAACTTATCGATGGTGACATCGACCGCAGTGATACTACCCTAGAATGTTAGGGCACAGCTATCCTGTCAGGCGATGCCGAGCTCGAAATATTTAATATATACATTCCACCTGTTACAAATTGCGCAGCTGGATTTAGATCTGATATAGATGCGCTACTCAGAGGCGAAAACCGTTTGGTTTTGGGCAACTTTAACGGGCATCACGATCTTTGGCATTCTAACCTGTTAAATGGCTGTAGAGGAATGGAGCTGACGTTCAAGATAGATGATTCAACATTTTGCGCCAAGAACGCCTCTACCAGAGTTGTGGACAATTGCCAATGCCGGTCAGACATAACAATTGCGAGCGCTGGTCTGATAAACAGTATAGCCTGGCGACCTATACTGACATTAGCATCGGACCACTTACCCATAATGAATTGACAAGCCTCCCGACTTTGTTTCCACGGACCACCCGACATTTGTTAACTTTATAAAAGGTAACTGGCCCGGATTAACGGAATTCGGTGCTCTCCCTACTGCATCAGACGTCACACCTGGTGAATGTTTATTCCACAGGCTAGTCGTGACCGCTGCCGCCCGCTTTATCCCGGCAGGCCGAATTGAGGAAATTCGCCCTAATTTCCCGACAGAAGCAGGAGTTCTAGCATTAAGGTGCGACTCCATTCGCAACGGTAATCCCGGTAATCCCTTAATCAGGGACTTCAACCAGGAGATTCGGCGAATAGTAGACAATCATAAGCGGAGCACTGCCATCTTTCCCCTGCGGCAACCAAGCTCTGGGCTGCAGTCAAGTCATTGTCAAACCCGACGAGACGCCATGACCAAGTTGAAATTTCATTCGGTGACCCGCCTCGTTCAGCCTCGAAACCCAGCGCAGAATCACTCTTACCACCAGGTGCTACTTTGGACTGAGTAGGAAATTGAAAAGTGAAGTCCTCTCCCGACGAACGAAATCCAAACTCTACAAGTCTCTCATCGTTCCCGCCCTGCTATATAGTGCAGAAGCATGGACGATGACAACGTCTGATGAGTCGGTGTTAGGAGTTTTCGAGGTACGGTTTTGCGTAAGATTTATGGTCATTTGCGTATTGGCAAAGACAAATATCTCAGACGATGGAATGATGAGCTGTACGAGTTATACGGCGACATTGACATAGTTCAGCGAATCAAGAAGTAGCGGCTACGCTGGCTAGGCCATGTGGTCCGGATGGATACGAATACCCCAGCTTTGAAAGTTTTCTGCGGTATACGTCAGTGGAAGCAGAAGAAGAGGAAGACCTCCATTCCGTTGGAAAGACCAGGTAAAGAAGGACATGGCTGTACTTGGTATTTCCTATTGGAGCCAAACAGCAAAAAGAAGAAACGAATGGCGCAATGTAATTAACTCGGCTATAAGCACGTCAGCGGTATCTGCGCCAGTAAAGTAAGTAATTAATTTAGAGGCGCCGCATAGGACCCGAAGAGATGTGCTAGCTATTTTAGCCCACTATTTATACTACATTCTTCGGTTGACAAAATGAACGACGAGTAGCCCGCCGCTTGCGCAAACTGCCGAACACTAGCCCAACGCTAGATTTCTCTATTGAAGAGGTTCAGGGGGTCACTGGAAAGCGAAAACCTCCAAATCCATCGGCCTCGATGGATTAAGCATGCTGATGTTGAAACATCTGGGACCAGTGGGCGCAGACTTCCTCTCCAAGGTCCCCAATCTGTCTTTGACCACCCTAAAAATACCCGATATGTGGAAAATGGGCAGGGTGGTGCCGTAACTCAAGCCGGGGAAACCAGCCAACAAAGGAGAGTCATATCGGCCGTTATCACACCTCTTATCAGTAGCGAAGACATTTGAGTTCTTACTGCTTCAGACGTTCATTCGCCATCTGAGTCCAGCAGCACATCAGCATGACTTCCGCAAAGTACACTGCATCACAAAAGCACTTAACGTCATAAGCACTCAGATAGTCAATGGCCAATAGTCAAAGCTTTTGACACCGTTAACCATTCAGTGCTACTATCATACATTGAATAATCCTCATTATCGGCGGGGTTAAAGAGGTGGATTATCGGCCACCTGCGTGGTCGTCAATCATTGGTGGAAATTCGAGGTCAAACATCAAAACTCCGCAAGATTAAACAAGTGGCTCCGCAGGGTGGTGTTCTCTCCCCATTAATGTTCAACTCCTGTATTTCGAAGCTCCCTCTGCCATCAGAAGAGGTTTCCTTGACCACATTTGCCGATGATTGCTCGATATTGGCGTCCGGCCAGGATATTGATAATCTTTGTTCCAAAGCGGACGGCTATTTCAATGACCTATACCACTTCTTCGCTGCCCGATAACTTCAAATAAAACCAACGAAGTCCTCGGTTACGAATAACACAGGCTCGAGCTTGATGTTAAGGTCGATGGCGTCGAAATTCCGACAACAAACAACCCAAAGTTACTGGGAGTCATATTTGACAGCCTGCACTCTGCATACGACCGCAATTGTCGCAAAACTCCAGAGCCGCAACAAAATACTTAAAGCCCTAGCCGGCACCACTTGGTGTAAAGACAAAGAAACCTAGCTGGTCGTTAACTATGCCGCACCGATCTGTTTACCGTGAACGAACGAGGCGCAATTAAAGAAGTTACAAGCTTCCCAAGACACCGCGCTTATGACCGAGACAGGAAACCTTCCAGGAGTCGGTTAACACCTTCAACGACTCCCTTCTGCCGCAACTTAGGTCTGGATATTGTAGCCGACGCATCTAACACCCCTCTACCTTTTACCTGAACCCGTCGAAACAGTTCATTTTCTGGACCTCCCGTTGGATGACCCCAAAATGTTTTGTTAGGATCTGATGTTTTGTGTAAAAATGAGTCGCTTCCTATTAGAGCAAATAATTAGTGCAAAATCGGAAAAGGTTTAAGTATCACAAATTTTTCAGATTAAAACATGTCAAACTTAAAGGAATGCCAGATATAAATTCGTAAGTGTTCGCTTAAAACGTATCCGACCTTGGGCGATATACGTTATCGATCACCATTCGCCAACCGTACAATAATAGCAGACCATGAAAGAATTCCTCGCTAACAACATTATTCGTCCTTTCGAGCCAGCCTATGCATCTCCCGTAGTACTCTTCACAAATAGTAACGGAGAACACCGACTCTGTGTGGATGGTCGTTGTTTAAACAAACAGTATTTTACATAAATACCACTTAACCTTGTGTTTAGACAAATGTATTTAAATTCTTAAAACGGTATAACTCCTGGAACTCGAAAGGTATCAGCAATACAAAATTATCTCGCACTGATTAACATCTCCGAGCTTCTTGGACTAACAGAATTGTTTATATATTTCAGACTTTTCTGAGACGACAAATGTTATAAACATCTTAAATAAAATGTGATCATATCACCTTTACGTGTCATAACTGTTAGAACTATCGCGTTAACCTCGTTTGTACCGCGTTAACCGCAAAACAGTTCTAGATGTATTGTAAACAAAACGTTATTAAACGCATTAAAAAAGATGTACGTACGCCTCGCGGAAACGGTCAAGTAAACGCAAAAATCAAAAGATTTTAAATTAGTTACGAACGTCTATCAAAAACGCAAACGAGTGGGTCTTAATTTTACGTGACTTCCAATGGACTTCGAATTCTCAAAAGAATTCAATATCCGGTTTCAATCTTAATGAATTCGTACTTGTCTGTAACCTCTGTGATGTAATCCACAATTAATTATTAGCTACAATTCACAATTAATGGATTGATAGCGTTGATTGTCGAAAAACGAAATCACGCCGTCGAAAATGCTGAACGGTAAAGACAAAAATGGAAAAAACGATTTGATACGTAACATACAAAACCTAGAGAATTCAATGAAAATGACCTAGTGGTTATTGAAAATGAACCCCCCGCTACTTGTGACTCACTTAAGCTAATACCGAGTGCCGACGTTACTATCGCATTATGAGAGCCGTACTGTGAGATCGGCCGAGTGCCACATCTGGGATCACAAGAAAGACTACAAGACTAGATGGCTATTCACATTCAATATGGAGTAAGCGATAATTCGTCGTCTAAAACAGTTATGTTCAGAACGGATGTGTTATATTAAGTAATTAAATAAATAAATTTATTGTATGAATTTGAAAAAAAAATCATTCTTTGACACTATATACTATACTGCACAAGCACACCAATAAATTTAACCAAAAATATTATTCGTAATACCCTAAATCTGCTCCGATCAAAAGCTTTCGATCCGTCATCACTATTTCCGTTATGGGAATACTTTCTGAAAAAAAAAATAATAGAATAAGTTCACTGTATCATTTTCTTCTTCTTCTTTATTGCCGTTTGTACCGCCTACGCGATTATAGCCGAAATAATTGTAACCCACCCTTCATCCCTTCTTTTCTCTGTTTGGCGCCAAATGGAAATACCAAATGAAACCAGGTCGCTCTCCACCTGATCCTTCCAACGTGGGGAAGGTCTTCCTCTTCCTCTGCTTGCACCAACAGGTACTGCATCGAATACTTGCAAAGTTGGAGTGCGCTCATCCATTCGAACGACATGACCTAGCCAGTGCTGCCACTATCTCTTCATTCGCTGAGCTATGGCAATATCATCGTGACATTATTATTGGTGTTGATTTTGGTCCCTAGATAGACGAAATTATCTAAGACCTCGATGTTATGACAATCAATAGTGACGTGGGAGCCAAGCCACAAATGGCTGTTTGCTTTCGATGCGTATACATTTCTCACAGATTTGTCGAAGATAAGTTCTTTGCCCACCCTGCTGTGGAAGTCGTCAAGTAAAATTTCGCCATCGTGGCGGGGGCAAAGCTCATAAGCAGTCGCGAGGCGCTCATAAAAGGCAGCCTTGATCACATCGTCTTTCTCTTCCGTGGGCATGGGCGCAAATCAGCGTTCATATACCGGAGTAAATGCCACTACTCCGCAACTTGGTCTCTCTCTCACCACAAATCCGACACCAAATTGCGCTATGTGGCCACTGCAGTATATGTCACAAGATCCCACCTTCTTTCGTCGCACTCTTTGGACGGCGGTGATGTCAGCCTTTAATTTTATTAGGACATCAATCTGCTGAATTAAGGGATGGGACATTCCAGCTGCATGACCTCAAATCGTGATCCTTAAAATATTTGCGGGAATCGTCATCAAAAGGCGGGTCTCTCATACGAGGCATATTAGAATTTTTCATTGTAGTTTACTTTTCATGTGATGGGTCCCAAACTCTACGCATAGCCGCATGAGATTCGTCTTTTCACTTTAGCTCGCCTCCAAACGGATATTTGTTGGCTACTCAGGGATACTTGCCCTAAGACTGGAAGTCCTGAACCATATGCAAAAAAATCGCTTCTGGCCCAGGTGAATGGCAGTTAAAAACCTTCTTTGGTTATGATAAATTGCCACATCTCCTGCACGAATGATTTTCGGTTCTTTGTATTGAATGACGCAATTAAAGTGAAGCTACGCACTCTCTCATATCCTATAGTATGTGTGTGCGCTACATACTGACCTTAGCTACAATGCCGCTAAAGAAGTTTCCCTTCAAAAAACACAAACAAGTAAGTAAGTAAGACATAATATGCATTAGAAACACTTTTAATTATCAGTACTTATATGTTTGAACGTATTTACGTAATTAAATACTTACATCTAAGCCCAGAGTGGTTGTCGGTTAAAACCTTCTCAACTACCAAACTACGGAAAACAAAGAACTACCTCACAAAACAAGAGACAAAAACTATCTTAAGCGATAAGCAGAGTGAAGAATCGTGGATCGTTAGCTTAATATAAAGGTGGCACTCTATAGTAGAGCAAAGCCAGGTGGACTTAAAAACAACGTTGCCTTAAACAAATGAAAAACGCTCAACAACAATAATTCAAAAATCAAACTACTAGACACAAGTAAGGAAAATATGTTTTTGGGGTGCATACGCGCTGTGATCCAGCCAAAATGGTTACGGACCCGGGGTGCTAGCTACGCGTCGACCTTCAGAGTTCTTTGGCGAGTGTGTGTTGGCGCCTTATAATTTGCCACCGCCCCCCATAACCCAAAGGGACCGGGTTAAATAGCGCAGGCCACCATGGTACACCAAGCACACTGGGATTTTCCCTTCGCCGCATTAAAGAGAAATGCAATAACCCTTTTAGAGAATGCCCACCCAATGCATCCCGATTGCCTAACATTTCTTAGTGTAGAAATCGTAAGCAATCATTCCATATTTTAATTGGCGTTGAATTTTGTATCTATTTCCGACAGATATCACTACAAACGCTTGGAGTGAGAGGAATATTAAGTAAAACCAAAGAAATAATCAAACAAACATAATATAAGTTTTTTTTGCGGCCAGTACACCTTCACTCTTCATCCCAAAGCTCTTCCAAGTAAAAATTGCTACATTAATATGAATCAAACAACCTTTTTAATTTTGTATACTTACATTAGTTTCAGAGTTTAATTCTTGACACTATACAACAAGGTAATAATTTTTAGCTTTTTTGTTATATTAGACTTTTAATTTTATGCTTTAGGTTTCTATATAACTACTAATTAGGACTTAAATATTAAATCGACGGTAGTTAATAACTTAAATAAAATTCCAATTAATTTTGCTAATAAAAACCGTTTTTAATCTTTTATTTTAATTATAGAAAGCTGATTTAGCTGTTGGTTCAATGACAATCACTTATGCCCGTGAAAGTGTAATCGACTTCACCAAACCATTCATGAATTTGGGAATAAGTATCTTATTCAAGGTATTAAATATTTTGTTTTATAAAAATTTAAATAGGAACATAATCTACACATGCTAATAGGAAGATGCCATTGACACAGTTAAAAGAGAAAATAAGTATCGGTTTTGTGACCGCTAGTATATATTTTTTACTAATAATATAGAAGAGAGTTTTATATGTATCAGTTTTAAATCATCAGTTTGGTTTGAATCTTTATATTGTAATTTTCGTCCAATTTTATTTAATATAGTAATATTATGTTTATAGGTTCCATCGTCACCAGCTTCTCGTATGTTCTCCTTTATGAATCCCTTGGCTTATGATGTGTGGCTTTATGTTTTAGCTGCATATTTCTTGGTATCATTTACAATCCACATAGTGGCGAAATTTTCGCCCTTTGAGTGGTGTGATAAATACCCCTGTGACAAGAAAATTCCTACTATTACCAATCAGTTTTCATTAGCTAATAGTTTTTGGTTTACAATCGGTACACTAATGCAGCAGGGATCGGATATAAATCCGAAATCCATATCGACTCGAATTGTCAGTGCCATATGGTGGTTCTTTACCTTAATAATTATTGCTTCGTACACTGCCAACCTGGCAGCATTTTTAACTGTTGAACGAATGATAACACCCATTGAAAATGCTGAGGACTTAGCCAGTCAAACAGAGATATCCTACGGTATGCTGGAGAGTGGCTCGACAATGACTTTTTTTCGCGATTCAATCATTGAGACATACCGGAAAATGTGGCGCAACATGGAAAATAAAAAAACCACCGCCTTTACTACCACCTATGAGGAGGGCATAAAGCGTGTAAATCAAGGTAATTACGCGTTTTTAATGGAATCCACAATGCTTGACTATATTGTGCAGCGTGATTGTAATTTAACACAAATCGGAGGTTTGTTGGACACTAAAGGTAAGCGCAATTTTTTATATAAATATGTTTTTGTGTACCTGTGTATAGGTATACCTCCACTTTTTACAGTAGTGTCATGTAGCATATCGCTGTATTGCTAAATAGGGGCTTACTATGCAGATGTCGATTATGTGAATAATTTATTTCGCTAAGTTTTCGAATTGGGTGTTGTTTGGTATGTAGCTGTGTCACCCAGTTGTCGAGTTCCCATTCAACTAATTTCCCCCTATAAGAGCGTATGTGGTTCAATTTTAATAGCGGTTGCTTATCGTGTTGTCATTCAGTGCCTCTCTCCCATATACGATGGGAGCAAAGATAAAATTATGGATGAATCTGAAAGAATAACTCTACCCTAGTTAATTTGATCAGTGTCCTTCTTTCACCAAGTGCAAAAAATTGGATATTTTTTATATGTTACAAGAGATAAAAGTTCATATATAGAATTATTACCGAAATTTGCCTTCTTTGGATATGGCGCAAATACTCTCTAGAAGCACTTATTATATATTTTTTTGTTTTTGTTTTTCCCTATTACAGTGCAACACATACTCTCTGGAATATGTTTTGGCGATAGTTTCTGAAAGCACATATCGAACTAGAGTTTCTGCACCATTACTTTTGCCAGTTTAGCTGCCATTCGGATTTTATCACCTAAACTTGTTGGCTCAAACAGATTTTGAGCACTTTTCCGATATTTCCACACAGCGATATATCGGTTGGTGGCCGAGGTAGCCGAGTGGTTAGCTTTGCGTACTGCAATTCGGAAGGCCAGAGCTCAAACCTTGATTCGACCAACATCCAAAAGTTATAGAAATTTATTTTAAATAAAAAATTAAGCTAAATTTCCTAATTGCGGTCGCCCCTCGGCAGAGAATGTCAACCCCTTTGAGTGTACTTCTGACATGAAAGTTAAAAGCCCCTCATAAAAAATCATCAGCCGTTCGGAAGCGGCTTAGTATAAACTGTAGGTCCCTTCATTTGTTGGAAAGACATAAAATTGGAGGAAGAGCTCGGCCGAATATAGGGGTTACAAAGCGCCAATTATATATTTGTACACGTATAGGTATATATATGTATCTTAAAATATAAAAAACCCGTGTCTGTGTGTATGTTCCGAAATAACTCAAAAATGAGTCAACTGATGTTCATGAAAGTTGACATATACCTATATGTTATTGGGTCCAACTTAGATGATAGGATAGTTATTATTTAAATAAATGGTCTCAAAATTAATAATTTAAAAAAAACTGATTATTAACGTTGATTGTTGTCATTAATCGTAGGTTCCATAAGTCTGGAACAGATGGCACCCTAAGCGAATTTCTTTTCATAAATTTATGTGCATATGTCTGAGAATAACATAACATCTAGTTTTTGGACAAAATGTTTTTCTTAATTTTGACATTACAAAATACTTATCCTTCCATCACCAACACCTATTTCTTTTCCCAACTGAAAAAATTTTTTTCCCAATTTTGGTCACAATTTGTTTGTGCCAAGCATAGGTAGTAGTATATTCGCTGCGCAAGGGTATTAGGTAGCGAAGTTGTACATATTGATTGAGAGAAAAAAATGCAAAACTAACTTAGCCGGAAAAATGTATCTAGTGCATCAAAGCCGCAAAAATACTCTACATGGACATTTTTCGGGTAAGTTGGTATTGCATGTTACAGTGTGGACAACTTTGCTGAATACACCAAAACAAATGTTGCACTGTGTAATGAATTTGAATATAAATATTTTTTAAGAAAAACTATTATCGATATCTTATCACAAGACGAATTTTATATAATTGGATCTTTGTAACCGCCGATTTTCCACCGAGCTCCCCTTCCAATTTTTGGTAGTCGTTTTCATGTTTTTCCAACAAATAGAGGTACCTAAAGTTTATTCTAAGCGGCCTCCGGACGACCGATGGTTTTTGTATATTTTAGAATGTTTGCCAATCAAAATATATTCAATTTTCGATTTTATTTCACTGTGCGTGATAGCCTATGTCGTAAGTCCTTTTGAAATATTTCTAAAATTCAGGGCGACGATGAGTAAACAAAGAGTTATAATTTCAGCTTGAGATGGACAGACTTTTACAATACGTATAACAATTTTAATCTGATAACCTTGATCACAAATCGTAAATATCGGGTTTTTACACAGCAATTATTACTTTGCCAAGGTATTTCAGTGAAAAAACCCATTTGACAACACCAACTATTCAACTGCTGTGGTTCTCAAACTGTTTCAGTCGCCGCCCGCACTTGGATCAAAATAGTATTAACAAATTTATGAATTACAGGTTATGGAATTGCTACACCTAAAGGTTCACCTTGGAGAGATAAAATGTCGCTGTCTATTCTAGAGTTGCAAGAAAAGGGAGATATACAAATATTGTATGACAAGTGGTGGAAAAATGCAAGAGATACTTGTATACGAAAAAGCAACAACAAACAGACAAAAGCTAACGCCCTTGGCCTTGACAACATTGGTTAGTATTATGTACGCATGTATCTAACAATATAAATATTATAGGTATATATATACATATATAAATATAATTGGCGCTTTGTAACTGCTGAAGCATTTTGGCTAAATAACACGTCACTGTTTTCCGCGCCAATGAAAATAGGAAGATTATTGCAAAAACTTTAAGTAAATGAATGAAACGAAAATAAGAAAATAATACTTTAAGTAAAGTCTACAACTACGAATTCTCTTACCTGCATTTGACCGTACCAATTAGTATTAATTTGGTTCGTTTTAAGAGTTTTGTGCATTTGAGGAGCACTCTTTAAAAGTATTCGAATCAAGTTTGGCTTTCGATTAGAACGAACTTTCGAACCATCTACATTATAAAGAACGATTTACATAATCATAATCCGCCGCGATATCTGACATCCAAAAATTTTAGAAAAATAATTTAAACAAAAAATTTTAATAGTAATTGCGATCGCCCCTCTGTATGGAATCTCAGCCCGTCTGAGTGTATTTATGACATTGGTTGGGAAAACATCAAGACGCATACCACAAGTAAGAGGAGGAGCTCGGCCGAAAATCGCTTCAGCGGTTACAGAGTGTCAATCATATATACAGTGGGGAGCAAAAGTGATTCCACGATCAACATTTTCATGTTTGAGCTCACATAAATATTAAACGAATAAAGAAAATGACAAAAACTGTTTTTTTATTAAACACCTTGTTTATTTTTTACAATTAGGAGTATATAGCAAAATTAAAAAAGAAGAAATGGAATAGTCATGATTTAAAAACCAAAACAAGCGGCATGTACGCAGTTTTGCACCATTTAAGAAAAAATTGATAATGTCCGAGCCGTCGCTTTACGATTGACCATAGGTTTTCAATCGGATTGAGGTCAGGACTTTGCGCTGGCCACTCCATCATCTTTAAATTTTGGTTTCCGAGCCAATCTTTAACAATTTTCGCAATGTGCTTGGGATCCCCATCTTGCTGAAAAGTGATTTCCTGCTCTGGGTACGCTTACAGGTTAAGAAAATGGGGAAGATGTGTTTGCAAAATGCTCAAATAGTCTTCCTTTCGCATAATCCCATCAATTTTGTGCAACGGCCCAACGTGCGAATACGTGAAACACCCCCATGATAACACGTTTCCAGTCTTCTGTTTTCTAGTTCTTGTGTTCCTCGGCGAATTTTAGCCGAGCCTTAACATTTTTTCTCGGATTAAGCTGGTTTGTTTTTTTTTTCATTGCTGCGACGTACCCTATCCTACCAAGCGCTCTTCTAGCTGTCCATGGACTCACGCTTTTATTTATTTATTTAGAAGCTTCTTTTGGCGTTAAAAGTCTATTTTTTCTCATTTAAAATATCATAAGTCGAGCGTCAGAGTCTGTTAGAAGGCAACGGCGACCATTCGACTTCTTTTCAGCACAAACATTTTGTCTTTTCTGCACCTTGACAACTACTGATTGACTAATTTTCAGCTTCTCAGGAATAGTGAGTGTCGAACACCCACTTTTAGTCAGGGAGATAATGTTATTTTCTTTATTAGAAGACAGCTTCTTCATTTTTCAGTGAATAGTAAGAGACTAAGTTCCAAATTCAACAAATCAACTATAAACTAGTGGAAGAGAGTGATTTTCTGAATTCTGACAACGAATAATAAATGCAAAAGGCACTTAACGGTAAATCTGCAGATCTATTGCTGATAAGAAAGTAAGAAGAGCAAAAATATGAGCGAATAACGCATGGAGCAAAACTGAGTACAAGCCGCTTGTTTTGGTTTTTAAATCATAACTATTCAATTTCTTCTTTTTCTATTTTGCCATGTACGCCTAATTGTAAAAAATAAACTAGGTCTTCAATAAAAAAAATGGTTTTTGTCATTAACTTTATCCGTTTAATATTTATGTGAGCTCAAACATGAAAACGTTGATCGTGGAATCACTTTTGCTCCTCACTGTACGTATAGGTATATTGTATAAGAGTCTCGTTCTCGCTTTACATTAGAGCTTCTTTCAGGTATTCATATATGTATTTAAAAACATATTTATGTTAAGTTGGTTAAAGCAAATTTCTCCGACTCTCTAATAAAATACATGATTATTAAATCTCCCATTAGAGGAAAAATAACATTATATTTATTTTAATAATTGTAAAATAAAAATTTCCAATGCTTTACAATGTTACCAAGCAACATAGTTGTACATATGTACAAGTATATAGAAATATCGGATAATTCTTCAATATTAAGGCGTTGTATTTGGCATACTTTCGTTTTCTTTCATTATGTTCTCAGAGTTTATCTGTCAGCAAGTTTTATATGAATCATCAATGGAATCAGTTAGTAGTTATTTTATATTTCAGCCTCACGCTTAACCGAAACGAAATTTAAAAATTTCTCACTTCGCACATATAATATTTTGATTAATTTAGAAAATATTGTACTTTGCTGCTAACATACAATGTTTCTCAATTATAGGTGGAGTTTTTGTTGTACTGTTAGTGGGAATATGTTTAGCAGTCTCCGTAGCAATATTTGAATTTTGGTATCATTATCGCGCTAGAAATAGTACAATCGATCTCCCTGAATATCCCGTCAGAAAAATATTGGAAGGTGAACAATCTATTGAACTGGAATTGATCCAAAAGGATGAGAAATTACTACCTTGTAAACATGTTACTGCTTACTGTTGTTCAGAAAAGCCAGCACAACGTTCACTCTGTGGCGAAATGATGGACGAGTTTCGTTATGCATTACGATGCATGGGCTCTCATACGCGGCCAGCACTCAAACGTCGTTGTCCAACATGTACTTTATTTAAAGATGTTAAAGATTTTGTTAATATCGAAAATAGAACATTAATCGATGTACACTTCAATCTAGCTGGTGGGTGTGAAACGACCGAATCAGATGGACCTCTTATATCGCCGACAACAAATGCCTTAAATTAATATTATATAATAGCGAACAAGAAAAAATTAAAACTTCTGAACACATTCGGAAAACATTACTAAAACAAAAAAAAAAAACAGTTGTTTAAGCCTTTGCAATTCAAAACATGTGAAATATTCAAAACTTCTAATAACCTTAATTATTTTATTGTATTAGATTTATTATTAGTTTTAATCTTAATTGTAGCAGGAGAAAAATAAGAAGTTAACACCTGAATAAAACTTTTCAACTGATGTTGTCAAAATATATGGGCAAATACAATAAGTTTTTAAATTTTTTTACAGATAGTTTTAACTATTCCAACATAGATTCTTAAAATACAAGTATGTGTTCTATAGCAGTCAAGAATCACTGGGCTCAAAAAATAATCAAATATTAGTGGCTTAGCAGGTCGTACATTAAAAAAAAAATTCAAACATAAAGTTTCTTTTTAAATCATTGACTCAGGCGAAACGTAAATAAAAGATATTCGAAAGGGAGTTCTTTTATTAATTTTTATTATAATAAGCAACTTTTGTGAACTTTAACGAACAATTATAGTGTCGCCAAACGTAGCAATTAATTAATTTCAAACTGCATGACCAATTTAGAAATTTAGAAATTAAATTTCCATAGCCGTCATATGTAGCATAAACAAATGATAGAAGAAGTCATGTGCAGCTCAGTACACAGGACAGAAGGGAAACTTCAATAGAAATCTTTTCGAGAGAGAATGAGGAAATGTTTTAATTAATTGACGATTCTAAATGAGAGTGAGAGATGAACATTCAAAAATAATTACATCGTATATATTAAATGGGGCTATGTGCAGAAATTCAAGCAAGTGAGGAAAGTTTTGGCTGTCATTCACCTGGGAGTGACCAGAAACGTTTCTTTTGCATATGGTTCAAGCAGCTCACGACTTCCGGTCTTAGACCACGTATCCCCTGGGTAGCCAACAAACATCCGTTTGGAAGCGAGCTAAAGTGAGAAGGCGAATTCCATGCGGTTGTGTGTAGGGCTTGGGACCCACCCTATGAAAAACAAAACTCCAATGAAAAACCAATATGTGTCTCGGATGAGAGACCCCCCTTTTGGTGACGACCCCCGCAAATGTTTTAAGGATTACGATTTGAGGGCATGTACCTGGGATGTCCGGTCCCATAATTGGGAATGTGCCGCTGCCCAGCTGGTTGATGTCCTCAGAAAATTAAAGGCTGACATCACAGCCGTCCAAGAGATGCGATGGACGGGACAAGGACGGAAGAACGTAATACAGCGGCCGTATAAAGGAGCGCAAATTTGGTGTCGGATTCGTGGTGGGAGAGACACTCCGTCTCGGAGTACTGGCATTCACTCCGGTGGATGAACGACTTCGAAGGATCCCGAAATATCGTTGTCTGTAGCATTAGAATCCAGCATAAAAATATTCACCAAGCTACTTTGCTGTCTCCAGATCGAAAAACTCGAAAAACTCTCAACCAAATCGATCATGTTGTGATTGACGGAAGACATGTATCCAGTGTTTTTAACGTGCGCACGTTCCGAGGTCCTAATATCGACTCGGATCACTATATTGTCGAAGCGAAGATAGGCACTCGCCTCTGTGTATCGAAGAACACCTGTCAACAAACACAAGGAAGGTTCGACGTTGAAAAGCTGCAATCCCAACGAACTGCAGAGCGGTTTTCTACTCGACTTGCACACCTGCTCTCTGAGAGCACTCATCAGCAACCAGGTATAAGGGTACTGTGGGATGGCATTTCAAACTTCCTGCGTACAGCTGCAACGAAACTGTTGGATTTCGAAAAGGTCGCAAAACAGCTGGTACGATGAGGACTGCGTGTCGCAGTGGAGAGAAAACAGACTGCCTACCTCGCAATCTTGCGACCGGCCACAACAGGTGCGGGGTGGGAAAGATACCGAGAACTTAAGAGGGAAGCAATACGCGTCTGCAGACAAAAAGAGAAAGAGGCCGAGATGCGTGAGTATGAAGAGCTTGAAAAGCTGGCCGACAAGGGTAACGCTCGAAAATTCTACGAACAGATACGGCGTCTTACAGAGGGTTTCAAGACCGGAGCAAACCCTTGTAGGACCCAGTGAGGTGAACTAGTGACAGATGCCCAGAGTAAACTGAATTTATGGAGGGAGCAATTCCGCAGCCTGCTGAATGGCAGTGAAGAGGAAACACCCGGAAATGGCAAACCCGAAACTCCAATTGATGACGATGGAGAAGTTGTTCCGTTACCCGACTATGAAGAAGTCCGAATAGCAATCGCCCGCCTAAAAAACAACAAAGCTGCGGGGACCGATGGATTACCGGCCGAGCTATTCAGATACGGTGGTGAAGAACTGATCAGGTGCATGCATCAGCTTCTTTGCAAAATATGGTCGGATAGCATGCCCGACGATTGGAACCTAAGTGTGTTCTGCCGAATCCATAAAAAAGGCGATCCCATAGTCTGCGCCAATTACCGTGGAATAAGCCTTTTTAACATCGCATATAGGGTCCTATCAAGCGTATTTTGTGAAAGACTAAAGCCCACCGTCAACAAATTGATTGGACGTCAAACATTGACCAAATATTCACCATGCGCAAAATTTTGGAAAAGACACGCGAAAATAGAATCGACACATACCACCTTTCGTCGATTTTAAAGCAGCACGAAAAGGACCTGCCTCTATGCCGCTATGTCTGATTTTGGTATCCCTACAAAACTTATACGGCTATGTAAACTGCCCTTAAGCAGCACTAAAAGCTCCGTCAGGGTCGGGAAGGACCTCTCCGAGCCGTTCGATACCAAACGAGGTTTCAGATAAGCTAATTCTCTATCGTGTGATTTTTTTTTAACTTATTGCTGGATAAAATAATACGAGCAAAAGAGCTAAATAGAGAAGGTACAATCTTCTATAAGAGTGTACAGCTGCTGGCGTACGCCGATGACATCGACATTATTGGCCTCAACAACCGCACCATGAGTTCTGCTTTCTCCAGACTGGATAAGTAGGCAAAGGATATGGGTCTGGTAGTGAACGAGAGCAAGACGAAATAGAAAATGAAAATAGGAAGATTATTGCAAAAACTTTAAGTAAATGAATGAAACGAAAATAAGAAAATAATACTTTAAGTAAAGTCTACAACTACGAATTCTCTTACCTGCATCTGACCGTACCAATTAGTATTAATTTGGTTCGTTTTAAGAGTTTTGTGCATTTGAGGAGCACTCTTTAAAAGTATTTGAATCAAGTTTGGCTTTCGATTAGAACGAACTTTCGAACCATCTACATTATAAAGAATGATTTACATAATCATAACCCGCCGCGATATCTGACATCCAAAAATTTTAGAAAAATAATTTAAACAAAAAATTTTAATAGTAATTGCGATCGCCCCTCTGTATGGAATCTCAACCCGTCTGAGTGTATTTATGACATTTGTTGGGAAAACATCAAGACGCATACCACAAGTAAGAGGAGGAGCTCGGCCGAAAATCGCTTCAGCGGTTACAGAGCGTCAATCATATATACAGTGGGGAGCAAAAGTGATTCCACGATCAACATTCTCATGTTTGAGCTCACATAAATATTAAACGATTAAAGTAAATGACAAAAACTCTTTTTTTATTAAACACCTTGTTTATTTTTTACAATTAGGAGTACATAGCAAAATTAAAAAAGAAGAAATGGAAAAGTCATGATTTAAAAACCAAAACAAGCGGCATGTACTCAGTTTTGCACCATTTAAGAAAAAATACAAAATAAATTCCTTATTAATATTTGGTCCAGAGACCCTTATTTTCTATGACATTTTTCATACGTTTCACTTTACTTTCAACTAATTTTTCGAATATTTCTTTCAGAATATTATTCCAGTCTTATTCAACACGCCCCCAAAGACCGTCCAAATTGGATGGGGCTGATTGATACTGTCCGAGCCGTCGCTTTACGATTGACCATAGGTTTTCAATCGGATTGAGGTCAGGACTTTGCGCTGGCCACTCCATCATCTTTAAATTTTGGTTTCCGAGCCAATCTTTAACAATTTTCGCAATGTGCTTGGGATCCCCATCTTGCTGAAAAGTGATTTCCTGCTCTGGGTACGCTTACAGGTTAAGAAAATGGGGAAGATGGGTTTGCAAAATGCTCAAATAGTCTTACTTTCGCATAATCCCATCAATTTTGTGCAACGGCCCAACGTGCGAATACGTGAAACACCCCCATGACATTATGTTGCCGCCTCCATGTTTCACGGTTTGCTTCACATGATGCTTTTTAAGCATGTCACCAGGTCTCCGCCAACAGTATTGCTTTCCATCCGATTGAAAACGATTAAACTTAGATTCGTCCGACCAGATAACACGTTTCCAGTCTTCTATTTTCTAGTTCTTGTGTTCCTTGGCGAATTTTAGCCGAGCCTTAACATTTTTCTCGGATTAAGCTGGTTTGTTTTTTTTTCATTGCTGCGACGTACCCTATCCTACCAAGCGCTCTTCTAGCTATCCATGGACTCACGCTTTTATTTATTTATGTAGAAGCTTCTTTTTGCGTTAGAAGTCTATTTTTTCTCATTTTAGATATCATAAGTCGAGCGTCAGAGTCTGTTAGAAGGCAACGGCGACCATTCGACTTCTTTTCAGCACAAACATTATGTCTTTTCTGCACCTTGACAACTACTGATTGACTAATTTTCAGCTTCTCAGGAATAGTGAGTGTCGAACACCCACTTTTAGTCAGGGAGATAATGTTATTTTCTTTATCAGAAGACAGCTTCTTCATTTTTCAGTGAATAGTAAGAGACTAAGTTCCAAATTCAACAAATCAACTATAAACTAGTGGAAGAGAGTGATTTTCTGAATTCTGACAACGAATAATAAATGCAAAAGGCACTTAACGGTAAATCTGCAGATCTATTGCTGATAAGAAAGTAAGAAGAGCAAAAATATGAGCGAATAACGCATGGAGCAAAACTGAGTACAAGCCGCTTGTTTTGGTTTTTAAATCATAACTATTCAATTTCTTCTTTTTCTTTTTTGCCATATACGCGTAATTGTAAAAAATAAACTAGGTCTTCAATAAAAAAAAGGTTTTTGTCATTTACTTTATCCGTTTAATATTTATGTGAGCTCAAACATGAAAACGTTGATCGTGGAATCACTTTTGCTCCCCACTGTACATATATATTGTATAAGAGTCTCGTTCTCGCTTTACATTAAAGCTTCTTTCAGATATTCATACATGTATTTATAAACATATATATGTTAAGTTGGTTAAAGCAATTTCAGCCTCATGCTTAACTGAAACGAAATTTAAAAATTTCGCACTTCGCACATATAATATTTTGATTAATTTAGAAAATATTGTACTTTGCTGCTAACATACAATGTTTCTCAATTATAGGTGGAGTTTTTTTGTACTGTTAGTGGGAATATGTTTAGCAGTCTCCGTAGCAATATTTGAATTTTGGTGTCATTATCGCGCTAGAAATAATACAATCGATCTCCCTGAATATCCCGTCAGAAAAATATTGGAAGGTGAACAATCTATTGAACTGGAATTGATCCAAAAGGATGAGAAATTACTACCTTGTAAACATGTTACTGCTTACTGTTGTTCAGAAAAGCCAGCACAACGTTCACTCTGTGGCGAAATGATGGACGACTTTCGTTATGCATTACGATGCATGGGCTCTCATACGCGGACAGCACTCAAACGTCGTTGTCCAACATGTACTTTATTTAAAGATGTTAAAGATTTTGTTAGTATCGAAAATAGAACATTAATCGATGTACACTTCAATCTAGCTGGTGGGTGTGAAACGACCGAATCAGATGGACCTCTTATATCGCCGACAACAAATGCCTTAAATTAATATTATATAATAGCGAACAAGAAAAAATTAAAACTTCTGAACACATTCGGAAAACATTACTAAAACAAAAAAAAAAAAAACAGTTGTTTAAGCCTTTGCAATTCAAAACATGTGAAATATTCAAAACTTCTAATAACCTTAATTATTTTATTGTATTATATTTATTATTATCTTAATTGTAGCAGGAGAAAAATAAGAAGTTAACACCTGAATAAAACTTTTCAACTGATGTTGTCAAAATATATGGGCAAATACAATAAGTTTTTAAATTTTTTTACAGATAGTTTTAACTATTCCAACATAGATTCTTAAAATACAAGTATGTGTTCTATAGCAGTCAAGAATCACTGGGCTCAAAAAATAATCAAATATTAGTGGCTTAGCAGGTCGTACATTAAAAAAAAATTCAAACCTAAAGTTTCTTTTTAAATTATTGACTCAGGCGAAACGTAAATAAAACATATTCGAAAGGGAGTTCTTTTATTAATTTTTATTATAATAAGCAACTTTTGTGAACTTTAACGAACAATTAAAGTGTCGCCAAACGTAGCAATTAATTAATTTCAAATTGCATGACCAATTTAGAAATTTAGAAATTAAATTTCCATAGCCGTCATATGTAGCATAAACAAATGATAGAAGAAGTCATGTGCAGCTCAGTACACAGGACAGAAGGGAAACTTCAATAGAAATCTTGTCGAGAGAGAATGAGAAAATGTTTTAATTAATTGACGATTCTAAATGAGAGTGAGAGATGAACATTCGAAAATAATTACATCGTATATATTAAATAGGATAGCAGAAATTCATGCAAGTGAGGAAAGTTTTGGCTGTCATTCACCTGGGAGTGACCAGAAACGTTTCTTTTGCATATGGTTCAAGCAGCTCACGACTTCCGGTCTTAGACCACGTGTCCCCTGGGTAGCCAACAAACATCCGTTTGGAAGCGAGCTAAAGTGAGAAGGCGAATCCCATGCGGTTGTGTGTAGGGCTTGGGACCCACCCTATGAAAAGCAAAACTCCAATGAAAAACCAATATGTGTCTCGGATGAGAGACCCCCCTTTTGGTGACGACCCCCGCAAATGTTTTAAGGATTACGATTTGTGCCGCTGCCCAGCTGGTTGATGTCCTCAGAAAATTAAAGGCTGACATCACAGCCGTCCAAGAGATGCGATGGACGGGACAAGGACGGAAGAACGTAATACAGCGGCCGTATAAAGGAGCGCAAATTTGGTGTCGGATTCGTGGTGGGAGAGACACTCCGTCTCGGAGTACTGGCATTCACTCCGGTGGATGAACGACTTCGAAGGATCCCGAAATATCGTTGTCTGTAGCATTAGAATCCAGCATAAAAATATTCACCAAGCTACTTTGCTGTCTCCAGATCGAAAAACTCGAAAAACTCTCAACCAAATCGATCATGTTGTGATTGACGGAAGACATGTATCCAGTGTTTTTAACGTGCGCACGTTCCGAGGTCCTAATATCGACTCGGATCACTATATTGTCGAAGCGAAGATAGGCACTCGCCTCTGTGTATCGAAGAACACCTGTCAACAAACACAAGGAAGGTTCGACGTTGAAAAGCTGCAATCCCAACGAACTGCAGAGCGGTTTTCTACTCGACTTGCACACCTGCTCTCTGAGAGCACTCATCAGCAACCAGGTATAAGGGTACTGTGGGATGGCATTTCAAACTTCCTGCGTACAGCTGCAACGAAACTGTTGGATTTCGAAAAGGTCGCAAAACAGCTGGTACGATGAGGACTGCGTGTCGCAGTGGAGAGAAAACAGACTGCCTACCTCGCAATCTTGCGACCGGCCACAACAGGTGCGGGGTGGGAAAGATACCGAGAACTTAAGAGGGAAGCAATACGCGTCTGCAGACAAAAAGAGAAAGAGGCCGAGATGCGTGAGTATGAAGAGCTTGAAAAGCTGGCCGACAAGGGTAACGCTCGAAAATTCTACGAACAGATACGGCGTCTTACAGAGGGTTTCAAGACCGGAGCAAACCCTTGTAGGACCCAGTGAGGTGAACTAGTGACAGATGCCCAGAGTAAACTGAATTTATGGAGGGAGCAATTCCGCAGCCTGCTGAATGGCAGTGAAGAGGAAACACCCGGAAATGGCAAACCCGAAACTCCAATTGATGACGATGGAGAAGTTGTTCCGTTACCCGACTATGAAGAAGTCCGAATAGCAATCGCCCGCCTAAAAAACAACAAAGCTGCGGGGACCGATGGATTACCGGCCGAGCTATTCAGATACGGTGGTGAAGAACTGATCAGGTGCATGCATCAGCTTCTTTGCAAAATATGGTCGGATAGCATGCCCGACGATTGGAACCTAAGTGTGTTCTGCCGAATCCATAAAAAAGGCGATCCCATAGTCTGCGCCAATTACCGTGGAATAAGCCTTTTTAACATCGCATATAGGGTCCTATCAAGCGTATTTTGTGAAAGACTAAAGCCCACCGTCAACAAATTGATTGGACGTCAAACATTGACCAAATATTCACCATGCGCAAAATTTTGGAAAAGACACGCGAAAATAGAATCGACACATACCACCTTTCGTCGATTTTAAAGCAGCACGAAAAGGACCTGCCTCTATGCCGCTATGTCTGATTTTGGTATCCCTACAAAACTTATACGGCTATGTAAACTGCCCTTAAGCAGCACTAAAAGCTCCGTCAGGGTCGGGAAGGACCTCTCCGAGCCGTTCGATACCAAACGAGGTTTCAGATAAGCTAATTCTCTATCGTGTGATTTTTTTTTAACTTATTGCTGGATAAAATAATACGAGCAAAAGAGCTAAATAGAGAAGGTACAATCTTCTATAAGAGTGTACAGCTGCTGGCGTACGCCGATGACATCGACATTATTGGCCTCAACAACCGCACCATGAGTTCTGCTTTCTCCAGACTGGATAAGTAGGCAAAGGATATGGGTCTGGTAGTGAACGAGAGCAAGACGAAATAGAAAATGAAAATAGGAAGATTATTGCAAAAACTTTAAGTAAATGAATGAAACGAAAATAAGAAAATAATACTTTAAGTAAAGTCTACAACTACGAATTCTCTTACCTGCATCTGACCGTACCAATTAGTATTAATTTGGTTCGTTTTAAGAGTTTTGTGCATTTGAGGAGCACTCTTTAAAAGTATTTGAATCAAGTTTGGCTTTCGATTAGAACGAACTTTCGAACCATCTACATTATAAAGAATGATTTACATAATCATAACCCGCCGCGATATCTGACATCCAAAAATTTTAGAAAAATAATTTAAACAAAAAATTTTAATAGTAATTGCGATCGCCCCTCTGTATGGAATCTCAACCCGTCTGAGTGTATTTATGACATTTGTTGGGAAAACATCAAGACGCATACCACAAGTAAGAGGAGGAGCTCGGCCGAAAATCGCTTCAGCGGTTACAGAGCGTCAATCATATATACAGTGGGGAGCAAAAGTGATTCCACGATCAACATTCTCATGTTTGAGCTCACATAAATATTAAACGATTAAAGTAAATGACAAAAACTCTTTTTTTATTAAACACCTTGTTTATTTTTTACAATTAGGAGTACATAGCAAAATTAAAAAAGAAGAAATGGAAAAGTCATGATTTAAAAACCAAAACAAGCGGCATGTACTCAGTTTTGCACCATTTAAGAAAAAATACAAAATAAATTCCTTATTAATATTTGGTCCAGAGACCCTTATTTTCTATGACATTTTTCATACGTTTCACTTTACTTTCAACTAATTTTTCGAATATTTCTTTCAGAATATTATTCCAGTCTTATTCAACACGCCCCCAAAGACCGTCCAAATTGGATGGGGCTGATTGATACTGTCCGAGCCGTCGCTTTACGATTGACCATAGGTTTTCAATCGGATTGAGGTCAGGACTTTGCGCTGGCCACTCCATCATCTTTAAATTTTGGTTTCCGAGCCAATCTTTAACAATTTTCGCAATGTGCTTGGGATCCCCATCTTGCTGAAAAGTGATTTCCTGCTCTGGGTACGCTTACAGGTTAAGAAAATGGGGAAGATGGGTTTGCAAAATGCTCAAATAGTCTTCCTTTCGCATAATCCCATCAATTTTGTGCAACGGCCCAACGTGCGAATACGTGAAACACCCCCATGACATTATGTTGCCGCCTCCATGTTTCACGGTTTGCTTCACATGATGCTTTTGAAGCATGTCACCAGGTCTCCGCCAACAGTATTGCTTTCCATCCGATTGAAAACGATTAAACTTAGATTCGTCCGACCAGATAACACGTTTCCAGTCTTCTATTTTCTAGTTCTTGTGTTCCTTGGCGAATTTTAGCCGAGCCTTAACATTTTTCTCGGATTAAGCTGGTTTGTTTTTTTTTCATTGCTGCGACGTACCCTATCCTACCAAGCGCTCTTCTAGCTGTCCATGGACTCACGCTTTTATTTATTTATGTAGAAGCTTCTTTTTGCGTTAGAAGTCTATTTTTTCTCATTTTAGATATCATAAGTCGAGCGTCAGAGTCTGTTAGAAGGCAACGGCGACCATTCGACTTCTTTTCAGCACAAACATTATGTCTTTTCTGCACCTTGACAACTACTGATTGACTAATTTTCAGCTTCTCAGGAATAGTGAGTGTCGAACACCCACTTTTAGTCAGGGAGATAATGTTATTTTCTTTATTAGAAGACAGCTTCTTCATTTTTCAGTGAATAGTAAGAGACTAAGTTCCAAATTCAACAAATCAACTATAAACTAGTGGAAGAGAGTGATTTTCTGAATTCTGACAACGAATAATAAATGCAAAAGGCACTTAACGGTAAATCTGCAGATCTATTGCTGATAAGAAAGTAAGAAGAGCAAAAATATGAGCGAATAACGCATGGAGCAAAACTGAGTACAAGCCGCTTGTTTTGGTTTTTAAATCATAACTATTCAATTTCTTCTTTTTCTTTTTTGCCATATACGCGTAATTGTAAAAAATAAACTAGGTCTTCAATAAAAAAAAGGTTTTTGTCATTTACTTTATCCGTTTAATATTTATGTGAGCTCAAACATGAAAACGTTGATCGTGGAATCACTTTTGCTCCCCACTGTACATATATATTGTATAAGAGTCTCGTTCTCGCTTTACATTAGAGCTTCTTTCAGATATTCATACATGTATTTATAAACATATATATGTTAAGTTGGTTAAAGCAATTTCAGCCTCATGCTTAACTGAAACGAAATTTAAAAATTTCGCAATTCGCACATATAATATTTTGATTAATTTAGAAAATATTGTACTTTGCTGCTAACATACAATGTTTCTCAATTATAGGTGGAGTTTTTTTGTACTGTTAGTGGGAATATGTTTAGCAGTCTCCGTAGCAATATTTGAATTTTGGTATCATTATCGCGCTAGAAATAATACAATCGATGTTCCTGAATATCCCGTCAGAAAAATATTGGAAGGTGAACAATCTATTGAACTGGAATTGATCCAAAAGGATGAGAAATTACTACCTTGTAAACATGTTACTGCTTACTGTTGTTCAGAAAAGCCAGCACAACGTTCACTCTGTGGCGAAATGATGGACGACTTTCGTTATGCATTACGATGCATGGGCTCTCATACGCGGACAGCACTCAAACGTCGTTGTCCAACATGTACTTTATTTAAAGATGTTAAAGATTTTGTTAATATCGAAAATAGAACATTAATCGATGTACACTTCAATCTAGCTGGTGGGTGTGAAACGACCGAATCAGATGGACCTCTTATATCGCCGACAACAAATGCCTTAAATTAATATTATATAATAGCGAACAAGAAAAAATTAAAACTTCTGAACACATTCGGAAAACATTACTAAAACAAAAAAAAAACAGTTGTTTAAGCCTTTGCAATTCAAAACATGTGAAATATTCAAAACTTCTAATAACCTTAATTATTTTATTGTATTATATTTATTATTATCTTAATTGTAGCAGGAGAAAAATAAGAAGTTAACACCTGAATAAAACTTTTCAACTGATGTTGTCAAAATATATGGGCAAATACAATAAGTTTTTAAATTTTTTTACAGATAGTTTTAACTATTCCAACATAGATTCTTAAAATACAAGTATGTGTTCTATAGCAGTCAAGAATCACTGGGCTCAAAAAATAATCAAATATTAGTGGCTTAGCAGGTCGTACATTAAAAAAAAAATTCAAACCTAAAGTTTCTTTTTAAATTATTGACTCAGGCGAAACGTAAATAAAACATATTCGAAAGGGAGTTCTTTTATTAATTTTTATTATAATAAGCAACTTTTGTGAACTTTAACGAACAATTAAAGTGTCGCCAAACGTAGCAATTAATTAATTTCAAATTGCATGACCAATTTAGAAATTTAGAAATTAAATTTCCATAGCCGTCATATGTAGCATAAACAAATGATAGAAGAAGTCATGTGCAGCTCAGTACACAGGACAGAAGGGAAACTTCAATAGAAATCTTGTCGAGAGAGAATGAGAAAATGTTTTAATTAATTGACGATTCTAAATGAGAGTGAGAGATGAACATTCGAAAATAATTACATCGTATATATTAAATAGGATAGCAGAAATTCATGCAAGTGAGGAAAGTTTTGGCTGTCATTCACCTGGGAGTGACCAGAAACGTTTCTTTTGCATATGGTTCAAGCAGCTCACGACTTCCGGTCTTAGACCACGTGTCCCCTGGGTAGCCAACAAACATCCGTTTGGAAGCGAGCTAAAGTGAGAAGGCGAATCCCATGCGGTTGTGTGTAGGGCTTGGGACCCACCCTATGAAAAGCAAAACTCCAATGAAAAACTAATATGTGTCTCGGATGAGAGACCCCCCTTTTGGTGACGACCCCCGCAAATGTTTTAAGGATTACGATTTGTGCCGCTGCCCAGCTGGTTGATGTCCTCAGAAAATTAAAGGCTGACATCACAGCCGTCCAAGAGATGCGATGGACGGGACAAGGACGGAAGAACGTAATACAGCGGCCGTATAAAGGAGCGCAAATTTGGTGTCGGATTCGTGGTGGGAGAGACACTCCGTCTCGGAGTACTGGCATTCACTCCGGTGGATGAACGACTTCGAAGGATCCCGAAATATCGTTGTCTGTAGCATTAGAATCCAGCATAAAAATATTCACCAAGCTACTTTGCTGTCTCCAGATCGAAAAACTCGAAAAACTCTCAACCAAATCGATCATGTTGTGATTGACGGAAGACATGTATCCAGTGTTTTTAACGTGCGCACGTTCCGAGGTCCTAATATCGACTCGGATCACTATATTGTCGAAGCGAAGATACGCACTCGCCTCTGTGTATCGAAGAACACATGTCAACAAACACAAGGAAGGTTCGACGTTGAAAAGCTGCAATCCCAACGAACTGCAGAGCGGTTTTCTACTCGACTTGCACACCTGCTCTCTGAGAGCACTCATCAGCAACCAGGTATAAGGGTACTGTGGGACGGCATTTCAAACTTCCTGCGTACAGCTGCAACGAAACTGTTGGATTTCGAAAAGGTCGCAAAACAGCTGGTACGATGAGGACTGCGTGTCGCAGTGGAGAGAAAACAGACTGCCTACCTCGCAATCTTGCGACCGGCCACAACAGGTGCGGGGTGGGAAAGATACCGAGAACTTAAGAGGGAAGCAATACGCGTCTGCAGACAAAAAGAGAAAGAGGCCGAGATGCGTGAGTATGAAGAGCTTGAAAAGCTGGCCGACAAGGGTAACGCTCGGAAATTCTACGAACAGATACGGCGTCTTACAGAGGGTTTCAAGACCGGAGCAAACCCTTGTAGGACCCAGGGAGGTGAACTAGTGACAGATGCCCAGAGTAAACTGAATTTATGGAGGGAGCAATTCCGCAGCCTGCTGAATGGCAGTGAAGAGGAAACACCCGGAAATGGCAAACCCGAAACTTCAATTGATGACGATGGAGAAGTTGTTCCGTTACCCGACTATGAAGAAGTCCGAATAGCAATCGCCCGCCTAAAAAACAACAAAGCTGCGGGGACCGATGGATTACCGGCCGAGCTATTCAGATACGGTGGTGAAGAACTGATCAGGTGCATGCATCAGCTTCTTTGCAAAATATGGTCGGATAGCATGCCCGACGATTGGAACCTAAGTGTGTTCTGCCGAATCCATAAAAAAGGCGATCCCATAGTCTGCGCCAATTACCGTGGAATAAGCCTTTTTAACATCGCATATAGGGTCCTATCAAGCGTATTTTGTGAAAGACTAAAGCCCACCGTCAACAAATTGATTGGACTTCAAACATTGACCAAATATTCACCATGCGCAAAATTTTGGAAAAGACACGCGAAAATAGAATCGACACATACCACCTTTCGTCGATTTTAAAGCAGCACGAAAAGGACCTGCCTCTATGCCGCTATGTCTGATTTTGGTATCCCTACAAAACTTATACGGCTATGTAAACTGCCCTTAAGCAGCACTAAAAGCTCCGTCAGGGTCGGGAAGGACCTCTCCGAGCCGTTCGATACCAAACGATATTTCAAATAAGCTAATTCTCTATCGTGTGATTTTTTTTTAACTTATTACTGGATAAAATAATACGAGCAAAAGAGCTAAATAGAGAAGGTACAATCTTCTATAAGAGTGTACAGCTGCTGGCGTACGCCGATGACATCGACATTATTGGCCTCAACAACCGCACCATGAGTTCTGCTTTCTCCAGACTGGATAAGTAGGCAAAGGATATGGGTCTGGTAGTGAACGAGAGCAAGACGAAATAGAAAATGAAAATAGGAAGATTATTGCAAAAACTTTAAGTAAATGAATGAAACGAAAATAAGAAAATAATACTTTAAGTAAAGTCTACAACTACGAATTCTCTTACCTGCATCTGACCGTACCAATTAGTATTAATTTGGTTCGTTTTAAGAGTTTTGTGCATTTGAGGAGCACTCTTTAAAAGTATTTGAATCAAGTTTGGCTTTCGATTAGAACGAACTTTCGAACCATCTACATTATAAAGAATGATTTACATAATCATAACCCGCCGCGATATCTGACATCCAAAAATTTTAGAAAAATAATTTAAACAAAAAATTTTAATAGTAATTGCGATCGCCCCTCTGTATGGAATCTCAACCCGTCTGAGTGTATTTATGACATTTGTTGGGAAAACATCAAGACGCATACCACAAGTAAGAGGAGGAGCTCGGCCGAAAATCGCTTCAGCGGTTACAGAGCGTCAATCATATATACAGTGGGGAGCAAAAGTGATTCCACGATCAACATTCTCATGTTTGAGCTCACATAAATATTAAACGATTAAAGTAAATGACAAAAACTCTTTTTTTATTAAACACCTTGTTTATTTTTTACAATTAGGAGTACATAGCAAAATTAAAAAAGAAGAAATGGAAAAGTCATGATTTAAAAACCAAAACAAGCGGCATGTACTCAGTTTTGCACCATTTAAGAAAAAATACAAAATAAATTCCTTATTAATATTTGGTCCAGAGACCCTTATTTTCTATGACATTTTTCATACGTTTCACTTTACTTTCAACTAATTTTTCGAATATTTCTTTCAGAATATTATTCCAGTCTTATTCAACACGCCCCCAAAGACCGTCCAAATTGGATGGGGCTGATTGATACTGTCCGAGCCGTCGCTTTACGATTGACCATAGGTTTTCAATCGGATTGAGGTCAGGACTTTGCGCTGGCCACTCCATCATCTTTAAATTTTGGTTTCCGAGCCAATCTTTAACAATTTTCGCAATGTGCTTGGGATCCCCATCTTGCTGAAAAGTGATTTCCTGCTCTGGGTACGCTTACAGGTTAAGAAAATGGGGAAGATGGGTTTGCAAAATGCTCAAATAGTCTTCCTTTCGCATAATCCCATCAATTTTATGCAACGGCCCAACGTGCGAATACGTGAAACACCCCCATGACATTATGTTGCCGCCTCCATGTTTCACGGTTTGCTTCACATGATGCTTTTGAAGCATGTCACCAGGTCTCCGCCAACAGTATTGCTTTCCATCCGATTGAAAACGATTAAACTTAGATTCGTCCGACCAGATAACACGTTTCCAGTCTTCTATTTTCTAGTTCTTGTGTTCCTTGGCGAATTTTAGCCGAGCCTTAACATTTTTCTCGGATTAAGCTGGTTTGTTTTTTTTTCATTGCTGCGACGTACCCTATCCTACCAAGCGCTCTTCTAGCTGTCCATGGACTCACGCTTTTATTTATTTATGTAGAAGCTTCTTTTTGCGTTAGAAGTCTATTTTTTCTCATTTTAGATATCATAAGTCGAGCGTCAGAGTCTGTTAGAAGGCAACGGCGACCATTCGACTTCTTTTCAGCACAAACATTATGTCTTTTCTGCACCTTGACAACTACTGATTGACTAATTTTCAGCTTCTCAGGAATAGTGAGTGTCGAACACCCACTTTTAGTCAGGGAGATAATGTTATTTTCTTTATCAGAAGACAGCTTCTTCATTTTTCAGTGAATAGTAAGAGACTAAGTTCCAAATTCAACAAATCAACTATAAACTAGTGGAAGGGAGTGATTTTCTGAATTCTGACAACGAATAATAAATGCAAAAGGCACTTAACGGTAAATCTGCAGATCTATTGCTGATAAGAAAGTAAGAAGAGCAAAAATATGAGCGAACGCATGGAGCAAAACTGAGTACAAGCCGCTTGTTTTGGTTTTTAAATCATAACTATTCAATTTCTTCTTTTTCTTTTTTGCCATATACGCGTAATTGTAAAAAATAAACTAGGTCTTCAATAAAAAAAAGGTTTTTGTCATTTACTTTATCCGTTTAATATTTATGTGAGCTCAAACATGAAAACGTTGATCGTGGAATCACTTTTGCTCCCCACTGTACATATATATTGTATAAGAGTCTCGTTCTCGCTTTACATTAGAGCTTCTTTCAGATATTCATACATGTATTTATAAACATATATATGTTAAGTTGGTTAAAGCAAATTTCTCCGACTCTCTAATAAAATACATATGTACAAGTATATAGAAATATCGGATAATTCTTCAATATTAAGGCGTTGTATTTGGCATACTTTCGTTTTCTTTCATTATGTTCTCAGAGTTTATCTGTCAGCAAGTTTTATATGAATCATCAATGGAATCAGTTAGTAGTTATTTTATATTTCAGCCTCATGCTTAACTGAAACGAAATTTAAAAATTTCGCACTTCGCACATATAATATTTTGATTAATTTAGAAAATATTGTACTTTGCTGCTAACATACAATGTTTCTCAATTATAGGTGGAGTTTTTTTGTACTGTTAGTGGGAATATGTTTAGCAGTCTCCGTAGCAATATTTGAATTTTGGTATCATTATCGCGCTAGAAATAATACAATCGATCTTCCTGAATATCCCGTCAGAAAAATATTGGAAGGTGAACAATTTATTGAACTGGAATTGATCCAAAAGGATGAGAAATTACTACCTTGTAAACATGTTACTGCTTACTGTTGTTCAGAAAAGCCAGCACAACGTTCACTCTGTGGCGAAATGATGGACGACTTTCGTTATGCATTACGATGCATGGGCTCTCATACGCGGACAGCACTCAAACGTCGTTGTCCAACATGTACTTTATTTAAAGATGTTAAAGATTTTGTTAGTATCGAAAATAGAACATTAATCGATGTACACTTCAATCTAGCTGGTGGGTGTGAAACGACCGAATCAGATGGACCTCTTATATCGCCGACAACAAATGCCTTAAATTAATATTATATAATAGCGAACAAGAAAAAATTAAAACTTCTGAACACATTCGGAAAACATTACTAAAACAAAAAAAAAAACAGTTGTTTAAGCCTTTGCAATTCAAAACATGTGAAATATTCAAAACTTCTAATAACCTTAATTATTTTATTGTATTAGATTTATTATTAGTTTTAATCTTAATTGTAGCAGGAGAAAAATAAGAAGTTAACACCTGAATAAAACTTTTTAACTGATGTTGTCAAAATATATGGGCAAATACAATAAGTTTTTAAATTTTTTTACAGATAGTTTTAACTATTCCAACATAGATTCTTAAAATACAAGTATGTGTTCTATAACAGTCAAGAATCACTGGGCTCAAAAAATAATCAAATATTAGTGGCTTAGCAGGTCGTACATTAAAAAAAAAATTCAAACCTAAAGTTTCTTTTTAAATTATTGACTCAGGCGAAACGTAAATAAAACATATTCGAAAGGGAGTTCTTTTATTAATTTTTATTATAATAAGCAACTTTTGTGAACTTTAACGAACAATTAAAGTGTCGCCAAACGTAGCAATTAATTAATTTCAAATTGCATGACCAATTTAGAAATTTAGAAATTAAATTTCCATAGCCGTCATATGTAGCATAAACAAATGATAGAAGAAGTCATGTGCAGCTCAGTACACAGGACAGAAGGGAAACTTCAATAGAAATCTTGTCGAGAGAGAATGAGAAAATGTTTTAATTAATTGACGATTCTAAATGAGAGTGAGAGATGAACATTCGAAAATAATTACATCGTATATATTAAATAGGATAGCAGAAATTCATGCAAGTGAGGAAAGTTTTGGCTGTCATTCACCTGGGAGTGACCAGAAACGTTTCTTTTGCATATGGTTCAAGCAGCTCACGACTTCCGGTCTTAGACCACGTGTCCCCTGGGTAGCCAACAAACATCCGTTTGGAAGCGAGCTAAAGTGAGAAGGCGAATCCCATGCGTTTGTGTGTAGGGCTTGGGACCCACCCTATGAAAAGCAAAACTCCAATGAAAAACCAATATGTGTCTCGGATGAGAGACCCCCCTTTTGGTGACGACCCCCGCAAATGTTTTAAGGATTACGATTTGTGCCGCTGCCCAGCTGGTTGATGTCCTCAGAAAATTAATGGCTGACATCACAGCCGTCCAAGAGATGCGATGGACGGGACAAGGACGGAAGAACGTAATACAGCGGCCGTATAAAGGAGCGCAAATTTGGTGTCGGATTCGTGGTGGGAGAGACACTCCGTCTCGGAGTACTGGCATTCACTCCGGTGGATGAACGACTTCGAAGGATCCCGAAATATCGTTGTCTGTAGCATTAGAATCCAGCATAAAAATATTCACCAAGCTACTTTGCTGTCTCCAGATCGAAAAACTCGAAAAACTCTCAACCAAATCGATCATGTTGTGATTGACGGAAGACATGTATCCAGTGTTTTTAACGTGCGCACGTTCCGAGGTCCTAATATCGACTCGGATCACTATATTGTCGAAGCGAAGATACGCACTCGCCTCTGTGTATCGAAGAACACCTGTCAACAAACACAAGGAAGGTTCGACGTTGAAAAGCTGCAATCCCAACGAACTGCAGAGCGGTTTTCTACTCGACTTGCACACCTGCTCTCTGAGAGCACTCATCAGCAACCAGGTATAAGGGTACTGTGGGACGGCATTTCAAACTTCCTGCGTACAGCTGCAACGAAACTGTTGGATTTCGAAAAGGTCGCAAAACAGCTGGTACGATGAGGACTGCGTGTCGCAGTGGAGAGAAAACAGACTGCCTACCTCGCAATCTTGCGACCGGCCACAACAGGTGCGGGGTGGGAAAGATACCGAGAACTTAAGAGGGAAACAATACGCGTTTGCAGACAAAAAGAGAAAAAGGCCGAGATGCGTGAGTATGAAGAGCTTGAAAAGCTGGCCGACAAGGATAACGCTCGAAAATTCTACGAACAGATACGGCGTCTTACAGAGGGTTTCAAGACCGGAGCAAACCCTTGTAGGACCCAGTGAGGTGAACTAGTGACAGATGCCCAGAGTACACTGAATTTATGGAGGGAGCAATTCCGTAGCCTGCTGAATGGCAGTGAAGAGAAAACACCCGGAAATGGCAAACCCGAAACTTCAATTGATGACGATGGAAAAGTTGTTCCGTTACCCGACTATGAAGAAGTCCGAATAGCAATCGCCCGCCTAAAAAACAACAAAGCTGCGGGGACCGATGGATTACCGGCCGAGCTATTCAGATACGGTGGTGAAGAACTGATCAGGTGCATGCATCAGCTTCTTTGCAAAATATGGTCGGATAGCATGCCCGACGATTGGAACCTAAGTGTGTTCTGCCGAATCCATAAAAAAGGCGATCCCATAGTCTGCGCCAATTACCGTGGAATAAGCCTTTTTAACATCGCATATAGGGTCCTATCAAGCGTATTTTGTGAAAGACTAAAGCCCACCGTCAACAAATTGATTGGACGTCAAACATTGACCAAATATTCACCATGCGCAAAATTTTGGAAAAGACACGCGAAAATAGAATCGACACATACCACCTTTCGTCGATTTTAAAGCAGCACGAAAAGGACCTGCCTCTATGCCGCTATGTCTGATTTTGGTATCCCTACAAAACTTATACGGCTATGTAAACTGCCCTTAAGCAGCACTAAAAGCTCCGTCAGGGTCGGGAAGGACCTCTCCGAGCCGTTCGATACCAAACGATATTTCAAATAAGCTAATTCTCTATCGTGTGATTTTTTTTAACTTATTGCTGGATAAAATAATACGAGCAACAGAGCTAAATAGAGAAGGTACAATCTTCTATAAGAGTGTACAGCTGCTGGCGTACGCCGATGACATCGAAATTATTGGCCTCAACAACCGCACCATGAGTTCTGCTTTATCCAGACTGGATAAGGAAGCAAAGGATATGGGTCTGGTAGTGAACGAGAGCAAGACGAAATATCTCCTGTCATCACACAAATAGTTATCGCATTCGCGACTTGGCTCCCATGTCACTGGTGATAGTCATAACTTCGAGGTCGTAGATAATTTCGTCTATCTAGGGACCACCATCAACACCAATAACAATGTGATTTGAAGTGAGTAATTTAGGTAAGTTTTGGGTAGTTCACTTGGTTTTAAATACAAGTAAGCAGGTATAATGGTAAATGTATACGAGTATAAATCTATTTTAAACATATTTTAATTATGATGATTAATAGATATTAAATTATGTGTTTTCAACTCCATTAGACTCATGTCTTAAAAAGATTAATTCATAAGGATAACATTAAATCCAAAATTCTTATTTTCAGTATGGAATTCGTTATCAGACTTTTATTCATTCTTTAATTTGATATACACAGACATTGTGGACTTCATAAGGGAGAACTATGTATTAATTATGAGCGGTGAGAATATAAATATAAGACAAATTCTGACATTGAATAAACAGAATCAGAGGTGGAATTTCTTTTAGTTTTATCATACTCGGACAATTGCGCGTAAATCATATTACAAAATAATGGAATAATTGTTTTATTTATGTAAAATATCCACTAATAAAACTTGATTGCAAAATTGATAAATACAATTGAAGCTTGACCTATTGCTCAAACTAAAGCCAAGTTAATAACTAAAGAACGTGTGACTTAATGTTGTTTGATGTAAAAGTTGCGAAGTTGATTTAATAGAAGTTTACTATTGTGAATGCTAAATAAAAGTTTTAAATAAAGAACTTTAGGAGGGTAATCCCACGGGGAAGTGGGGTCCCCTTTTTTATGAATTGGGCAGAGCACCTTTAAATTCCACTCGCCGGGGACGCTTTCATCCGACCATATTTTGCAAAGAAGCTGTGATACTTGCACTTTATCACTTCTTTTCTACCGTATGGTAAGGCCGTTGTAGTATATATCACAAAGATTCCTAGGAGGATATCAATGAGAAATGGGGAAGTAAGACGCATTTGCAAAAAAAAATGGGTTCCGAAAGAGAGCTTAAGAAGCTGGCTGCCCGAGAATTCCTCGAAAAGATACGTAGATGGTGAAAGTACATGCATCAACTGCTTTACAAAATATGGTGGGATGAAAGCCAGCTATTGGAATCTAAGTATGCTCTGTCCAATCCGCAAAAGGGCGATCCCACAGTTTGCGCCAATTACCGTGGGATAAGCCTCCTCAGCATGAAAGACTAAAGCCCATTGTCACCTGACACATTAGGCCTTATCAATAAATCATTGGTCAGATATTCACCATGCGCAAAATCTTGAAAAAGACGAAAAAGGATCGTAATGCTTTAAAGTGTACGACAGTACGAAAAACAGCTGACTCTACGCCGTTATGTCTGAATTTGGTAGCAAAACTTATACAGCTATGTAAACTAACGTTAAGGAACACTAAAAGCTCCGTCAGGATCGGGAAGGACCTCCCCGAGCCGTTCGATACAAAACGAGGTTTCAGACAGGGTGACTCTTTATCGTTTGATTTCTTCTATTTGTTGCTGAAGAAAATATTAAGAGCGCTAAAGCTAAATAGACGATGGTATAATCTTTAACAGGAGTGTACAACTATTGGCGCATGCCGATGATATTGATATAATAATCCTTAACAACCGCGCGGTTAGTTCTGCTTTACCCAGACTAAATAAATAAGCGAAGCGAATGGGTCTGGTAGTGAATAAGAGCAAGACGGAATATCTCCTGTCATCAAACAAACAGTCATTGCATTCGCGACTTGACTCCCATGTCAATGTCGATAGTCGTAACTTCGAGGTCGTAAATAATTTGGTCTGTCTAGGGATCAGCATTAATACCAATTATAATGTTGGCCTTGAAATCCAACGCAGAATCACTCTTGCCAACAGGTGCTACTTTGGACTGAGTAAGCAATTGAAAAATAAAGTCCTCTCTCGACGAACGAGATGTCGACGTCTGATGAGTCGACTTTGCTAGTCTTCGAGAGAAAAGCTTTGCGAAAGATTTATTGTCTTTGGCGCATTGGCAACGGCGAATACCGCAGACGATGGAACAATGTTATACGATGTAGGTCCGAATGGATGAAAGCACTCCAGCTTTGAAAGTATCCGAAGCAGTATCCGCTGGTGGAAGCAGAGGAAGAGGAAGACCTCCATTTCCTTGGAATGATAATGTGGAATGCGACCTGGTTTCACTTGATATTTCCTAACTGCGCCAAACAGCGAAAACAAGGGATAAATGACGAGCTATAATTGATTCAGCTAGAATCGCGTGAGAGGTGCCCCCCCAATAAGGAAGAAGAAAGAAATGAATTCAGACATCCGCCAATTCATTTACATGTGTCTGAAAATCAATTGTATTTAAAACCAAAACATTTTCTGGATGTACTTCTTACGCCAATAATGTAAAAATTTCTAATTTCTTTTCCACAGTAAAAAAGGAATATATTACGAAACTTTTTTTATAATTATTCTGAATTATTGTGAGCAGGAAATTTTAATTCATGTAAACTGCCCTTAAGCAGCACTAAAAGCTCCGTCAGGATCGGGAAGGACCTCTCCGAGCCGTTCGATACCAAACGAGGTTTCAGATAAGCTAATTCTCTATCGTGTGATTTTTTTTAACTTATTGCTGGATAAAATAATACGAGCAACAGAGCTAAATAGAGAAGGTACAATCTTCTATAAGAGTGTACAGCTGCTGGCGTACGCCGATGACATCGAAATTATTGGCCTCAACAACCGCACCATGAGTTCTGCTTTATCCAGACTGGATAAGGAAGCAAAGGATATGGGTCTGGTAGTGAACGAGAGCAAGACGAAATATCTCCTGTCATCACACAAATAGTTATCGCATTCGCGACTTGGCTCCCATGTCACTGGTGATAGTCATAACTTCGAGGTCGTAGATAATTTCGTCTATCTAGGGACCACCATCAACACCAATAACAATGTGATTTGAAGTGAGTAATTTAGGTAAGTTTTGGGTAGTTCACTTGGTTTTAAATACAAGTAAGCAGGTATAATGGTAAATGTATACGAGTATAAATCTATTTTAAACATATTTTAATTATGATGATTAATAGATATTAAATTATGTGTTTTCAACTCCATTAGACTCATGTCTTAAAAAGATTAATTCATAAGGATAACATTAAGTCCAAAATTCTTATTTTCAGTATGGAATTCGTTATCAGACTTTTATTCATTCTTTAATTTGATATACACAGACATTGTGGACTTCATAAGGGAGAACTATGTATTAATTATGAGCGGTGAGAATATAAATATAAGACAAATTCTGACATTGAATAAACAGAATCAGAGGTGGAATTTCTTTTAGTTTTATCATACTCGGACAATTGCGCGTAAATCATATTACAAAATAATGGAATAATTGTTTTATTTATGTAAAATATCCACTAATAAAACTTGATTGCAAAATTGATAAATACAATTGAAGCTTGACCTATTGCTCAAACTAAAGCCAAGTTAATAACTAAAGAACGTGTGACTTAATGTTGTTTGATGTAAAAGTTGCGAAGTTGATTTAATAGAAGTTTACTATTGTGAATGCTAAATAAAAGTTTTAAATAAAGAACTTTAGGAGGGTAATCCCACGGGGAAGTGGGGTCCCCTTTTTTATGAATTGGGCAGAGCACCTTTAAATTCCACTCGCCGGGGACGCTTTCATCCGACCATATTTTGCAAAGAAGCTGTGATACTTGCACTTTATCACTTCTTTTCTACCGTATGGTAAGGCCGTTGTAGTATATATCACAAAGATTCCTAGGAGGATATCAATGAGAAATGGGGAAGTAAGACGCATTTGCAGAAAAAAATGGGTTCCGAAAGAGAGCTTAAGAAGCTGGCTGCCCGAGAATTCCTCGAAAAGATACGTAGATGGTGAAAGTACATGCATCAACTGCTTTACAAAATATGGTGGGATGAAAGCCAGCTATTGGAATCTAAGTATGCTCTGTCCAATCCGCAAAAGGGCGATCCCACAGTTTGCGCCAATTACCGTGGGATAAGCCTCCTCAGCATGAAAGACTAAAGCCCATTGTCACCTGACACATTAGGCCTTATCAATAAATCATTGGTCAGATATTCACCATGCGCAAAATCTTGAAAAAGACGAAAAAGGATCGTAATGCTTTAAAGTGTACGACAGTACGAAAAACAGCTGACTCTACGCCGCTATGTCTGAATTTGGTAGCAAAACTTATACAGCTATGTAAACTAACGTTAAGGAACACTAAAAGCTCCGTCAGGATCGGGAAGGACCTCCCCGAGCCGTTCGATACAAAACGAGGTTTCAGACAGGGTGACTCTTTATCGTTTGATTTCTTCTATTTGTTGCTGAAGAAAATATTAAGAGCGCTAAAGCTAAATAGACGATGGTATAATCTTTAACAGGAGTGTACAACTATTGGCGCATGCCGATGATATTGATATAATAATCCTTAACAACCGCGCGGTTAGTTCTGCTTTACCCAGACTAAATAAATAAGCGAAGCGAATGGGTCTGGTAGTGAATAAGAGCAAGACGGAATATCTCCTGTCATCAAACAAACAGTCATTGCATTCGCGACTTGACTCCCATGTCAATGTCGATAGTCGTAACTTCGAGGTCGTAAATAATTTGGTCTGTCTAGGGATCAGCATTAATACCAATTATAATGTTGGCCTTGAAATCCAACGCAGAATCACTCTTGCCAACAGGTGCTACTTTGGACTGAGTAAGCAATTGAAAAATAAAGTCCTCTCTCGACGAACGAGATGTCGACGTCTGATGAGTCGACTTTGCTAGTCTTCGAGAGAAAAGCTTTGCGAAAGATTTATTGTCTTTGGCGCATTGGCAACGGCGAATACCGCAGACGATGGAACAATGTTATACGATGTAGGTCCGAATGGATGAAAGCACTCCAGCTTTGAAAGTATCCGAAGCAGTATCCGCTGGTGGAAGCAGAGGAAGAGGAAGACCTCCATTTCCTTGGAATGATAATGTGGAATGCGACCTGGTTTCACTTGATATTTCCTAACTGCGCCAAACAGCGAAAACAAGGGATAAATGACGAGCTATAATTGATTCAGCTAGAATCGCGTGAGAGGTGCCCCCCCAATAAGGAAGAAGAAAGAAATGAATTCAGACATCCGCCAATTCATTTACATGTGTCTGAAAATCAATTGTATTTAAAACCAAAACATTTTCTGGATGTACTTCTTACGCCAATAATGTAAAAATTTCTAATTTCTTTTCCACAGTAAAAAAGGAATATATTACGAAACTTTTTTTATAATTATTCTGAATTATTGTGAGCAGGAAATTTTAATTCATGTAAACTGCCCTTAAGCAGCACTAAAAGCTCCGTCAGGATCGGGAAGGACCTCTCCGAGCCGTTCGATACCAAACGAGGTTTCAGATAAGCTAATTCTCTATCGTGTGATTTTTTTTAACTTATTGCTGGATAAAATAATACGAGCAACAGAGCTAAATAGAGAAGGTACAATCTTCTATAAGAGTGTACAGCTGCTGGCGTACGCCGATGACATCGAAATTATTGGCCTCAACAACCGCACCATGAGTTCTGCTTTATCCAGACTGGATAAGGAAGCAAAGGATATGGGTCTGGTAGTGAACGAGAGCAAGACGAAATATCTCCTGTCATCACACAAATAGTTATCGCATTCGCGACTTGGCTCCCATGTCACTGGTGATAGTCATAACTTCGAGGTCGTAGATAATTTCGTCTATCTAGGGACCACCATCAACACCAATAACAATGTGATTTGAAGTGAGTAATTTAGGTAAGTTTTGGGTAGTTCACTTGGTTTTAAATACAAGTAAGCAGGTATAATGGTAAATGTATACGAGTATAAATCTATTTTAAACATATTTTAATTATGATGATTAATAGATATTAAATTATGTGTTTTCAACTCCATTAGACTCATGTCTTAAAAAGATTAATTCATAAGGATAACATTAAATCCAAAATTCTTATTTTCAGTATGGAATTCGTTATCAGACTTTTATTCATTCTTTAATTTGATATACACAGACATTGTGGACTTCATAAGGGAGAACTATGTATTAATTATGAGCGGTGAGAATATAAATATAAGACAAATTCTGACATTGAATAAACAGAATCAGAGGTGGAATTTCTTTTAGTTTTATCATACTCGGACAATTGCGCGTAAATCATATTACAAAATAATGGAATAATTGTTTTATTTATGTAAAATATCCACTAATAAAACTTGATTGCAAAATTGATAAATACAATTGAAGCTTGACCTATTGCTCAAACTAAAGCCAAGTTAATAACTAAAGAACGTGTGACTTAATGTTGTTTGATGTAAAAGTTGCGAAGTTGATTTAATAGAAGTTTACTATTGTGAATGCTAAATAAAAGTTTTAAATAAAGAACTTTAGGAGGGTAATCCCACGGGGAAGTGGGGTCCCCTTTTTTATGAATTGGGCAGAGCACCTTTAAATTCCACTCGCCGGGGACGCTTTCATCCGACCATATTTTGCAAAGAAGCTGTGATACTTGCACTTTATCACTTCCTTACTACCGTATGGTAAGGCCGTTGTAGTATATATCACAAAGATTTATTCGCTTCCGTCCTTGTCCCATCCAAAGCATTTCTTGGACGGTGGTGATGTCAGCCTTTATTCCTAGGAGGATATCAATGAGAAATGGGGAAGTAAGACGCATTTGCAGAAAAAAATGGGTTCCGAAAGAGAGCTTAAGAAGCTGGCTGCCCGAGAATTCCTCGAAAAGATACGTAGATGGTGAAAGTACATGCATCAACTGCTTTACAAAATATGGTGGGATGAAAGCCAGCTATTGGAATCTAAGTATGCTCTGTCCAATCCGCAAAAGGGCGATCCCACAGTTTGCGCCAATTACCGTGGGATAAGCCTCCTCAGCATGAAAGACTAAAGCCCATTGTCACCTGACACATTAGGCCTTATCAATAAATCATTGGTCAGATATTCACCATGCGCAAAATCTTGAAAAAGACGAAAAAGGATCGTAATGCTTTAAAGTGTACGACAGTACGAAAAACAGCTGACTCTACGCCGCTATGTCTGAATTTGGTAGCAAAACTTATACAGCTATGTAAACTAACGTTAAGGAACACTAAAAGCTCCGTCAGGATCGGGAAGGACCTCCCCGAGCCGTTCGATACAAAACGAGGTTTCAGACAGGGTGACTCTTTATCGTTTGATTTCTTCTATTTGTTGCTGAAGAAAATATTAAGAGCGCTAAAGCTAAATAGACGATGGTATAATCTTTAACAGGAGTGTACAACTATTGGCGCATGCCGATGATATTGATATAATAATCCTTAACAACCGCGCGGTTAGTTCTGCTTTACCCAGACTAAATAAATAAGCGAAGCGAATGGGTCTGGTAGTGAATAAGAGCAAGACGGAATATCTCCTGTCATCAAACAAACAGTCATTGCATTCGCGACTTGACTCCCATGTCAATATCGATAGTCGTAACTTCGAGGTCGTAAATAATTTGGTCTGTCTAGGGATCAGCATTAATACCAATTATAATGTTGGCCTTGAAATCCAACGCAGAATCACTCTTGCCAACAGGTGCTACTTTGGACTGAGTAAGCAATTGAAAAATAAAGTCCTCTCTCGACGAACGAGATGTCGACGTCTGATGAGTCGACTTTGCTAGTCTTCGAGAGAAAAGCTTTGCGAAAGATTTATTGTCTTTGGCGCATTGGCAACGGCGAATACCGCAGACGATGGAATAATGTTATACGATGTAGGTCCGAATGGATGAAAGCACTCCAGCTTTGAAAGTATCCGAAGAAGTATCCGCTGGTGGAAGCAGAGGAAGAGGAAGACCTCCATTTCCTTGGAATGATAATGTGGAATGCGACCTGGTTTCACTTGATATTTCCTAACTGCGCCAAACAGCGAAAACAAGGGATAAATGACGAGCTATAATTGATTCAGCTAGAATCGCGTGAGAGGTGCCCCCCCAATAAGGAAGAAGAAAGAAATGAATTCAGACATCCGCCAATTCATTTACATGTGTCTGAAAATCAATTGTATTTAAAACCAAAACATTTTCTGGATGTACTTCTTACGCCAATAATGTAAAAATTTCTAATTTCTTTTCCACAGTAAAAAAGGAATATATTACGAAACTTTTTTTATAATTATTCTGAATTATTGTGAGCAGGAAATTTTAATTCATGTAAACTGCCCTTAAGCAGCACTAAAAGCTCCGTCAGGATCGGGAAGGACCTCTCCGAGCCGTTCGATACCAAACGAGGTTTCAGATAAGCTAATTCTCTATCGTGTGATTTTTTTTAACTTATTGCTGGATAAAATAATACGAGCAACAGAGCTAAATAGAGAAGGTACAATCTTCTATAAGAGTGTACAGCTGCTGGCGTACGCCGATGACATCGAAATTATTGGCCTCAACAACCGCACCATGAGTTCTGCTTTATCCAGACTGGATAAGGAAGCAAAGGATATGGGTCTGGTAGTGAACGAGAGCAAGACGAAATATCTCCTGTCATCACACAAATAGTTATCGCATTCGCGACTTGGCTCCCATGTCACTGGTGATAGTCATAACTTCGAGGTCGTAGATAATTTCGTCTATCTAGGGACCACCATCAACACCAATAACAATGTGATTTGAAGTGAGTAATTTAGGTAAGTTTTGGGTAGTTCACTTGGTTTTAAATACAAGTAAGCAGGTATAATGGTAAATGTATACGAGTATAAATCTATTTTAAACATATTTTAATTATGATGATTAATAGATATTAAATTATGTGTTTTCAACTCCATTAGACTCATGTCTTAAAAAGATTAATTCATAAGGATAACATTAAATCCAAAATTCTTAATTTCAGTATGGAATTCGTTATCAGACTTTTATTCATTCTTTAATTTGATATACACAGACATTGTGGACTTCATAAGGGAGAACTATGTATTAATTATGAGCGGTGAGAATATAAATATAAGACAAATTCTGACATTGAATAAACAGAATCAGAGGTGGAATTTCTTTTAGTTTTATCATACTCGGACAATTGCGCGTAAATCATATTACAAAATAATGGAATAATTGTTTTATTTATGTAAAATATCCACTAATAAAACTTGATTGCAAAATTGATAAATACAATTGAAGCTTGACCTATTGCTCAAACTAAAGCCAAGTTAATAACTAAAGAACGTGTGACTTAATGTTTGATGTAAAAGTTGCGAAGTTGATTTAATAGAAGTTTACTATTGTGAATGCTAAATAAAAGTTTTAAATAAAGAACTTTAGGAGGGTAATCCCACGGGGAAGTGGGGTCCCCTTTTTTATGAATTGGGCAGAGCACCTTTAAATTCCACTCGCCGGGGACGCTTTCATCCGACCATATTTTGCAAAGAAGCTGTGATACTTGCACTTTATCACTTCCTTACCACCGTATGGTAAGGCCGTTGTAGTATATATCACAAAGATTTATTCGCTTCCGTCCTTGTCCCATCCAAAGCATTTCTTGGACGGTGGTGATGTCAGCCTTTATTCCTAGGAGGATATCAATGAGAAATGGGGAAGTAAGACGCATTTGCAGAAAAAAATGGGTTCCGAAAGAGAGCTTAAGAAGCTGGCTGCCCGAGAATTCCTCGAAAAGATACGAAGATGGTGAAAGTACATGCATCAACTGCTTTACAAAATATGGTGGGATGAAAGCCAGCTATTGGAATCTAAGTATGCTCTGTCCAATCCGCAAAAGGGCGATCCCACAGCTTGCGCCAATTACCGTGGGATAAGCCTCCTCAGCATGAAAGACTAAAGCCCATTGTCACCTGACACATTAGGCCTTATCAATAAATCATTGATCAGATATTCACCATGCGCAAAATCTTGAAAAAGACGAAAAAGGATCGTAATGCTTTAAAGTGTACGACAGTACGAAAAACAGCTGACTCTACGCCGCTATGTCTGAATTTGGTAGCAAAACTTATACAGCTATGTAAACTAACGTTAAGGAACACTAAAAGCTCCGTCAGGATCGGGAAGGACCTCCCCGAGCCGTTCGATACAAAACGAGGTTTCAGACAGGGTGACTCTTTATCGTTTAAATTTTTCTATTTGTTGCTGAAGAAAATATTAAGAGCTCTAAAGCTAAATAGACGATGGTATAATCTTTAACAGGAGTGTACAACTATTGGCGCATGCCGATGATATTGATATAATAATCCAACACACAACCGCGCGGTTAGTTCTGCTTTACCTAGACTAAATAAATAAGCGAAGCGAATGGGTCTGGTAGTGAATAAGAGCAAGACGGAATATCTCCTGTCATCAAACAAACAGTCATTGCATTCGCGACTTGACTCCCATGTCAATGTCGATAGTCGTAACTTCGAGGTCGTAAATAATTTGGTCTGTCTAGGGATCAGCATTAATACCAATTATAATGTCGGCCTTGAAATCCAACGCAGAATCACTCTTGTCAACAGGTGCTACTTTGGACTGAGGAAGCAATTGAAAAATAAAGTCCTCTCTCGACGAACGAGATGTCGACGTCTGATGAGTCGACTTTGCTAGTCTTCGAGAGAAAAGCTTTGCGAAAGATTTATTGTCTTTGGCGCATTGGCAACGGCGAATACCGCAGACGATGGAACAATGTTATACGATGTAGGTCCGAATGGATGAAAGCACTCCAGCTTTGAAAGTATCCGATGCAGTATCCGCTGGTGGAAGCAGAGGAAGAGGAAGACCTCCATTTCCTTGGAATGATAATGTGGAATGCGACCTGGTTTCACTTGATATTTCCTAACTGCGCCAAACAGCGAAAACAAGGGATAAATGACGAGCTATAATTGATTCAGCTAGAATCGCGTGAGAGGTGCCCCCCCAATAAGGAAGAAGAAAGAAATGAATACAGACATCCGCCAATTCATTTACATGTGTCTGAAAATCAATTGTATTTAAAACCAAAACATTTTCTGGATGTACTTCTTACGCCAATAATGTAAAAATTTCTAATTTCTTTTCCACAGTAAAAAAGGAATATATTACGAAACTTTTTTTATAATTATTCTGAATTATTGTGAGCAGGAAATTTTAATTCATGTAAACTGCCCTTAAGCAGCACTAAAAGCTCCGTCAGGATCGGGAAGGACCTCTCCGAGCCGTTCGATACCAAACGAGGTTTCAGATAAGCTAATTCTCTATCGTGTGATTTTTTTTAACTTATTGCTGGATAAAATAATACGAGCAACAGAGCTAAATAGAGAAGGTACAATCTTCTATAAGAGTGTACAGCTGCTGGCGTACGCCGATGACATCGAAATTATTGGCCTCAACAACCGCACCATGAGTTCTGCTTTATCCAGACTGGATAAGGAAGCAAAGGATATGGGTCTGGTAGTGAACGAGAGCAAGACGAAATATCTCCTGTCATCACACAAATAGTTATCGCATTCGTGACTTGGCTCCCATGTCACTGGTGATAGTCATAACTTCGAGGTCGTAGATAATTTCGTCTATCTAGGGACCACCATCAACACCAATAACAATGTGATTTGAAGTGAGTAATTTAGGTAAGTTTTGGGTAGTTCACTTGGTTTTAAATACAAGTAAGCAGGTATAATGGTAAATGTATACGAGTATAAATCTATTTTAAACATATTTTAATTATGATGATTAATAGATATTAAATTATGTGTTTTCAACTCCATTAGACTCATGTCTTAAAAAGATTAATTCATAAGGATAACATTAAATCCAAAATTCTTAATTTCAGTATGGAATTCGTTATCAGACTTTTATTCATTCTTTAATTTGATATACACAGACATTGTGGACTTCATAAGGGAGAACTATGTATTAATTATGAGCGGTGAGAATATAAATATAAGACAAATTCTGACATTGAATAAACAGAATCAGAGGTGGAATTTCTTTTAGTTTTATCATATTCGGACAATTGCGCGTAAATCATATTACAAAATAATGGAATAATTGTTTTATTTATGTAAAATATCCACTAATAAAACTTGATTGCAAAATTGATAAATACAATTGAAGGTTGACCTATTGCTCAAACTAAAGCCAAGTTAATAACTAAAGAACGTGTGACTTAATGTTGTTTGATGTAAAAGTTGCGAAGTTGATTTAATAGAAGTTTACTATTGTGAATGCTAAATAAAAGTTTTAAATAAAGAACTTTAGGAGGGTAATCCCACGGGGAAGTGGGGTCCCCTTTTTTATGAATTGGGCAGAGCACCTTTAAATTCCACTCGCCGGGGACGCTTTCATCCGACCATATTTTGCAAAGAAGCTGTGATACTTGCACTTTATCACTTCCTTACTACCGTATGGTAAGGCCGTTGTAGTATATATCACAAAGATTTATTCGCTTCCGTCCTTGTCCTATCCAAAGCATTTCTTGGACGGTGGTGATGTCAGCCTTTATTCCTAGGAGGATATCAATGAGAAATGGGGAAGTAAGACGCATTTGCAGAAAAAAATGGGTTCCGAAAGAGAGCTTAAGAAGCTGGCTGCCCGAGAATTCCTCGAAAAGATACGAAGATGGTGAAAGTACATGCATCAACTGCTTTACAAAATATGGTGGGATGAAAGCCAGCTATTGGAATCTAAGTATGCTCTGTCCAATCCGCAAAAGGGCGATCCCACAGTTTGCGCCAATTACCGTGGGATAAGCCTCCTCAGCATGAAAGACTAAAGCCCATTGTCACCTGACACATTAGGCCTTATCAATAAATCATTGGTCAGATATTCACCATGCGCAAAATCTTGAAAAAGACGAAAAAGGATCGTAATGCTTTAAAGTGTACGACAGTACGAAAAACAGCTGACTCTACGCCGCTATGTCTGAATTTGGTAGCAAAACTTATACAGCTATGTAAACTAACGTTAAGGAACACTAAAAGCTCCGTCAGGATCGGGAAGGACCTCCCCGAGCCGTTCGATACAAAACGAGGTTTCAGACAGGGTGACTCTTTATCGTTTGATTTCTTCTATTTGTTGCTGAAGAAAATATTAAGAGCTCTAAAGCTAAATAGACGATGGTATAATCTTTAACAGGAGTGTACAACTATTGGCGCATGCCGATGATATTGATATAATAATCCTTAACAACCGCGCGGTTAGTTCTGCTTTACCCAGACTAAATAAATAAGCGAAGCGAATGGGTCTGGTAGTGAATAAGAGCAAGACGGAATATCTCCTGTCATCAAACAAACAGTCATTGCATTCGCGACTTGACTCCCATGTCAATGTCGATAGTCGTAACTTCGAGGTCGTAAATAATTTGGTCTGTCTAGGGATCAGCATTAATACCAATTATAATGTCGGCCTTGAAATCCAACGCAGAATCACTCTTGCCAACAGGTGCTGCTTTGGACTGAGTAAGCAATTGACTTTGCGAGTCTTCGAGAGAAAAGCTTTGCGAACGATTTATTGTCTTTGGCGCATTGGCAACGGCGAATACCGCAGACGATGGAACAATGTTATACGATGTAGGTCCGAATGGATGAAAGCACTCCAGCTTTGAAAGTATCCGATGCAGTATCCGCTGGTGGAAGCAGAGGAAGAGGAAGACCTCCATTTCCTTGGAATGATAAGGTGGAATGCGACCTGGTTTCACTTGATATTTCCTAACGGCGCCAAACAGCGAAAAGAAGGGATAAATGACGAGCTATAATTGATTCGGCTAGAATCGCGTGAGAGGTGCCCCCCCAATAAGGAAGAAGAAAGAAATGAATTCAGACATCCGCCAATTCATTTACATGTGTCTGAAAATCAATTGTATTTAAAACCAAAACATTTTCTGGATGTACTTCTTACGCCAATAATGTAAAAATTTCTAATTTCTTTTCCACAGTAAAAAAGGAATATATTACGAAACTTTTTTTATAGTTATTCTGAATTATTGTGAGCAGGAAATTTTAATTCATGTAAACTGCCCTTAAGCAGCACTAAAAGCTCCGTCAGGATCGGGAAGGACCTCTCCGAGCCGTTCGATACCAAACGAGGTTTCAGATAAGCTAATTCTCTATCGTGTGATTTTTTTTAACTTATTGCTGGATAAAATAATACGAGCAACAGAGCTAAATAGAGAAGGTACAATCTTCTATAAGAGTGTACAGCTGCTAGCGTACGCCGATGACATCGAAATTATTGGCCTCAACAACCGCACCATGAGTTCTGCTTTATCCAGACTGGATAAGGAAGCAAAGGATATGGGTCTGGTAGTGAACGAGAGCAAGACGAAATATCTCCTGTCATCACACAAATAGTTATCGCATTCGCGACTTGGCTCCCATGTCACTGGTGATAGTCATAACTTCGAGGTCGTAGATAATTTCGTCTATCTAGGGACCACCATCAACACCAATAACAATGTGATTTGAAGTGAGTAATTTAGGTAAGTTTTGGGTAGTTCACTTGGTTTTAAATACAAGTAAGCAGGTATAATGGTAAATGTATACGAGTATAAATCTATTTTAAACATATTTTAATTATGATGATTAATAGATATTAAATTATGTGTTTTCAACTCCATTAGACTCATGTCTTAAAAAGATTAATTCATAAGGATAACATTAAACCCAAAATTCTTAATTTCAGTATGGAATTCGTTATCAGACTTTTATTCATTCTTTAATTTGATATACACAGACATTGTGGACTTCATAAGGGAGAACTATGTATTAATTATGAGCGGTGAGAATATAAATATAAGACAAATTCTGACATTGAATAAACAGAATCAGAGGTGGAATTTCTTTTAGTTTTATCATACTCGGACAATTGCGCGTAAATCATATTACAAAATAATGGAATAATAAAACTTGATTGCAAAATTGATAAATACAATTGAAGCTTGACCTATTGCTCAAACTAAAGCCAAGTTAATAACTAAAGAACGTGTGACTTAATGTTGTTTGATGTAAAAGTTGCGAAGTTGATTTAATAGAAGTTTACTATTGTGAATGCTAAATAAAAGTTTTAAATAAAGAACTTTAGGAGGGTAATCCCACGGGGAAGTGGGGTCCCCTTTTTTATGAATTGGGCAGAGCACCTTTAAATTCCACTCGCCGGGGACGCTTTCATCCGACCATATTTTGCAAAGAAGCTGTGATACTTGCACTTTATCACTTCCTTACTACCGTATGGTAAGGCCGTTGTAGTATATATCACAAAGATTTATTCGCTTCCGTCCTTGTCCCATCCAAAGCATTTCTTGGACGGTGGTGATGTCAGCCTTTATTCCTAGGAGGATATCAATGAGAAATGGGGAAGTAAGACGCATTTGCAGAAAAAAATGGGTTCCGAAAGAGAGCTTAAGAAGCTGGCTGCCCGAGAATTCCTCGAAAAGATACGAAGATGGTGAAAGTACATGCATCAACTGCTTTACAAAATATGGTGGGATGAAAGCCAGCTATTGGAATCTAAGTATGCTCTGTCCAATCCGCAAAAGGGCGATCCCACAGTTTGCGCCAATTACCGTGGGATAAGCCTCCTCAGCATGAAAGACTAAAGCCCATTGTCACCTGACACATTAGGCCTTATCAATAAATCATTGGTCAGATATTCACCATGCGCAAAATCTTGAAAAAGACGAAAAAGGATCGTAATGCTTTAAAGTGTACGACAGTACGAAAAACAGCTGACTCTACGCCGCTATGTCTGAATTTGGTAGCAAAACTTATACAGCTATGTAAACTAACGTTAAGGAACACTAAAAGCTCCGTCAGGATCGGGAAGGACCTCCCCGAGCCGTTCGATACAAAACGAGGTTTCAGACAGGGTGACTCTTTATCGTTTGATTTCTTCTATTTGTTGCTGAAGAAAATATTAAGAGCTCTAAAGCTAAATAGACGATGGTATAATCTTTAACAGGAGTGTACAACTATTGGCGCATGCCGATGATATTGATATAATAATCCTTAACAACCGCGCGGTTAGTTCTGCTTTACCCAGACTAAATAAATAAGCGAAGCGAATGGGTCTGGTAGTGAATAAGAGCAAGACGGAATATCTCCTGTCATCAAACAAACAGTCATTGCATTCGCGACTTGACTCCCATGTCAATGTCGATAGTCGTAACTTCGAGGTCGTAAATAATTTGGTCTGTCTAGGGATCAGCATTAATACCAATTATAATGTCGGCCTTGAAATCCAACGCAGAATCACTCTTGCCAACAGGTGCTGCTTTGGACTGAGTAAGCAATTGAAAAATAAAGTCCTCTCTCGACGAACGAGATGTCGACGTCTGATGAGTCGACTTTGCGAGTCTTCGAGAGAAAAGCTTTGCGAACGATTTATTGTCTTTGGCGCATTGGCAACGGCGAATACCGCAGACGATGGAACAATGTTATACGATGTAGGTCCGAATGGATGAAAGCACTCCAGCTTTGAAAGTATCCGATGCAGTATCCGCTGGTGGAAGCAGAGGAAGAGGAAGACCTCCATTTCGTTGGAATGATAAGGTGGAATGCGACCTGGTTTCACTTGATATTTCCTAACGGCGCCAAACAGCGAAAAGAAGGGATAAATGACGAGCTATAATTGATTCGGCTAGAATCGCGTGAGAGGTGCCCCCCCAATAAGGAAGAAGAAAGAAATGAATTCAGACATCCGCCAATTCATTTACATGTGTCTGAAAATCAATTGTATTTAAAACCAAAACATTTTCTGGATGTACTTCTTACGCCAATAATGTAAAAATTTCTAATTTCTTTTCCACAGTAAAAAAGGAATATATTACGAAACTTTTTTTATAATTATTCTGAATTATTGTGAGCAGGAAATTTTAATTCATGTAAACTGCCCTTAAGCAGCACTAAAAGCTCCGTCAGGATCGGGAAGGACCTCTCCGAGCCGTTCGATACCAAACGAGGTTTCAGATAAGCTAATTCTCTATCGTGTGATTTTTTTTAACTTATTGCTGGATAAAATAATACGAGCAACAGAGCTAAATAGAGAAGGTACAATCTTCTATAAGAGTGTACAGCTGCTGGCGTACGCCGATGACATCGAAATTATTGGCCTCAACAACCGCACCATGAGTTCTGCTTTATCCAGACTGGATAAGGAAGCAAAGGATATGGGTCTGGTAGTGAACGAGAGCAAGACGAAATATCTCCTGTCATCACACAAATAGTTATCGCATTCGCGACTTGGCTCCCATGTCACTGGTGATAGTCATAACTTCGAGGTCGTAGATAATTTCGTCTATCTAGGGACCACCATCAACACCAATAACAATGTGATTTGAAGTGAGTAATTTAGGTAAGTTTTGGGTAGTTCACTTGGTTTTAAATACAAGTAAGCAGGTATAATGGTAAATGTATACGAGTATAAATCTATTTTAAACATATTTTAATTATGATGATTAATAGATATTAAATTATGTGTTTTCAACTCCATTAGACTCATGTCTTAAAAAGATTAATTCATAAGGATAACATTAAATCCAAAATTCTTAATTTCAGTATGGAATTCGTTATCAGACTTTTATTCATTCTTTAATTTGATATACACAGACATTGTGGACTTCATAAGGGAGAACTATGTATTAATTATGAGCGGTGAGAATATAAATATAAGACAAATTCTGACATTGAATAAACAGAATCAGAGGTGGAATTTCTTTTAGTTTTATCATACTCGGACAATTGCGCGTAAATCATATTACAAAATAATGGAATAATTGTTTTATTTATGTAAAATATCCACTAATAAAACTTGATTGCAAAATTGATAAATACAATTGAAGCTTGACCTATTGCTCAAACTAAAGCCAAGTTAATAACTAAAGAACGTGTGACTTAATGTTGTTTGATGTAAAAGTTGCGAAGTTGATTTAATAGAAGTTTACTATTGTGAATGCTAAATAAAAGTTTTAAATAAAGAACTTTAGGAGGGTAATCCCACGGGGAAGTGGGGTCCCCTTTTTTATGAATTGGGCAGAGCACCTTTAAATTCCACTCGCCGGGGACGCTTTCATCCGACCATATTTTGCAAAGAAGCTGTGATACTTGCACTTTATCACTTCCTTACTACCGTATGGTAAGGCCGTTGTAGTATATATCACAAAGATTTATTCGCTTCCGTCCTTGTCCCATCCAAAGCATTTCTTGGACGGTGGTGATGTCAGCCTTTATTCCTAGGAGGATATCAATGAGAAATGGGGAAGTAAGACGCATTTGCAGAAAAAAATGGGTTCCGAAAGAGAGCTTAAGAAGCTGGCTGCCCGAGAATTCCTCGAAAAGATACGAAGATGGTGAAAGTACATGCATCAACTGCTTTACAAAATATGGTGGGATGAAAGCCAGCTATTGGAATCTAAGTATGCTCTGTCCAATCCGCAAAAGGGCGATCCCACAGTTTGCGCCAATTACCGTGGGATAAGCCTCCTCAGCATGAAAGACTAAAGCCCATTGTCACCTGACACATTAGGCCTTATCAATAAATCATTGGTCAGATATTCACCATGCGCAAAATCTTGAAAAAGACGAAAAAGGATCGTAATGCTTTAAAGTGTACGACAGTACGAAAAACAGCTGACTCTACGCCGCTATGTCTGAATTTGGTAGCAAAACTTATACAGCTATGTAAACTAACGTTAAGGAACACTAAAAGCTCCGTCAGGATCGGGAAGGACCTCCCCGAGCCGTTCGATACAAAACGAGGTTTCAGACAGGGTGACTCTTTATCGTTTGATTTCTTCTATTTGTTGCTGAAGAAAATATTAAGAGCTCTAAAGCTAAATAGACGATGGTATAATCTTTAACAGGAGTGTACAACTATTGGCGCATGCCGATGATATTGATATAATAATCCTTAACAACCGCGCGGTTAGTTCTGCTTTACCCAGACTAAATAAATAAGCGAAGCGAATGGGTCTGGTAGTGAATAAGAGCAAGACGGAATATCTCCTGTCATCAAACAAACAGTCATTGCATTCGCGACTTGACTCCCATGTCAATGTCGATAGTCGTAACTTCGAGGTCGTAAATAATTTGGTCTGTCTAGGGATCAGCATTAATACCAATTATAATGTCGGCCTTGAAATCCAACGCAGAATCACTCTTGCCAACAGGTGCTGCTTTGGACTGAGTAAGCAATTGAAAAATAAAGTCCTCTCTCGACGAACGAGATGTCGACGTCTGATGAGTCGACTTTGCGAGTCTTCGAGAGAAAAGCTTTGCGAACGATTTATTGTCTTTGGCGCATTGGCAACGGCGAATACCGCAGACGATGGAACAATGTTATACGATGTAGGTCCGAATGGATGAAAGCACTCCAGCTTTGAAAGTATCCGATGCAGTATCCGCTGGTGGAAGCAGAGGAAGAGGAAGACCTCCATTTCCTTGGAATGATAAGGTGGAATGCGACCTGGTTTCACTTGATATTTCCTAACGGCGCCAAACAGCGAAAAGAAGGGATAAATGACGAGCTATAATTGATTCGGCTAGAATCGCGTGAGAGGTGCCCCCCCAATAAGGAAGAAGAAAGAAATGAATTCAGACATCCGCCAATTCATTTACATGTGTCTGAAAATCAATTGTATTTAAAACCAAAACATTTTCTGGATGTACTTCTTACGCCAATAATGTAAAAATTTCTAATTTCTTTTCCACAGTAAAAAAGGAATATATTACGAAACTTTTTTATATTTATTCTGAATTATTGTGAGCAGGAAATTTTAATTCATGTAAACTGCCCTTTAGCAGCACTAAAAGCTCCGTCAGGATCGGGAAGGACCTCTCCGAGCCGTTCGATACCAAACGAGGTTTCAGATAAGCTAATTCTCTATCGTGTGATTTTTTTTAACTTATTGCTGGATAAAATAATACGAGCAACAGAGCTAAATAGAGAAGGTACAATCTTCTATAAGAGTGTACAGCTGCTGGCGTACGCCGATGACATCGAAATTATTGGCCTCAACAACCGCACCATGAGTTCTGCTTTATCCAGACTGGATAAGGAAGCAAAGGATATGGGTCTGGTAGTGAACGAGAGCAAGACGAAATATCTCCTGTCATCACACAAATAGTTATCGCATTCGCGACTTGGCTCCCATGTCACTGGTGATAGTCATAACTTTGAGGTCGTAGATCATTTCGTCTATCTAGGGACCACCATCAACACCAATAACAATGTGATTTGAAGTGAGTAATTTAGGTAAGTTTTGGGTAGTTCACTTGGTTTTAAATACAAGTAAGCAGGTATAATGGTAAATGTATACGAGTATAAATCTATTTTAAACATATTTTAATTATGATGATTAATAGATATTAAATTATGTGTTTTCAACTCCATTAGACTCATGTCTTAAAAAGATTAATTCATAAGGATAACATTAAATCCAAAATTCTTAATTTCAGTATGGAATTCGTTATCAGACTTTTATTCATTCTTTAATTTGATATACACAGACATTGTGGACTTCATAAGGGAGAACTATGTATTAATTATGAGCGGTGAGAATATAAATATAAGACAAATTCTGACATTGAATAAACAGAATCAGAGGTGGAATTTCTTTTAGTTTTATCATACTCGGACAATTGCGCGTAAATCATATTACAAAATAATGGAATAATTGTTTTATTTATGTAAAATATCCACTAATAAAACTTGATTGCAAAATTGATAAATACAATTGAAGCTTGACCAATTGCTCAAACTAAAGCCAAGTTAATAACTAAAGAACGTGTGACTTAATGTTGTTTGATGTAAAAGTTGCGAAGTTGATTTAATAGAAGTTTACTATTGTGAATGCTAAATAAAAGTTTTAAATAAAGAACTTTAGGAGGGTAATCCCACGGGGAAGTGGGGTCCCCTTTTTTATGAATTGGGCAGAGCACCTTTAAATTCCACTCGCCGGGGACGCTTTCATCCGACCATATTTTGCAAAGAAGCTGTGATACTTGCACTTTATCACTTCCTTACTACCGTATGGTAAGGCCGTTGTAGTATATATCACAAAGATTTATTCGCTTCCGTCCTTGTCCCATCCAAAGCATTTCTTGGACGGTGGTGACGTCAGCCTTTATTCCTAGGAGGATATCAATGAGAAATGGGGAAGTAAGACGCATTTGCAGAAAAAAATGGGTTCCGAAAGAGAGCTTAAGAAGCTGGCTGCCCGAGAATTCCTCGAAAAGATACGAAGATGGTGAAAGTACATGCATCAACTGCTTTACAAAATATGGTGGGATGAAAGCCAGCTATTGGAATCTAAGTATGCTCTGTCCAATCCGCAAAAGGGCGATCCCACAGTTTGCGCCAATTACCGTGGGATAAGCCTCCTCAGCATGAAAGACTAAAGCCCATTGTCACCTGACACATTAGGCCTTATCAATAAATCATTGGTCAGATATTCACCATGCGCAAAATCTTGAAAAAGACGAAAAAGGATCGTAATGCTTTAAAGTGTACGACAGTACGAAAAACAGCTGACTCTACGCCGCTATGTCTGAATTTGGTAGCAAAACTTATACAGCTATGTAAACTAACGTTAAGGAACACTAAAAGCTCCGTCAGGATCGGGAAGGACCTCCCCGAGCCGTTCGATACAAAACGAGGTTTCAGACAGGGTGACTCTTTATCGTTTGATTTCTTCTATTTGTTGCTGAAGAAAATATTAAGAGCTCTAAAGCTAAATAGACGATGGTATAATCTTTAACAGGAGTGTACAACTATTGGCGCATGCCGATGATATTGATATAATAATCCTTAACAACCGCGCGGTTAGTTCTGCTTTACCCAGACTAAATAAATAAGCGAAGCGAATGGGTCTGGTAGTGAATAAGAGCAAGACGGAATATCTCCTGTCATCAAACAAACAGTCATTGCATTCGCGACTTGACTCCCATGTTAATGTCGATAGTCGTAACTTCGAGGTCGTAAATAATTTGGTCTGTCTAGGGATCAGCATTAATACCAATTATAATGTCGGCCTTGAAATCCAACGCAGAATCACTCTTGCCAACAGCTGCTGCTTTGGACTGAGTAAGCAATTGAAAAATAAAGTCCTCTCTCGACGAACGAGATGTCGACGTCTGATGAGTCGACTTTGCGAGTCTTCGAGAGAAAAGCTTTGCGAACGATTTATTGTCTTTGGCGCATTGGCAACGGCGAATACCGCAGACGATGGAACAATGTTATACGATGTAGGTCCGAATGGATGAAAGCACTCCAGCTTTGAAAGTATCCGATGCAGTATCCGCTGGTGGAAGCAGAGGAAGAGGAAGACCTCCATTTCCTTGGAATGATAAGGTGGAATGCGACCTGGTTTCACTTGATATTTCCTAACGGCGCCAAACAGCGAAAAGAAGGGATAAATGACGAGCTATAATTGATTCGGCTAGAATCGCGTGAGAGGTGCCCCCCCAATAAGGAAGAAGAAAGAAATGAATTCAGACATCCCCCAACTCATTTACATGTGTCTGAAAATCAATTGTATTTAAAACCAAAACATTTTCTGGATGTACTTCTTACGCCAATAATGTAAAAATTTCTAATTTCTTTTCCACAGTAAAAAAGGAATATATTACGAAACTTTTTTATATTTATTCTGAATTATTGTGAGCAGGAAATTTTAATTCATGTAAACTGCCCTTTAGCAGCACTAAAAGCTCCGTCAGGATCGGGAAGGACCTCTCCGAGCCGTTCGATACCAAACGAGGTTTCAGACAAGCTAATTCTCTATCGTGTGATTTTTTTTTAACTTATTGCTGGATAAAATAATACGAGCAACAGAGCTAAATAGAGAAGGTACAATCTTCTATAAGAGTGTACAGCTGCTGGCGTATGCCGATGACATCGACATTATTGGCCACAACAACCGCACCATGAGTTCTGCTTTATCCAGACTGGATAAGGAAGCAAAGGATATGGGTCTGGTAGTGAACGAGAGCAAGACGAAATATCTCCTGTCATCACACAAATAGTTATCGCATTCGCGACTGGGCCCCCATGTCACTGGTGATAGTCATAACTTTGAGGTCGTAGATCATTTCGTCTATCTAGGGACCAGCATCAACACCAATAATAATGTGATTTGAAGTGAGTAATTTAGGTAAGTTTTGGGTAGTTCACTTGGTTTTAAATACAAGTAAGCAGGTATAATGGTAAATGTATACGAGTATAAATCTATTTTCAACATATTTTAATTATGATGATTAATAGATATTAAATTATGTGTTTTCAACTCCATTAGACTCATGTCTTAAAAAGATTAATTCATAAGGATAACATTAAATCCAAAATTCTTATTTTCAGTATGGAATTCGTTATCAGACTTTTATTCATTCTTTAATTTGATATACACAGACATTGTGGACTTCATAAGGGAGAACTATGTATTAATTATGAGCGGTGAGAATATAAATATAAGACAAATTCTGACATTGAATAAACAGAATCAGAGATGGAATTTCTTTTAGTTTTATCATACTCGGACAATTGCGCGTAAATCATATTACAAAATAATGGAATAATTGTTTTATTTATGTAAAATATCCACTAATAAAACTTGATTGCAAAATTGGGGAAGTAAGACGTATTTGCAGAAAAAAATGGGTTCCGAAAGAGAGCTTAAGAAGCTGGCTGCCCGAGAATTCCTCGAAAAGATACGTAGATGGTGAAAGTACATGCATCAACTGCTTTACAAAATATGGTGGGATGAAAGCCAGCTATTGGAATCTACGTATGCTCTGTCCAATCCGCAAAAGGGCGATCCCACAGTTTGCGCCAATTACCGTGGGATAAGCCTCCTCAGCATGAAAGACTAAAGCCCATTGTCACCTGACACATTAGGCCTTATCAATAAATCATTGGTCAGATATTCACCATGCGCAAAATCTTGAAAAAGACGAAAAAGGATCGTAATGCTTTAAAGTGTACGACAGTACGAAAAACAGCTGACTCTACGCCGCTATGTCTGAATTTGGTAGCAAAACTTATACAGCTATGTAAACTAACGTTAAGGAACACTAAAAGCTCCGTCAGGATCGGGAAGGACCTCCCCGAGCCGTTCGATACAAAACGAGGTTTCAGACAGGGTGACTCTTTATCGTTTGATTTCTTCTATTTGTTGCTGAAGAAAATATTAAGAGCGCTAAAGCTAAATAGACGATGGTATAATCTTTAACAGGAGTGTACAACTATTGGCGCATGCCGATGATATTGATATAATAATCCTTAACAACCGCGCGGTTAGTTCTGCTTTACCCAGACTAAATAAATAAGCGAAGCGAATGGGTCTGGTAGTGAATAAGAGCAAGACGGAATATCTCCTGTCATCAAACAAACAGTCATTGCATTCGCGACTTGACTCCCATGTCAATGTCGATAGTCGTAACTTCGAGGTCGTAAATAATTTGGTCTGTCTAGGGATCAGCATTAATACCAATTATAATGTCGGCCTTGAAATCCAACGCAGAATCACTCTTGCCAACAGGTGCTGCTTTGGACTGAGTAAGCAATTGAAAAATAAAGTCCTCTCTCGACGAACGAGATGTCGACGTCTGATGAGTCGACTTTGCGAGTCTTCGAGAGAAAAGCTTTGCGAACGATTTATTGTCTTTGGCGCATTGGCAACGGCGAATACCGCAGACGATGGAACAATGTTATACGATGTAGGTCCGAATGGATGAAAGCACTCCAGCTTTGAAAGTATCCGATGCAGTATCCGCTGGTGGAAGCAGAGGAAGAGGAAGACCTCCATTTCCTTGGAATGATAATGTGGAATGCGACCTGGTTTCACTTGATATTTCCTAACGGCGCCAAACAGCGAAAAGAAGGGATAAATGACGAGCTATAATTGATTCGGCTAGAATCGCGTGAGAGGTGCCCCCCCAATAAGGAAGAAGAAAGAAATGAATTCAGACATCCGCCAATTCATTTACATGTGTCTGAAAATCAATTGTATTTAAAACCAAAACATTTTCTGGATGTACTTCTTACGCCAATAATGTAAAAATTTCTAATTTCTTTTCCACAGTAAAAAAGGAATATATTACGAAACTTTTTTATATTTATTCTGAATTATTGTGAGCAGGAAATTTTAATTCATGTAAACTGCCCTTAAGCAGCACTAAAAGCTCCGTCAGGGTCGGGAAGGACCTCTCCGAGCCGTTCGATACCAAACGAGGTTTCAGATAAGGTAATTCTCTATCGTGTGATTTTTTTTTAACTCATTGATGGATAAAATAATACGAGCAACAGAGCTAAATAGAGAAGGTACAATCTTCTATAAGAGTGTACAGCTGCTGGCGTACGCCGATGACATCGACATTATTGGCCTCAACAACCGCACCATGAGTTCTGCTTTCTCCAGACTGGATAAGGAAGCAAAGGATATGGGTCTGGTAGTGAACGAGAGCAAGACGAAATATCTCCTGTCATAACACAAATAGTTATCACATTCGCGACTTGGCTCCCATGTCAATTCATTTACATGTGTCTGAAAATCAATTGTATTTAAAACCAAAACATTTTCTGGATGTACTTCTTATGCCAATAATGTAAATTATTCTAATTTCTTTTCCACAGTAAAAAAGGAATATACGAACATTTTTATATTTATTCTGAATTATTGTGAGCAGGAAATTTTAATCTATTTGTAAGAATTTTTTGCCGAAAACTTTATTTTTTCCAAAGAAAATATTAGAAATAAATGTCTTCGTTTAATTGAGGAAACAATTTCTATAGCGAAAAATGTACAAAACGGAGTACATAGAAAAGATGAACACACTACTAGAAGACAAAAACACATACAAAACAATTAGAACGGACCCAACTAATATTCTACAGAAGAAAAACAACAAAATAATTGACGAACTTTTTAAAGAAAAATCTCTCAGCATACGAGAGAAACACTCCCTCACTTGCACCGCAGCAACTGCACCTAGACTCTATGGACTACCTAAAATACACAAAGAAAACACTCCTTTACGACCCATCGCTTCATCCGTCATGGTCCCCTGTTACAAAATGTCCAAGTACATCGGAGAAACGCTGAAATGTCTAATTTCCGAAAAATATAACGTGAAAAATTCGTTCGAATTAAAAGATAAATTAACCGACATTAAAATTAGTGAAGAAGAGCTGTTAGTATCTTTCGATGTTGTGTCACTTTTTACAAATATACCAACAACACTAGCTACCAAAATAATCATGCAAAAATGGGACGAAATACAACAAAAAACTAAGATACCAAAAAACAAATTTCAACAAATTCTGGACTTTTGCCTCAAAGACAACAACTACTTCATGTTTAACAACAAGCTCTATGCTCAAACGTTTGGCATGCCAATGGGAAACCCACTTTCTCCAACAATTGCTGACATTATAATGGACGACCTTCTGGAGAATACGATTGCAGATCTTAAACAGCACCACAACATTGACATAAAATTCATAACAAAATACGTAGATGATATTTTCGCTATTATTAAACACAAAGACACTAAAATAATACTTGACTCTCTCAACAAGTATCATAAGAAACTCCAGTTCACGATGGAAGTGGAAAAAAACAAAAACATTGCATTTCTCGACACAAAAATACATAGAAGCGACAACAAAATTATTCTTGACTGGTACTCTAAACCTACATCTTCTGGACGCCTGATAAACTTCTTTTCTTCCCAACCAATGATATACAAAATCAACACAGCGAAAAATGTAATAAGCAAAATATTGACCATAAGCCACCAAAATTTTCATGATGTCAATAAAGAAAAAATACATACCATACTCAAAAGCAACAATTACCCTGAGCACCTAATACGGGAATTAATACAGCAAACAACATTAAGACAATGTAATAACAACAAAATATCAAAACTAGATACAACAAACACACCTAAGAAATATTGCAGCGTTACATACATTCCAAAGCTCAGTGAAAAATTAGGATGCGAAACCAAGAAACAACAAAATATAACATTGGCATTTAAGTCAAATCAATCGCTCGCACAAATATTCACAAGAACTAAAACACCAATTAACAAACAACAACAAAGCAACGTTGTGTATGAAATTAAATGCAAAGGGAAAACCAACGAGAGTTGCGAGAAATTATACATAGGTACAACAAAACGGGCTTTGGGAGTGCGCTTAGCAGAACATGAAGCCGACATAAGAAAACAAAAAAATAGCACAGCGCTTTCACAACATATAATAAGCAGTGGTCACTCAGCTGACTTTGATAACGTAACAATTTTGGACAGGGAAGAAAGAGAAAACATTAGATACACATTGGAGAGCCTAAGAATCTTAGAAAAGAGGAACGACACAGTAAACAAAAAAGAAGACACGGACAAAATCGCATCAGCATATTTGTTATGTTTAGAAAAATAAAATATTTAGTTTCAATTTAGCCACCACGTAATGAACATGTTTGATTTTGTTTTTTAAGTTTTTCCAACTTTTTATTTTTGTAAGTTTTTATGTTTATGTATGTATACATATACTTTAATGTGTTTATTCATGTTTCTTTTTTCAATATAAATAAACAGAAGCCCCTGAAGATGCTAAAATATTTAGCGAAACGTCGGGCAAAAAGTGGAGTAAATTTGTTTTATTTGCACTGAAAAAGACCAGATCAGCTATGCCTAAGTAAAAAAAAAAAAAAAAAAAAAAAAAAATAAAAAAAAAAAAAAAAAAAAAAAATAAAAAATAAAAAAAAAAAAAAAAAAAAAAAAAAAAAAAAAAAAAAAAAATTATAATCATTGAAAAATCATTCCATTTTCCCACGTTTGTTTAGTTTTATTGATTTCTGATTTAAATTTTTTTTGAGTCTACCCATCCCAGCTCTCTTGTGCGGTTGCAATTGACATCTGCCCAACGAATATCGGGTAAATTAAAACTAATGGATTACGCCCAATTTTTAATACAAGCGTATTGTTTGAATAAATTCTGGATTTTCCTCTACTCGCTAAGACGCTATCATTAAGAGCGAGTTCTTGTGCTTATTGAACACATGTACCATATACCTATATGCCCAACGAATATAGGGTAAAACCAATGGGTTACGTCCAATTTTAATACGAGTGTAATGTTTAAATAAATTCTGCATTTTCCTCTACTCGCTTAGGCGCTGTTATTGTGCTTATAGAACACATGAATATATTGGGTTAATACAATAATTCCTTATATGTAATTATAAATTTTCAATAAGTACATATTTATTTTAATTCGACTTTTAAAAGCCTACATTTGTGTTATTGAATAATCTTGTTTAGAATATTAGAAGTTAGCACAGCAATTTATAATTACCTTCATATAAAGGGTGGTTAAATTGTAAGGGCCGATGTTGAATGTGAACCACACCTAAACGCCAAGTTTTTTTCCGAATTTAATTTGACATTTCTCTATTTCAGACTTACTCAATTTGAACCATGGAGAGATACACAATCCAACAACGTGTTAAAGTTATCCAGACTTATTATGAAAATTTTCGAAGAAAATCATCTTCAGTGATGAGGCACATTTTCACCTCAGTGGATTCGTCAATAAACAGAATTGCCGCATTTGGGCGAATGAGAATCCAAGAGTGATTGTCGAAAAACCAATGCATCCACAAAGAGTGACTGTTTGGTGCGGTTTATGGGCTGGCGGCATCATCGGGCCGTATTTTTTCCAAAATGAGGCCGGTCAGGCAGTTACTGTGAATGGTGTTCGCTATCGTGAGATGATAACGAATTTTTTATGGCCACAATTGGAAGATATGGATGTGGACGATATGTGGTTTCAGCAGGACGGTGCCACTTGCCACACAGCTAACGAAACAATGGCTCCTTTGCGCAACAAATTCAATGGCCGTGTTATCTCACGTAATGGCGATGTCAATTGGCCCCCAAGATCATGTGATTCGGCACATTAACGGCATAGAAACTCCATTATGCCTCAGCGTCATCGAAAATTTGGACCATCGTATGGAGGTGTGCCGCCGAGGTCGCGGCGCTCATTTGGCCGATATTTTGTTACATACATAATTGAGTAATACCAATATATCATAATAAAATAAAATTTCAATAATTTCCTAAATAGTTTGTGTTTTATTCAAAATCAACATCGGCCCTTGAAAATTTAACCACCCTTTACTTTCATATAACGGTCAATAACTCGACACGCGTTTCCGCCTAGACGCTGACACCGCGTAAACCAAATTGGAAATATTCGAAATATCAACTTTTATTATTGCAATTTCAGCATAACGTGACATGGATTTTAGGATAAAATTTACCATAAGTTTAGTTTTAAGTAAAGGAAATCAATGTAATTAGTTTTAGAAGGAGCGAGTGTGCTGTGAAAGAAAATTAAGAAATAAAACAAACAACACACCGCGTCGCGTAATCCAATACGAACCACAAGTCGTAGCCACGGACGAGAACGAACTGGTCTGGACAAAAAAAAAAGCGTTGGAATCCAATAGGAAAGGAACGCACGCCTTCACTGAAAAGGACCAATTCCCCGTGATATACCTATGTAGTTTTAAGAAAATAATGATAACATGGTGAAAATCCAAAATTTAGAAAAAGAAAAACAAATATAAATATAAATGAAGTAGTGAAAAGAATTAAAGGAAAAAACAGAAGAAAAATTATTAAATTTTAAATTAAATTAAATTTTATTATTAAATAAGATTTTTCAAAGTAAATAGAAAGTAACTAAAATTTCCTTTAAGTTAGCTACATAAATATTTATGGTAACTAACAAAATCTTATAAAGCAATGCTTGTACAGCCTATAATCTAATAATAAGCAAGGCTGCGATTCACCACCTTCGGGGGGACCCTCCAGCTTATAACATAAAAATTCTCTGCGATTCACCACCCACGGGACCCTCCAGAGAATTATAAACATAAAAAGATAACTAAAGCTCGACCAGCGTATAACTAAGTATATAAAAAAGAGCTGCGATTCACCACCCAAGGGACCCTCCCGAGTATAAGAACACCTAACAGAAAAATGAAGATATTTTTGTTTTTAAATAATGTCTGACCCCAACAACTTAATTCGACCTCCCGTGCTTAACGTGACAGACGTCACGGAACTATAGATCGGACCACGACACACAACATAAATGAACTAGACGAAATTCCGGACGTAGTCAGATCCCTCCGCGATTTTTCTGGAAGCCCAGGAGAATTTAACTCTTGGAAGAAAAGTATAGATCGCATCCTTCAGATCTATGAACCCCTTAGAGAATCTCCAAAGTAATACTCCACTCGATTGGAAGGCAATTTCCAGATGTTTTTCACTTCATTTCGCCGACAAACGCGATGTGGATACACTAGAGTACCAAATGATTTCACTTTGGTAGGGAAACCTCACAATACAGCAGTTTTATCAAAGAATATACTCGCACCTCTCTTTGATCTTAAATAAACTAGGAAGCATGGAAGTTGGTGTAGAAGCCATGCATCTTTTAACCAGACTTAAAGGCGATTTACCAAGATTTATTGGTGTTTAGGGCGGGAACAACTTTAAAATCAAACTTCACTTGGACTAGGATTAAGTATATCTGGCTCCGCAATCTGTGGAGCGTTTATTTATATAACTTTGTAATATGAAAATTTACATGCATGCATATGTGTACATAAGTATGTTAAATATTTTACATTAGAAGATTACCCACGAATAGATAATCTTATCTTATGTTTTAGTTTTATTGCTTTACATATTCATGATAAGAACATCAGTATACATAGATGCATATGCAACAACCCTTATGTTGTTGTAAAGGCATCAAGTATCAATATTCATATCATGAATATGTGTATATAGTTACACATTTAGCTACCACATCATCAGCCATACCAACGATGAATCCAATTCCATCACCAACAACAACAAATGTAATTAATCCAATATTCAAGACAACAGATATCGGATACAATAATTCGACACCCAACCAATAAAAATAAAATATTTACGTATACAATAATTCGACACCCAACCAATAATAATAAAATATTTACGTATACAATAATTCGACACCCAACCAATAATAATAAAGTATTTACGTATACAATAATTCGGCATACATACTTACGTATAACATAATTTGGCATTGAACTGATAGTACAAACTACATACTTACGTACAATAGAATTTGACACCTAAAGTGTGGTCAACGAACATAAACAGTACTGAATCTAAATTTATTGGACACCAAGTGTCATCAAAGAAATCAGACACTAAATAACTATAAATTTAATAATGTTTTGTAAACAATGAATGAAATTCTAAAGTGATCAAAATATGATTGATCAAAGAAAGTATAAAAGAGATTGTTCGATATTCAGAAAGAGAGTTCTGAACATGGGAAAAGGAACATTTAAGGCTTAACCATCGCGGTATAGACGAAATTTTTAAAGAATTAAAAGATAAAATTTACATTCCAAAATTAAAACAATTAATTACAAGATTTATAAATAATTGCGAAATATGTCAATCAGCAAAACATGATAGACATGAAGAAAAAATTAAATTTGAAAAAACAGAAATACCAAATTCAACTAATGAAATAATACACGGAGATTTATACATAGCTGAAAGACAAATATTTTTTACATTCATTGATAAATTTAGCAAACACTTGTTTGTATTGGATGAGTGCATAAGTTCGTGCCCGATTTCAAGTGCAAACTAAAATTGAAATTTTTTGAAGAAAGCGCTTTTATTAATCAATTATGTATTCGCCATCATGTTCGGCAATCCATTCCCAACGTTCAAACAATTTACGGATGCCTGATTCATAGAAATCACGCGGTTTCTCGTTGTAAAATGTGTCAAGGTGGTTTTTGACGTCTTCCACATTTTTAAATTTTTTTCCATTCAAATTGTTCTGCAGCGATCGAAACAAATGATAATCAGAAGGTGCAATGTCGGGTGAATATGGGGGATGCGGCATGATTTCCCAATTCATCTCCTTCAGCTTGGCCAGGGTCGGTTCTGCAACATGTGGCCTGGCGTTGTCATTATGGAAAAGAACTCCTTTGCGATTGGCCAAAATCGGACGTTTTTCATCAGTTGCTTTCTTCAATTCGACCAATTGCTGACAATACTTGTTGGCAGTGATCGTTTCTCCAGCTGGCAAGAGCTCAAAATAGATCACGCCTCGGATATCCCACCAAATGCACAGCAGTACCTTCATCGGATGCAATCCACCTTTCGACATCGGTTCCGCCCCTTCGTATGCCTGTTTCCATGTTCTTTTGCGTTGACCATTGTTGTACATGACCCATTTTTCATCACCAGTAGCGAGCCGATCCAAAAAAGGTTCGTTATTGATCCGTCGAAGCAAAGAAATTGCTGTTGACATATGGTCCACTTTGTTCTTTTCACTCAACTGATGTGGCACCCATGTATCGAGCTTCAAAGTGTACCCAACCTTTTTTAAACGACGAAACGCAGTTGATTTGTTGACGTTCAATTCACTGGTAACCTCTTCCGTCGAAATACGTGAGTTATTCGCAACTAAAGTCCTTAGAACATCGTCATCAAGCTCAGAAGGCCGTCCACTGCGAGGTTGATCTTCGAGGTTAAAATCTCCAGAACGAAATTTCGCGAACCATTTCTTTACTGTGCGGAGTGCTGGAGCACGGTCCAAATAAACTTCGCGAATATCTTTAGTTGCAGCGCCCACTGTTTTTCCTTTGCGGAATTCGTATAACATAATATGACGCATATGATCTTTTTCGTTGTTCATCTTCCATGCGTCTTTTCACTAAGCAACTCAAATCAAAATGAAGTTATTTTATGCTTGATTTACAGTTCGGACTGTCACCTTTCCAACGATATATAATATGTATATATTTCTTTCACGAGCGCCACTCTCAAACGATTCGTACGGCAACCAGCGGAATCGGGCACGAACTTATGCACTCATCCAATAGTACCAGTAACTGATAGAAACAGTCAAACTTTTATTGAAACTATAAATTACAGACATTCAATTTTTGAAAAACCACAAAAATATGTTTTTGATAACGAATTTAACAACTCATACATGCGAGAATATTTTAATAATGAAGAAATAAATGTAAACTTTACATCACCATTAATAAAAACGGGTAATAGTGATATAGAGAGAGTACATGGCACTATAAACGAACATTTAAGACTATTAAAATCTCAAAATAATAAAGAAACAATTACCAAAAGAATAATAAAATCGGTACAATATTATAATAATAGTATACATTCAACAACAAATAAAAAGCCAATTGATTTTATCTCAAATAAAATATCAAACACAGATTTTATTAAGATAAAAGAACAAATAGAAAAGAAACAAAGTATATTAACAAACAATCAAAATATGAAAAGAAAAAGTTTACCAGAGATAAATAAAGAAAATATATTCGTAAAAGTTGATAAAATACGAAAAAGTGATCCAAAATATAAAAAAATAAAAGTACAATTAAAAGACAGTAAAATATTTGATAAAAGAAATAGACACATACACCCACAAAGAGTTAAAAGAATACATAAATATTCAAACTAATAAATAAATTCTTCTTATCTTTTACTTTCAGTTTTAATTTTACTTTTATCAACTTCAGTTTTGAGCAATGAAATAAGAATAACTCAACTTAATTACGAATCAGGCTATACAATTTTAAAGAAAGAAAAACTGGACGTAATACAGGATTTTAGCAAGGTATATCATATTATAGATTTAACAGACTATGAGAATATAATAACAAATCTAAATACTGCAATAGAAAATTTTAATAATACTTTTCAAAATAACAAATCAACAACAAATTTACTTTTCACATTAAAAATAGCACAAAGTAAATTAATATCAATTAAACCTTTGAGAATTAGACAGAAAAGAGCATTAGCAAATTTTGTAGGAAAAGGTTTAAACGTTTTATTTGGTACAATGGACGATGACGATAGACAAGAATTAAACGAACATTTAAAAATAATAGAAGAAAACGACCACAAATTAATAGATGCTCATAACAAACAAATAAATATTAATTTAGAATTACAACAAAACATTGACTTATTATCGGAAAAATTAATGAAAATATAAAAGATTATAATTCAATACTAAATAGTGTGAATATAACACAGAAAGAAGATTTAGAAGCAATAGAACTAATACATTTACAATTTGTTATAAATTACTTAATTAATGAAATAGAAAAAATTCAAGATTTAATAGCATTTTCAAGAATAGGAATACTAGGCAGAAATATATTAACAAATAAGGAAATTAAGAAGTTTGAAATTAATAATAAAAAGTTGAAATATATAAAAAGCAATGTATTAGAAATAAATAAAAATTTAATAATAGTAATAATGATACCACAATTTTGTAAAGAAGATTATTTTGAAATTGAAATTTTACCAGTTCCAAACAAATTTAATAAAGAAATAAATATTGATAAACAACGTTATATTACAGATACAGAAAAAGTTTATGATTATATAGATGAAATAATTTATAAAGAAAGATTAACCTTAAGTAATAAATGCATTCAAAGTATATTTAAAAGTAAATTCAAATTTTGTACAAGCAGAACAAACAATGAAACAGAAATTAAAGAAATCGAGAAAGGAATTGTATTAACCAAAAGTTTAGAAAAAACAAAAATTAAACATGATTGTAACCAAATACAATATGAAATACAAGGAAATAATATAATAGAATTTAAAAATTGTTCAATAAGTATAAATGAAAACAACTTTGAAAACATTGATAATATATTTTATAATTTAGTAATTTTGCCATTTTACGAAGAAATGAATGTCACTTCAAATATAAATAGTTTAGAAGAAGTTCACTTGAAAAATATAGAAAATACAAAACAAATTAAAGAATTAAAATATAAGCATACAACAAATGAAAATTATTCAATTTCACTAACAATTATAATTACAATTATTTTAATATTTTTACTAACAAAATATTGTATAAAATATAAGAAATTATGTAAAAGACTGTTAAGGAAAGAAACGTCGAACCCTAGTATTGAACTTCCAAACATTGAACTTCAGGAGCAGTTCAAACTTAAGGAGGGGGGAGTTACACATTTAGCTACCACATCATCAGCCATACCAACGATGAATCCAATTCCATCACCAACAACAACAAATGTAATTAATCCAATATTCAAGACAACAGATATCGGATACAATAATTCGACACCCAACCAATAATAATAAAATATTTACGTATACAATAATTCGACACCCAACCAATAATAATAAAATATTTACGTATACAATAATTCGGCATACATACTTACGTATAACATAATTTGGCATTGAACTGATAGTACAAACTACATACTTACGTACAATAGAATTTGACACCTAAAGTGTGGTCAACGAACTTAAACAGTACTGAATCTAAATTTATTGGACACCAAGTGTCATCAAAGAAATCAGACACTAAATAACTATAAATTTAATAATGTTTTGTAAACAATGAATGAAACTCTAAAGTGATCAAAGAAAGTATAAAAGAGATTGTTCGATATTCAGAAAGAGAGTTCTGAACATGAGTTGCTACTGAACAGTTAAGTACGTTTAAAAGGACAACGCTCTGGATTAAAGGACAATTCTACAGAAGAGATTAAGGATCCTGCCTAACTTCTAAACACCCATTTAAGTATCCTCTTTTTTTGACATAAAAGTTTATTTCTTTCCTTTGCAGCTCTTTAATAAACCACGATTTGTAAAAGAAAACCAAATCTTTTTATTTTAATCAAACGGGAGTTTTTGAATAGAATTTGCAGTGTAGAAATCTACTACATTGTAGAAGCCTATTATTATATGGACATCTGTTTGTACTTTAATTTCTATTGCTTTGTGCCTATAAATGTCATACAGCATATGAATTTATGGCCATACATTTTAATTGCTGGCTTATCGTTTCGGAAAACTAAACATATTGCCCGCGTTAAAAGGTTTAGTCTTCTAAAAATGTATCTGATTATATATAATTTTAAACCGTTAAATTTAAATTATTTTTTTTTTTTTTTTTTTTTTTTTGTTATAATTGATATCTATATATGTACAGTTTGTGCCCTTTTTTAATCTTATACATTATTTAGTTACTGACACATAAATACCATAATGTTATTATTTCTAAGCTAAACGCGGAAGAACAATCATATTAGGTATATGTGTTAACGATATTCTCCACATTTTCCTTGCTATCAGTATGATGACTATGATGATTATGATGATTATTGCCCAGGATCCGGCGTTTGATGTGTAGTGCATTAGATGATGAAATTCGAAATCGATCGGAAACCCCTATTTCCTATTTTAAATGTCTGCATTTCCCCTTTTATTTGTAGTTTCTCAAAACCTGGTAATTGTTGGGTCAAATTCACCTTTGGTATTCAGTAGTCTGCAATTGTTGTGTACGTATTGTAAGCCCATATATTGACATGCTCCGCTTTCAAATGGCAATTCGGTTTTAAACGTAAAATACCTTGCTCATGTAAGTTTACGCTTGATGTTTGGTTGTCGCAAATGATGTCAGCCGAAACTTTATCAGCAATTGAAAATAACCATGTATTTTCCGAATGCATCTGACTCCAATAATTGGTTCGAGGTAAGATGGTTAGTGCGCAATCTGTAGATAATTCTTTTTTGTTTATGAATAGCTGTATTTCACACTCCGCATCTTTTCCGATGTTGTACAGTGGATGTATTTGTGAACATAAAATTAATTTTTTCATTTTTTCGCAATGGTCGAAATTGTTATCAGCAAGACCATAGTACATTGATTTCTTGTCGTCGATTATAATGTGCTTGAACGTAGTTTGGATTTTTACAAAATATTCTGAATGACTAATTAGGTATGTCAATACAGAGTATAATTGCAAGTTATTTTTGTTCATTAACGGAATTTTTATTTCAAATATTAACATCTCTTCCGTTGTACGAGTTGTTATTTTTGCTATTTTGGCCAGTTCGATTGGGTCGATATCTGGAAGCATTAAATGCTGATTGAGGTGAGTTTTAATTAACTTAATCTGCTCTTGAAATTTATGTAGCGGTAATAAATTTTCTAGGAATTTTCCTTTTGAATTCCAAATCATTCCTATAATATCTTGTTGCAGCTCTTCATATGATGACATAGCCACTAAGACCGATGTTACCACATTTGTCATTATATTTTGATCTATGTTCTTATTAATTGCAACTTTGAACATATAAATGGAATTGTTCAATAATTTGAAATTGTTCCAAATAATTTCATTTTGATGCCTCATTACATCTACAGTCATATCTTCAATCGAAGACTGGTTTTTAAAAAGTTCAGCCAAGTATTTTTCATTTTGGTAGCTTCTTTCAACCTTTTCTGATAGTTCCTCAGCATGTTCTTCATCTATTACTCCATACAGGGCATGCATCAGGCTTCCCATAAATGATAACGGAGCTGATCTTCTCAGTTTTTTAAACGTCGCTGATTTATTTAGTAGGATAATTTTATCCCTTCTTTCTATCCTTATAAACTTCGCTTCTAATTGTCTAATGGTGTCCGAATAGTAGAATTCATCTGCGGGGCGCTTCACTTTCTGCAACGCTGCCTTAGCTTCATCAAGGGTGTTTTTGTAGTGCCAATAGTCATTCAAATTTACGTGGACTATTATATCCCACGATGTCTTGGTTAATCCGATTGTTCCCCGCGATTTAAATAAAATTCCTGACTTATCTTTAAATTTTTCTACAAAAATATTTTGTGTGCTAATACTGGGCAAAATTAACAAAAAAGAGAGAATTGTTAACAAACAGTTTTTATTTTTTATTCTATGCGATTGTCTATTTTTATTTTGTACATCTTTTTCCTTTAAGTTTAAGGTTTCTTCTTTAATAATTTTTTCTTCTGTAGGAAACGGACAAACATTGTGTATCGCTCTGGTCAATATGCCATTGCTGGTACGTACGTCTACTACTCTACATTTTCCGTCTTTACCGAGAATCGCCTTCTCGATTCTTCCCCTCCTCCAATTCATTGGAGAAACGTTTTCTTCTTTTAGAAGTACAAGTGTGTCTTTTTTAATATTTTCCGCTTGGTTTTTCCACTTAAACCTTTTTTGCAATTCACATAAATACTCATTGGACCATATTTTCCAAAATTCTAGAGTATTCTTTTCTACTGCCTTCCAGTGGTCACGTAACCCGTGATAGCATTTATTGTCATTATTATCAATAATTGTTACCATTGGTGCGCCTATAATGAAATGACCAGGAGTTATTATATTTAAATCGTTCGGATCATTGGAACAGGGTGTTAGGGGTCGTGAATTTAAAATTGCTTCGATTTGTGCCATTAAGGTACTGATTTCTTCAAAGGTCATTGTTCCTTCAGTTACTCTGAAGAAGTGTTTTTTGACACTTTTTACTGCTGCCTCCCATAATCCTCCCATGTGTGGCGATTTTGCTGGTATGTTGATCCAGTTTATTTGTCTTTCTGCGCAAAATTTTTCTAAACTATCATTGTGGGTTTTATTTTGAAACAATTTATAAATTTCGTTCAAGCTATTCGCTGCTCCTATGAAATTGGTTCCGTTATCGGAATAAATCTTTATTGGACAACTGCGTCTAGCTACAAACCTTTTTAGGAATCCTATAAACGCTGCTGAGGTGAGGTCCGATACAACTTCTAAATGTACAGCTTTTGTTGCAAAACACACAAAAACGCACACATACGTTTTATCAATTCTTTTCCCTTTTATTTTATGGTGAATTTTTATCGGACCTAAAAAGTCAATACCTACATTTAAGAATGGCCTAGTCTTTGTGACTCTATCTTCTGGCAGGTTACCCATCAGTTGATGTAATGGTCGTGGATTTACTTTAAAACACCTATAGCATTGCTTTACGATTTTTGTTGTTAATTGTTTACCCCGCAATGGCCAGAATTTTTGCCTCACAATTGCAAGTAGTCCTTGAGGTCCTACATGTAGATGTTTACTGTGAAGACATTTTATCATCAATTCTGTGTGCTCATCTCCATATGGAAGTAAAATAGGATGCTTTGCTTCAAAAGGAAGCAAACTGTTTTCTATTCTACCTCCAACTCGAATTAAACCATCATTGTCCAAGAAGGGAGACAATGTAGCTATCTTGGAATTCGAGGGTACTACTTTATTTTTTTGTAAGTTTTTAATTTCTTCTTTAAAGTGTTTGCTTTGTATGTTTTTTACAATTATATCTAGAGCTTTTTTTCTGTACTCTACCCAAGGTTTCGATTCCTTTTTCTTGCAAATTTGAGTAAATTTATATATTTGGGCAATTATATTTTGAAGGTGGTTAAAATTATTTTTGTGGTTTATTCTTTCCCACATTGAATTTTTATTTATTACTACCCCGACTTTTTTAATGTTTTTTATGTCTGGGATTTCATCGTCAAACATAATTTCTTTTATTTTAAAGTTATTTTCTTCTAAAAATTTCGGACCTGTAAACCAAAATTTGTTTTCAGACTATTCCTTACCCATTATTCCTCTGGAAAGTATATCTGCAGAGTTCTCCTCTGATTTTATATGATTCCAATCCTTGACCTTGCTGTTGGACTGAATATGGCTGACTCTGTTGGCTACAAATATTTTGAGAGTAGCTGGCTGCATGACGCATCGATAACCACACGTAATTTGGTTGAGCTACTTTCTGGCCGAAACACATAATGATGTGGTAGAAAATATTTATGTTTCAATTGATTGGCGTTATTTACAATATTAATTCCATGTGGCCCAAACTTAAATATTGGTCCATAAACTCCTTGTATTGTACTTTTAATTGTGTATCTTTATCTAATTTCCTTTCTAAAGCAAAAAATCGCCGTTTTGCTATTAACTCCGAATTACCTAGTTGAAATGGATTAATTTTAAATGGCAATGCTATGGAAAACTTGTTATCTTTTGAAATTTTGAAATTTTTGTTAAAATGATATTCACAATTTTTCTCATCCTCTGTTAAATATCTTTTCTGTGTATCTATTTCTTCAAGTTCCCAAAATTTCCTTAATTGATTATCCAAGCTTTCGCTATGGTAGGCTAATACTCCACAATGATTTGAGTATAATTTAATATCTGCTCTACCTCCGGCTAGCCATCCTAGCACACTATTTTGAAGATTGTATTCTTGATTTTTTATTTTTATTTGACCACTCTTCAATAAAGAGTGATAAATTTCTGCTCCAAGTAATATATCAATTTTGCTTGGTATATCAAATTCTGGATCAGCTAATTTTATTTTTGTAGGAATTTCTCCACGTTCTATTTTAGTAGATGGCAATGGTGAAATAATTTTTTCCACTACTAATGCTTCAATGTGTGTTTCATATTAGGATACTTTCGACTTTATTTCAATTATTATCCGCTCCTGTGCTTTAGATATGTTTTGTCCAATACCTTCATATATGCTTTTTTTATTTTCTCCTTTTATTTTTAGTCTATTTTTTAATTGCTTTGTTACTAAATTTACTTGCGATCCATTATCTCTTAATGCCCTTGCATTAATGAATTTCCCTTCAAAATCCTGCATTTATATCTTTATGGAGTAACCAATGATGCTCCAAATTGCAAAACCGACAGTTTATGTAGCTGCAGTTTTTAAACACATGCCCACCGTTTAGACACTTTTTACAAATATTTTTGTTTTTTATTATATTCCATCTTTCTTTTATGGATAAACCTTGAAATTTCTTACACTGATTTAAATAGTACTGCATTCCGCAGTTCATAATACAATTTGGTGCTACTGAAATATTACCTTTTTTTTGAATATTTACAGCTTTTTGTATTCTGTATTCACTTTGTTTTGCTTCTAATGCAAAAAATTCTTTTCCGAGAAATTGTGTTAATGAATCTAGCCTCGGTAATTCTTTGGAGTCTTTTAAAGAAGATTCATATTTTGTTCTGAGAGAGTCGTCAAGTTTTCTCACAAGCAGAAAATTCAGTAACGCTTGAAGTATTTCTTCTAACGATAAATATGTCGCCTTTAGAGCTTGAATACTTTCTTCAATAACTTCTTTTAATTTTTTCACACTAGCAGCTGTGGAATTTGTAAAGGGAGCATCTACTAAATTTTTGAAATAAATGTTTGTTAAAGCTCGCTTATTATCAAAGTTGATTTTTAGCAAATTCCATGCGACTGAGTAATTTTCTTCCGAAGATGGAAGATTTTCAATTAATGTGGACGCATATCCTTTTAATTTTGATTTTAAAATGCACATTTTTTGCACTGTGGATATATTTTCAGAATCCACTAATTCATGAAATAGTTCCTTGAACATATTCCATTTAGTATAGTCCCCTTCGAAACCAGGAATATCAATTTGTGGAAGATTGAGGGGTCTTCCTCTTATTTTTTCTTCCACTTTATATTCATTTTAACTTTTATTTGGCATTAAGTTTTTCCTCAATTGCCTAAATTTACTTGTTAGTTCATCTTCTGCATAAACTTCAATATATTTTAAAAACAATTCTTTCGCCAGATCTGAACACTTATTTACTTCTTCTAGATTCCCTGTTCCAGCAAGAATAGCTTCAAAGTTTTCTTCCAAATCACTTACGGCGAATTCGAATTTTATTTGGGGAACAGAATTTTTATTTTCACTATCCTTCATAGTTAACTTTTCAATATTTTTTATTTGCAGGGATTTTAACATCTCCTGACTCAATTTAATTAGCTCCCTAACTTTTGGAGCATATTTTTCCGTATAATACGGGTTCCGTGACATTGTTGCCGACGGTTGCCCTAATTCCCTATCATTATTTTCCAGCTGGTGGGACAGGTGAGTTATACGTTTTTCCCAGTCGTTAACCTGTTCCCTGGGCACTGGAGTTGCTTTGAGGCTTACTAACGCGTTATGTAAGCTCTCAATTTCACTTCCAATGGCCTGCTGTTCGAAAATTACTTTTTCCATTTTTAGAAAATTTTTTTTTTTTTTTTTTATTTTAAGTTGTTAAAAATATTTTTATTGTTATTTTTTTAATTTTATTTTCAAAATATTAAAAATATTTTTGAAAGCGTACTCTTACCTGGGGTCACCAAATGTTTAGGGCGGGAACAACTTTAAAATCAAACTTCACTTGGACTAGGTTTAAGTATAACTGGCTCCGATCTGTGGAGCGTTTATTTATATAAATTTGTAATATGAAAATTTACATGCATGCATATGTGTACATAAGTATGTTAAATATTTTACATTAGAAGATTACCCACGAATAGATAATCTTATCTTATGTTTTAGTTTTAATGCTTTACATATTCATGATAAGAACATCAGTATACATAGATGCATATGCAACAACCCTTATGTTGTTGTAAAGGCATCAAGTATCAATATTCATATCATGAATATGTGTATATGGACATCTGTTTGTACTTTAATTTCTATTGCTTTGTGCCTATAAATGTCATACAGCATATGAATTTATGGCCATACATTTTAATTGCTGGCTTATCGTTTCAACAGCCATATTACCAGACTGCATGTCCCCAACAGCAGAATTTTCAGGCATCCCGTCCACAGCAAGCCCATAGTCTACCACCACGTACCTTCTTTAAACCACGACCAGAACCAATGGATGTAGATCCATCTATACGTACAAGAAATGTTAATTATATGAATCGACCACGACAATTTGACCCTAACAACAAACGACCTCCCACTGGTAATCCGCCGAAGACTTGTGCTATGACGAACAAGACTGCACTCCTACTATGCAGGAGTATGGTGCAGCATTAGTCAGTGATGAAAACGAGTTAAACCTGCAGGAATACCCCGAACAACCTTTTGAAGTACATGGCCACATTGATATCAATTTTTTAGGATGAAGAGTTCTTCGGTACCATATGTTGAGTATAGAACGAAGAGCGGTGAAATTCTAAAAATGCTAATAGATACTGGATCTAGCAAAAATTGCATTCAACCCCGTTTTGTTTTAAAAGAAATCCCAAATACCGAACCATTTTTCGCAAACTCAATACCTGGACAGATACAGATAACTCATCATACAATAATTAACTTATTTGGCAGAAAGGACACCAACCTGAAAATCTGTTTGCTTCCCACCTTGAAGTCATTTAATGGCATAATCGGAAATGATAGCCTTAAAGACCTTCGGTGAGTCTTGGCAACGGAAAGAAAATTAAAATTAAACAACAGCTTTCCCCATCAGATAACAAAATAGACATAAGGATAGATCACATGACAGAAACACAAAAAGTACACATACAGCAACTCACAAACAAATATCCAAAGCTATTTACCGAACCAGACGAGAAACTCACATACACCACTAATGTAGTAGGAGAAATTAGAACCTCCTCCGACACCCCAGTATACACACAATACTACTCCTATGCTCTAGCAATGAGAGACTTCGTTAATCAAGAAATAGAAAATATCCTAAAAGACGGAATAATCAGGCCATCCCGTTCATCATACAACTCCCCGTATGGGTCGTACCTAAAAAGCTAGATGCTTCTGGCCAAAAGAAGTACAGACTCGTAATTGACTATAGGAAACTAAATACATTAACTATAGTAGACAGGTACCCAATCCTAGAAATTAACGAGGTAATCTCGCAACTGGGAAACAACTCATACTTTTTAGTGTTGGATTTAATGAGTGGCTTCCATCAGATTCCCTTGAAGGAATCCGACATCGAGAAGACAGCGCTTTCAATTAACAACGGAAAATATGAATTCACCCGACTTCCGTTCGGACTGAAAAACGCACCAGCCATCTTTCAAAGGGCTCTGGACGACATATTAAAAGACCTTATAGGAAAAATTTGTTATGTCTATATTGATGACATAATAGTTTTTGGCAAAGACGAACAAAGCCACCTAAAAAGTTTCGAAACAATTTTCTATACATTAGAAAAAGCGAATATGAAAGTACAGCTGGAGAAATGCGAATTTTTCCGCAAAGCACCCACAGGTATAACAGCTAATCCCTCTAAAGTAAAGGCAATTCAGGATTTTCCGTGCCCAAAACACTGAAAGAAGAGATCCTTTCTCGGCCTATCAGGCTACTATCGACGCTTCATTAGAGATTACGCCAAATTAGCGAAACCTCTGACCTCGCTCTTGAGAGGGGAATATGGACGCGTGTCCAAAAATGCCTAAAGTAAAAAGCCAGTTGTGTTCGACCGAACCGCCTTAGATGCATTCAATAAAATTAAAGCCTCATTCATTTCAAAAGAAGTTGTATTAGCATATCCAAATTTTAAACAAGAATTCCACTTAACTACTAATGCATCCAACTACGCTTTAGGAGCCGTCCTTGAGCAAGCAGGAAAACCAATTACATTTATTTCCCGTTCATTAAATGAAACTGAAGAGAGCTATGCTACAAATGAAAAAGAGATGCTAGCAATCATCTGGGCTATTACCTCTCTAAGAAATTACTCGTATGGATCTGCAAAAGTTGTAATTTTCACAGATCATCAACCGCTCACTTTTGCATGGAGTAATAAAAATCACAATGGCAAAATGAAGACATGGAAGTGTATCCTTGAAGAATATAACTACCAGATGAAATACAAACCAGGAAAGACAAACGTAGTAGCAGACGCACTCTCTGATGGGTAAAAGAAATAATAAAATAAAATACATCCACTCCCTTTCGGAAATGTTTAATTTCGGTTCACTCAAACTTTACTTCAAGACGTAGTTTCAGAGACGGAACAAGACCAAATAATCAGGAATAGTCGTGAAAACAAATCACAAATTTTACAAAAATTTTGTTTTCCAAGCATGCATTCAAAAATAGAAAAAATAGTCAAACAATGTTCTACATGTCGTGAACAGAAATACGATAGACACCCACCAAAGCCACATACACAAGAAACTCCTATTCTCAGTCTCCAGGAGACATCGTCCACATAGATAGCTATTCAACAGAAAAAAATGAATCCTCACAGCATTTGACAAATTTTCCAAATACGCTCAGGTTAAAATAATACAAAGTAAAGCTACAGAAGATATTAAAGACCCAATAAGAGAATTAATGATGCCTTCGGAGTACCAAAACTTGTAGTAATCCCTAAGTTCTGTTACCGTATCATGCCTTCTTAAAGACCAAATGTCCATTAACGCTTATAACTACCACACCACATTATAGCAGCACAAGTAACGGACAAGTAGAGAGATTCCATAGTACACTTTCTGAAATTATGAGATGCTTCAAAGCAACTTGCATGGGAATAACATTCGAGGAATTACTATTCAAATCAGTACAAGAATATAACTCATCAATCCATTCTACAACAAAAACCAAACCAATAACTATATTTTTCAGAAAAAGATTAGGATCGAAATTAACTCCAAAGTATAAGAAAGAAACTATAGCCGAAAATAATAGAACAACGGTTAAAACTAAAGCGAGACGAATAATTTACAAAGCACTAATAAAAATTTGATCAATTTACTTCCAGGCCAAATGAACTATCTAAAAATTTGAATTGTTTATACCCCTATTACATTCTCCCTATCCGAAGTAAAAATTTGGATTACAGTAAGGCACAACTAGTTATAATGGACAATGAACAAGCGAAAATACAAGACGGCACATTTAGACTTATTCATCAGATCGACTTATAAAAATACAAACAATTCTTAACGGGCACTTACGACGAAATAACTACCCGAATCCCTAAAAACAATATCCTATACCCTATCCTAAAACATGAAATCACCCAAACCTTTGATATACTGAACACCCTTAAACCTTCCAATAATAACAAAATAAATAGATCAATTCACATATTGGGTACGGTTTGGAAATATTTAGCCGGATCTCCTGATCATGAAGTTCTTAACATGATAACAGATGACTTAAGTAAATTAAATGAAAACAATGATAATCAAATGGTAATTAATAATCTAATTGAAAAACAATATAACTAATATATTTAATAAAATAATAAACTCAATTAGTAAAGATGATGTCCGGTTAAGAGAGATGTCTGCTTATGGGGGTGAGGCACAAAAAATATGTTTAAATCGCATTCATGTGGTTCGAAGTTATCGTTTATGGCATTTAATTGTTTAAATAAAAATTCCATATTCAAACAAACATATTATTTCATTTACTTACGTGTACATACATGTACATACATACAAGTCTTTACATTTCAGTACTACTTTGGTTGAAAAAATTTTATAATGGTTGATTGCTTGAATATTGATTGTTTTAATTTAAAATGTTCATTCTCAAAATGGCTCTGGATGTGTTGAAAAGCTACAAAATCATTTTTGGCAAATCGTTTCAAACGCGCAACAAGCCTTTGATTTATATCTTCATTAGATTCTTCTTCTGAATCGGTAATGTTCATAACATCGCTTTGTTCTTCAAATTGAATTTCTACATTGTTGTCTTCAGTGTAGATGTTTTGATCTATTTGGAGAAAACCGTCGAAATCATTTGCCAAATCGAGTCCTTCGAGAATTCTAGCATAGATTATCAGCGGAATGTCATCTTCGGGATCAAAATCGGAAAGACTCTCATCAATTTCCGAAAATACTGTTTTACATAAGCAGTTTTGTATTGTTGTTGCTTCTACTTTATTCCAAGCTGATTTGATGAAATGAACTGCTTCAAGCACATTAATAGATGTTCACAGCTCTAATGCTGAACTGACAGTGTCCATATTACGCAGCAAGTGTTTTAGAAGTATGCTTCTATAGAAAATTTTTGGATTACTCCTTCATCAAGGGGTTGGCTTACTGCCGTTGTGTTTGGAGGCAAAAAAACAATGTTTATGTTAGTCAAGTTTAGTTCCCTTGGATGTGATACTGCGTTATCCAAAAACAAGATCATTTTACGATTCTGGGCCTTCATTTTCCTATTCAACTGCTGCAGCCATTCACTCATTACTTCTCGTGTCATCCATGTTTTTTTATTAGATTTCCAATCCATTGGCAGTTCCGTGATGGGAACATGTTTGAATGATCGAGGCCGGCCTGCTTTACCTATAAGCAAGAAGAGCACTTTCTCTCCAGCCATGTTTGCAGAAAACAAGTTTGGGAGTCTTTTCTTAGAGAATTTGCCGCCAACAAATTTTTCTGATTTAAGAGCGAGAGTTCTTTCAGTTAATGCGCGAAAAAATAACCCTTGTAAAAAAAAAATATTTAAATGAAAACCCAAAAACAATGCAACACAATAATGACCTGAAAAAGCATCTAGGAATTACGGAAGAGCCTTGCCGTGCGAATGAAATTTTCCAATAATAAAAAAGGCGTTGCTTTAAAATATTTGTTGGTAAATTCTTCGCAAAAACAACTACATCGCGTCAAGTTTACAGCTACAGAATATCTGAGCACTTGATCGTGGATATGTAGGTAAAAGGAAAAAAGTGAAAAACAACAATATGTGAAAGCGGCACACATGTAGCTTAATGGGATTACCATTGGCTCGTGCTGTGGGCATCCCAAGTTCGAATTCCATTCGAACAAAAGGTGTCTGGAAAAAGAAGTCTGATGAGGAAACGTGGTGGTTTCCGAAATAGCAGCTATAACTTCTACCGTCCAAAGCTATTGTTGTAATTTTTTCACTATTTCCAAAAAATATGTGGTCTGAAACAGTTCCATTTAAATGAAAACCCAAAAACAATGCAACACAATAATGACCTGAAAAAGCATCTAGGAATTACGGAAGAGCCTTGCCGTGCGAATGAAATTTTCCAATAATAAAAAAGGCGTTGCTTTAAAATATTTGTTGGTAAATTCTTCGCAAAAACAACTACATCGCGTCAAGTTTACAGCTACAGAATATCTGAGCACTTGATCGTGGATATGTAGGTAAAAGGAAAAAAGTGAAAAACAACAATATGTGAAAGCGGCACACATGTAGCTTAATGGGATTACCATTGGCTCGTGCTGTGGGCATCCCAAGTTCGAATTCCATTCGAACAAAAGGTGTCTGGAAAAAGAAGTCTGATGAGGAAACGTGGTGGTTTCCGAAATAGCAGCTATAACTTCTACCGTCCAAAGCTATTGTTGTAATTTTTTCACTATTTCCAAAAAATATGTGGTCTGAAACAGTTCCATTTAAATGAAAACCCAAAAACAATGCAACACAATAATGACCTGAAAAAGCATCTAGGAATTACGGAAGAGCCTTGCCGTGCGAATGAAATTTTCCAATAATAAAAAAGGCGTTGCTTTAAAATATTTGTTGGTAAATTCTTCGCAAAAACAACTACATCGCGTCAAGTTTACAGCTACAGAATATCTGAGCACTTGATCGTGGATATGTAGGTAAAAGGAAAAAAGTGAAAAACAACAATATGTGAAAGCGGCACACATGTAGCTTAATGGGATTACCATTGGCTCGTGCTGTGGGCATCCCAAGTTCGAATTCCATTCGAACAAAAGGTGTCTGGAAAAAGAAGTCTGATGAGGAAACGTGGTGGTTTCCGAAATAGCAGCTATAACTTCTACCGTCCAAAGCTATTGTTGTAATTTTTTCACTATTTCCAAAAAATATGTGGTCTGAAACAGTTCCATTTAAATGAAAACCCAAAAACAATGCAACACAATAATGACCTGAAAAAGCATCTAGGAATTACGGAAGAGCCTTGCCGTGCGAATGAAATTTTCCAATAATAAAAAAGGCGTTGCTTTAAAATATTTGTTGGTAAATTCTTCGCAAAAACAACTACATCGCGTCAAGTTTACAGCTACAGAATATCTGAGCACTTGATCGTGGATATGTAGGTAAAAGGAAAAAAGTGAAAAACAACAATATGTGAAAGCGGCACACATGTAGCTTAATGGGATTACCATTGGCTCGTGCTGTGGGCATCCCAAGTTCGAATTCCATTCGAACAAAAGGTGTCTGGAAAAAGAAGTCTGATGAGGAAACGTGGTGGTTTCCGAAATAGCAGCTATAACTTCTACCGTCCAAAGCTATTGTTGTAATTTTTTCACTATTTCCAAAAAATATGTGGTCTGAAACAGTTCCATTTAAATGAAAACCCAAAAACAATGCAACACAATAATGACCTGAAAAAGCATCTAGGAATTACGGAAGAGCCTTGCCGTGCGAATGAAATTTTCCAATAATAAAAAAGGCGTTGCTTTAAAATATTTGTTGGTAAATTCTTCGCAAAAACAACTACATCGCGTCAAGTTTACAGCTACAGAATATCTGAGCACTTGATCGTGGATATGTAGGTAAAAGGAAAAAAGTGAAAAACAACAATATGTGAAAGCGGCACACATGTAGCTTAATGGGATTACCATTGGCTCGTGCTGTGGGCATCCCAAGTTCGAATTCCATTCGAACAAAAGGTGTCTGGAAAAAGAAGTCTGATGAGGAAACGTGGTGGTTTCCGAAATAGCAGCTATAACTTCTACCGTCCAAAGCTATTGTTGTAATTTTTTCACTATTTCCAAAAAATATGTGGTCTGAAACAGTTCCATTTAAATGAAAACCCAAAAACAATGCAACACAATAATGACCTGAAAAAGCATCTAGGAATTACGGAAGAGCCTTGCCGTGCGAATGAAATTTTCCAATAATAAAAAAGGCGTTGCTTTAAAATATTTGTTGGTAAATTCTTCGCAAAAACAACTACATCGCGTCAAGTTTACAGCTACAGAATATCTGAGCACTTGATCGTGGATATGTAGGTAAAAGGAAAAAAGTGAAAAACAACAATATGTGAAAGCGGCACACATGTAGCTTAATGGGATTACCATTGGCTCGTGCTGTGGGCATCCCAAGTTCGAATTCCATTCGAACAAAAGGTGTCTGGAAAAAGAAGTCTGATGAGGAAACGTGGTGGTTTCCGAAATAGCAGCTATAACTTCTACCGTCCAAAGCTATTGTTGTAATTTTTTCACTATTTCCAAAAAATATGTGGTCTGAAACAGTTCCATTTAAATGAAAACCCAAAAATAAATCTTGTTTGGGATTGGAGCTGTCCGTAATGGGAAATTTCACTGTATATAGATATTGTATGATAAGGAGCCTTTTCTGTAATTGGTAAAACACCTGTTATAGTATTTTAAATATTATTTGCTTGTATATTGCGAGTGAAAGTATTGTATATACGTGCATATCTTAAATAGATAAAGGAGCAAGTTAGCGGTTATGACATGCTTATATACATATGCGTGTAAGTATTTATCTCAAATAGAGAAAAAAGGGAGCAAGTTAGCGAAACCTTAAAATTATTATTATAATTATGTACATGCATATTAGTCTATGTAAATATTTATGTTATCTGCCAATCTGTGACCAAACAGATATGTATGTACAAAATATCTATACACATGCGCTAACAACGACGCCACAGCATCACACACAAATAAATTTTATAATATAATTTTTTTACTTTTATATTCATTACATAATGAAACAAATGATTTTGTTGAATAAACGATATTGGCTCCTTCGAAAAAAATTTGAACTTTCGCCAGAAGCAAAAATACCAAAAATGAATGTAGCACTTGCGCGCCACCAACTATGCCATTGCACCTCATAAAAAACATATGGCATATTATGTACTTATACCGAATCAAAGAAATAGAACATTGGTTTTCCTTCCTCTAATTCAGTTAAATGTACGAAAGAATATGTTCTCCCCGCGCGCACTTCGTCCACAATCGACTTCGCTCATATGAACAGTGCGCGCACGTGTATACGAACAATGCGTACATGATTTCAATTATTCATGTGTATCAGTTTCTGTGGATTAAAAGTGTAGTTGTGCCAAATATTATTACATTTTGAATTGATTTGACACTACTAAACTCTTTTAGATCTGAATTCGAGTTATATTTATTAAAATAATATGATTTGAGGGTATTTAGGGAACATTGATTTTTGAATTGCAGTGCATTTGTTCGCCTTACTGAGAGTATGTTTGTGCGCAGCGGGCTCAAGTGCAAGTTCTACTAGGCGCCATGTATGTTGTCATGGTAATGTTGTACATATGTATGCAAATGAAGACATAATAGGTATATACATACAAACATATGCATGTTTGCATGGTTGCAGGTGTATAAAATATGATTGATTTTTGGGTTGAATAATCCATAAAAGTTAATAAATTGTAACGTACTGGCCGCAACAAAAACTTCATTAGTGTTTGTTTGTCTCTTCCTCTGTTTTGCCTAATCTTCTTTCTACTCCAAGCGTTGGTAGTAACATCTGTCGGCAAATAGTTTCATAATTTGAAAACATGAATTGATGGCACGGTTGTATTCGGTTTGTGCCTACCCAGTGGTATAAGTCTCCAAAAGGAGGTGTTCCTACCAGAACGATTCCTCCACTAACAAATATTACGGAAACGGGATGCATTGCGGTTGCTTTCCGTAAAAAGTGGTGTCGCCTTTCTTTAATGCTGCGAGGGGAAAAATTTTCCAGTGTTGTGTTTCAGTGCCGGAGCCGATGTTGGACGATATCATCCGGAGAAGCTCCGCAGTTGAGTGCCCACACTCGGCCGAGCAACCATAAGTATTTTTTGTTTGTCTGTTGTTTGCAACCGTTTTGTGCCGACAGTGTACCTTCTTTCGATCTTCCCTACCCATCCCTCTAGCATCCCGCACCCAGAGTCCGGTCATGCAGGCGGATTAAAGTTGCCCCGGCAGCACGGGAGTAGTGCGAGTGGGTTCACTAAGTTGGGTACACTCCAAAAATATATCTTGTTTATTTTCTATTTATATACATAGTTGTTTGCCTGTTCACTATTTTCGTGCGACCTTCTTTTGTTTATATCGTTGGTACATTTCATTTGGTTTGTTTTTGCCCATAGTTTCGGGTTTGTGGTTACTAGCGACCTAGCCAACTCCACTTAGCTGGCCGGTCGCTAGATTGTTTTGTCGTCTTCTGCTCTGTGCGATGATTCGTTTGGTCAGTGGATAGTGTGGTAGGTTTTAACTAACAACCATTGTAGGTATATGTAAGTATGTATTTAACAAGTCATAAAATAAATTGGAAAATATTTTGAAATGAAATTAGAATATTAAATAGCTATTTTAAATTAAATATTTTTATATACATATGTATGTACATACACAAATGTATGCATGCGTATAAATACATACAAATGTATGCTTGTAAAAGGGCCATTTATATGTAATACTTAAAGCATAAAGTCATTTAAAAACAAAAAAAATTAAATACTCCCAATCATTCATAACCACAACCAGCCATTAATCCTATCAATCACAACAAAAACTTCATATGCGCAGCTCACGTTACTCCTCTGTGCACTTTTCTATTCAATAAGCTTTATGCTATAAGAAGAAAAAGCATTAAAGCAACAAAAACAACTACTGCGTACAAACCCTCTTTCCTTCTACTCTTCATCTACAAACAGTTTCCTCAAGACGAGTTCTAATATTGCTAAAGATCTGAAATATACACTGGCGGTCATAAAAACCGCACCACACTGAAATTTAAAGAAAACTGTTTCTAATAAGAGTTAAAACCGTTTTATTTTGAAACAAATATTTTTCATTTATTGTTAAGACCAAAAAAAGGAACTGTTTAAATATTTGCTTAGTTTAAAGAAAATTTCACTGGTTTTTGTTCAAAATAAAATAATTGAAGAAAATTCACATTTTTAAGGATATTGGTAAAAATCAAGAAAAAAATAAAAGCAATGCAAGTTTTTCAGAGTTTTTCCTCGGTTTCATTAGTTTAATATCAGAGCATTAAAAATAAATTATTAGTATCGTGTTGCTCCTCCTTTAGCCTTTATTACAGCCTCAATTCTGGACGGCAAGGAGTCAACAAGGACTTGAAAGATATCATCGGCTATATCTTCGTCTCAGACTTTATCCAAAGCTTCAGCAAGCGCTCTTTTGCTCTCTGGCTTATTCTCAGCCACTTTTCGTTTCATAATGCGCCAGAGGTGCTCTATAGGATTCAAATCGGGAGAGTTTCAAATTTTTTGTATTTGTAGTGGGAGAGAGACTCCGAAGTCGAGTACTGGCATTCACCCCGGTGGATGAGCGTCTCGCCACAATCCGCATCAAAGCGAAATTTTTCAATATATCGTTGATTTGCGCCCACGCCCCGACGGAATAGAAGGACGATTTGGCCAAACATGCCTTTATGAGGGCCTACTTACGGGCACACTTACGAGCGCTGCCCCCGCCACGATGTGAAATTCGTACTTGGCGATTTTAATGCCAGGGTGGGCAAAGAAACCGAGGACCCAACATCGACTCGGACCACTATCTTGTTGCAGATACGCCTGTCAACAAACACAAGGAAAGTTCGACGTCCAAAAGCTGCAATCACAAAAGACTGCCGAACGGTTTTCTACTCGACTTGCATTGCACTCCTGCTCTCTGAGAGCATTCATCAGCAACCCGGTATAAGGCAACTGTGGGACGACATTTTAAACTCCCTACGTACAGCTGTAAACGAAGTTATTGGATTTCATAATTGTCGCAAAAACAGCTGGTACGATGAGGACTGCCGGTCGCAGTGGAAAGAAAATAGACTGCCTACCTCGCAACGCTGAGATCGTCTACAACACGTTCGGAATGGGATTGATACCGAGAGCTGAAGAGGGAAGTAAGACGCATCTGCAGACAGAAAAAGAAAGAGGCCGAGATGCGTGAAGAGCTTGAGAAGCTGGCCGACAAGTGTAATGCTCGAAAATTCTACGAAAAAATACGGTCACTTACGGAAGGTTTCAAGACCGGAGCAAACTCTGGTAGGACACAAAGAGATGATCTAGCCACCGATGCCCAGAGCATATTGAATTTATGGAGGGAGCACTTCTCCAGCCTGCTGAATAACAGTGAAAATGGAGTATCTGGAGATGGTGAACAGGAAACCCCGAACGATGACGATGGAAAAGACGTTTCATTACCTGACCATGAAGAAGTTCGAATTGCAATCGCTCGCTTAAAAAACAACAAAGCGGCTGAAGCTGACAGCCTACTGGCAGATGTATTCAAACACGGCGGTGAAGAGCTGACAAGGTGGATGTATCAGCTACTTTGCAGAATATGGTCGAACGAAAGCATGCCCGACGTTTGGAATTTAAGTGGGCTCTGCACAATTCATAAAATAGGGGACCCCATAGTCTGCGCTAATTATCGTGGGACAAGCTTCCTTAATATCGCGCCGTGAGTTCTGCTTTCTGCAGACTGGTTAAGGAAGCGAAGGAAATATTTCCTGTCATCACACAAACTGTCATCGCATTCGTGGCTCGGCTCCCACGTCACTGTTGACAATCATAACCTTGAAGTCGTAGATAATTTCGTCTATCTAGGAAACAGCATCAACACCAATAATAATGTCAGCCTTAAAATCCAGCGCAGAATCATTCTTGCCAATACGTGCTACTTTGCACGGAGTAGGCAATTGAAAAGTAAAGTTCTCTCCCGACAAACAAAAGCCAAACTCTATAAGTCTCTGCGTCCTGTTATATGGTGCAGAAGCATTGACGATTACAACATCGGATGAGTCGGCTTTAAGAGTTTTCGAGAGAAAGGTTTTCCGTAAGATTTATGGTTCCTTCGAGTTGACAACGGCAAGATAGCAAACGATGGAACCATGAGGTGTACGAGTTATACGACGATATTGGTATTGTTCCCCGAATGAAGAGACAGCAGCTTTGGAAGTTTTCGATGCAATGTACGCCAGTGGAAGCAGAGGAAGAGGAAGACCTCCACTCCGTTGAAGAGACCAGTTAGAGAAGGACCTGGCTGCACTCGGCATTTCCAATTGGCGCCAAACAGCAAAAAGAAGAAAAGAATGGTGCTATGTTGTTAACTCGGCTATAATCGCGAGCAGTATCTACGCCAATAAAGAAAGTAAGTAAGTAAATATTTTTTCAGCTTATTTCGTTATATCGAATTTTTGAAATACATTTTAATATATTTATTGATTTTTAAAAACCAATGACAATAAGATCTACTCAGGGCCATCTCAAATTCATAAGGCGCTCAGTACCGAATATCGTTTACCATACTTCACAAGCTTTCTAAAATCCGTGTATTATCAGGCGATTCATCTTTCCTGACACTGAGAAAGATTGAGAATGCACTAAATATATGATTCTCTACTGTTGATGAAGGGTTGATATACTAAACTTTTCAGATCCGAAAAACAAATTTGAGTCAACAACATCCTCACACGAGGAAGAAGAGGCACACGCTACACAAGTATTAATTCTAACATACTCTTTGAAATCTCAATTATCCCATTACATCGATACATTCGTTCGAGGCAAATTATCTTTGCAGACAGAATTATTACAGCCGAATATTAAACTTCGCTCCCCCATAAAGCTTTCCAAGACATCTGACGAGTCCTAGCGTTCGAAAATACAATTAAAATATAGAATAAAAATAATGAACATAGTGTACTTACCTTCCTATACTTACATTTCCATCTCACCTATATCTATGCTCACCTCACCCTACTTACTTTTCATACTTACCTGCAACCCTATCCTACTCGTTATCCGCTATACCAAACATTGTAAATAGGTGTAAATTATTACATCCTAAAATCTTGAAATGAGTACCCTCCGAGCAGCCGATATCGATTCAAACCACTATCTTGCTGCGACAAAAATACGCGTCCACCTCTAACCAACAAAGAACGACCGTCAGCAATTATAAGGAAGGTACGAAGTCGATGCTGCAATAGCAACAGAAGGGCAAGCTTCCTGCTCGTCTCATTTCAAGTGAATCCTAAGTTTCGTATTTGAGAAAACATGGTTTTTTTTTTAATAGACCAAAATATATAAAAAGCGAATGATTTAAAAATGAAAGCTTACTTTTAATTCAGGGCAATCGAGTTTTTTTGTCGAAATTTTTGACTTGCATAGTGTAATCTATGTTTAACAACGTCAAAACGTATTAAGTTTTACTTAGAAATTCTAGTTGCATAAAGTTTGCCCTACCCTTTTGATGGTCGAATTTTTAGAGTTTTTCAAGGCCACTGATCATCCGCAAAAAATTGTTTTAACTACACCACGATTGAATAAATCTGGCTACAAGGCGTACGTAAAAATTTTGAAAAGAGCTGAATGATAGTAAATCAGTGTTTAACGTAGGGCCCCTTGTCTTACCTAATGAAGACATTGTAAAAGTGTTGAAAGACTTAAATAATTATTAGATCTCTCAGATAAAATTTTAGACCAATCTCGAAACTGACACTGTTTCAAAACTTTTTCAATGCCCTATTAAAACAAACTATGTTTTATTAACCCTCAGTTACGGAAACTAAGAAAAGTTAAAATTAGTTCAAGCAACAAATTTTGTTTTGTAAAAATACATTCAGAATTCGTGAACAGTTTAAAGAATTTGGTAATACAAGAGGTTTAAAATAATGCTCTCGAAAATTTAATTGCAATATTAAAAGATTTATTGAACAGTAGAAGATCTTTACGAATTACAAGGGAAAGTATAAGAAGCTAATAACTTTTTTTGTGCGTACAAAAAAATTAAATGGCAACATAAAAAATAGCGAAGACCAGGGAATTATAACTGAACAAATGCATGTACATAGATAGAAGCACATAGAAGTCAACAAAAGAAAATTTTAATCAAATTTGCCAAGAATATTATTGGACCGAAATGAGAACACAGTGAAAGAATATATAAGAAGATGTGACATTTTTAATAAAAATTAGTATGACTGACATCAAAAACAGAAACCAAGTGAAGGAACTCCAACTCCAACAAAGAGGGAGAAACAGATCCATATCGATATTTTTTATTCATAAAAATTAAAATTTTTGATTGATCCATGCTCAAATTTTTTAAATACTAAACACAGGGAGGATTAAAGTAATATGGTTGAAAAAGTTTTAAAAATTTTCCGGAAGTTAAACATATGTTACAGTCGATAACGAACCAAGTTTCATACCAGCGCAATTTAACGCATTTTCTTAAAGAATGGATATCGAGATATTTTATTGTGACCACAGATATTCCACAACAAATGGTCAAGTAGAAAGAGTACACTCAACGATAATTGTAATAGCAAGGTATCTAAAGAATGAACTTAAAGGAATGCAATAAAGGAAAGGTTAAATGATATCTTATATGTTAAAATAACTTATGAGAAAGTGAACGGCAAGTTGAAACAAGCTGAAAAAACAAATGTTGGATACTCATAATAGAAAAGATTACGCGAAATGATAATGCTGATGTTACAATTTATGTAGAAGTTATAAACGAAAGAAATAAGTTAAGAGCACGATATAAAGGATAATTAAAGAAGACTTAGGTCATCAGGTTAAAATACGAAACAGAATTATTGTACTCAAACTTTATATGTCGAGGGTGTGCGTAGTAAGTTGATGTATATATATATATATTTATTTGTTTGCTTTTAAATTGGGGTAAGTACTTATGCATATATTTTTAATTTTGGGAATTTTATGTATTATATGTTATGGTCAAACATTAAAGTTAAAGCACTTCTAAGTATGAGTACTCAAAACTCAGGTCTGTCATAAAGTTTTAGTCCAAATAAATGGTGTTTTATGGCTTTCAAACACCACATCATTCCCTAAATCGGGGCTTGGTCAGTCAAGCATAGGTATTATAAATGTGTTCTGTAGTTTGTTAAATTAGGTGTAATTACAATAGTCGTTATAGCTTTTCGAGTTACATAATAAGTTTCATATTTAAAATTTGCGAATGGCATTTTTTATTACAGTAGCATTCTATAAAGCTTTGGCTACAAACCTTAGAATCCTTTGAACAGAATTATCTTAGAGCGTCAGGCACCTATTCAATTTTTTCCTTTGCATTCTTGTATCTGATTCCTAGACCAAATGTAATTTTTCATTCTGTTCTCTGTATAAAACAACAACTGTTTCATCTTGGATGATACCCGTAACTTTTCGTATTGTAAATACACTTTTTCGTAGTTACTTTAGTAGATTTTACCTCACAGGTAATTTCTTCATATTTCTGCTTATTCCTAATATAAAATGAACACTTATCTTTAATCAAACTAATATTTTTTTCAAAAACTCGTTTTTAAAACTTCTTTCTTCTTTACCCATATTTTCAGTCAAAACATTGTTTCGGTCACTCATTTTTAATCTTACACACCGGAACGTTCCACATACAAATATGGAAAGGCTTTGGCCATATTCTGGTTAAATCAGTCAGTGTGTACATGTATATTCAAAATTCAGCTCTTTTTTGAATGTTATATTTTATAGTAATTAAGACAATACATACTTTTCTTTTAAAATATAAGAATTTAAAAATATTTTCTTTATTTAAGTTGTTGTGCCACAGCGCTGACGATATTGACTCATGACCGATAAATGCTACATTTGGACACGGGAAACCTACGTACGCTTGTTTTGAATATAACCGACTAAGTAGTATTCGATGTAAGACCTCAGATGCGCGTTATATACTTGTAATACTTTTAACTTTAATACTCTCAATACATATACGTTTAATTTAAACGAAAAGCGGTTTATTTAACGAAGTGTGTCTATAACTCTTATGCGCGACAGTTCAGAAGCAGGATTGTGCTACTACGCCTACATCTGTATAAATGTATGCGATATATACGTGCGCCCTGCGAATTTGCAATTAGTTCCATTGCGGCTTACGAACGTTGAAAAGTGCTGAAATAAAATAGTGAAAGCGATTCCATTTGGCTAACACGTAGCCATCGTACCAGGTGTGTTAGTTGAAATTTGCCGGTTTTTCGATAAAGAAAACACTTAATTTTCAGAGGAATCTCAAAATTTTTTTATTCAAAGTATTGACTATTGGTTTCTACACATTTCGCTCATCTCTCAGGCAAATTATGGATACCATTCCAAAAAAATTTTTTCTCTTTCGAGGCCAACCATTCGACGAGCCATTTTTCGACTTCTTCAAAATTAGCGAAGCACTGCTCTGCAAGGGAGTGTCACATCGATGCGAAAAGGTGATAGTCGGACGGGGCGAGGTCTGGAGAGTACGGCGGGTGCGATAATATTTCCCAATTCTATATAAACGTATGCGATATATACGTACGCGCTGCGAATTTTCTATTAAAGTGAACAAATATGCAATTAGTTCCATTGCGGCTTACGAACGTTGAAAAGTGCTGAAATAAAATAGTGAAAACGATTCCGTTTTGCTAACACTTAGCCATCGTACATAACCAAACATTTGTTAAGACTTTCGCGAACATCGGGGCTAGTGGACATACGACTTGTCGCTTGGCTCAACGGTTCGAAATCAAATTTGTGGTTTCGTATTATTTGTTTCTTTAACTTCGTTTTTGCACGTCTTCGTATTTGCCTCTGTACTCATAAGTTTTCTCGCTGCTTGCTCGTTTCGCATGACTACTCGCTTATTCTTTCTACAATATTATAGTTAGAAAACTGCGAAGCTAGTAATCACAAAAAAAACAAGAAAAGAATAATGTCAACTAATCTAACGCTGAAAGGATTAAAGAAAAGGCGTAAGGTTGCAGGTTTGCCTACGTCCGGCACCAAAAACCAAATCCTTGAAAGATTGAAAATTAATATAGTGAACTATAATGACAATGAAATTGATCGCGATGAAACAATAACACCACGTTTATCAGCTCTTGAGAAAACGTTTGAGAGAATGGTAAGCATTCATACGCAAACAAATACGCGAGAGAATATTAATATGCAAAATACTCCGTGCGCGTCAAACTTTCAACCAACGTTTGCTTCATCGCCAGACAATGTATACAAGTGCAACAAATTTACAAGCATATACAACAACAACTCCAACGAATTGAGTTAACTTTGTGCCACAGTGGAAGAGAGCAAATATCCCAATTACTTCTAGTGCACATATTCCAATTGGAAATCATGTTTTCGATCCAGCGAGTCCCTCAGTTCCACTTAGCAATGCCTCTCACTCGTCGTGTTATAATATGAGAGATATTGTCGAGTTGTCGCCAGATTAAAACCCAACAAGCTGAGCGTCGTTAAATTCAGTCCAGTTTATAAAACGTATTGAAATGCTAAAAAAATGCTTATAACTGGCGCGAAGATATTTTAATTTGTGCGGTACAACAAAAACTGCGAAGATCCGCAAAATTATGGATTGATTCGCAGCCGTGTGTTTTCGTAAATTGGCCACAGTTTGTGAACAAATTTTTGACTGATTTTCCGTGTATGCTAAACGAAGACGACACTCATATTAAATAATTGTGAACGAAACGACATCAAACAGAATCACCTGTCGAATATTTTTATAGAATGCTAGAATGCTTGGTAACAAAGGGGGCTTAACAGAATCAAGCATTGCGGGACTATAGCAAATGGTGTATGCGATAACGATTTGAAACATAAAATAACTAACGGATACCATCGGTGCCAAAACTTGTTGAAAGATATTATTAGTTATAATGTGTATAATGATACCAATAACTGCGCACTTAAAACAAGAAACACGTCGTCTGTAGTAAAACCACAATCGCTGAATTCGAAAACTATTGCGGTGTCAATAAATAATAATACAGAAAGTTCGTCCGCTTAATTCGGGCATTACGCTATTAATTGTCCTGACCCGCAGAAAAAGGCAAGGTGCGCTAAATGTCACCTTGCAACGTATAAAATAGACCAGTGTCCCGAAAGTAAAAATACGAAAGTGAATAAAACTTTAGACACTGAAAAGAAAGAAAGTGAAGAGCGAGATAACGAGGGTATAGTGAAAATTATATGTGTCAATGGGCATAATTACAATGCTTTTGTCGATCTGTGTAGCACATGCACCCTTGTGCGCAAAATATTTGCTGAGAAAATCGGTAACTTGAAAAACGAATTGACAACGCTACATGGTTTTGGTGGTGGAGAATACGTCCCCACTCGCAAAATAAATACAATACAAAAAATTGATAACTACAAAATCGACGCAGGAATGGTGTGGTCAATAATGATCTTTTATCGGAAAATGTACTTCTCGGTAAAAATATACCATGTGATGAAAATACGCGTTTTATAATCGAAAACCGTGAATGTCGTATTGAACAGATACGTCAAATTAATGTCAATAAAGATTTAAACGAAACGGAAAACAAAATGAAAATTGTTTTAAAAAACGATAACCCAAATCAAAGCGATATAAAGTCCCATTAGTTATATGTGCACATCGTCAATGTAGTCGCTTACTGCATGCCACCGCTTTAAGTCGAACGCCTGACCAAGCCGCAAACGAAATTGATCCAGCAGGTTTCATTCTCAAAGTATCCAGTGATAACAACGACTGGCTCCTCACGATGCAACTCCAAGACGAAAAATTACGTGAAATTATAAGCACTTTAAATGGTGAATCACCAAGTGACAATGCCATAAAAGCTGAGTACCAGCTACGTAATCATCGCTTATATCGCAAAAAACCCGATGGGCTAAAATTTTTTGTTCCCAAAGGGGTATGCTGGCGCATTGTACAGTTCTGCTACGACCAAGCGGGACACACCGCACTTGAAACGACTATTCAACTCATTGGACAGACGTACTGGTTTCCGCAAATGAGGAAATACGTCAAAAGTTATATACCTAACAGCATGTATAAAGTGTTGATATCAGATACAACGATTTTTCCGTCTTTGTCTGGCTTTCGACAAAGGAGGTTTTTTGCTAAATGAGCTCTCACTTTTACGAAACTGCCTCGAGGCAATATGACGTGAGGCTCCAATATCAACTCCTGGAGATGGAGCTTTAAATGGTGGTTAGACGACATTACGACCTTCGTGATTGCGGAAGGATTTTTCTTCGTAAAGTCGTTCACATTTCTTTTCTTCAACTGTCATAAATTTTGTCTGCTTGTCTAGCGAGATCTCATTGAAGTAATTACGAACAGTTGAAGGATTTTGTGGTTTCTCATGTGGAACGGGGCCGGTCAGAATCCAGCCAAATACTCTTCGCTGTGCCATGAGTGAACCAAGAATGTTGGATTTAACCCCACTTAACATAACCTTGGGGTACAAATCTCCGCCTATTCGAATTGCAATCGCTCGCTTAAAAAACAACAAAGCGGCTGAAGCTGACAGCCTACTGGCAGATGTATTCAAACACGGCGGTGAAGAGCTGACAAGGTGGATGTATCAGCTACTTTGCAGAATATGGTCGAACGAAAGCATGCCCGACGTTTGGAATTTAAGTGGGCTCTGCACAATTCATAAAATAGGGGACCCCATAGTCTGCGCTAATTATCGTGGGACAAGCTTCCTTAATATCGCGCCGTGAGTTCTGCTTTCTGCAGACTGGTTAAGGAAGCGAAGGAAATATTTCCTGTCATCACACAAACTGTCATCGCATTCGTGGCTCGGCTCCCACGTCACTGTTGACAATCATAACCTTGAAGTCGTAGATAATTTCGTCTATCTAGGAAACAGCATCAACACCAATAATAATGTCAGCCTTAAAATCCAGCGCAGAATCATTCTTGCCAATACGTGCTACTTTGCACGGAGTAGGCAATTGAAAAGTAAAGTTCTCTCCCGACAAACAAAAGCCAAACTCTATAAGTCTCTGCGTCCTGTTATATGGTGCAGAAGCATTGACGATTACAACATCGGATGAGTCGGCTTTAAGAGTTTTCGAGAGAAAGGTTTTCCGTAAGATTTATGGTTCCTTCGAGTTGACAACGGCAAGATAGCAAACGATGGAACCATGAGGTGTACGAGTTATACGACGATATTGGTATTGTTCCCCGAATGAAGAGACAGCAGCTTTGGAAGTTTTCGATGCAATGTACGCCAGTGGAAGCAGAGGAAGAGGAAGACCTCCACTCCGTTGAAGAGACCAGTTAGAGAAGGACCTGGCTGCACTCGGCATTTCCAATTGGCGCCAAACAGCAAAAAGAAGAAAAGAATGGTGCTATGTTGTTAACTCGGCTATAATCGCGAGCAGTATCTACGCCAATAAAGAAAGTAAGTAAGTAAATATTTTTTCAGCTTATTTCGTTATATCGAATTTTTGAAATACATTTTAATATATTTATTGATTTTTAAAAACCAATGACAATAAGATCTACTCAGGGCCATCTCAAATTCATAAGGCGCTCAGTACCGAATATCGTTTACCATACTTCACAAGCTTTCTAAAATCCGTGTATTATCAGGCGATTCATCTTTCCTGACACTGAGAAAGATTGAGAATGCACTAAATATATGATTCTCTACTGTTGATGAAGGGTTGATATACTAAACTTTTCAGATCCGAAAAACAAATTTGAGTCAACAACATCCTCACACGAGGAAGAAGAGGCACACGCTACACAAGTATTAATTCTAACATACTCTTTGAAATCTCAATTATCCCATTACATCGATACATTCGTTCGAGGCAAATTATCTTTGCAGACAGAATTATTACAGCCGAATATTAAACTTCGCTCCCCCATAAAGCTTTCCAAGACATCTGACGAGTCCTAGCGTTCGAAAATACAATTAAAATATAGAATAAAAATAATGAACATAGTGTACTTACCTTCCTATACTTACATTTCCATCTCACCTATATCTATGCTCACCTCACCCTACTTACTTTTCATACTTACCTGCAACCCTATCCTACTCGTTATCCGCTATACCAAACATTGTAAATAGGTGTAAATTATTACATCCTAAAATCTTGAAATGAGTACCCTCCGAGCAGCCGATATCGATTCAAACCACTATCTTGCTGCGACAAAAATACGCGTCCACCTCTAACCAACAAAGAACGACCGTCAGCAATTATAAGGAAGGTACGAAGTCGATGCTGCAATAGCAACAGAAGGGCAAGCTTCCTGCTCGTCTCATTTCAAGTGAATCCTAAGTTTCGTATTTGAGAAAACATGGTTTTTTTTTTAATAGACCAAAATATATAAAAAGCGAATGATTTAAAAATGAAAGCTTACTTTTAATTCAGGGCAATCGAGTTTTTTTGTCGAAATTTTTGACTTGCATAGTGTAATCTATGTTTAACAACGTCAAAACGTATTAAGTTTTACTTAGAAATTCTAGTTGCATAAAGTTTGCCCTACCCTTTTGATGGTCGAATTTTTAGAGTTTTTCAAGGCCACTGATCATCCGCAAAAAATTGTTTTAACTACACCACGATTGAATAAATCTGGCTACAAGGCGTACGTAAAAATTTTGAAAAGAGCTGAATGATAGTAAATCAGTGTTTAACGTAGGGCCCCTTGTCTTACCTAATGAAGACATTGTAAAAGTGTTGAAAGACTTAAATAATTATTAGATCTCTCAGATAAAATTTTAGACCAATCTCGAAACTGACACTGTTTCAAAACTTTTTCAATGCCCTATTAAAACAAACTATGTTTTATTAACCCTCAGTTACGGAAACTAAGAAAAGTTAAAATTAGTTCAAGCAACAAATTTTGTTTTGTAAAAATACATTCAGAATTCGTGAACAGTTTAAAGAATTTGGTAATACAAGAGGTTTAAAATAATGCTCTCGAAAATTTAATTGCAATATTAAAAGATTTATTGAACAGTAGAAGATCTTTACGAATTACAAGGGAAAGTATAAGAAGCTAATAACTTTTTTTGTGCGTACAAAAAAATTAAATGGCAACATAAAAAATAGCGAAGACCAGGGAATTATAACTGAACAAATGCATGTACATAGATAGAAGCACATAGAAGTCAACAAAAGAAAATTTTAATCAAATTTGCCAAGAATATTATTGGACCGAAATGAGAACACAGTGAAAGAATATATAAGAAGATGTGACATTTTTAATAAAAATTAGTATGACTGACATCAAAAACAGAAACCAAGTGAAGGAACTCCAACTCCAACAAAGAGGGAGAAACAGATCCATATCGATATTTTTTATTCATAAAAATTAAAATTTTTGATTGATCCATGCTCAAATTTTTTAAATACTAAACACAGGGAGGATTAAAGTAATATGGTTGAAAAAGTTTTAAAAATTTTCCGGAAGTTAAACATATGTTACAGTCGATAACGAACCAAGTTTCATACCAGCGCAATTTAACGCATTTTCTTAAAGAATGGATATCGAGATATTTTATTGTGACCACAGATATTCCACAACAAATGGTCAAGTAGAAAGAGTACACTCAACGATAATTGTAATAGCAAGGTATCTAAAGAATGAACTTAAAGGAATGCAATAAAGGAAAGGTTAAATGATATCTTATATGTTAAAATAACTTATGAGAAAGTGAACGGCAAGTTGAAACAAGCTGAAAAAACAAATGTTGGATACTCATAATAGAAAAGATTACGCGAAATGATAATGCTGATGTTACAATTTATGTAGAAGTTATAAACGAAAGAAATAAGTTAAGAGCACGATATAAAGGATAATTAAAGAAGACTTAGGTCATCAGGTTAAAATACGAAACAGAATTATTGTACTCAAACTTTATATGTCGAGGGTGTGCGTAGTAAGTTGATGTATATATATATATATTTATTTGTTTGCTTTTAAATTGGGGTAAGTACTTATGCATATATTTTTAATTTTGGGAATTTTATGTATTATATGTTATGGTCAAACATTAAAGTTAAAGCACTTCTAAGTATGAGTACTCAAAACTCAGGTCTGTCATAAAGTTTTAGTCCAAATAAATGGTGTTTTATGGCTTTCAAACACCACATCATTCCCTAAATCGGGGCTTGGTCAGTCAAGCATAGGTATTATAAATGTGTTCTGTAGTTTGTTAAATTAGGTGTAATTACAATAGTCGTTATAGCTTTTCGAGTTACATAATAAGTTTCATATTTAAAATTTGCGAATGGCATTTTTTATTACAGTAGCATTCTATAAAGCTTTGGCTACAAACCTTAGAATCCTTTGAACAGAATTATCTTAGAGCGTCAGGCACCTATTCAATTTTTTCCTTTGCATTCTTGTATCTGATTCCTAGACCAAATGTAATTTTTCATTCTGTTCTCTGTATAAAACAACAACTGTTTCATCTTGGATGATACCCGTAACTTTTCGTATTGTAAATACACTTTTTCGTAGTTACTTTAGTAGATTTTACCTCACAGGTAATTTCTTCATATTTCTGCTTATTCCTAATATAAAATGAACACTTATCTTTAATCAAACTAATATTTTTTTCAAAAACTCGTTTTTAAAACTTCTTTCTTCTTTACCCATATTTTCAGTCAAAACATTGTTTCGGTCACTCATTTTTAATCTTACACACCGGAACGTTCCACATACAAATATGGAAAGGCTTTGGCCATATTCTGGTTAAATCAGTCAGTGTGTACATGTATATTCAAAATTCAGCTCTTTTTTGAATGTTATATTTTATAGTAATTAAGACAATACATACTTTTCTTTTAAAATATAAGAATTTAAAAATATTTTCTTTATTTAAGTTGTTGTGCCACAGCGCTGACGATATTGACTCATGACCGATAAATGCTACATTTGGACACGGGAAACCTACGTACGCTTGTTTTGAATATAACCGACTAAGTAGTATTCGATGTAAGACCTCAGATGCGCGTTATATACTTGTAATACTTTTAACTTTAATACTCTCAATACATATACGTTTAATTTAAACGAAAAGCGGTTTATTTAACGAAGTGTGTCTATAACTCTTATGCGCGACAGTTCAGAAGCAGGATTGTGCTACTACGCCTACATCTGTATAAATGTATGCGATATATACGTGCGCCCTGCGAATTTGCAATTAGTTCCATTGCGGCTTACGAACGTTGAAAAGTGCTGAAATAAAATAGTGAAAGCGATTCCATTTGGCTAACACGTAGCCATCGTACCAGGTGTGTTAGTTGAAATTTGCCGGTTTTTCGATAAAGAAAACACTTAATTTTCAGAGGAATCTCAAAATTTTTTTATTCAAAGTATTGACTATTGGTTTCTACACATTTCGCTCATCTCTCAGGCAAATTATGGATACCATTCCAAAAAAATTTTTTCTCTTTCGAGGCCAACCATTCGACGAGCCATTTTTCGACTTCTTCAAAATTAGCGAAGCACTGCTCTGCAAGGGAGTGTCACATCGATGCGAAAAGGTGATAGTCGGACGGGGCGAGGTCTGGAGAGTACGGCGGGTGCGATAATATTTCCCAATTCTATATAAACGTATGCGATATATACGTACGCGCTGCGAATTTTCTATTAAAGTGAACAAATATGCAATTAGTTCCATTGCGGCTTACGAACGTTGAAAAGTGCTGAAATAAAATAGTGAAAACGATTCCGTTTTGCTAACACTTAGCCATCGTACATAACCAAACATTTGTAAAGACTTTCGCGAACATCGGGGCTAGTGGACATACGACTTGTCGCTTGGCTCAACGGTTCGAAATCAAATTTGTGGTTTCGTATTATTTGTTTCTTTAACTTCGTTTTTGCACGTCTTCGTATTTGCCTCTGTACTCATAAGTTTTCTCGCTGCTTGCTCGTTTCGCATGACTACTCGCTTATTCTTTCTACAATATTATAGTTAGAAAACTGCGAAGCTAGTAATCACAAAAAAAACAAGAAAAGAATAATGTCAACTAATCTAACGCTGAAAGGATTAAAGAAAAGGCGTAAGGTTGCAGGTTTGCCTACGTCCGGCACCAAAAACCAAATCCTTGAAAGATTGAAAATTAATATAGTGAACTATAATGACAATGAAATTGATCGCGATGAAACAATAACACCACGTTTATCAGCTCTTGAGAAAACGTTTGAGAGAATGGTAAGCATTCATACGCAAACAAATACGCGAGAGAATATTAATATGCAAAATACTCCGTGCGCGTCAAACTTTCAACCAACGTTTGCTTCATCGCCAGACAATGTATACAAGTGCAACAAATTTACAAGCATATACAACAACAACTCCAACGAATTGAGTTAACTTTGTGCCACAGTGGAAGAGAGCAAATATCCCAATTACTTCTAGTGCACATATTCCAATTGGAAATCATGTTTTCGATCCAGCGAGTCCCTCAGTTCCACTTAGCAATGCCTCTCACTCGTCGTGTTATAATATGAGAGATATTGTCGAGTTGTCGCCAGATTAAAACCCAACAAGCTGAGCGTCGTTAAATTCAGTCCAGTTTATAAAACGTATTGAAATGCTAAAAAAATGCTTATAACTGGCGCGAAGATATTTTAATTTGTGCGGTACAACAAAAACTGCGAAGATCCGCAAAATTATGGATTGATTCGCAGCCGTGTGTTTTCGTAAATTGGCCACAGTTTGTGAACAAATTTTTGACTGATTTTCCGTGTATGCTAAACGAAGACGACACTCATATTAAATAATTGTGAACGAAACGACATCAAACAGAATCACCTGTCGAATATTTTTATAGAATGCTAGAATGCTTGGTAACAAAGGGGGCTTAACAGAATCAAGCATTGCGGGACTATAGCAAATGGTGTATGCGATAACGATTTGAAACATAAAATAACTAACGGATACCATCGGTGCCAAAACTTGTTGAAAGATATTATTAGTTATAATGTGTATAATGATACCAATAACTGCGCACTTAAAACAAGAAACACGTCGTCTGTAGTAAAACCACAATCGCTGAATTCGAAAACTATTGCGGTGTCAATAAATAATAATACAGAAAGTTCGTCCGCTTAATTCGGGCATTACGCTATTAATTGTCCTGACCCGCAGAAAAAGGCAAGGTGCGCTAAATGTCACCTTGCAACGTATAAAATAGACCAGTGTCCCGAAAGTAAAAATACGAAAGTGAATAAAACTTTAGACACTGAAAAGAAAGAAAGTGAAGAGCGAGATAACGAGGGTATAGTGAAAATTATATGTGTCAATGGGCATAATTACAATGCTTTTGTCGATCTGTGTAGCACATGCACCCTTGTGCGCAAAATATTTGCTGAGAAAATCGGTAACTTGAAAAACGAATTGACAACGCTACATGGTTTTGGTGGTGGAGAATACGTCCCCACTCGCAAAATAAATACAATACAAAAAATTGATAACTACAAAATCGACGCAGGAATGGTGTGGTCAATAATGATCTTTTATCGGAAAATGTACTTCTCGGTAAAAATATACCATGTGATGAAAATACGCGTTTTATAATCGAAAACCGTGAATGTCGTATTGAACAGATACGTCAAATTAATGTCAATAAAGATTTAAACGAAACGGAAAACAAAATGAAAATTGTTTTAAAAAACGATAACCCAAATCAAAGCGATATAAAGTCCCATTAGTTATATGTGCACATCGTCAATGTAGTCGCTTACTGCATGCCACCGCTTTAAGTCGAACGCCTGACCAAGCCGCAAACGAAATTGATCCAGCAGGTTTCATTCTCAAAGTATCCAGTGATAACAACGACTGGCTCCTCACGATGCAACTCCAAGACGAAAAATTACGTGAAATTATAAGCACTTTAAATGGTGAATCACCAAGTGACAATGCCATAAAAGCTGAGTACCAGCTACGTAATCATCGCTTATATCGCAAAAAACCCGATGGGCTAAAATTTTTTGTTCCCAAAGGGGTATGCTGGCGCATTGTACAGTTCTGCTACGACCAAGCGGGACACACCGCACTTGAAACGACTATTCAACTCATTGGACAGACGTACTGGTTTCCGCAAATGAGGAAATACGTCAAAAGTTATATACCTAACAGCATGTATAAAGTGTTGATATCAGATACAACGATTTTTCCGTCTTTGTCTGGCTTTCGACAAAGGAGGTTTTTTGCTAAATGAGCTCTCACTTTTACGAAACTGCCTCGAGGCAATATGACGTGAGGCTCCAATATCAACTCCTGGAGATGGAGCTTTAAATGGTGGTTAGACGACATTACGACCTTCGTGATTGCGGAAGGATTTTTCTTCGTAAAGTCGTTCACATTTCTTTTCTTCAACTGTCATAAATTTTGTCTGCTTGTCTAGCGAGATCTCATTGAAGTAATTACGAACAGTTGAAGGATTTTGTGGTTTCTCATGTGGAACGGGGCCGGTCAGAATCCAGCCAAATACTCTTCGCTGTGCCATGAGTGAACCAAGAATGTTGGATTTAACCCCACTTAACATAACCTTGGGGTACAAATCTCCGCCTATCAATATGTCTATTTGTTGACTTTTGTAAAAATCGATATCCGCCAGAGGGGTAGACGGGAGACTTTTTCGCATTTTCCTGCTGATTGTTTGGGATGGGAGGAGTCCCGTCAGCTTAGGAAGTACCATTGCATCCACTTTAAGCCTGAAGTCTTTGTTTCGGGGGAACCAAGTTTTATAGTACACATTTTATGTACTTTCCCGGATACGGCATCATTTAAACCGGACACATGAGCGCTAATACTTTTACTCGGCAGACTTAGTCGTTTTCGTAAGCTCTCCGAGATGAAAGTTCCTTCGGATCCCGAATCTATTAACGCCCTCGCTGTAAATGTGTTGTTATCGTGATAAATCGTTACCACCGCAGTTCCTAGTAGCATACTTTGCTTTGCGGAAGTACTGCTTGTCACATTTACCTTGATCGATGCCGTATGGCTTTTAGTTGACCTCTGTTGACTCTTAGAAGTGGTTGGTTCCTCTTCATCTTGCTCTTTGTGAAGTATGGTGTGATGCTGTTTTTTGCACCTTAAGCATGTGTAATTGCTCTTACAATTTTTCAATTCATGGGCATCAGATAAGCAATTGAGGCAAAGATGAAGTTTTCTTACAACATCAATATGCTCATTAGGACTCATATCGAGAAATTCCGGGCAGGTTTTGAGTACATGTGTTTGTGAGGAGCACAATTTACAACTCATTCTATTCGATTTGGCGTGGTGTGCATTTACCCGTCTGGATGGGTAATTATTTTGAGATGGGCCTGTTCGATTGTTTGAACTACCACTCGGTTTCTGATCAGGAATGGAGCTTCCCTTGAGGTCAGATACCGTTTCGAGCGCTTGAAAACGTCTTGTAAGAAAATTATCCAAATCGACCCACTTCGGAATTTCGGTTTTTGACTCTATAGTCTGTTCCCAAAGAGTTAAAGTTTGCTCTGGAAGTCTTGTCGAACACAAATATACGAAAATGGCATCCCAACTGCGAATATCGATGCCTTGAATCTGAAGTGCAGTAATGCAGCTGTTGATGTCTCGCTGCAGTTTTTTCAGTGCCGTTCCTGACTCGCTAGAAATATATGAAAGGTTGAACAAAAGCTTTAACTGGGAATTTATTAGAACCCGTTTGTTCTCATATCTATCTGTCAAATTTTTCCATGCTATCGGGTATCCATCGTGAGTGAGTGGGACCTTTTGCACTATTTCCCGCGCTTCACCACGAGTTTTCTGAATAAGGTGGAGAAGTTTTTCCACCGGAGTTAACCTTGGATTGTTCCCGTATAAAGGTGTAAACATATCCCTAAAGGAGGGCCACTGCAAATATTCACCGTAAAATACTTCGGTGTCGCATGGAGGCAAACTAATGCTGGGCATTAGTGGCACTTCAGCTATCCGTTCTGGAGGAATGACAGTAGAGTTAGAGTTTTGTTGGAATGCGGTGAGGTTGTGAATATGTTCACCCATTAACGCTGCACAACAGACATAAGCGTTATAGCAGTCCGTATACCTTAGCTTGATCGTCTCGATTGTTCTTTCGTGATTTGCATCTGATGCATTGGCATTCGACAGACAAGTTCGATATTCCGTCTTTACTTCCGACCATAACGACTTCAATTCCTCTTGTTGAATTTTAAGATTGAAAGACGTATGGTTTGTAATCGTAGGCGTTATTGTTTCTTCGAATTCTAGTAGCGCATCAGCTACTTGAAGGAGTTTATTTAATTGCGCCATGTTAAAAAAAAGGAGGAAGGAATACCTTTTGACTGATCAACAGTCGAAAACCCCACAAAATTATGCAAATGAATTAAATAGATGTATTTGCTTACGATAGCGTAAGAACAAATTTTGATTTACAATTATAATATTAAATGATTTACTACCGAGTAAACTAGTTTGGTTCACATTTGCAAAATACCAAAAAAAAAATAAAATTAAAAATTTCGAACCAATATACGATCGTTGCTCACTTGCAGCCTATTTTCAAATGTAATTAATTTAATTTTAAAAATTCAGAAAAAATTAATTTATAAAATTTTTAAGCTTTGCACCAATGTACTAATTCCTGCCCACTCTGTATGCCCTGTTCACTGCGCACCAATAAAACTCTATTATTTATTAATATTTCAAATTTCATATGTATTTGGTTAAAAAAAATAAAAATTTAAAAAATATATTACAATAAATTCATAAAAATTTATTTTGTTGAAAATTTTATTGGCTGCGGCCCACTGCACAAAGTTTTGGTATGCTGCTTAGTGGTTCGCCGCTCTCAAAGCAATTTCTGCTATGCTGCTATGCTCTTGGCTGCTATGCTGCTTGGCTGCTGTGCTGATCCACTGCTGTGCTCTTCTCTTTTCGTTTTTGTTTTATTACACTCGCGAAAAGTCAGCTAATACATGTAAATATGTAAGCTGCTTATACATGTAAATATATTTTGCGCTTATTTCGTTAAGCGTAGCTTAAGCAAATGATATGTATGAATATGTGTACATACATATAGAAGAGCGTGAATTTATCACAAAGCAGACGCGTGAGTAGCTACTTGAACAAATGTGCGCGCGAAAAATTTAGCGGGCAGAATATTTACGAATATATTGTATGTTCTAACATATGATTGGAAATGTACATATGTGAGTACCGCTTGTAAAGGGTGGTTAAATTGTAAGGGCCGATGTTGAATGAGAACCACACCTAAACGCCAAGTTTTTTTCCGAATTTATTTTGACATTTCTCTATTTCAGACTTACTCAATTTGAACCATGGAGAGATACACAATCCAACAACGTGTTAAAGTTATCCAGACTTATTATGAAAATTTTCGAAGAACATCATCTTCAGTGATGAGGCACGTTTTCACCTCAGTGGATTCGTCAATAAACAGAATTGCCTCATTTGGGCGAATGAGAATCCAAGAGTGATTGTCGAAAAACCAATGCACCCACAAAGAGTGACTGTTTGTTGCGGTTTATGGGCTGGCGGCATCATCGGGCCGTATTTTTTCCAAAATGAGGCCGGTCAGGCAGTTACTGTGAATGGTGTTCGCTATCGTGAGATGATAACGAATTTTTTATGGCCACAATTGGAAGATATGGATGTGGACGATATGTGGTTTCAGCAGGACGGTGCCACTTGCCCCACAGCTAACGAAACAATGGCTCTTTTGCGCAACAAATTCAATGGCCGTGTTATCTCACGTAATTGCGATGTCAATTGGCCCCCAAGATCATGTGATTTGACACCGTTGGACTTTTTTCTCTGGGGTTATTTGAAAGAAAAGATGTACGTCGATACGCCAGCAACAATTCAAGAGCTAAAGGATGAGATAATTCGGCACATTAACGGTATAGAAACTCCATTATGCCTCAGCGTCATCGAAAAGTTGGACCATCGTATGGAGGTGTGCCGCCGAGGTCGCGGCGCTCATTTGGCCGATATTTTGTTACATACATAATTGAGTAATACCAATATATCATAATAAAATAAAATTTCAATAATTTCCTAAATAGTTTGTGTTTTATTCAAAATCAACATCAGCCCTTGAAAATTTAACCACCCTTTACTTATAATTTTGCTACTTTTATACTTTACTGAGATGAGATCGCTCTGTCGAGAGTCGATATTATGTGTATGTATTTATGTCGCAAATTTTACCAAACATTTGAAAAAGGCGAGAGGTGCAAATGAGAATACGAAAACGAACGTATGTACATATGTATAGATTTATATGTATATAAATCAATATAATAAATTGGTATTTTAAATGAAATGAAATATGAGAATTTAAGTAAAATAAGTATTTAGGTACTTTTGTGTGTATTGTATGAACACTTAAAAATTTTTATTAAAATTGCATGCTGTCGGAGGAATTGTACTTAATAATGTACAAAGACAAGGAAATCGTTCCTTGCTCCCTATATGCCAATTGCGAAAGCCAGTTGCCAAAAATAGGTTTTGGACTTCACTTTGCAATTATGTAGATGCACTTAAATTTGAACACTTTAAAAATCACTCTCTTACCTGTTGTTTTTATTGAATGAGAGCTGATGTATGTATGTATTCTAAAGCGGCAATTATATAGGCAATTTTATATTTTTTCGCAAAGAAGGCTCCAACTTTATCTCCAATAAATTCCTGTATTGGATATCCGGCTCGAAGGACCAGTGATTCGCTCAGAAGTAAGCTGCCGTGGTATCCGCTACAAGGATGAAATAAATAAAACACAATTACAATTTTTTCGGAAGCCAACTTACCGTGTGGTAATTCTGCAAATATACGATTCTCAGGTCAACAAAGAAGTAAAGTGTAAAGGTAACCGCAAAACAAAACAAGCCGCTAAAGTAAAGGAGCTAGTTGAGCTTTTGAACGAAAGCTCGGCCTGCGTTGCCATTACGTTTGCGGATTGAACAAGGAGCTTTATTTCATGTCCGAAATACACTCGGAGGGATAGACATTCCCTGCCGAGGGGCGACCGCAATTAGAAAATTTAACTTAATTTTTTATTTAAATTAATTTTCCATAACTTTTGGATGTTGGTGGCACCGGGATATGAACCCGAGTCTTCCGAATGTCAGTACGCAATGCTAACCACTCGGCTACCGCGGCCGCCATTATGAAATACTTTTATATTTAATCTGAATTATTATGAGCAGGAAAATTTAATCCATTTGTAAGAAAATGTGTCCACGAATATTGATATCAGTTAATTCCATATATCTTGCCGAAAACTTTATTTTTTCAAAGAAAATATTTTCCAAGGAAACAAGAAATAAATGTCTTCGTTTATTTGAGGAAACAATTTCTATATCGAAAAATCTTTCCATTTTCCCTCGTTTCAATAGTTATTTTCTTATATTTTAGCAAGTTTTTTGGGTTTTATAGATTAATGATCTGATCTTTTTTAAGTCTACCCATCCCAGCCCTCTTGAGCGGTCGCGATTGACATCTGCCCAACGAATATCGGGTAAAAACAATGGGTTACGCCCAATTTTAATACCAGTGTATTGTTTAAATGAATTCTGCATTTCCCTCTACTCGCTTAGACGCTATCATTGTGCTTATTGAACACATGTATACCTATATTGGGTCAATACAATAATTCCTTATATGTAATTATAAATTTTCAATAAGCACATATTTATTTTAATTTGACTTTTGAAAGTCTACATTTGTGTTATTGAAAAATCTTGTTTAGAATATTATGTAATACAGTAGGACTAATTTTTATTTCGAAGAGCTACTATCAAACATATTCAGTAAAATCAACATACATATCTACATATATACGAGTGCACGTGTATGAGCAGTAGCAGAGCTAACTCCAGTAACCTGAATTTAAATTGCAATATATTAACAATGCTAATTAGCAAACTTAAAGGATTGATTATCAGCTTTTGTTAAATAATACTTAGAAGTAGTGTCTTCGTTTTGAACACAAGTTGGGCGCCCGCAAAATGATGTCAGCTCCCATGTCTTTGTGGATTTGACAGCAGCACAACGGGTTGAAGCAAAACACATACCGGGAAAAAGTCGTACTCATTAAGCTTTTTTACACAAAATATTACAATAATGTCACCAAAAAAGGGATTCACTGTTATAATGTCTCCCATTATTCCCTCAACACGAGTTAATGTAATATAAATATATATATATACTTAAATGAATACACACATTTACCTACTTTATTTTAAACCAATTCCAAGAATTGTTTTTGCATTTATTTAGTTCAGTTACACTAAATAAGTGCAACTTTAAAAACAGACAAATTTACTAGGAATTGTTTTGCAATAAAACATTCCTTTACCTTTCTTTATTTCTCGGAATTATTTTTTTAACAATTAATACTATTAATTTATTTAGTTCATTGACATTTTAATTTACCTACCTTATTTAAAAGCAATTCCAAGAACTGTTTATGCATTTATTTAGTTCATCCACCCTAAATAAATGCAACTCCAAACACAGACAAATTTATTAGGAATTGTTTTGCATTAAAACATTCCCTTACCTTTCTTTATTAATTTCTCGGAATTGTTTTTCAATAATTAATATTATTAATAATCAGCATTTTAATTATAAGAGAAAAATTGTAAAACTAAGTATAAAAAGAGGTGTCAGAAGAAAAATAAAGTGAGTTGGATTTTGACTTCTAAAAAGTGAAGGTGGTTGTGTTTTTTTTAAAAAACTTATATCTTTAAGTTTGTTTCTGGCGCAGTCGGTAGGATACCGCAAGTCCTACCCAACATAAAAGTAGTAGAACGTGAATTTTTATTCTTAGTGCGGTCCTTTTAAAAAAAAAAAAAACTTTTTTTCGAAATTTTTTTTTATAAAAATTTTAAAATACTCCTTTATAAGATTAAAGGATATAAGAACTTTTTTTTTTTTTGAAATTTTTTTATATAAAAATTTTAAAATACTCCTTTATAAGATTAAAGGATATAAAAACTTTTTTTCGGAATTTTTTTTATATAAAAATTCTAAAATAAAAAAAAAGGGGAAAATAGACCTTTTTTTTTTTCAACAACCAACCAAACGAGGAACCAGAACCAACCCCATAAAAACTGAATCAACAAACCCATCAAACAACATTGAACCAACAACCAACCAAACGAAGAAACCAAAAGCTAAACAACATTGAACCCAACGAAGAAACCAAACTAAATCAACAACCCCATCAACAAAAACTGAATAAACAAACCCATCGAACAACATTGAACCAACAACCAACCAAACGAAGAAACAAAAAGCTAAACAACATTGAACCCAACGAAGAAACCAAACTAAATCAACAACCAGAACTGGATCAACAAACCCATCAAACAACATTGAACTAACAACCAACTAAGCGAAGAATCCAGAATCAACAATAAACCCATCATCCCTAAGGTAATTTAAGTAATATTTAAAGTATAAGTTAGTTTTTATTATCTAAAAAAGTGCATTTTAACAAAGAAAAAAAAGAAGCTTTATATTTTCCCTTCTCAAAGTGATCAAAGTCTGTTTAATGAGTGATACTGATTCATTGTCTGATTATCCTTCAGATATAGATTTTATCGAAGACAATATAGATACTTACCCAGACTATAATTTGGACTCAGGGATCGAATCAAACGACGGGTATCTAACGGACATTAACATAGAGCAAGATAGGAATAGAAGAGTTACTAGAAATACACGCCATTTCAGAAAAAGACTAAGATATATTTACAGAGGGATATTAGAAAGATAAAACATAATTGACAAGATGACCGAACAAGCCCAACCACTCTCTATTACTATTAACCCTTTAAAATATTTAAATCAACTCCCAGAATTTAACGGCGATTACCGCGATCTACAGACTTTCGTCAATTTAATAGATAGGGTTCACCCTCTATTAACAGCGTACGACCTACCATCACAACTATTATTTTCTGACATTATTAAGGGTAGACTTACTGGAAAAGCAAGAGAAGTTATAGAAATTAACTGCCAGGCTCAATCATGGACAGACATAAAGAACGTATTAAATAATAATTTCGGTGATAGATGCAGTTTAGAGGAACTTTTTGACAGGCTTAAAAGTACAACTTTCAAAACGAATAGTGTAGAATTTTATAATGAAATTAAACAGAGACTCAGAAATCTCAACAACAAAACCGTTTTGTCAATTGGTTCTGGCCCAGCAGCCAACGAATGTGCCAAGAACAATATGAAAACCGCCCTAAATATATTTAAAGAAAAGGTACCGGAACCCATGCGAACTATTCTAATATGCAGAAATCCTGACAGCCTAGAAACAGCAATGGAAATCCTATTTCAGTCCGGCTATGCATATGTGACTTCACCAAACACGACATTTTCCAATCATAGAACCCCAAACCAAGAATACAAAAATCTACGGACTCAGAAGCATAATAACAGATCTTATAATAACCAAAATTTAGCAAGAACAAATAATCGCGATACACAAAAGAACCTCTCGTACCAACAACCTAATTTCCATAACCACCATCGGAATAATCCAAATAACCCCCATAATTGGCAAGGAAATCACAAAAATTCTGGCCACAATGGTCAACCGTTCCAAAGACAAAACAATTGGAATCCCTTCCGACAACAAAATTCTGGCCACAATGGTCAACCGTTCCAAAGACAAAACAATTGGAATCCCTTCCGACAACAGGAAATACCACATACAAATAATTTTCCAAGACCAGAACCTATGGACGTTAATAAGTTCGAAAGACAGACTAAACCAACCGAGGACGAAAATTTTCATTATTCAGCCTCAGGGAACTTCCATATATAAAAGTTAAAACAAAATTAGGACACCTAAAGTTAATCATAGATACGGGCGCAACTAATTCCATTTTGAACCCAAATATATGTCATCCTAGATGGATACAGAAAATCGAACCAATTACCATTAAAACTTTGCAACACAGGATAACCCTTTACGAAAAAGCCATAATCCCTACATTTGAAGAATTCGGCACAAACCTAGAAAGAATAGAATTTTACATAATAAAATTTCATGAATTTTATGACGGTCTTATCGGTAATGATTTACTAAGGGCAATGAAAGCAAAAATCTGCTTCAAAACCAATACAATTAGATTAGGAGAAAATAAAATTCCCCTTTATATTAAAAGTGATGAAGAAAAACTAGACGACGAAAATAACTATATTAAAGAATTGCACAAGAATGGAATAATGAACACAGAAATTAATAATATGGAGTTTAATTTTGTATCAAATTCTAAACCAATAAATGATCAGATTAGAACAGAACATTTGAATTCTGAAGAAAGATCACAATTATTACACGTAATAAATAAATACCGTGATATCTTTTACCATGAAAATGAAAAACTTTCATTCACCTCTGCTATAAAGCATAGAATACGAACAACCAATAATGCACCCATATTCTCAAAATCGTATAGATACCCATACGTTCATAAAAAAGAAGTAGAAGACCAAATTAGAGACATGTTGGAAAATAAAATAATTAGAAATAGTAGTTCACCATATTCAGCCCCGATTTGGATAGTGCCAAAGAAGGCAGACGCTAGCGGAAAACAAAAATGGAGACTAGTTGTTGACTATCGTAAACTAAATGAAGTTACGATCGACGACAAATTTCCTATTCCAAATATAGACGAGATACTGGAAAAATTGGGAAGAAGCCAATATTTTACCACTCTCGATCTAGCGAAGGGTTTCCACCAAATCGAAATAGAAAAAGAGGACATTCACAAAACTGCATTCAGTGTCGAAGGAGGACACTATGAGTTTTTGCGTATGCCATTCGGACTGAAGACAGCTCCGGCAACATTTCAGAGACTTATGAATAATATACTACATGATTTCATTAACAAGATTTGCTTAGTGTACTTAGACGATATAATTATATTTTCGACGTCCTTACAAGAGCATATAAATTCACTTACACTTATATTTGAAAGACTACGAAAAGCAAACCTAAAGATTCAATTAGACAAGTCAGAATTTTTAAAAAAAGAAACTGAATTTCTTGGACACATAGTTACTACGGCAGGAGTTAAGCCTAATCCTAAAAAGATAGAATGCGTCGTTAATTTCCCAATACCCAAAACTACAAAACAAATTAAACAATTCCTAGGATTAACCGGCTATTACAGGAAATTTATTAAGGACTATTCATTGATAGCTAAACCCATGACTAAATACTTAAAGAAGGATTGCAAGATGAACATAGATGACCCAGAATACCAAAAGAGCTTTAATACTCTTAAGACATTATTAACACACGATCCAATATTAAAATATCCAGATTTTACGAAGACATTTACACTAACAACTGATGCCAGCAACTATGCCTTGGGAGCAGTACTTTCCCAAAATAATCACCCAATATGTTATGCCAGTCGTACCCTCAACTCACATGAAATAAACTACAGCACAATAGAAAAAGAGTTATTGGCAATAATATGGGCCACAAAATACTTTAGACCTTATCTTTTTGGTCGTAAGTTCACAATAGAAACTGATCACAAGCCTTTAACATGGCTTTTCTCTATTAAAGAACCTAACTCAAAACTTGTAAGGTGGAGGCTAAAACTATCAGAGTTTGATTACGAAATAAAGTACAAGAAGGGAACTAAGAACACTAATGCTGATGCCTTGTCCAGGATCGAAACCGAACCTGTTACTATAAATATATTGGAATCCAACAGTAGAATAATAAAGACAAAATCACCAATAAATATGTTCAAAAACCAGGTCATCATAATAAAAACTATCTCCGGATCGCTAAAGATAAAAAATAAATGTATATTTGGTAATAAAAGAAAAATTGTTTACATGAAAGAAATGGATAGGGAAACTGCTATCACTCTACTTAAAAATCACTTTAACCCCACACAGCTAAACGCTATTTTAATGGAAGAAGAATTTTATACAACTTTTAGTAATACTTATGAAGAATTGTTTGCTGACAACGAAAAATTTAGGATAATAAGATGTACACTCCAAACCGAAGATATAGAGGATGAAAACCGGTTAGCCGAAATTATAAAAAGCGAACACCTTGATAAAAACCATCGCGGAATAGACGCAGTATATAGAGAGTTAGTCACACGCATATACAATCCAAAGCTCAAACTTAGGATAACGCAATTTATAAACAACTGCGAAGTTTGCAACCTTGAGAAGTACGACAGAAAACCTCCAAAGATACCTTATAAAATCACAGAAACTCCAAATAAACCACTCGAAGTACTACACATAGACATCTTTTATACTCTGAATAAAAACCTGTTTATGACAGCAATTGATAAATTTTCAAAATTCGCCTTGGCATTTCAAATAAATGGAAGAAGTTGGACAGAGTTCAAAACAAAACTATTACAGATAATTAATACGTATGGAAAAATAAATAAAATCATTGTAGACAACGAACTGGGATTCAAAGCCATACCGATGCAAGAGTTCTTAAAAAAGGAAAATATTGACATTCATTATACTTCAAATAGTAACCATACGTCTAACGCGGACATTGAAAGACTACATAATACTATTAATGAACACATAAGACTACTAAGACATGATAAGGAAAACCAGGGCGAAACTATTGAAGACAAAATGATGAGAATAATAGGCTTTTATAATAATACGGTACATAGCACTACAGGTATTAAACCAATTGACTTTGTAAACGGCAAAGTACACGAAGACAGATACAAGGAAATTCATGACTTAATAGAATTAAAAAAAGGAAAATATATACAGAAATTAAACGAAAATAGAAAAGATATAGAACTAGAAAATGGAACAAATTATATTAAAGAAATAAGAGGTGGTAAAAACCACAATAAATATAGGAAAATTAATGCAGTTAAAATAGACGACGACCATTTGCAGACAGTTAGAACTGGACACAAATATTATAAGACACATGTGAAACCTAAAAAGAAATACCAAGACAGAGACAACCCAACTGTAGTATCCACAAAATAATATCTTTTCAGATGACGACTTTGACTTTGGTATATACTCTCATTATGGCTACTAGTGCACAATACATAGATATCCAAGATCTAACGAACAATAATGGATATATTCCAATAAAACTGGACGAAATCAGGCCTATAGAAAATTACTCCAAGATAATACACATCGTTAATACGACCATGTACAAAGAAACCCTCGATATAATTTCAGACAATGTAGCAACATTAAAACAAATCACTAGGGACACAACGACACTATTAGACACAGTTGAAAAGAATTTTGCAATACTCAAAGCAAAAATAGATAACTTATACCCACAATTCAGACAAAAACGAGGATTAATTGATATATTAGGCAAAGGACTAAAAATCGTAGCAGGGACAATGGACAGTGAGGACGCAGAACACATTAATAATTCTTTAAAATTACTCTATGAAAACAACGGACTGTTGACAAATACAGTACATAACCTTACCCAGGTCAACACTATCTTAACAATACAGATAAATAACATAACTAAACATATTAACACACAACAAAAACAAGTAGAAAGATATTTAAATCAGTTCAAAAACACTTTCCAGAATAAAATGGCGACATTAGAAGACGAAGTTACATTCATGCAAAATATTTATCAGATTAATAATGATATAATGCTCTTACGTAACCACATTGACGACATAGGACAGGTAATCTTCTCCAGTAAATTAGGAATCATTCCAACAGATATTTTAACCCCAAAAGAAATGGATCTAATAACAGACTTTAACAGTTACATAAACATAAAAACCTCTGTAGCATTGCATGATGAAACTATACTATTAATATTCAGGATACCCTCGTATTCCAAAAACACTCTTAGCAAAATCACCTTCGAACCAATCCCAGATATTAAGAACATGACATTAGCATTAAACTCACACACAATACTCACCGATCACAACGGGAAAATGTATGAACCATTTCTTCAAGACAATTTAAAGAAGAACCTAATTGAAATTAAAAGTGATTGTATGCAAAATATTTTAGAATATAAAGATGCAAATTGCCCTATGAAAAACTCAGAAACAGAAGAAATAGTAGAAATATTTCCTGGATTACTCATATTAAAAAATTATTATCAAAATTTTAAACACAACTGCAATAAAGCGGAAATTAATATCAAAGGAACTTTTCTTATAAAATTTGAAAATTGTAAAATTATTACAAAAAACAGAAATTTTACAAATGTTAATTTAAAAATTAAAGACAAAATAATACTACCAAATATTGTAACAAAAATTAAAAACCAATAAAAATATTAGTCTAAACGATCTAAAACTAGAAACTTTATACCTTAAACAAATAAAATATGAAGAAAACTTAAATAACATATTATACCACGATAAAGAAACAAAAACTATTAGCATTAGTATCAATATTGTAATTATTTTATGCGTAATAATTTTTGGAATTGTGTATAGTATAAGATCAAAACAGATTTTTCATGTTTCGTCGGAGCCTCAAACAAACGGTGGGGGTGTTATAATGTCTCCCATTATTCCCTCAACACGAGTTAATGTAATATAAATATATATATATACTTAAATGAATACACACATTTACCTACTTTATTTTAAACCAATTCCAAGAATTGTTTTTGCATTTATTTAGTTCAGTTACACTAAATAAGTGCAACTTTAAAAACAGACAAATTTACTAGGAATTGTTTTGCAATAAAACATTCCTTTACCTTTCTTTATTTCTCGGAATTATTTTTTTAACAATTAATACTATTAATTTATTTAGTTCATTGACATTTTAATTTACCTACCTTATTTAAAAGCAATTCCAAGAACTGTTTATGCATTTATTTAGTTCATCCACCCTAAATAAATGCAACTCCAAACACAGACAAATTTATTAGGAATTGTTTTGCATTAAAACATTCCCTTACCTTTCTTTATTAATTTCTCGGAATTGTTTTTCAATAATTAATATTATTAATAATCAGCATTTTAATTATAAGAGAAAAATTGTAAAACTAAGTATAAAAAGAGGTGTCAGAAGAAAAATAAAGTGAGTTGGATTTTGACTTCTAAAAAGTGAAGGTGGTTGTGTTTTTTTTAAAAAACTTATATCTTTAAGTTTGTTTCTATTCACCACTCTGTTAAATTTTGGCATTAAAAGAACAGAATTTGTGATTTAAAATAAGAAAAAACTCTTATTGACGACAAAAGAAGTAAAACCAATAGAAATACATATGTATTTATTATAAAAATATAATGAAAACCAATGATTTATTAATTTTTTATTTCTTTTTATTATTTTATTTTACCATTATTTGGTGAAAAATAAAAATAAAAAATATTAATATTTCAGAAACTTTTTAACAATCATTTATCTATTTTACAGTGATAAATTTAATTTTTATGTTCATTATATCACGCATAATTCATAAATAAAATAACATGAGTAAATAATAATAATAAAATATAACAAAAATGATATAAGAAATATTAGCTCCTTCGAAAAGAATTTGAACTGGCGCCAAAAACAAATACACCAAAAATATAAATATACACACCGTAGGAATCTACTTTTACATTCTTAGCTTGTTTATTTCAACTTGTTTGAAATTGTTTTTATGTTACTTCCACTTATGAATATATATATTTTGATTTTTTTAAATTATTGTATTTTCATTTTGATACAAACAGTTGTGAAATAAATTTAATTTTAAAAATAAAAAAATAAATGTTTTATAAAAATAATTATATAAATCTATATTATTAGTTAATATAAATAAATGTATAGATATATCTATACACGTACACACGCGCTAACAATTGCGCCTCCGCATCACACAAAAATAAATTTTTTAAATGATTTTTTTATTTTTATTTTCATTACAATATGAATATACAAAAAATAATAAATAAAAAAATAAAATTATGTTGAATAAATGATATTGCGAAAGTAATTTGAACTTGCGCCAGAAGCAAGATAAGCAAGATACCATAAATGAATTTAGCACTTACGCGCTACCAACTGTGCCATTGCACCTCAGAAAAATCCTGTGGCTGAAAAGACTCTAGTCTTATTTTTATTTGAGAAAGCTTAGGGATTTTTTACAGCTTCCTGAAGGACCGGCACCTCCCCCGATCCCCGTTGCCGGAATTCAAGAGGAATTCCGGCCCCCAATTAACCCCGACACGAAACATGGTCCTTCGAGCCGGATCTATTCAGGAATCAGTTATTTTTAATTCATTTCATTTAATTTAATTAAAATTTATTATTTTTGTAAAATCGATATTTTCGATATTTTACAAAAGAATAATAAATTCCCTTTGCCAAGTCGCCTAATCTTGAGTAATTAAAAAAAAAAAAAACGGAAATTGTGCAACTTTGCAATAAAAAACGGGCTAAACGGTGAAAAGTTAAAAAAAAAAATTGGCTCAAGCTTAGTACAGTGAAGTGAATAAGCGCTTAGTGCAGTGAAGTGAAGTGTAGTGTGTGGCTACCAAAGGCCCAACGTTAGCGGCAAGGCCAATAAAGACCCAACATTCGCGGCAAGGCCACCACCAAAGGCCAAAGCTGTGCAACAAGGCCTCCAGATACTGCTCACCAAGCAGTGAGGTCCAACGTAAGGTGAGTCATCAGCTGTCCAATTACATATCGAAAAAAAAAAATTAAAAATTTTTTAAATTCACGTGCTAACTATTTTCGGTTCGATTTTTTTTACATACGTTGTCGAACTGGTACAGCAGAAGTACCAAATTTACACGTATATAAATTAAGAATACGTTTTTGGTTTGCGGCAATTTCAATAAATAACTATATTTTTCAAAAATAATTCCCGTGTGAATTAATATTGGGTTGGTTTGTTTTTTTTACATACGTACGTTGGTGAACTGGTACAGCGGAAGTACCACGTTCACACGTATATACTAAGAATACGTATTGAAATTGTAGCAATTTAATATTGTAAAATAACGCGCTGCTATTCTCGAAGCTTATTAAGCCCCTACCCGATTCACGCGTTATATTCAAAATAAATATATTTCTAAAAAAAAAAAAAAAATATCTGTGATTTTATATTGTATATATTGTACATAAAATTTCTGGGCATTTGACCCCCCCTAATATACCGACAAGGCTTACTCCAACGGCCCAACGATTTCAACGAGGCCCGGTCCAAAGGCCCAACGCTTGAAGTAGTGGAAGATTGGATCCATCAGGAACCAAGTAAACGGCTGCATCGGTGGGACTTCTTTTTTGGATTTTTTTGTTTTATTTTTTTAACAGCATATCGATACAATTTAATTTTACAAAACTTTAAAGTTGAATTTTTTCTAATTGAATTGATGCCTTGTTGAAATCTCTGGAAATACCCAGGATTTTCAGATATTTCAAGTCAGCAAATAAAATTAATTACACGTTTCGAGCTGGTACATCGGAAGTATCAGATTCTAATTCTTGTTTTCGAAGAACTTACATCTTCTAATTTTTCGTACTGGTACAACGAGTATCAGCTGGGGCAAACTGACGGATACGTTCCGATAAATAAGCATTCGGTTAATATTTACTTTCGACTATAATTTCTAATAATGACTCACGCTAATGATTTTCACCGCGCCTGTGATGCACTGCTAGAGTTTGAAGAGTTGTATAACAACACTCCAAGTGCAAATCACTCAGTTTTTTCGCTGGAAATACAAAAGGAAGAACTGAAGGCGTTGTGGATGAAAGTGAAGGAGTCATTCGATATCTATTCGCGGAATTTATCGACTTACGAAGTAGGTAGCATAGCCATGAACTCAGCGAAGAACAGGTATCAGGATTGCTATTCAGCATACCTGATATGTGCAGCACTGATGGGTGAGACAATGCACAACCTGACTTTTGTTCAACAAAGCTCGTCAACGGTTAACCCTGCAGCGCGGGAACCTGAACCGGTTCTACGCTCAAGTATGAATCTATCTCCATGTGACACTGAAATTTTTTACGGTGATTACATGGCATGGCCAACGTTCCGCAATTTATTCACAGCCATCTATATAAATAATTCTCGACTGACACCGGTTGAGAAATTATACCATCTTAACCATAAGACGCGTGGGGAAGCAAAGGACATCGTGAAGAAATCCCCATTGACCAATGATGGTTTCATAACGGCGTGGCAGAATTTGTCAGAGCGATATGAATACAAACGGGTTATGGTAAACAGTCAGTTGAAAACGTTGTTCAACTTGCCAACTGTGACTGTCGAACGCGGCGCGGAAATAAAGAGTTTACAAAGAGCAGTAAACAATTGCATCTCAGTGTTGCAGATGTATGGAATCGAGATAAGCAACTGGGATGCAATTTTTGTCTTTTTAGTTTCCAGTAGGTTGCCGGACACCACATTAGCTCTATGGGAGCAAGGAATTGTGCAGAAGGCCGAAATTCTGAGGAGGGAGGAATTGGATAATTTTTTGACAAATAGGTTTCAGACGCTGGAAACGGTTACGGACATTCAAAGTACAAGAGTGTCTAGGACAATGCAGAGTCGCGCTCCAGCACCATCATTTGGAAAAAGGGTATCAACTCATCATGCTCAGTTTTCGCCACCTGCCTGCAAGCTATGCCCACAGCAAATCCTTGTGTTAAAAACATGCCCAAAATTTCTAGCTATGAAAGTTGATGATCACGTCAAAATAGCTAGAAAATATAATTTGTGTATGAACTGCTTAGCACATTCGCAACTAGCAAGAGATTGCAAGAGCACGTTTAGCTACTTAAGCTGCCATCAACGACATCATTCACTGCTGCATCGGTATCCAAGTGGGAATAATCCGTCGACTGCAAACAATAGACCAGCATCAGGAAATGCGGAGATGAGGCCTGATCAACCCCCATCCACATCAAGGAATGTCAACGCACTTTTCGCAAAAAATGGGAAAAATGTCATTTTAGGTACGGCAATGGTACATATCTGCTACTCGGGAGTGAACTATGAGGCAAGAGCCCTTCTTGATTCGGGATCAGAAGGCACTTTTATCACAAAGCGGTTGCAACGAATCATCAAATTGCCTACTCAACCGGCTGACATGCAGATATGCGGTATTAATGCGTCGACATCGGCTAAGGTGCGAGAAGTCGCACAATTCGTTTTAGGTTCTCCTGTCGACCCCCAGTTTAGAATTGAGGCAAGAGGCCTGATTTTCCCCCAACTGACAGGAAACCTCCCCCAGTGTTCAGTAGACCAAGTCGATTTCGGCCTACTGCCCCCAATTCACTTAGCCGATGCCAACTTTAATAAAAGTCAGCATGTTAAAAAGAACGTTTTTTGCTCCCTTCTGGTGCAGGAGACAGTCTTTGGTTGGATATTATCAGGTCCAACCCCTCACCCCCCCAATATGATCACACAATCATATGTTTCTATTTACACCGAGATTTCGAGCTCTGAGCTCCCTCGGTTTTGGGAGCTAGAGCAAGTCCCAAGTAAAAAACAGATCACTCCGGAGGAAACATTCTGCGAGCAGCAGTATGTAAATACAACGACCAGAACAGAAAATGGAAAATATATTTTGACACTTCCATTTCGGCAGGAATTCCTAGGAGACATAAACCTTGGATATTCAAGGACAGGTGCATTGCAGCAATATCTGAGAAATGAAGCAGCCATGGTGCGAAAGCCGGAGCTTAAGGTGGAATACCATCGGGTACTCCGAGAATATATAACTCTCGGTCATATGAAACCAGTAGACAGCAGGCTTGGAAACAAAGGACCAGGATCTTATTATCTGCCACATCATGCAGTAATAAAACCCGACAGCACTACTACAAAGGTTCGTGTAGTGTTTAATGCATCTAACCCAACATCTAATGCGGTAAGTTTAAACGATGTACTACATCCTGGTCCAGTTCTCCAAGCTGATCTCATTGCGTTGCTACTTAAATGGAGATTGTTCAAATATATATTCAACGCAGATATTGAGAAGATGTATCGGCAAATCTTGCTACATCCAAATGACGCTCGGTTTCATAGGATACTTTTCAGGGAATCATCCGAAGAGGAGATTGTGGATTATGAACTCCAAACCGTGACTTTCGGAGTTAATTGTTCCCCATACCTAGCGATAAGGACGTTATTACAGCTGGCAGAGGACAACCTAAAGTACCCTTTAGCATCCAGGGTTTTAAAGCAACATATGTATTTTGATGACTTCCTCGCAGGAGCACACGATTGCGAGACAGCCATTCGTACACGGAACGAACTGGTCGAGGCACTCAATGGTGCAGGATTTCCCCTACAAAAGTGGACCTCAAACTCCAAGGATATTTTAGTAGACGTACCAAAGGAGCATCTTCTCAAGGAAGATTTCTTGGAGATTGACGACGTAAGCGAGGCAAGGATGTTAGGCATCAGATGAAATGCGGCACAAGATAGGTTTCATTTCAACGTCCAGGAGATGCACGTAAAACCATACTACACCAAGAGAGGGGTATTATCCTGTGTAGCAAAACTGTTTGATACCGCTGGTTGGCTGGGACCAATAGTCATCGAGACAAAAATCCTGATGCAGGATATTTGGCTGACAAAGGTAGACTGGGATGACAACATACCAAGAAGTATTTACGTAAGATGGGAGAATTTTCTAAAAAACTATATTCACATTTCGAAAATCCGAATTCCAAGGTGGGTTAGGTATACTCCATGGAATGAAGTTGAATTTCATGGGTTCTGTAATGCCTCCGAGAAGGCATATGCTGCGGCATTATATATAAGAGTCCGAGAACGAAATTCAAATACCGTTCCACACGTAAATCTGCTGGTAAGCAAAACCAAAGTGGCGCCAGTAAAAACAATATCTCTACCACGGTTAGAGTTATGTGGGGCACTACTTCTGGCAGAATTAATTTACGCTTTGCTTCCACAGTTCGATGTTGCCCAACCAGTGATATACAAATGGACAGACTCCACTATCGTACTCTCATGGCTGCAGAAGCCCGCTTGTTGCTGGACTACCTTCGTGGCGAATAGAGTCTCGAAGATCGAGGAACTTGTCGGATCGACTGGATGGAATCACGTGGATTCAAAGGAAAATCCAGCATATCTTGGTAGCCGCGGCGCATCCCCCCAAGAACTTGCGGAGAGCACTCTGTGGTGGCACGGTTCAAGCTGGTTAAAACAGCAACCGTCTGAGTGGCCTCAGAGGCAGAGTGAGCCATTAGAAACGGAACTGGAGCAAAAAAGCGTTAGGACTCACGCAGCACGTATCATAGATAGAGAAGACATCTTGGAACGATTCTCCGATTTCTCACGCGCGCGGTATTTAAATTATTGAATCAGCACGAATCTGCGGAAATTACAGCAGATGAAATTCGAGATGTAAAAACGCGATTAATTTTATTGACCCAAAAGCGTTGTCTTGTGGGTGAATACGATGCACTAGTCTCAGCAAACCCAGTGAGCGCTAAAAGCTCCATCCGCACTCTCAATCCATTTCTTGATAAGAATGGAATCATGAGAGTAGGCGGTCGACTAGCGCTAGCATCGCTATCGTACAACGAACGATACCCGACAATTTTACCGTATGATTGCCAATTTTCTCGACTTCTTGTCAAGTTCTCACACCTGATTTCATTACATGGTGGAAATCAGCTCATGCTGAGACTCATGGGGTCAGAATATTGGGTAGTACGGTTAAAAAATTTAATAAAAATGGTTATTAATAATTGCAAAGTTTGTCTCATTTATAGAAAAAGGACACGAGAACAATTAATGGCTGCGCTTCCACCGGAAAGAACGGAGGTATCCAGGCCCTTTACCAACACGGGCGTAGATTTCACGGGCCCGTTTGAAATTAAAAACTACACAGGCCGAGCATGCCTAATAACAAAAGGATACGTCTGCGTATTTGCATGTTTTGCTACAAAGGCAATTTCTGGCTGCATTCGCGAGGTTTGTAGCAAGACGTGGTTGTCCGCTCCATATGTATTCGGATAATGGCACAAACTTCATTGGAGCCAACAAGGCGTTGAAGCATGATTTCAGGAAATTCATGACTGAAGCGTCTCAGCTCACCATGCGGTCATATGCGCATGAGGAAATCAACTGGCCCTTCATTCCTCCAGGGGCTCCTCACATGGGAGGACTATGGGAGGCAGGAATGAAGGGCTTCAAAACGCACTTTCGAAGAGTAGCAAGTGCCATGCGCTTTACCATGGAGGAATTTTCGACGTTACTGGCCAAAATCGAGGCCTGTCTCAACTCCCGACCGATTAGTCCACTCTCCGATAACCCCGAACCAATTGAACCTCTAACCCCAAGACATTTTCTAATTGGAAGTCCGCTACTCGCGATCGCTGAGCCCGAAATCAGCGGTAACCCGACGACAATCATCAACCGATGGCAGAAACTGAAAGCACTTCACCAAGGATTCTGCCAGCGATGGAAGGTGAAGTATCTAAAGGAACTGCACAAGAGAGTAAAGTGGCAGTTTCCTCAACGAAACTTAGAGGTTGACGATTTTGTAGTTGTCAAAAAGGACAATCTACCCCCGGACGAGTGGCGACTTGGCAGAGTGGTTGGGGTTTTCTTAGGTCACGTTAACAAAGTTAGAGTGGTTGATCCACTTACGCCGCGAGGCATAATTACACGTTTAATTCCCGTCGTAAAAAACACTAATGATATCTATAATTCCAGAGATTTTCAACATGGTACGCGCCAACAACAACCGAGGTAACAACACCGGTGCCCCGTATACCACCACAATCACCGGTTGCTTTTCTGCTGACAGATGCGTCGACTGAAGCCAGCGGAGAGACTGAGGGCTGTCCTCCTCCATCGGCACTGCGCCAATTGTTTATCGCCGCATCACATGGCCAACAACTGTCCGTCAACCAAGAACTGCGACCGCTGTCAGAAGCGGCACCACAGTCTCCTGCATCTGTGGGAAACAGACAGGAGCGAGGAAGACGTGTCGCCAGTCGTAGATCCCATAGACCACCGGAGTAAGAGACGGCACTGTCCTTACCGGGCCCAAGCGTTACCTGATGACTCCAGTGATGACGAGGTGCTTGAGATCGACGCCAGTGAAGACGAAGTGCTGGAACAACCCCAAAATGAAGAGACCAGCAACCCAAACCCCCCGATACTCAGACCGCCTCTGTCGGGTATCCGGTTCATGGTTCAGCGGCCACACACTCCAGCAGCAAGGAGTGCCTCATCAGCAAGGCACAATAACAACCCGCAAAAGCGGCCTCAGGCAGTGAGAGACGCCCGGGAGCGGATCAAAGGACCCGCTCGAAGCGCACTGGGCAGGTCTGTCCTCACGTGTAACGCCAGCCTTAGGCCGAAAATAATGTAAACAGTGTATGTGTCATGTGTATGAGTCGGGAGAGTATGCGCCTGTGTGAGTGCGATCAGCCCAGATTATGTTGACGTAAATGTTGCTAACGAATTATAACACATAACCCTATTGACATGTTGGCGGAAATCCCCGAGTGAGCATCATGTAGTATTGGCAACATTTGCCACGATGAAAGTACGAGTGTGTGTGAACGCGACACATGTAGTGGTATCCATCAGCAACATTGCGGAGCCTTTGAGTTTCGTTATGGACCAAACAACATCTATATAAGGCCCATAAAATTATAAACGGAAAGAAATGTATTGTAGTGCCGATAGCCAAAATAAAAAGTTTAAGTGAAATAAAGGTGTGGATATTTTTTTTTCAAAAAAAAAAAAAAAAAAAAAAAAAAAAAAACAGTGATGATACTAAGAATTAACAAAAAAAAAAAATTGTTTGAGCAGGCTCCCAAGTAGCCAGGAGTTGAATAAATAAATAACAACGAAAATAAACTGGAATTGGAGGTAAGCAGACAAATCCCGATGCAATAATTGAATGTTGAATTTTTATTATAATACACATATGTACAATTGTATACACATATGTTTAAGTTTGAAAAAAAAAGGAAAATGAAATAACCTAATTAATGATAAAAATCTTCCATTTGCAGGTCGCCAGAAAACAAAAAAAAAACAAAAAAAAAAAAATAAGGACCTTCACGATTTTTTATACATCAACCACTGCCATCACAACAACACCACAAAAAAAAAACCAACTGAAAGAAAAGGACCAGAGGAACCACCACCACGGCAGGACAAATGAACAAGGATTCAAACCCAGGACGTAATCCAGAAATAAAAAATCGTCACCGTTTTTTATTATTTTCCGATTTTTTTTACACTTACCAATTTCTAGTTCTTCTTTCTGATTTTTTTTGCAAAGCAAAATAATGCTTGATTAAATTATATTTGTAGGAAGATATAGAATATTATTTGCAATAAGTTCATGAGACATTTCATAAACAATTTTTTTTATAATTTCAAACAAAGAGGAAGCAAGAAATATTTCCTTCATTTGCTTTTTTTATATTGAATTTCTTTTTTTGCTTTTTTTGTTAATGTAACAAGTTGCTTTTTTTTACGCACAGTACTTTTTGCATTCAAACTTAAATTTTTTTGTCACACATAACCTTCCTTTATTTTGTAATTTGAACACATGGAAAAAAAGGGGGCGAATAATCTATGCATAGTAAATTAATGCAATTTTAAAGCACATTTCTTTATTTATTTTTATTTTTAATTTTCGTATAACAATTTTTGTGAAATAAGTATCGAATTTCACATAGAAAACTTTTTGTCAAGTCACACCGAGCCCGGCACTATATACGCGATCCGCGACCCGCCAGCTACATATCTTCACAACTAATCCTTAGAGTAATAATATAATATAGGTATACCTATATGTACGTACACTTTGGAAAATTTAAATAGAAGAGTAGAGTACCAGTGAGACAGGCTCATACACGTATATATTCTTCGTTGTAAGCTTCTCTTCTCCCACACAGGTTCTTCTCCAATATGTTGGTACCCTCATCGCGGAGCAGACCAGGTGAGTGACTACTATACTCTTATACATACATACCTAGTTTTTTATTTTTTTAATGTGCATTACCATTCTTCCTTTTTTTGTTTTTTTTTTTAAACTGAGAATAAGATATTAAAGGCTGAGTAGGAGAATATTGTATTTAATTTAAAGATACCATTAATCTTAATTGTAATTTAACAAAAAAAAAAAAAATGAATTATCTGAATAAATGAAGATTGTATACGTCATTCTAAAAATAATATGAATGACTAAATTAATTTATGGTGTAGGTGTTGCGGTTGCACGTACGAGGGGACATGAGAGTGATGACTAACTCAGGGACAGATTAAGACCGACGGACTAGACAGTTGACAGACGGATCTTTTCAGGAAAGGGGGTCGTTGTAAGATGAGAGGAGCCAACACAACGGCCATGGCTTCGCATTCACAGGTCGAAGGGGCGGGTAGACTCCACCTGACTGACGGACAGCGACGAACTGACGGGACTGAACACTTATTTTACACTCGACATTTTTTGTTGTTTCCTAAACATCTCACACATTCGGCATGATAATTTTGTTACTGTAGCGTAGGCAGAGCGAGTGGCCAACAACCCACCCAACCGATGAGCTAGTCCAGGGAGCGCAAGCATGCCGAAGCGACACTCGACCTTGCCACAAACATGCAGCTAGATAACAATGGCGCCCAACGATATAAAACTTACCTTACCTTTTTTTTAACGATATTGGGGAACTATAACAGCAACATCACACCGATCAGTCAGAAGTGGTTTGTGTTGATATGGTTATACCTGGGGAATGCTTAAGTACTGCCTATATCTTGTTGATCAAATAGTATGGGCAAAGACTTAGCATATTTAAACGGGATTTTTACAATATGTTTTCTTATATACCATAATTGTGAGTGCAACTGTGTAAGCCACGTTACTGGCAATCCAGCATAGCCATTAATTGAGGTTTTCAGCCGGTCTTCGCTTGGGTCGGGAGAAGTGTAGAGTGCGCATTCAATGATTCCTCAAATGTATTGTAGACTCTCACACACATGGGGGATTAATTGACTTAAATTTGCACAGAGGACGAACGAACTAATCGCACCCATTTTGACCTCGGCAACGCAACACCACACACACCATGTCAAATATATTGTTTTTACTTTGAGTTCTTTATAACACATTTACATGTGCATAGCGTATGTAAGTCCATATAGAGTAAGTCCATATAGAGTAAATATCTATATTTGCATATTTTGTTTTTTTATCAAATTAAATAAATTTCAGTCATTTGTACTCCCACTATATTATTATTATTGGAAGGTATACGAATAAATATATTACAGGCGTGAGCACATACATATATGCCTTTTGAATTAAACTTTTCATAATTTTATTTACATTTTTTTGATGCCTTACTTTATTTGAATTTTCTTGAGGTTTTCGAGAACCACAAATATTTTCATTTCTGGTTCGTGGCAAATTAGCTAAGAAATTTTTAAATATTCTTTGGCTTAGATATTGAAGTCTAGTTTTAAGTATTAAATTCATTTTTACGCTTGTGAAATCTTTAGTTTGACTAGGAAGATTTATTTGGCATTCGTCACAGAAGCGAGAACATCAACTGCGACATATCCGAATGTCAGATAAGGGGGGAGTAGAACGCGGGTTAGGAATTTTTGATTCAAGCAGACCAGTTACAAGAAGTTATTCGCGCGCTCTTGAGAATCAGGCAGTCGGCTCAATTTTTAACCAGATTGATACAGGGATAGAAAGATCAGTGGATTTCATTCCGTCCGATATTTTTAATAGGTGTGCAAAGAGGGTCTTTAGGACGATTGAACCTGAGGCTCAAAGCAACCACGATACGGAAGAAAAAAATAGTGAGGAGGCAGATTATAGTTTGGGCTTTTCGCGGAAAATCGATTTGCTATTGCAGATGTCACAACAAAGTGAAACAGGCGGAGAAAAGGGGGATAATAACCTCGGTGGAGCAGAAAGATTCAAAGACATGGAAGCTGGAAGTTCGAAAGCTCCGAGTGGTGAGCCCTCCGGTACCATGACGAGCATAGAACAGCTATGATGCAGCAGAACGACATGATGTCGCAATGCATGAATGAAGTGCGGCACATGCGGGAAAACGTGGCGAACCTCAGTGGGCGTGTAACTGAAATGGAGACTTCAGCGCAGGCTCTGGGACAGCGGTCTACTGTGGCATCCACTCCCGAAAATCTAGGGCAACGCCGTTGCGTTGAACAGGTTGCTAGTAGAAACGCAATGTCAAAAGAATCAAATTCGTGTAAGACACCGAGATGGAAAAAGGTGGATCTCGAGAAATGGCATATAAAGTTCGATGGAACTGGAAAAGGGATGAGTGTGGAAAGTTTCATTTTTCGGGTTGAAAAATTGCGGGAACAGAATGATATATCATATTTCCAGCTCTTCACAGATTTTCATTGTTTGGTTTCAGGAGGCGCTCTGAAGTGGTATTGGCAGATGCTTGAAGACAAAGCAGACCATCCAGATTTTGGATATTTCGAATTGAAAGCGGAACTGCTAAACCACTTCAGAACTGCTGAGTTTGACCATGAAATAATCCGCGAAATCTTAGAAAGAAAGCAACAGCCTCACGAGAACTTTGATGAGTTTTATAGTGATGTTCATGACCTTATTTTCAAACTCCGTCGTAAGATCTCTGAGAAAGAATTAGTAGGCATGGTCAGGGGAAACCTTAAGCCATACGTAGCTAACTTGACGTTCGCGTCCAAGATGGACAGCATGGCGGAATTAGCAGCTGAATGTAAGAGAGCTGAAAAATTGATGAAGGATAACAGAGGTAGACCTAGGGCAGTTAATGAATTAGAATTAAGACACGAGAAATTGATAGACACCCCAGTAGAGGCGTTAGATAAGAACCAGATGAATAAGAAAGCATCTAATACTCACTTAGCCAAGCCTTATGAACATTTACCTTCATCCACATCGGCTTGCCCTAACGTAGTCAAATCAACCATAAATTCTTTCTGTGCCTCACCTTTCCACTTAATGTTATGCTTTTCGTGCGGGATGCCGGTGAACCACTACAACAAAAATCCAACAGAGGCGCAAAAAGAAACCAAGTGCAACTCTTCTTTTCACAACATGTTGTGTTTTGCTTGTGGGAGTGATGCATCCTTTTGTGTATTTAAAGATCAGGGAAAATCCAACCTGGCGGAGATGACAAAAACGAAAAACAGAAAGAAGATGAAATAGTAAAAGTACAGGAAGCTAAGCCAACTAATAGTTTTCATCAACGTAAATTAGAGTACGAAGAAGCGCGTAGGAGAATTTTTTGTGGGGAAGTTAATAAAAAGAATAATAGGAATTATAAGAAGATTGCTAAAATGAGAGAGAAAAGAAAATGTTTGAAAATAATCCACAACAAACTAATTTCAACGACAGTTACAGTCAATGGTGACAACAGATTCTTTGCGAAGACCAAAATAGGTGGTCATGAAGTACTGACATTACTCGATTCGGGAGCAGGAGCCAGCTGCATAGGTAAAAGCTATAAGGAATTTTTGAAAGGCAAAGAAAGCATAATTATGCCAATCAAGGGGCAAAATATTAGGACGGCGAACGGAGGAGAGACGGTTGTAATAGGAGCTATCAAATTACCTGTTGTATGGGATAACATAACAAGAGAAATGGAGTTTTTAATAGTTTCAGGGCTCCAGCAAGAAGTATATTTAGGGATCGATTTCTGGTCAACTTTTGATATGAGTGTTGTGAGCAAAGGGGCGAAGGGGAACGTTAATGAGGCTAGAGTTTCAGTGCTGGCAACCGCTGATGGTAATTTCTCATTTGACGCAGTACAACACCTACTTTCGACCGAACAGACAAATGCACTAGAATGGGTGAAATCACAATTCCCTTCATTTTCAACCTTAAGACTAGGCAGAACAAATGTAGAGGAACATGTGATTGAAGTTGTTGACGAGAATCTGCCGGTGAAACAGCGATACTACCCAATCTCACCTGCTATTAAAAAACTTGTGTTCGCTGAGCTGGACAGGATGCTTAATATGGGAGTTATTGAAGAGTCAAACAGCAGTTGGAGCTCACCTGTTTTCTTAGTGATTAAAGGTACCAAGAACCGTCTTTGTCTAGATGCGCGCAAGGTCAATGAACGTACCGTTAAAGATGCTTATCCGCTGCCACATATAGATGGTATCCTTAGTAGACTTCAAAATACCCGATATATATCAGCCATCGATCTTAAGGACGCGTTTTGGCAGATACCAATAGAAAGTAAATCCAGAGAAAAGACTGCTTTTACGGTTCCTGGTAGACCTTTGTATCAGTTCACCGTGATGCCTTTCGGACTCTGCAACGCAGCGCAAAGAATGTGTAGTTTAATGGACAAAGTAATACCTGCTCCGCTCCGTGTGTTTGTATATCTTGACGATCTGTTAGTGTGTTCGGAAGATTTCTCATCCCATATGTGTTTGTTAGAGAAGATAGCGAGGTGTTTACGAGATGCAAAATTAACAATCAATGTAGAAAAGAGCAAATTCTGTTTGAAAGAAGTACGATACCTCGGATATGTTGTCGGGGATGGATGTATTCAAACGGATGGAAATAAGGTAGCTGCGATGAGAGATTTTCCAGAACCTAACAGTCCAAAACAACTTCGTCGGTTCCTGGGCATGACAGGCTGGTACCTGCGTTTTATTCAAGACTATGCGGCGATTGCAGCTCCCCTGCACGACTGCCTCTCAAAGGACAAGATAAAAAAATTCACGATGACCGACGACGCCAAGGCATCATTTGAGAAGCTTAAATAAAGATTGATAACAGCACCGGTATTGACACATCCCGACTTTGACCGACATTTTTATATACAGTGCGACGCTTCGACAGACGGGGTGGGAGGAGTGCTGTTCCAGCTAGATGACGACCGGAATGAACGACCAATTGCGTATGTGTCTGCTAAACTCAATAAAGCTCAAAAGAATTATAGTGTTACTGAACTGGAATGCTATGCGGCTATCTTAAGCTTGAAAAGATTCAGGCCATACGTAGAAGGACTACCATTTACTATCATTACGGACCATGTAAGCCTAAAGTGGCTCATGCAACAGAAAGACATATCTGGAAGGTTACCAAGGTGGAGTTTGAAACTTCAAGGCTTCAACTTCAACATCGAATACAGGAACGGAACGCAAAACGTAGTGCCCGACACCTTGTCCAGGACGAATATGGAAGAGTTTAAAGTGAGTGACAGGATACTAGACGTATGCTTAGAATCACCATGTTTTTCCTCTGAAGAATACGAAGAACTTAAAAGGACAGTGACCGAGAATAAAGACAAACTTCCAGACCTTTGCGCATCAGACGGTTACGTGTATAGAAGGACTCAATTTGACAGAGGGGAAGAAGTTCAAACGGACCAGTCTTGGAAACTTTGGGTTCCCACGGAGTTGAGACCTGGCTTGGTAGAATCTTCTCACAGCTCTCCATCAGCTGGCAACGGTGGAATCCATAAAACCTTGGAAAGACTACGCGAAAAATATTACTGGCCGGGAATGGTAGCGGATGTATGTGCTCTTATAAAAGAGTGTGAAGTTTGCAAGTGCAACAAAACTCAAAATGTTTTCAAGAAACCACCTATTAAGAAACAGCATATTACGGAACATCCATTTCAAAGGCTGTTCATAGATTTCATGGGCCCGTTTCCACGTAGTTGTGATGGTAATGTGTAAGTATTTGTGTGTCTTGACCATGCGTCTAAATTCGTGTTTTTGCGACCGGTCCGTAAAGCCACTTCAGCAGAAGTCATAAAATACCTCGAAAAAGACGTTTTCCACGTATTCGGTGTGCCCGAATATGTACATTCGGATAATGGCAAACAATTTGTCTCGGACATGTTTAAAAGTTTTTTAAGCAAATATGGCACTAAACAGATAAAAACTGCATTTTATTCACCTCAAGGGAATGCTGCAGAAAGAGAAAGTTCATCAATGAAAATCAAAGAAACTGGGATAAGCATATAAGTGACGCAGCATTTGCTCTGCGTAGTGCTACACATTCTGCAATCAACGTGTCTCCGTATTATGCTGCCTTCGGGATGCCGATTGTATAAAATCAACAATGTTGAGAATTATATTATTTTAATATATATACATATGTATAGATTTATTTATTTCCTTTAGATTTGCAAGTGAAACGCACTGGTTTATTTTAGAATGTATTTTATAAACGAATTTATTTTATTTAGAATTTTAAACTTCACAATTTAGGGTTCTTTTATTATATATATAATTTAGTTATGACACAACCGGTTGATTTTAATATAGATATATATTTATGTATATACGTATTTATTTTTTTTCTATTTATATTTGTTACACGGTTTTTTTTTTTAATTTTCTCCTACACCTTTTGCACAACCGAGCGGTTTGAGAATTAGCAAGCGAACTAGTAACAAGTAACATACTTAATGCTATATATATATTAATAATTGTATCTTCTAACGGGTTCGGAGGGGAAATTCAGATTTTATTTCTATTTATTTTCTTTACAGTTTTACAGGTAAGTATGCAAGGAGTAGGAGGTGAGTAATTCAGTTAAAGGTGGGTATTTCAGGGTACGGTAAGTATGTATTATATATGTATATGTATATGTATCTAAACATATTTAGCTTAACACATATTTTTCTTAAAATTCTATTAGGTTGACACCCATGTCTTCGACATGCCGGCGGGCCTGCAGCGACGTGACCTGAACCAGGTCTTCGAGCTGTTGTAGTGTTTCGCGGGCTTTATTTACTAGCCCACGGATTCGTCGTTCTAGGGCAGGAGCGCTGCTTCGTTGAACTCTTTCACCGGCTCTTCGGAGGATACTTTTGCTCGCTGGCTCCCTTTTCTTGGTTTGAATTTCACGACCGGGAGGGTTTTCATTTTTCGGCCGGAATGTCACCCTTTTTCGGCTTTGAGATGATGTGCGCTCCGACAATTCGAGCGAATTTCGATGAAGTAGGGTGTGATGAGCTAATCCGCACCGATGACAGCTGTCTGGAGAGTCGCATGCCCCTGTGGTGTGAGAGGTCGCTAAGCAGTTTATGCAGTACCGATGGGCCTTTGCGGACTCATACCTCTCGTCTGGCGTCATTGCGAGAAAAGCGCGGCAGTGGCGCAATGAGTGGGTGCGGCAGCACAGCCGACATTTGCCGAAGTTCTGTGATCTGAAATGATATGGTTCGAAAAGCAATTTTAGTATGAGATGATTAAGAGTGGAGTTTAGCTTTTCGAGAGAGAGAGAGAGAGAGAGAGAGATAGAGAGGGATGTATAAGCTAAGCGGGTGGCAGAAGGCAGAGTTTGGTTATGTTGCGGGTGACCGTTCCGCCTTGAATGCGGATGTCTACCACGCGAACGTTTTGGTCGGGTCCGGGATGCAGTTTGGTTATGCGACCTAGTCGCCATTCGTTTGGGGGTAGGAGGTCGTCTTTGATGACGACGAGATCACCTTCCTTCATATTTCGCTGGGATCCTTTCCACTTATAGCGTTTTTGAAGATGGTGGTGATATTCAGTTTTCCAGCCCTTGCTGAACTGATGGTGGAGTACTCTTAATTTTTGCCATTTATTAATGAGCGAGAGATTTTCTGAGCTTGGCTCAGGGATCGAGAGTAAGGGCGCGCCTCGTAAGAAGTGGCCTGGGGTTAATACCTTCAAGTCTTCGGGATCTTGAGACATAGGAGAGAGTGGTCTGGAGTTGAGTACCGCTTCGATGCGTATTAGGAGAGTGGTAAATTCTTCGAAGGTGAACTTTTGATTTCCAGCGACTTTAGTGAAGTGAGTTTTGAAGCTCTTCACTGCCGCTTCCCAAAGTCCTCCCATATGTGGAGAGTAAGGCGGTATAAATTGCCATGTAAGTCCGTGAATGGCATATTCCGTTGTGGTTTTGTCAGAAACTTCTTCAAGGAAGGCGGATAGCTCTCTTTGGAGGCTTCGCTGTGCTCCTACGAAGGTTTTGCCGTTGTCAGACATTATCTTGTGGGGAATGCCTCTTCGTCCTACAAATCGTGCGAATGCTGCCTTAAATGCTTCTGTTGTTAGGTCGGAGCAGACTTCCAGATGAATGGCCTTTGTCGAGAAACATACGAATACACACACGTTTGCTTTGGAATGGGATGCTCGGCGGAGAGTCGAGGTTTTGACGAGGAATGGGCCAGCAAAATCAACACCGGTAGTATGGAATGGGAGTGTATATGTGGACCGTTCAGGGGGCAACGCTGCCATCAATTGCGTGCTCATCTTCTGCTTATATATCGTGCATGTCTTACACCGAAAAATGCAAGATTTTACCTTCTGGCGGATTTGGGGAATATGGTATTCCTGTTGGACCACGCGAATCATCAGCTGCTTTTCCGCGTGCAGTAGAGTTGAGTGGAGGAACTCGAGGAGGAGGGAGCAATATCGGGAATTCTCGGGAATGATAATTGGATGGCGCTCATCGTAGCTGAGGGCGGCATGAGTGAGACGTCCATTTGCACGCAGCAGTCCTGATTTATCCAAGAAAGGGTTGAGAGTACGGAGGGGATCTCTTTTTTCTATCGGAAATTTCGACTCCAGTGCTGTGATGGTTTTTCCGAAGTATTTTCGCTAGGTGACAGCTATGAGACGAGTTTTTGCGAACTTTATGTCGCTTTGAGTGAGAGTGGTAGAGGGCGGATTTGGCAGTTTCCTAGCCTTTTGCGCGAAACGAAATATGTACGCTGTTACTCTTAGAGCGGTGGAAAAGGAGGAGAAACGATCTAGAAAATCGGGAGATTCTAAAGCGTGGAATGCTTCAATTTGTCGTTGTTCGGGAGGGGCCGAATGAGTTGGTGAACTTTTCCGCAAAAGAGGGGATGGCCTAGTTAACCACTCGGGGCCTTTCCACCAGAGTGAACAGTTGACGAGCTCTTGGGGTTTAGCTCCACGCGTACCTAGATCAGCTGGGTTGTCAGCGCTGGAGACATGTCGCCACGTAGCATTATTCACGAGTTCGAGGATCTGAGATGTCCTGTTCGCTACGTATGTTTTCCACGTCCATGGGGGTTTTTCCAGCCATGCTAATACAATGGAGGAGTCTGTCCACAAAATTAGTTCATGAGATGGCAGATTTAGGGAGGATCGGGTCTGCTTTACTAATTTTGCGAGTAAAACTGCGCCGCAAAGTTCCAGCCTAGGGAGAAAGACGGTTTGTAAGGGGGCTACTTTACTCTTAGCTGTGAGTAAGTGGGATGTAGCAGATTCACCTTGCTGGACTCGTAAGTATACGCAAGCGCAGAATGCCTTCTCGGAAGCATCTGAGAATCCGTGTAGCTGAATGGAACTGTTTGGGCTGAATTGCACCCATCGAGGTATCCTTATTTCTTCGATTGCGGCGAGATTTTTCCTGAATATGTTCCATTTATGGAGTGAGATCGGCTTCACGGTTTCATCCCAGTCTGTTCCTTCCATCCATAGTTGCTGAAGAAGAGTTTTCGCTGCTATCATTATGGGCGATAGCCATCCTGCCGGGTCGAAAAGTTTCGCGACAGATGAGAGGATCTGTCGTTTCGTGGCAGTGTCTGAGGATAAGGGGGGGTCAACTGAGTACGAAAATGTATCAGTGAGAGCATTCCATTTTATTCCGAGGGTTTTTGTAGAACTTGCCTCTTGGAATTCGAGAAATTCTTCATCTAAAAGATCAGACGGTGGGATGTCTTTCAGCAGTGACTTGTGGTTTGCTGTGATCTTTTTTAACGGGAATCCGGCTGACTTGAGTACTTCGATAGCTTGATGTATCGATTCGCCGGCTGAGTCGAGATTATGTCCGCTTGAGAGGATGTCATCTACGTATGTCTCTCCTCTTAATATTTTTGAGACATGGGGGTATGTCTCCTTAGAGTCCTCGGCTAATTGGTGGAGTGTCCTTATTGCCAAGTATGGAGCGCAGTTGACACCGAATGTCACCGTTTTTAGTTTAAAGTCTTCTATCGGACTATGGGGGTTCTGCGGAATAGAACGCGTTGGAAGTCTTGGTCTTCCTTATGGACGTATATTTGGCGGTACATTTTTTCAATGTCGCCGTTAAATACATCCTTATATAATCTCCATTTTAGAATAATGAGCATTAAGTCATTTTGGAGAACGGGGCCAGTATGTAATACGTCTTTGAGTGAGAGACCGGAATGCGAGGTTTTTGAGGCATTGAAAACTACACGGACTTTAGTACTTTTGCTTCCAGGTTTAATCACCGCGTGATGGGGTAGGTAAAAGGAGAATTATTTACCGTCGCGTATGATTTCTCGTGAATGGGTTGGTTCCATGTGGTCTAGCGTTAGGTATTCCTCTAAGACTTCTGAATAGGTGTTCCGAAGCTCATCTTTCTTTTCGTTAGTTCGTTCCACGCTGAGGTATTGCTGCTGTGCTGCGGGTCTGGAGTGCCCGAGTGCAATGGAGTCCGGGAATGCTGATTTGAATGGCAGCTTTACCACATATCGACCATCTTCTCGTCGATGAGTGGTTTTTTTTGTAGAGATCTTCACAATATGCATCATCGTCTGTGTATGTGGGGGCCGGTGGTACCTCTTCTTGTTCCCAGAATTTCCTGAGTAAATCTCCTAGTGATTCTGAAGGGGTTTCAATCACCTGAGTAGAGAATGAGGAGATTTCTTCCACAACTGGTCCACTTAATATCCACCCAAATATTGTGTTTTGGGCTATTAAGCTGCCACCTACATTAATTTTGAGACCTGGGGTGAGTATTTTGGGGATAATATCGCTACCAATGACCATGTCTATTCTAGCTGGTGTAAAGCAATCTACTTCTTTTATTTTGAAGGATGGGAGAGTGTGCGTCAATTGAGACAATATTATCGCTTGAGCCGCGATTTTTATTGATTGATTAGCTGAGCATATCGTAATAGAGCATATTCTATTCGAGTTTTGGACTGTGTTACCGCCCATGCCAAGAATTTGTTAGTTGGCTTTTGTGGTGGGGAGACCAAGTAACTTTTGTATACGGGATGTTACAAAAGTTTTTTGAGAGCCTTGGTCAATGAGAGCTCTGATGTGAGTTACTTCTCCTTTATGGAGAATGGGAATATTTGCTGTGGGAAGCAATGTCCTTTCTTTGTTACTCGAATAGTGGGATAGAGTTTTTGTTCTACCGCTTTCATTTGCCTTTGAGTTTTTGGATGCCTGCTTAGAGGTGCAGGGCTGTTCTTCCTCGACTGTCACTTGAGAAGTAGTGAAGTTTCTTTGAGGTTTTGGGGGGTAAGGCGGGGGTTGCTCGCAGTGTAATGGAGGAGGGAGTGGTGACGTCTTTGACAATAAACGCACGTAAAGTTGCTTTTGCAATCTTTCTCCAAATGCGAGTACGCCAGGCAATTTTTGCAGTAGTTGTTATCTTTAATAAACTTGTTCCGGTCTGAGACGGATAGTTCTCGAAATTTGACGCACGTTGTCATCGAGTGGTTTGATTGGCATAGTTTACAGGAAACTTGCCTTTTGTTTTGAGTATGGAACGATTGGGTTTTGTTCCGATAATTCAATGTTGGGGGAGGGACCGCTGGTGTCCGTTGGGGATAGCTGGGCTGATTCATCTTCGGCTTATTGGGTCCGTAGCTGCTGAGTCGCTCCACGGCTTCGTACCGAGCTTTCAGAAATTGGTCCATTTCTGACCATCGAGGTAACTCCTTCCTTGAGTTGAGTGATTGCTCCCAGAGAGCTAGTGTCTCGTCCGGCAGTTTTGACGAGCAGAGGTATACAAGCATTGGGTCACAGCTGTCTGTTGATACTCCCTTTGCCTGTAGGGTAGAAAGACAGTAATTTATTGTCGTCTGGATCTGTTGAATTCTTTCTCCGTTCTCTGTGTGGGCAGGTTGGATGTTGAACAACGTCTTTATTTGGCCATCCACTACTATTCTTCTATTTTCGTAGCGTGCCTTGAGTGCATCCCATGCTAATGAGAAATTGTGGCCACTGAGAGGGTAATTTTTAATGAGGAGTGCAGCTTTACCTCTTGTTTTTTGTCTCAAGTGGTATAGTTTCTGCACTTCGGATAATTGGGGGTGGTTGATGTACACTGCTGTGAACATGTCCCTAAATGAGGGCCAATCTTCATATCCTCCATAGAAGATTTCTGTGTCACATGCAGGTACCTTGAGAAAGCTGAGTGAGTCAGCTTGTGTTGGGAGGGGGGGGCATCTTTGTGATGGGGGTGATTGACCGGGAGGAATCCATATTTGGTTGGATTTGGTCAAGTAACTCACTTATTCTGATTTTCGTGAGCATTGCGTTGTCATTTGTTGTCTCGTAAGCCTCTGCGCATGCTGAGCGTGTCTTTTCATCGTCCACGTTGCTCATCTGTAGGTTTTGGTTGGCTGCCTCCACTAGTTCCATGTGCCTTTCCAGACGGTCCTTGAAAATTTTGAGGGCTGCTTCGGAATGAGTTTCTTCACTTGTGTCCCACCATTTTCCGCAGAATTTTTCCATCCTGGAGAGCTCATATAGAAATTTTTTGTGTAGCTGGGAGAATTCCTCTTCTTCTGCCTGGGATTTCGAGCGAGTTCGGGGTCCTGTAAGGGGGTGGAGTGATTGGGGCTTCTCCATTTTATCCTCCATTGTGAGATATTTTATTTATTTTAATATAAAATATTTATTTATATTTATATATATATATATATATATATATTTAAGTATATATATATTATTCATAATTAATTTATTTAGGGGGTAGCTTTTATGTTTGTATTGTACTGTCTCAGCGCGTCTGAGCACAGCAATGTATAAATGTATTCTGGGTTTTTGTTATACCCCGTTTGTATGCTGGGTGCTTTGCTTAGCTTACACGAGTATGTACCCATGTATACTTATGTACATACGTGCCTTTGTCCGCTTGCTATTGTAAATAGCGAAGAAGTGGAAATTGCCGGAATTGAAAAAAACACTTTATGTATATATGTGCATGTATGCACATATACCACAGTTGAGTAGCGGTGACTTGCTATGCGGTGGTGGCTTTGGGCAGTGTAATGTGCTCACACTGGTCCGATTCTGGGCCCGTGGGAATGAGCTTCGGCCCTATTGGGGTGTATATACTGAGAGTATGTATATACTCGGGAGGATATATGAGAGGGGTAACTGGTCCGAACTGGTCCTTTTCTAATGTGTTTTTGGACCAGTTGGCGTATATAAAAAGGGGAGTTTATATACGTAAGGGGATATATAATAATAAGCGGTTTTTTGTATTAACTATATACTTGTGATGGGGAAAGCGCGAGTTTTTTCATATATACGTTTTAATATATTATATATGAGCGCTGTTATATTCGGTAAATGAAAAGTAGGAGATTTTCATTTACCGATTTTAGGGACCCGATATATATTATTATATATTGTGATTAATTTTTTGTTTAGCGGATTTTGAGATTTTGTTCGAACTTTCCTTGGGAATTTTAATTTAATTTTTGAGAATATGTATGTGTATGGCAAAAGAGTTTCATACACAGCACGAGCAAAATCCGCTAAACAAATATGAGTAAGAATGGGTGGGACTTACTTTGACATGCGGAGTTTTTTACAAACCACTTTTTCTTTTAGGGGGGGTTACTTGTTGACTTCTATGTAGTGCTGGTGTTCCTGTGGTGATGAGGTATTGATTGTGGCTTGGACTGCTGCTGTATGTACGTGTATGTGCTGTGCTCGTTTTTGCTTTTTTTTGTTTTAATATAAAAAAAAAAAAATTTTAATCTTATTTAATTTTTACACCTTTTTTTTGGAAATATGTATGTGCACTGTTTGTTAATTTTTGTATATATATATTTTTTTTCAAATCTTATTTAATTCTTTTTCCTTTTTTATGTATGTTGCTATATATGTATTTTTTTCACTGCTTTTTATGTTTTTTTTGTATATTTGTATGTATATATTTTCATATATATGTATATGTATATACAATTTTTATTTTATTTTTTTTTTTTAATTTTTATGTATATCTATATATATATATTTTTTTTTTTTCACCGTATGTATGCACTTGTGTACGTGGGTATGTACATCTATACTAATATTATAAATGCGAAAGTCGTTTCGTTTGCTGCGCTTTCACGCAAAAACTACTTAACCGATCATCATGAAACTTTGTACACATACTCTTGGAGGTATCAGAATGAACATAGGCTACTTTTTATTTAATAAAAAAAATTATTTTTTAAATAAAATAAAGACTTTTTTGTCCAATAGCCACAATAGAGCATATACATACGCATGCATAAAGTAACGCCCCATATGCACAGAGAGAGAGAGAGAGAGTGGGACTATACATATGTAGCTGCATTGTGAGTAGTGCATTTGAGAGTAGTTTTGTATGTGTGTATGGGAGTATACAGTATACAGCATACATATCTACATGTATGGTGGCATAAAATGTAAGCATACAAGAGAGAGAGTGGGACTATACATAGGTATAGGCACATATGTAGCTGCATTGAGAGTAGTGTGGTATGTGTGTATGGGAGTATAAGTTATGTTGTAACAAATTGACAGTCAAATGTACTTATGATTTCACACCATAATAAATGCTAACGCCATGTCTACCTGATTTCCGCTCAAACCATCATTTCGCAACAACAACACCACGACGATTATTTTACAATGCTCAGCATTTCCGCCACGTGCATTGCAAGCGGGCTAAATTCCTGGAATCTTTTAAACCAGAGCAGAGCCATAAGTTAGCACATAAGTTATAAATTAGCAAATTTTAGATTGTTTAAGTAATTCTTGTTTTGACTTCGATAATAAAAGGTCGTAAGACCAGAAATAAAAAAGATTTTTTTATTTAATGCGAATATAGAATTCGTTAACTGGCGCCCAACTAACGGGCCTGCCTTCGCGTCGCGTAAAAGTTGTTAATCGAGTAAAAGTGAACCGTGAGTGATTTAACAAAAAAAATCCCGTCGGAAGGACGATACTACTACTACTCATCTTGGCACTTCAAACGGACTGCGGAAGGCGAGGACACCTAAGAAAAAAGAGCAGGAAAAGAGGTCCCTAAGTAGCTCAAGCAAACAGGAAGCGCACGAGACGCTAGCCGCCTGCCCAGGACATGTTCCTGATAATAAAGTAAGACATAGTTTTAAGAAAGTGAAAAAAAATCCAAGAAAATAATTGTAACAGAGCTTGATAAAAATTAAATGATTTAAAGAAGTAACTAATAAAAAATTTTAAAAATTTAAAGGAAAGTGTAAAAAAAAGAAAACATTAAAGAAAATTCTAAACTTAAAAATAAAGTGAATAAATGAAATTGATGAAACGGAAAAGTAGTAAAAAAGGAAATTAATAAAAAGTTAAAAAAAAAAAATTTAAGAAAATTTAAGAATTAAATATAAAAAAATTGTGAATTGCAATTAAGAAAATTTAAGAATTAAATATAAAAAAAAATTGTGAAAGAAAAGGAAAGAAATAATAGAGTTAGGAAATCTAAGATGTTAAGAAAAGAAAAATATAGTGTATTAATTAGGAAAAATAATATATATATTTAGCTTAGATAAATAAAATTAATAAATAAAAAAAAATAACAATAATATTAATATTAATAAGACCATGCCAGTTAATCCTGCTAACCTTGTTAGGCCACCAGTACTTAACGTACAACCAGGTCAATCTGCTGGTCAATCCCTTCCCACCTCTAACTCATTTTCCATGGACGAATTAACTTCAGTGATCACAAATATTGTGAATAATGTTCTACGGACAGAGGGGCGTAACATAGTTCAAGCTGCCCTTAACCCGAACGTTACGGACATTACAATTGATTCGAATTCATCCGGTAATGTTTCCGACCTAGACAAAATACCTGATGTGGTAAGATGTCTAAGGGAGTTCTCCGGAAACCCGGGAGAATTCACATCCTGGAGGAAAAGTGTTGACAGGATCCTCCACATATACGAGCCTATGAAAGGCACACCTAAGTACTATGGCATACTAAATGTCATAAGAAATAAGATTGTGGGCAATGCTGATACCGCCCTCGAATCTTATAACACACCTTTGGATTGGAAGGCAATCTCCAAATGCCTGACACTCCACTACGCGGATAAGCGCGATCTCGGTACTCTCGAGTATCAAATGACTGCACTTGTACAGGGCAGTCTTACCATTCAAGAGTTTTACCAGAAGGTATACTCTCATTTGTCTCTCATATTAAATAAATGAGGTTGTATGGAAGTCGGCCAAGAAGCCATGCACTTACTTACAAGAACGTACAGAGATAAAGCCCTTGACACCTTTGTGCGAGGACTTAAAGGAGATTTACCCAGACTCCTAGGAATGAGGGAACCTGTAGATCTTCCTCAGGCACTTCACCTTTGCCTTAAATTAGAGAATCAGAATTTTCGGTCTAGCTATGCTTTAAGCAATAGCAACGGTAACCACAATAGGAGACATCAAGACTTTCGTCCGCCCCTACCCCCAAGAAGGATGAATAATGAATTCTATCCTAAATTGGCACACATGCCTCAACCAAGGTTGTACGCAGCCAACGCATATAGGACAACGCAAATAAACTATCAAGTCCAACGTCCGCAACAGTTACATCAGCAATTCAATCCACCACCGCGCCCTTTATTCAAACCACAACCCCGTCCAGAACCAATGGAAATTGATCAAACTTTGCGTTCTAGACATATAAATTATATGAATAAGCCACGAAATAACGACCTTACCAATAAGAGACCACCTCCTATTAACCCTACACCATCTATGCCGCCATATAAAATTCAAAGAAATTTCCATATACAATAGATTCCGAACAATATCCTACCATGACAAGTGACAGTAAGACAAATGACAATACGGAAAACTACAACGAAGAATATTATAGTAACAATGAAGCAAGTATTGACGAAAATTATATTGACACAACAGACTTACATTTCTTAGAATGAGTCACTCTTCGCTGCCTTATTTTGAATGTAGACTGAAGAGTGGAAACATTGTAAAATTTTTAATAGACACAGGATCAACAAAAAATTACATTCAACCTTCAATCGTGCCCAACCCAATCAATAACGACAACAGTTTCTTTGCTAAATCAATAGCAGGAGATATTGAAATTAAACAACATACGTTTCTTAATCTATTTAATTCGGATAAACAATTGAAGTTTTACCTCCTCCCAACCTTGAAATCATTCCATGGTATCCTCGGGAATGATAGTCTTAAAGAGCTCGATGCGGTTATTCACGTCAAAGATAACTTCATGGAATTAAAAGGAAACACTAAAATTAAAATTAAACAATTAGCCTCAGGATCTGTAAACAAGATCGACACTAAGGAAGATAAATTGTCACCAACTCAACTGAATGCAATAGAAAATTTAGCCAAAAACTTCTCCAATCTCTTTACGGAACCAAATGATAAACTAACCTATACAACTAAAGTTGTAGGAGAAATTAGAACACACAAAGATACTCCCGTTTACACTAGGTATTACCCTTATCCAATGTCACTCAAAAATGAAGTTGAAACTCAAATAAATAAAATGTTAGATGATGGCATCATTCGACCATCAAGGTCACCCTATAATTCACCTGTTTGGGTAGTAGCAAAAAAACCCGACTCTCAAGGCAATAAGCAATATCGAATCGTTATCGACTATCGCAAGCTTAATGCAATTACTGTAGCAGATCGCTATCCAATACCCCAAATTAACGAAGTACTTTCTCAACTCGGGAAAAATAAATTTTTCTCTGTGTTGGATCTAAAAAGTGGATTTCACCAAATTCCGCTCAAGGAGTCAGATATCGAGAAAACCGCCTTCTCAATCAACAATGGTAAATACGAATTTACGAGATTACCATTTGGACTCAAAAATGCCCCCTCAATTTTTCAAAGGGCTCTTGATGACATCCTACGTCATCACATTGGCAAAATTTGCTATGTCTATATCGATGATATAGTCGTTTTCAGCAATTCCGAAGAAGAGCAAACGCGTCACCTTCAACTAGTCTTCAAAACGCTTGAAGAAGCCAATATGAAGATACAATTAGATAAATGCCATTTTTTCAAAGACACCGTAGAGTTTTTAGGTTTCATTATTTCGTCAAAAGGAATAACTAAAAACACCAAAAAAGTAGAGGCAATAGCTAAAATGCCTTACCCAGAAAATATTAAACAACTTCGTTCTTTCTTAGGTCTTTCAGGCTACTATCGTCGCTTTATCAAAGACTACGCCAAATTGGCTAAACCCCTAACAATACTCTTAAGAGGGGAAGAAGGACATGTATCAAAAAATAAGTCTAACAAAATCAGCATCGAACTAAATGAAGATGCAAAAGATGCCTTTAATAAAATTAAAAATTCACTCATGTCTGATGACGTCATACTCTCCTACCCCGATTTCAATAAAGAATTCCATTTAACAACAGACGCTTCAAATTTTGCAATTGGTGCAGTCCTTTCACAAGATAAAAAGCCAATTGCCTTCATTTCTAGAACTCTAAATAAAACAGAAGAAGCCTACGCTACAAACGAAAAAGAGTTTTTAGCAATTATTTGGGCTCTAAACAATTTCAGAAATTACCTATACGGCTCAGCCAAAGTCAATATTTATACAGATCACCAGCCTTTAACTCAAGCGCTGAGTAATAAAAACAATAATTCTAAAATGAAACGTTGGAAATCCTTTCTTGAGGAATACAATCATGAACTCTACTTCAAACCAGGCACCACTAACGTCGTAGCTGACGCTATATCAAGGATGCCTCCTGAACCTATCAATAGTTTGTCAATAACCCAACATAGTGACGAAAGCTCGTCTGATAACTTAATTTGGCATGTGGAATCACCCATAAATGTTTTCAAGAACCAATTGTTCCTTAATTCAGGCCCAACTTCTACTTATCAATTTCAAATAATATTCCCTACATACCATAGACATGTCATAGAAGAACCAGATTACAGTCCAAGAGTATTAATAAACCTATTAAAAAGATATCTTAATCCCTCTGTAATTAATTGCATCAGAACCGATGAAAGAACTATGGGCAAAATTCAGGAAATATACCCTATCCACTTCAATAACTATAAAACAAGATTTTCACGACTACTAGTTCAAGATATTACAAATGAAAGTCAACAGGAAGAAATCGTAATAAACACTCACAAAAGAGCTCATAGAATTTCTCGTGAAAATAAACTCCAAATTTTAGAAAATTATTATTTCCCTGCTATGACTAAAACAATAATAAGGATAATTCAACAGTGCTCAACTTGTAAAGAGAACAAATATGACCGCCACCCTACCAAACCTAAATTAGGAGAAACCCCTATCCCACAGTTCCCAGGACAAATTCTACACATAGATATATATATGACCAATAGAAATATAGTATTAACAGCATTGGATAAATTCAGCAAGTATGCACAAACAAAAATTATTAGATCAAGAGCAATAGAACATATTAAAGAACCCCTTCGCGAGTTACTTTTTCAATTTGGTGTACCAGAATCAGTCGTTATCGACAACGAAACGTCCCTTAACTCAGCATCCATAAAGTTCTTATTAGAAGACACGCTTAAAATTAAAGTTTTTAGAACACCTCCTTACTCAAGTTCCGTCAATGGTCAAGTAGAACGATTTCACTCAACGCTCACAGAAATAATGCGTTGTCTAAAAGCAGAACGTAATTTGACTTCATTTGCAGAACTTCTTGATAATTCCGTTTACGAATACAATTATACAGTTCATTCAACTACAAAGAAAAAGCCTATAGAAGTATTCTTCGGAAGAAGAGTATCGACAGACCCCAATCTATTCGAAAAAGCTAGAGAAGAAAATATTTGCGAACTGAAAAGAAAGCAGACAAAGGATCTTGAATATCATAATAAAACACGTAATCCCATAAAAATTTATCACCCAGGAGAAACCATTTATGTAAAAATAAACAAAAGATTAGGTACAAAAGTTTCCCCAAAATTTAAAAAAGAAATAGTAAAAGAAGATAGAAATTCAACAATTTTAACAGAAACAGGGAGAATAGTCCACAAAAGCAATATAAAAAATTAAATATAACTATTTTTCAGCCTTCTCCTATTTTACTCTGTCACGGCGACAGTGGACATCTATGACTACTCCCCTGCACAAGTAGTTACAGTAAATGACGGACTGGCAAAAATACAGAACGGAGCCTTTAGGCTAATACATATAATCGACCTTAACAAATACGAACAATTTCTGATAGACATGTTCAGATTCATCTCTTCAGACATACCTAAAGATACAATTCTATACCCCATATTAAAGCATGAACTAACCCAATCTTTAGAAATTTTAGAAACTATAAAACCTGTCTGGAAAAGACAGAAAAGAGCCATTAATATTTTAGGTACGGCATGGAAATTTATTGCCGGTAGCCCCGATCATGACGATCTGGAAATCATAACTAATAATCTTAATAAAATTAATAATAATATTAACAAACAGGTTATAATTAACGAAATTTTTAATGAAAAAATTAATAATATTAGTTTAATAGTAAATAATATTTTTAATAATATAAGGAAAGATTCAAATATTGAAAACGAAACCATTATAAACCTTCAAAATAGGATAAGATTAATAAAAGAGGAATTGATAAATATAAAATATGCCATTCAATGGGCAAAGAAAGATATTGTAAACACATTATTGTTAAATAAAAATGAAATAGAAATTGCTCTAGAAAAATTAGAAAGTAAGGAAATTCCTTTCAAAAATGCAGAAGAAGCATTAGAAATATCAAATATAAATGTAATTAGTCAAAATATGACAATCTTTTACTTGGTAAAAATACCATTAACTACTAAAGAAAATTTTCGAAAAGTTATTGTAAAACCAGTAATAAAAAATAAAACCATAATTAATGTAAAATTTGAAAAAATATTAATAGGTAAAAAAGATACCTACGGAATTAAAAACCATTGCGATAATTATAAAAAAATTGAAATTTGTAAACTAGATCAATTAATAAATATAAGTAATAGTAGTTGTATACCTAGAATAATAAATAGCTTAAATTCGTCTTGCACCTTAACCAATGGTCAGCACATCCAAAAAATAGAAGAACTAAAACCCGGAACAATTTTACTTAATGGTTTTGAAGGAATCATAGATATCGATGGAATACAAAAGAATTTATCAGGGACACAACTTATCAATTTTCATAATTCAACTTTAAAAATAAATAATCAATCTTACATAAATTACGATTTAGTCCCACTGCCTGCTTTTCCGGCAGTTCTACAACCAGCACCGATCGAGAAAAACCGAATTGAGCTACTTTCTCTTGAGGCTCTAAAAGAATTCCATATTGATAACATTCGAAGAATAAATCTCCTCAAAACAGCAGCAATATCAAATAGTTTTTTCTCACTTGGAGCGATTGCAATTACAGCCATCAGCTTAACAATTTTTCGTAAATTTTGGAGAAAAACCAAAACAACGCACTGGACATTACCCATATGTCTCCAGCAAACATAAATCTTAGCAAACTTAAAGATCATTCAAAAGACGAAAATACTCGAGGACGACCGTTCTTAAGAGGGGAAGAGTTACGTTGTAACAAATTGACAGTCAAATGTACTTATGATTTCACACCATAATAAATGCTAACGCCATGTCTACCTGATTTCCGCTCAAACCATCATTTCGCAACAACAACACCACGACGATTATTTTACAATGCTCAGCATTTCCGCCACGTGCATTGCAAGCGGGCTAAATTCCTGGAATCTTTTAAACCAGAGCAGAGCCATAAGTTAGCACATAAGTTATAAATTAGCAAATTTTAGATTGTTTAAGTAATTCTTGTTTTGACTTCGATAATAAAAGGTCGTAAGACCAGAAATAAAAAATATTTTTTTTATTTAATGCGAATATAGAATTCGTTAACTTATACAGTATACAGTATACATATCTACATGTATGGTGGCCATAAAATGTGAGCATACATACGTACATGTATGGTGGTGGCCTGGTCATCTATTTGCTGAGCGCTACGTTAACGCCATCTAGCGGGTAAAAGCTAAAAATATTTTACATCGACTTCAGCAAGTACATACAGATATGACTTTCAATGAACATATTTACAACCAAACGCTAATTCTAATTGAAAACAAGGTTTTCACAATGGTTGGAAAAAAATTAGATGATTTTGGGATGCAAAGCCCTCAAAGAGATAATGAGGATGATTTCAACAATGAAATTGCTCGAGAGTTAGATTATGATTTCATAGCACTGCAGCGACAAGTAGAAGAATTAATCTCTTTGTTACTTCCAGAGCAGGCTCATGTTCTCCATCAAGTTTTACGTAGAATAGAATACGGTAAAGGTGGACTCTTCTTTCTCGATGCACCAGGTGGAACCGGAAAGACGTTTTTGCTCAACTTATTATTAATGTACATCAGAAAAAACAGAAAAATAGCAGTTGCAGTAGCTTCGTCGGGTATTGCCGCGACGCTTTTAAACGGCGGCCGTACGGCACATTCCGTTTTGAAATTACCATTGAACCTTGCACATGAAGATTCGCCCATCTGTAATTTCAGTAAAAATAGTTCTCGAGGTAGGATGCTGCGAGAATGTAAGCTTTTAGTGTGGGATGAATGTACAATGTCTCACAAAAAGGCTAGAGAAGCTTTAAACCGGGATAGTACAGATATAATGGGAGGAATGGTAGTTTTACTGGCTGGTGATTTTCGTCAAACCCTTCCAGTTATTCAGAGGGGTACACCAGCAGATGAAATTCAAGCATGCTTAAAATCATCGAGCTTATGGTCAAGAGTTGAAAAGCTGAGCATAAAAACAAATATGAGAGTGCATCTTCATAATGACGTGGATTCAGGACGTTATGCTGAAATGTTATTGAAAATTGGTGATGGTCGTTTAGATGTTGATGCTGAAGGTTGCGTATCACTTTCAAGAGAATTTTGTAATTTAGTAGAAAATGATGTGGATCTCATTGCTCATGTTTTTCCCGAATTGCAACAGAATTTGGGTTGTGATCAGTGGCTGTGCGCAAGAGCAGAATTAAGTACAATACCTCATATCCTGTAGAGTTTATAAATTCACTTGAATTGTCGGGTGTACCATCACATAAGCTTCAGTTGAAACTAAATGTACCAGTAATGCTTATGCGAAATTTAGATGCTCCTCTGCTATGTAATGGAACACGACTTCGGATAACGAAATTGGGACAGAATATACTTGGTGCTACTATTTTAAGAGGTGTCGGTAAAGGAAAAAGTGTAATCATACCTCGGATTCCAATTATTCCCACTGACCTTCCATTCCAATTTAAAAGAGTTCAGTTTCCCGTCAAACTTAGCTTTGCCGTAACTATAAACAAAGCACAAGGACAGACATTACAGGTAGCACGAGTGCATTTAGAAAAGTCATGCTTTTCTCATGGTCAACTATATGTAGCCTGTTCGCGTGTGTCTAATGCCCGGAATTTACAAATATTTACACCCAACGGAAAAACGTACAATATAGTTTATAGAAATATCCTTGACTAATAATCTGCATTTTATATTTTCAATTGTTACCATTCCGAATTATTTATTTTCTTTGACATATATATTTTAATATTTGTTGTATTGATTCAATAAAGTATACTTTGAAATTTGAAACTTCATTTCATGTAGTAATTTTTTCAAATAGATAATCTCAGACAAGCAATAAAATATATTCTTTATATTGATCCGTTTGTACTATAATGATCTCTTATTGGATGGATTTAATGCGAGCGAAGCCGCGGGTAAAAGCTAGTATATAATATGTGTATATATGTATATAAAATATATGTTTTCTTTGTTTATATTTTCACCTAATTTTTTTAATTTTTTTTTTTCACATATGCATTTTTAATTATTATTTGTTTTTACACTGCACTCTCGATCGCAATAAGGAAAATTTTTTGTTTTTTGTACCTGATCACTTTAATTATATGTATTTAATGTTTAATTTTTTTATATATTTATATTTATATACGATTTTTTATATTTTTCGTTTTTGCTCATATGTACAATTATATGTATCACCACTTTCCTCGTTTGCGGTTTAGAAAATATATATATGTATATATGTGTATATATATATAGTGTATGTATATATAAATTTTTTTTTTGATTCCACTTTTTTATTTCACTTAGTTTTCTGTTTTGTCACTTGAGCGGATTATTTTAATTTTATGTATGTATATAAGGTATTGTTGTTTTATTTTCTACCGCACATTACTCTCTTTTTTTTTGTCTTTACCAGCAACGTTTATTTTGTGGTTTCTAAATTGTATAGCATTATACTTTTTTTTTTTATTTATTTAGCACTAAACTTTTTAATTTTTAATTTTATTTAATTTTATTAATTTGCACTATTTTATTGAGTTTTGGTGTTCGCGGTTCTTTTCCGACAAACGGGTTTCGGCACCATGTATAAAATCAACAATGTTGAGAATTATATTATTTTAATATATATACATATGTATAGATTTATTTATTTCCTTTAGATTTGCAAGTGAAACGCACTGGTTTATTTTAGAATGTATTTTATAAACGAATTTATTTTATTTAGAATTTTAAACTTCACAATTTAGGGTTCTTTTATTATATATATAATTTAGTTATGACACAACCGGTTTATTTTAATATAGATATATATTTATATATACGTATTTATTTTTTTTCTATTTATATTTGTTACACGTTTTTTTTTAATTTTCTCCTACACCTTTTGCACAACCGAGCGGTTTGAGAATTAGCAAGCGAACTAGTAACGAGTAACATACTTAATGCTATATATATATTAATAATTGTATCTTCTAACGGGTACGGAGGGGAAATTCAGATTTTATTTCTATTTATTTTCTTTACAGCTTTACAGGTAAGTATGCAAGGAATAGGAGGTGAGTAATTCAGTTAAAGGTGGGTATTTCAGGGTACGGTAAGTATGTATTATATATGTATATGTATATGTATCTAAACATATTTAGCTTAATACATATTTTTCTTAAAATTCTATTAGGTTGACACCCATGTCTTCGACACCGATGATACAGCATGCTGCATCATATGATATATACCGAAAGTTGGCTAGTTTAAAGGATGCAGATTGTGAGATAGAGACAGCAAGCGACAGACTACAGCTGATTCGAAATAAAATTATAAAGGAGCTGAGGCTGGCTCATGAAAGGAGCAAAAAAGCTTATAACACTAGGAGCGCAGACGTAAAATTCCAGATAGGACAAACTGTATATCGTAAGAACTTTAAACAGAGTTTTTCGATTTGTGAACTCTGTTATATAATGCAAAATTAGCTCCGAAACACATAAAATGTATCGTGCTAAAGGTTATAGGGAACTCTATGTATGAGCTTGGAGATAGCAATGGAAAGAGAATCGGTACCTACCACGCGAAAGACATTTTTGCTAAGAAGTGTTACACGTTTTCTTGGTTAGAACTCGTTTTACCTGTTATACGTTAAGGACGTTGGACTACCCAAAACTTAGGAACGCGACCGAAATAGCCCATAAGTATATTAATTTCTAGCCTAGTTATCAGGAAAAAATAGTCCTCATCTGTTTATTTAACCAAGGACACTAACACAAACTCAACTCGAAAAAGAAAAAAAAACAGTACATGCGAACTAAAGTTGTTTGCCCGGCTCTGAGTCGTGGGTCGAAGCCACACGTTAGATGCGACAAATAAATCTGGACAGGCTGCGTTATTGAATTTTTTTACACACACGCTCCATGATGCAAGCACCATCGGCGGATGTGAGCCTGTAACGACAGCCTTAGGCCGAAAATAATGTAAACAGTGTATGTGTCATGTGTATGAGTCGGGAGAGTATGCGCCTGTGTGAGTGCGATCAGCCCAGACTATGTTGACGTAAATGTTGCTAACGAATTATAACACATAACCCTATTGACATGTTGGCGGAAGTCCCCGAGTGAGCATCATGTAGTATTGGCAACATTTGCCACGATGAAAGTACGAGTGTGTGTGAACGCGACACATGTAGTGGTATCCATCAGCAACATTGCGGAGCCTTTGAGTTTCGTTATGGACCAAACAACATCTATATAAGGCCCATAAAATTATAAACGGAAAGAAATGTATTGTAGTGCCGATAGCCAAAATAAAAAGTTTAAGTGAAATAAAGGTGTGGATATTTTTTATCAAAAAAAAAAAAAAAAAAAAGTGATGAACTAAGAAATTAACAAAAAAAAAAAAATTGTTTGAGCAGGCTCCCAAGTAGCCAGGAGTTGAATAAATAAATAACAACGAAAATAAACTGGAATTGGAGGTAAGCAGACAAATCCCGATGCAATAATTGAATGTTGAATTTTTATTATAATACACATATGTACAATTGTATACAGATATGCTTAAGTTTGAAAAAAAAAGGAAAATGAAATAGCCTAGTTAATGATAAAAATCTTCCATTTGCAGGTCGCCAGAAAACAAAAAAAAATAAAAATAAAAATAAGGACCTCCACGATTTTTTATACATCAACCACTGCCATCACAACAACACCACAAAAAAAAACCAACTGAAAGAAAAGGACCAGAGGAACCACCACCACGGCAGGACAAATGAACAAGGATTCAAACCCAGGACGTAATCCAGAAATAAAAAATCGTCACCGTTTTTTTATTATTTTCCGATTTTTTTTACACTTACCAATTTCAAGTGAGCTTCCTTCTGATTTTTTTTACAAAGCGAACTAATGCTTGATTAAATTATATTTGTAGGAAGATATAGAATATTATTTGCAATAAGTTCATGAGACATTTCATAAACAATTTATTTTATAATTTCAAACAAAGAGGAAGCAAGAAATATTTCCTTCATTTGCTTTTTTTATACTGAATTTCTTTTTTTGCTTTTTTTGTTAATGTAACAAGTTGCTTTTTTTACACCGTTTTAGTACTTCAGATATTATCGGATTAATATCTTATTCTCTCTTACGCACAGTACTTTTTGCATTCAAACTTAAATTTTTTTGTCACACATAACCTTCCTTTATTTTGTCATTGGAACACATTTTTTTTATTTATTTTTATTTTTAATTTTCGTATAACATTTTTTGTGAAATAAGTATCGAATTTCACATAGAAAACTTTTTGTTAAGTCACACCGAACCCGGCACTATATACGCGATCCGCAACCCGCCAGCTACATATCTTCACAACTAATCCTTAGAGTAATAATATAATATAGGTATACCTATATGTACGTACACTTTGGAAAATTTAAATAGAAGAGTAGAGTACCAGTGAGACAGGCTCATACACGTATATATTCTTTGTTGTAAGCTTCTCTTCTCCCACACAGGTTCTTCTCCAATATGTTGGTAGCATCATCGCGGAGCAGACCAGGTGAGTGACTACTATACTCTTATACATACAAGAATACACACATGTACATATATATAGGGGCACCTAATTTTTTTATTTTTTTAATGTGCATTACCATTCTTCCTTTTTTTGTTTTTTTTTTAAACTGAGAATAAGATATTAAAGGCTGAGTAGGAGAATATTGTATTTAATTTAAAGATACCATTAATCTTAATTGTAATTTAACAAAAAAAAAAAATGAATTATCTGAATAAATGAAGATTGTATACGTCATTCTAAAAATAATATGAATGACTAAATTAATTTATGGTGTAGGTGTTGCGGTTGCACGTACGAGGGGACATGAGAGTGATGACTAACTCAGGGACAGATTAAGACCGACGGACTAGACAGTTGACAGACGGATCTTTTCAGGAAAGGGGGTCGTTGTAAGATGAGAGGAGCCAACACAACGGCCATGGCTTCGCATTCACAGGTCGAAGGGGCGGGTAGACTCCACCTGACTGACGGACAGCGACGAACTGACGGGACTGAACACTTATTTTACACTCGACATTTTTTGTTGTTTCCTAAACATCTCACATATTCGGCATGATAATTTTGTTACCGTAGCGTAGGCAGAGCGAGTGGCCAACAACCCACCCAACCGATGAGCTAGTCCAGGGAGCGCAAGCATGCCGAAGCGACACTCGATCTTGCCACAAACTTGCAGCTACATAACACACGCCAACGGTGATGGTGAGAGTGGTGACAAGTGGCCGAGGACACCCGGTTCGTGCCTTGATCGACCCAGGGCAATCGAGGTCATCGATATCAAGAACGCTGGCGAGACGACTACACCTGCTGCCACGCGAATATGCTGACAACATAAACATGACGCCTTACGAAGACTACACCAGCACGTACATTGGACGCAAGGGTCGTCGACGAATTCGACAATTTGCGGTTGGCAGACCTCACCTTCTACAGGTCCAGTGCGATGTCGCTGAATCTCGGGGCCGATGTGTACGGCATGATATTGCGGCCAGAACTGATGCCAGCAACCCCGACTCGACCGGCTGCCCAGAACACCTTATTTGGATGGGTGATTTCTGGCTGTTCACCATATTAGACGGCAGCGATGGAGGGTGAAAATTTAGTCTTAAGTAAAAATGATTTGTAAAGTAATAACAAAATGAACTGTAAATCAGAAAATTTTGAAATGTAAATTTGAAATTTAAATTGTATTTAGATTATTTTTGTTTTTAAATAATGTCTAACCCCAACAATTTAATTCGACCTCCCGTGGTTAACGCACCCACACCACCCTCACCACCCAATATTCCTATTAATACCACTAATGACATGACGATGGAGCGACTTACTCAAATGATTACTGGAGTCGTCAGTAATGTGCTTAAAAGAGAAGGACGAAACCTTCTCCAAGCCACTGAGAATCCGCATTGAAATTTTACTGACATGACGGACGTAACTATAGATCCGACCATGACACACAACGTAAATGAACTAGACGAAACTCCGGACGTAGTCAGATGCCTCCGCGATTTTTCTGGAAGCCCATGAGAACTTAACTCTTGGAAAAAAAGTGTAGATCGCATAATTCAGATCTATGAACCCCTTAGAGAATCTCCATAGCACTACGGAGTCCTGAACGTAATCGGAAATAAAATTGTTGGCAATGCCGACGTTGTCTTGGAGTCATATAACACTCCATTCGATTGGAAGGCAATTTCCAGATGCCTTTCACTTAATTACGCCGACATACGCGATTTGGGTACACTAGAGTATCAAATGACATCACTTGTGCAGGAAAACCTCAAAATACAGCAGTTTTATCAAAAAGTATAAGAGAGGTGCTCTTTGATCTTAAATAAACTAGGAAGCATGGAAGTTGCTGTAAAAGCCATGCATCTTTTAACCAGAACATACAGGGACAAGGCACTCGATATATATATTCGAAGACTTAAATGCGATTTACCAAGATTTCTTGGTATGAGAGAGCCTGCTGACCTACCTCAAGCTTCCCATTTGTATTCGAAATTAGAAAACCAAAATTTCAGATCAAACTACGCTCATAATACAAATTATCAAATATTTTCGCCCACCTCTACCTCAAAAAAACGAAGTGAACACATTTTATCCGGAACTTGCATTTATGCCACAATCAAGGCAATACCCCATGACCCCTTATAGGCCTCAACAGCCATATTACCAGACTGCATGTCCACAACAGCAAAATTTTCAGGCATCACGTCCACAGCAAGCCCATAGTCTACCACCACGTACCTTCTTTAAACCACGGCCAGAACCAATGGATGTAGATCCATATATACGTACAAGAAATGTTAGTTATATGAATCGACCACGACAATTTGACCCTAACAACAAACGACCTCCCACTGGTAATCCGCCGAAGACTTGTGCTATGACGAACAAGACTGCACTCCTACTATGCAGGAGTATGGTGCAGCATTAGTCAGTGAGTAAAACGAGTTAAACCTGCAGGAATACCCCGAACAACCTTTTGAAGTTCATGACCACATTGATATCAATTTTTAGGATGAAGAGTTCTTCGGTACCATATGTTGAGTATAGAACGAAGAGCGGTGAAATTCTAAAAATGCTAATAGATACTGGATCTAGCAAAAATTGCATTCAACCCCGTTTTGTTTTAAAAGAAATCCCAAATACCGAACCATTTTTCGCAAACTCAATACCTGGACAGATACAGAAAACTCATCATACAATAATTAACTTATTTGGCAGAAAGGACACCAACCTGAAAATCTGTTTGCTTCCCACCTTGAAGTCATTTAATGGCATAATCGGAAATGATAGCCTTAAAGACCTTCGGTGAGTCTTGGCAACGGAAAGAAAATTAAAATTAAACAACAGCTTTCCCCATCAGATAACAAAATAGACATAAGGATAGATCACATGACAGAAACACAAAAAGTACACATACAGCAACTCACAAACAAATATCCAAAGCTATTTACCGAACCAGACGAGAAACTCACATACACCACTAATGTAGTAGGAGAAATTAGAACCTCCTCCGATACCCCAGTATACACACAATACTACTCCTATGCTCTAGCAATGAGAGACTTCGTTAATCAAGAATTAGAAAATATCCTAAAAGACGGAATAATCAGGCCATCCCGTTCATCATACAACTCCCCGTATGGGTCGTACCTAAAAAGCTAGATGCTTCTGGCCAAAAGAAATACAGACTCGTAATTGACTATAGGAAACTAAATACATTAACTATAGTAGACAGGTACCCAATCCTAGAAATTAACGAGGTAATCTCGCAACTGGGAAACAACTCATACTTTTTAGTGTTGGATTTAATGAGTGGCTTCCATCAGATTCCCTTGAAGGAATCCGACATCGAGAAGACAGCGCTTTCAATTAAAAACGGAAAATATGAATTCACCCGACTTCCGTTCGGACTGAAAAACGCACCAGCCATCTTTCAAAGGGCTCTGGACGACATATTAAAAGACCTTATAGGAAAAATTTGTTATGTCTATATTGATGACATAATAGTTTTTGGCAAAGACGAACAAAGCCACCTAAAAAGTTTCGAAACAATTTTCTATACATTAGAAAAAGCGAATATGAAAGTACAGCTGGAGAAATGCGAATTTTTCCGCAAAGCACCCACAGGTATAAAAGCTAATCCCTCTAAAGTAAAGGCAATTCAGGAATTTCCGTGCCCAAAACACTGAAAGAAGAGATCCTTTCTCGGCCTATCAGGCTACTATCGACGCTTCATCAGAGATTACGCCAAATTAGCGAAACCTCTAACCTCGCTCTTGAGAGGGGAATATGGACGCGTGTCCAAAAATGCCTCCACTAAAAAGCCAGTTGTGTTGGACCGAACCACCTTAGATGGATTCAATAAAATTAAAGCCTAATTGATTTCAAAAGAAGTTGTATTAGCATATCCAAGTTTTAAACAAGAATTCCACTTAACTACTGATGCATCCAACTACGCTTTAAGAGCCGTCCTTGAGCAAGCAGGAAAACCAATTACATTTATTTCCCGTTCAATAAATAAAACTGAAGAGAGTTATGCTGCAAATGAAAAAGCGATGCTAGCAATTATCTGGGCTCTTACCTCATAAAGAAATTACTTGTTTGGATCTGCAAAAGTCCTTATTTTCACAGATCATCAACCGCTCACTTTTGCATGGAGGAATAAAAATCACAATGGCAAAATGAAGAGATGGAAGTGTATCCTTGAAGAATATAACTACGAGATGAAATACAAACCAGGAAAGACAAACGTCGTAGCAGACGCACTCTCTACACCTCCACATACCGACATCAATGTATTGTCAACAACTGACTACAGCAATGAAAGTTCTTCTCATCACCTCATCCCAGATACCGAAGCACCAATAAATGCATTCAAAAATCAGTTATTTTTACAGTTTGGCAACGAAGATAGTTACTCGTTTAAAATACCCTTCCCAACTTTTCACAGGCACACCATCACAAAACCAGACTACTCTACACAAGACATTATAAATATATTCAAAAGATATCTTGACCCAGCTTTATTTAACCGACTTTACACTACAGAAAGTCTGATGGGTAAAATTCAAGAAATATATCCACTCCATTTCGCAAATGTTAAATTTCGGTTCACTCAAACTTTACTTCAAGAAGTAGTTACAGAGACGGAACAAGACCAAATAATCATTAAAGAAGACCAAAGAGCACACAGCAGTAGTCGTGAAAACAAAACACATATTTTACAAAAATTTTATTTTCCAAGCATGCATTCGAAAATAGAAAAAATAGTCAAACAATGTTCCACATATCGTGAACAGAAATGCGATAGACACCCACCAAGCCACAGACACAAGAAACTCCTATTCCTCAGTCCAGGAGACATCGTCCACATAGATATTTATTCATTGAAAAAAATTAATCCTCACAGCATTTGACAAATTTTCCAAATACGCTCAGGTTAAAATAATACAAAGTAAAGCCGTAGAAGATTTAATACCCAATAAGAGAATTAATGATGCCTTCGGGGTACCAAAACTTGTAGTAATCCCCAAATTCTGTTACCGTATCATGCCTTCTTAAAGACCAAATATCCACTAACGCTTATACCACACCACCTTATAGCAGCACAAGTAACGGACAAGTAGAGAGATTCCATAGTACTCTTTCTGAAATTTTGAGATGCCTCAAAGCAACTTACATGGGAATAATATTCAAGGAATTACTATTCAAATTAGTTCAAGAATAGAACTCATCAATCCATTCTACAACAAAAACCAAACCAATAACTATATTTTTCGGAAATAGAATTTTTACTGGCCCTATACAATTAGAACAACAAAGACAAAAAAACATTACTCAATTGGAAAGGAAACAAGAGATTGACTTATCTTACTCTAACAAACAAAGATCTGAAATTAAAAATTATTCTGCAGGAGATACCATTTATGTTAAAATAAATAAATTATTAGGATCGAAATTAACTCCAAAGTATAAGAAAGAAACTATAGCCGAAAATAATAGAACAACGGTTAAAACTAAAGCGAGACGAATAATTTACAAAGCACTAATAAAATTTTGATCAATTTACTTCCAAGCCAAATGAACCATACAAAAATTTGAATTGTTTATACCGCTATTACATTCTCCCTATCCGAAGTAAAAATTTTGGATTACAGTAAGGCACAACTAGTTATAATATAATATATAGTTCCAATAAAAACAAAATAAAAAGATCAATTCACATATTGGGAACGGCATGAAAATATTTAGTCGGATCTCCTGATCATGAAGATCTTAACATGATAACAGATAACTTAAGTAAATTAAATGAAAACAATGACAATCAAATGGTAATTAATAATCTATTTGAATAATATAACTAATATATTTAATAAAATGATAAACTCAATTAGTAAAGATGATAATACATTGACTGAAATTTTAATAAATTATCAAAATAGGATTAGACTAATTAAGGAAGAATTAATAAATATTGGATACGTCATTCAATGGGCAAAAAATAATATTGTAAACTCAGTAATATTAAGTAAAAAAGAAATTGAACTCTCTATGGAAAAAGTGCGAAAGAAGCGCTAATGTTCTATACAATAATATGAATATTTTATATATTATTAAAATACTTTTAAAAAAATTATTACCTATAAAAAAGATCAATAATATTATAATTGAAACTGCATTTAAAGAAGTGTTAAAAGGAAAAAATTTATTATATGAAATAAATATAAATGTGAATACTTTTATGATATAACAATTTGTAAAGAAAAAAATTTAGTAGATTTAAGTAAAAATCTTTGTATAACCAGAATAATTAATAGTTTAAATTCAATTTGTACGACAACCAATGGTCACCATGTCCCTACGTTAGAAGAAATAAAACCAGGCGTAATATTATTGAATCAATTTAATGGTGAAATTGAAATCGACAATACCCCTCAAATAATAAACGGAACGCATGTAATAACATTTTACAACACATCAATTAAAATCAACACTAAAGAATTTATAAATAGTGATGCAAAGGCTATCGAGACTCTCCCTGCGATTCTGCAGCCAGCCCCATTAGAAAAAGAATATATAGAACTGCTTTCCCTACAGAGCTTGAAAAACTTACATATCCGCAACATACATCGCATAAATTTTCTGAAGAAAGCAACTTTATCTGTCGGAAGCTTAACCTCAATAGCGTTTTGTTTAATTATCATAGTAATCATTTTCCTAAGGAAGAGACCCATAAAAGTACAATATGTAAAATCTATAACAAATATTGACGAAACTCCGCCAAGTGAGCCAAGCCAAAATCCAACGTATGTAAATTTTTATAACTTACCATTTTACTTATGATCGAGTACGATCATTCTTTAAGGGGGAGGAGTTAACACAGCAATCTATTATAAGCTTCATATAACTTCATATAATAGTCAATAACTCGACACGCGTTTCCGCCTAGACACTGACACCGCATAAACCAAATTGGAACTATTCGAAATATCAACTTTTATTATTACAATGTCAGCATAACGTGACATGGATTTTAGGGTAAATTTACCATAAGTTTAGTTTTAAGTAAAGGAAATCAATGTAATTAGGCTTAGAAGGAAACACAAAAGAAAACCAGGTGGGCACGAGTCCACCTTGTTTTTAAAAACGTTTTAATTTAATCAAAAACTTAACTTATATAATACAGTAGGATTAATTTTAATTTAAGAAGAGCTACTATCAAACATATTCAGTAAAATCAACATAAATATCTATATACGAGTGCACGTGTATGAACAGTAGCAGAGCAAAGGCTGTGATGACTCATTTCTGCATTATAACTTTAAACCTCAATACAATTTATCTATTTGTTAACACAAAAAAAAACTATTATTCCTTTTTGGGTTCCTCCTTTTGAATATCGGGGTATTCAAGCTTAACGCCTGGTTCACAGGTGAAAACAGGACAGCAGTAAGTACGTGTAAGTTAGTTTTTACCGTGTCCAATTTACACTTTTCATTGGCTAAGGGTAGAGGCCCACAATCTTCAACTAATTCCAGTAACCACCAGAATTTAAATTGCAATATATTAAAAATGCTAATTAGCAAACTTAACGGATTGTTTATCAGCTTTTGTTAAATAATACTTAGAAGGATTGTCTTCGTTTTGAACACAAGTTGAGCGCCCGCAAAATGGTGTCAGCTCCCATGTCTTTGTGGGTTCGACAGTAGCACAACGGGTTGAAGCAAAACACATACCGGGAAAATCTGTGGGAAAAGTCGTACTCATTAAGCTTTTTTACACAAAATATTACAATAATGTTATCAAAAAAGGGATTCACCACTCTGTTAAATTTTGGCATTAAATGAAAAGAATTTGTGGTTTAAAATAAGAAAAAACTGTTATTGACGACAAAAGAATTCAAACCAATAGAAATACATGTGTATTACAAGAATATAATGAAAACCAATGATTCATTAATTTTTTATTTCTTTTTCTTATTGTATTTTACCATTATTTAGTGAAAAATAAAAAAATTAAAAAAATAATGCATTCAAAAATCAGTTATTTTTACAGTTTGGCAACGAAGATAGTTACTCATTTAAAATACCCTTCCCAACTTTTCACAGGCACACCATCACAAAACCAGACTACTCTACACAAGACATTATAAATATATTCAAAAGATATCTTGACCCAGCTTTACTTAACCGACTTTACACTACAGAAAGTCTGATGGGTATAATACAAGAAATATATCCATTCCATTTCGCAAAATTTCGGTTCACTCAAACTTTACTTCAAGACGTTGTTTCAGCGACGGAACAAGCATCTCTTATAAATATCAAATTGTTATGAGCAGCAATCTTTGTGAGCACAATAACAATGACAATCTGAGGCTAGCTCTTAAATATACATGTCAATATCATAAAGCGTTCAATGTTTGCCACTTTAATGCTAGGAGTTTAACCCGTGAAAAACTTGATTATATGAACTTGACGTTTCGTGACCTAAGCTGTAGCATAATTTGTGTGACTGAGACCTGGTTCACACCTTTTATTGTAGATTGTGCATATTCTGTATGTGACTATTTGCTTGTACGAAATGATAGAACCACTGGTCAGAGAGGCGGTGGCATAGCAATTTATTTAAAGGCTGATATTAAATATAAAATAATATATAAATCTCATTCTTCTGAAACTGTTGAAAGTATGTTTATTGAATATAGTGATAATGTACAAAAGTGTGTTGTTGTATGTGTATACAACCCTCATAAGTCAAATGATCTCACTCAACTGTTCAGTAAAATATCGGAACTGTCCTTGAGTTATGTGCATGTCTTCATTTGTGGTGACTTTAATGTTGATATGTTGTCGAATAATGCTTAGTCTAGACACTTGCTAAGCTGTTTTAGCAACGTTGGCATAACAATAGTAAATGAATATGCAACTAGATTTGCACCACACTGCAAGCCAAGTATGTTAGACCTTTTTGGTGTAAGCGTGGGGAGTAGTGTAAGCCATGTTGACCAAATTTCGTTGCCCGGAGTTTCTGACAATGAGCTAATTACAATATTTTTCTATTTTGAATTAGAGTTAAGCCATCAATAGATTTAACTTTCAGAGATTTCAAGAATATAGACAGTGCTTCGCTATCTACTGAAGCCGTGACCCTAAACTGGAATTACTGCTGGCTACTTGTTGATGTTAATGACAAGTTACAGTACTTTACCACGCTAATTAATTATCTGTTTGGAAAATATGTTCCCCTTCGTAGAATTAAAACTATAAGCCATACTAAACCTTGGATCACTAAGGCTATTCTAGCCCTTATAAAAGACCGATGTAGGGCTTATAGATATTGGAAGCGTAATCCTACTAATGAAGGTTGGAACACATACAAGAACTCGTGGAATACAGTAACAACAGAATTGCGAAAAAGTAAAAAAGCTTATCTTTGTGCAAAACTTAAAACCGATTTGCCTTCCAAAGTATTGTGGACAAATCTAAAATCACTTGGTATTTGTGCCAAAGAGGTAAAAACTTGTAGGATTGATGCTGGTGTGATGAACTCATACTTTCTTGATATAAATTCACATGCAAATGTATCTGCATTCACCATCAATGAAAGCTTAGTTACTGACCACACCCATGAATTCTCATTTAACCCAGCTACTGAAGAGGATGTTATAAAGTGTGTTTTTGATATAAAATCTAACGCAATTGGAGTGGATGGTCTGAGTTTACGTTTTCTAAAACTTATAATGCCGTATGTGATTCCCATGCTTACATACATTTTTAATCATGCTATAACCTCCTCTACGTTTCCGAATCAGTGGTCAATTGCCAACGTCATTCCGGTGGTTAAAGGTAACTCGTGTAATGCTCCCCAAGACTTCAGGCCTATTAGTATCTTACCAACATTGTCAAAAGTATTTGAAAAATTTATTACCGCTCAAATAGTGTCACACCTGCGTCTACATGATTTATTGAGCGAATCTCAGTCTGGGTATAGATCCCATCATAGTTGTTCCACAGCTGTGATGAAAATCATGGACGACATCCGCCCTGCTTTCGACCATCTTAGTGCTCTTAGATTTCTCTAAAGCTTTCGACACTGTAAACCAAGATATTCTACTGTTAAAACTCAAAACTTATTTTGGATATCAGCAAGTTCAGCGTGGGGAAAAATCATCTCTGGAGTTCCTCAGGGCTCTATTTTAGGGCCAATACTTTTCAGTTTATTTATTGATGACAAATGGTCACTGTTGCGAAAATTCTTCTATACATCTATATGCCGATGATACTCAGATTTACCTCTCACGTCCCATTGGCCTTGGTGAAGAGTTAATAGTTAGATTGAATGAGGATCTAATAAGAATTGAGGAATGGTCTCTGTCTAAATGCTAAGAAAACGAAGGTACTTCCTATTAAAAGTAATTATTTTGATCTCAGCAATCTGTCACCAATTGTTTTAAACGGGGTTGAACTAAAATTTGAACATGTTGTAAAAAATCTTGGCTTCAAAATTAATGTCTGTCTAAATTGTGAAGATCATATAAACAATTGCCTAATAAAAATATATTCGACATTACGTAATTTATGGCATACGTGTGATTGTTTGCCGATTAGAATAAAACTTAAACTAGTTCAATCCCTTACTATTTCCCAAATTTCTTATTTTGAAGTCGTATATGGTACCCTAAGCTGCGATTCCAGAAACAAATTAAATTTAGCTTTATATAACGTAGCTAGGTTCATTTACTGCAAAAAAAGTTTGAACACATCTCTTTGTACACCAAAAACATTATCGGCTTCACCCTTGAAAATTATCTCAAGGTTCGTAATTTAATATTTTTATTTAAAATCATCAAAAACCGTCAACCAGGATATCTTTTCCGCAGAATAAAGTTTGTGCGATCTTCTCGTACTCACAATATTGTTGTCCCCACATACAAAACTTTGACGACCTCTAGATTGTTTTTTGTTAGTGCTGTCAGAATTTGGAACTCATTACCAATTTCAATAAAATGTATCAAAACGATTGGATGCTTCAAAACGGCAGTTACAAACCTATTTACATAATACCCATCCCTATTATCCTTACCTATGTCAACATACTGTTGAAATCCCTCCTTTTATACATAATATTATTCTTAGTTATTCCTAAGATTTAAAAAAAAATCAAAACATATAATGTATATGTTAATATGTACAATGAAAAGACTCTGTGTCTTACTGTACTGATAAATAAATGAAATTGAAATTGAATTGAAAACTGAACAAGACCAAATAATCATTAAAGAACACCAAAGAGCACACAGGAATAGTCGTGAAAACAAAACACAAATTTTACAAAAATTTTATTTTCCAAGCACGCATTCAAAAATAGAAAAAATAGTCAAACAATGTTCTACATGTACGATAGACACCCACCAAAGCCACAGACACAAGAAACTCCTATTCCTCAGTCCAGGAGACATCGTCCACATAGATATTTATTCAACAGAAAAAAATTAATCCTCACAGCATTTGACAAATTTTCCAAATAGGCTCAGGTTAAAATAATACAAAGTAAAGCCATAGAAGATATTTAAGACCCAATAAGAGAATTAATGATGCCTTCGGAGTACCATAACTTGTAGTAATCCCCAAATTCTGTTACCGTATCATGCCTTCTTAAAGACCAAATGCCCATTAACGCTTATACCACACCACCTTATAGCAGCACAAGTAACGGACAAGTAGAGAGATTCCATAGTACTCTTTCTGAAATTATGAGATGCCTCAAAGCAACTTACATGGGAATAACATTCAAGGAATTACTATTCAAATTAGTACAAGAATATAACTCATCAATCCATTCTGCAACAAAAACCAAACCAATAACTATATTTTTCGGAAATAGAATTTTTACTGGCCCTATACAATTAGAACAACAAAGACAAAAAAACATTACTCAATTAGAAAGGAAACAGGAGATTGAGGAGATTGACTTATCTTACTCTAACAAACAAAGATCTGAAATTAACAATTATTCTGCAGGAGATACCATTTATGATAAAATAAATAAATTATTAGGATCGAAATTAACTCCAAAGTATAAGAAAGAAACTATAGCCGAAAATAATAGAACAACGGTTAAAACTAAAGCGAGACGAATAATTTACAAAGCACTAATAAAATTTGATCAATTTACTTCCAGGCCAAATGAACTATCCAAAAATTTGAATTGTTTATACCGCTATTACATTCTCCCTATCCGAAGTAAAAATTTTGGATTACAATAAGGCGCAACTAGTTATAATATAATATATAGCTCCAATAAAAACAAAATAAAAAGTTCAATTCACATATTGGGAACGGCTTGGAAATATTTAGCCAGATCTCCTGATCATGAAGATCCCAACATGATAACAGATAACTTAAGTAAATTAATTGAAAACAGTTATAATCAAATGGTAATTAATAATCTATTTGAAAAACGTATGAATAATATAACTAATATATTTAATAAAATGATAAACTCAATCAGTAAAGATGATAATACATTGACTGAAATCTTAATAAATTATCAAAATGGGATTAGACTAATTAAGGAAGAATTAATAAATATTAGATACGTCATTCAATGGGGAAAAAATAATATTGTAAACTCAGTAATATTAAGTAAAAAAGAAATTGAACTCCCTATGGAAAAATTAATAAAAGAAAAATTACCATTCAAAAGTGCGGAAGAAGCGCTAATGTTCTATGCAATTGTCGAAGCCATGGCTGTAGATCTAATAGAATTATTAGAAAAATATGTATTTAGTGAAATATTTTCAGAAACGTATATATATATATATGTAATCCATACTTCCCGTTCCCTGAAATACTTAGCTTTAACTGAAATCACTCACATTTTATTCCTTGGATACTTACCTCCCTCCTAGATAAAAGCTGTAAAGAAAATAAATATAATCAAAACCTAAATTTCCCCTCCGTACCCGTTAGAAGATACGACTATTAATAGAACATTAAGTATGTTACATTGTTACTAGCTATCGCTTGCAAATCCTCAAACCACTTGGTCGTGTAAAGAAAATTATTAAAACTTATTATTAAAAATTGTATTTTTATTAAAAGTGAATTTAATAGAAATTAATAAATAAAGAAACAACATTGAATCCTTAAAGTGTTTATTCAGCTAACGAAGTATTGAATATGGTGCGGAAACCCAATCACGGAATGAATTAAGTAGTTAAACAAAGAACAAGTGAAAAAAAAAACAATTCCGATCAAAATGATAGCGAGTGAGCGTCATGGATTTTAAATTTTTGTGAAGCTCACGTATAGTGAAATAACAAATAATTAATAGATATACTTAAGTGGAATCATAATATAAATATTATGTATTAACACAACATATTTACCCGCTCTATATACATGCATACGTACGAAGTCAGATAAAAAGTGAGAAAGACATGAACATAAAGTTTAAAACAGAAAATATATACAAACTTACCTTTACAAAACAAAAACAGTGAAAAAAGAAAAAATACTTACCCACAAAAGGACAAACATGACTATGTACACACAAACTTACATAAATACAAACTGTTGTAGTATGTAATATATTGTATTATATTAAAATTGAATCAAACAAAATAAATAAATCAAATATAAACATTTTGGATAAAAAAAATATTTAATAAAATCAAAAAATAATAATAAACTCAACACCAACAATAAACTCAACATCTACTTAACTAAAAGAGGAAATAAGCAACAACAAATCCCCAGGAATAAATCGCAAAATAAGGGAAGCGACACACTCCATCCAACGAATTTCCATAAATTCCCCAGAACGGTTTGTATACTAAAAAAAGCGGGCCCCAAAGGAGTTAGCGAAAACTAAATATAAACATAACCTAAACTAAATTTTATTAAAAATCCATATACATGGAAATAATAAAGTTTATACGTACATACAAAGTCGCTTAAAACAAATTACATACTTACCATGCATATATACTTACGTACATTGTGTCCAAAGTGCTAACACCTAAAAGATAAACAAAATTTGAAATAAAAAGTGGGAAAATATTATTAATGATCCGTATACACGGATATATAAAAATTTGTATTTACATACAAGAATATAAATATATATATATACATACACATTTATATGCTCTAAAGAAGAAATTACTTCGGTTTTAAGTGCAAACGGTATACATATTTATGTATTCTTTCCCGCTATAATTTAAAAAACAAAATAGCAAAATAGTGAACATACCTTCTGCTCAAATATAAACGAGACCGGCTCAACAAAACAAAAACGGTTAATTATTCTTCAATATTTATTTTAACCCCTTCAAAATAGTCACCATTAGAGGCGATACACAAATGCCACCTTTTTTTCCAATCTTCATAACACTTCTGGTAGGCCGCTTTAGGTATGGCTTTCAGTTCCTTCTTCGAATTCTCTTTTATGACTTCAATCGACTGAAAATGCTTTCCACGAAGCGGCAATTTATATTTACAAACAAGAATATAAATATATATATATATACATATTTATGTGCTCTAAAGAAGAAATTACTTCGGTTTTAAGTGCAAACGGCATACATATTTATGTATTCTTTCCCGCTATAATTTAAAAAACAAAATAGCAAAATAGTGAACATACCTATATAGTGCGCATGCATAGAAACAAAAAGTGGTACACGCACTAGGGTAGACCAGCAGAATACGCACAGGAAGAAAAACAGGAGAAATACATCACCAGCTTTGTTCGATCGTGGTTTGTACTATTCACACAGAATGCCAAAGTAAGTTATAACTACTTTCTCGAAAGCTTAAAAAGTAAGTTTAGCGGATTTTTCCCCGAAAGGTGCATGTTAATTTACACACCGCAAAAAAAAAGTTAAATCTTAAAATCCGCTAAACCAAAAAAATATATACATAGCGGGTCTCCTAATTCGGTAAATAGAAGACCTCCTTTTTTCATTTACCGCTCAAAATATATATTTAAACATTAAAATCTATGTATGACACTCCCGCGTTGTCCACAGCTCTCACATAAACAAAGAAACTAACAAAAAAACTGGACCGACATAGATTAGTTCTGGACTAAAACCGGACCAGTGCGATAATATTAATATAGTTGACTTCCCAGCTTTCAACTCCAAATCATCTGCACTAACCACGTAGAGAATACTCCCCCGCCGGTCCATAAACGAACTAGTGTCTTATAATAACTTAAGTGAGCAGTGGCTTACATACCCACCATTTCCGACTCCTTCTATATTCCCAATAGTAAATAAAATTGCCTGCACGGCCTAAGATTATGCATAAGAATTAAGTCTAATCCAAGATGCCAAACTAGAAAGTCGAAAAGCCTAAACAACTCCAACTGCCTTCGGGACCACGAACAAAGTCCAACTCACAGGCAGACGAAGAGGAAGTCTCACAATTGCAGAGGATATTCATTTATGAGTTATCATCCATGGAAAAACTGGATAACCACATATCTTTGGCAGAAGCGGCCTATCGCGCAGTACAAATCAAAACCTTCGCAGACGAAAAGATGCGATCAACTTGTGCAGAAGCATACGAGACTTCATACAACAATGCATTACTCGCAAACATTCGGATTTATGAGTCACTCGCAGAACTCACTACAAAATGTGGATGCCCTTCCCCAATTACTCATGCGCAACACACAGCGCAATCACCAACTCACCTCAACACCCAAAATTACCTCAAGATGCCCGCATGCGATACCCACAAATTTTATGGAGGATACGATGAATGGCCATCGTTCAGGGACTTATTCACTGCAGTATATGTTGAACACCCCATGATATCACAAGCCCAAAAGTTGTATTATCTAAAGATGAAGATTAGAGGAGAAGCGGCATGGATAATACAACAATATTCTGTAAATGATTTCAAATTCGACCTCACGTGGCAAGCACTCGCATCTCGATATGAGAATATTCGGTTATTAGGGGATAACCAAACAGACACACTACTTGATCTTAAAAAGATCCCAGTAGAAAATGCGGAGCATACACAAAAACTTCATTTTACAATCACTAACTGTCTTTCCACACTTAAAGCTCATCAAGTCTCCACTCTGTATTGGAGCCCACTATTAGTACGTATATGTACCACAAGACTTCCGAGAAAATCACTGTCTCTATGGGAGCAACAAATTTGTACCAGACAGGACCTACCACTATGGTCGGAAATGAATACCTTCCTCACAACTCGGCTTAAAGTTCTGGAGAAACTAGCGCAAAAAAACACAAAGCAACAGATATCTGATCCAATACCCAGACCCATACATAACTCCACATTCCTAAACAGAAATCGTACTCAGTCACTGCACACGGAGCCAAGAAGACCAGTTACATGCAAACGGTGCAACTCCAACCATTCAATGATGATGTGTGTAAAATTCAGAGAACTCTCTGTTGCCGATCGAAATAAGTTCATAAGAGAAAACAATTATTGCAAAAAATGATTGGCGTGTTCACACTTAGAAAGAAATTGCAAAAGCAACTTCACCTGTCACCATCTCTCTTCTACATTTCACAACCAAAGCAATTATAGAACCCAAAGAAACTTTGCCACATCCCCAGTGGCAATCGATGTAGAAAAGCCCTGCACCTCTAAACAAGCAACAACAACTTCAAAAGCAAAAGCAGAAACAAGCTAAATAAGTAGTGAAACAACACACTCACACTTCTCTAGTATCAGAGAAAAAACATTGCTATCCACAGCAAACATCCCTATACTGCACAATGGTGACATCACTCAAATCAGAGCTCTTATAGACCAAGGATCTCAGAAAACCTTTGTAACTTCTCGAATACAAAGGTTACTTGGTCTGCCAACATCAAAGACCCATTATGAGATAATCGGAATGGGCGGCCAAATTGTGCAAAATTCGAATAAAATATGCACATTTACGATATTCTCTCTAGATCGTAACATAAAAACAACAACGCATGCGATATATCTCCCTCAATTAACGCAATTCCTACCGTCTTTCAAAGTGACAAATCGTGACCTAAGAGAGTTTGCCGCACTACCATTAGCAGATCCCAACTGCTTCGCTCCTGCAAAAACTGATATGGTAATCGGCCGCGACATTTTACCCAAAATATTAATTCCAGGGCTCAAAGAAAATGTGGGTGGAAGTCTTATAGCTCAAAATACAATATTCGGATGGGTATTAAGCGGACTATTAGTGAAACCAATCTCAGCATTCACTACTCAGGTAATTGAGAGCACGGCGGATCCAATAAGTGACCCACTCAGGAGATTTGGGGAACAGGAGGAAATACCAGAAACTCAAGCACTCAAAGAAGAGGATACCTTCTGCGAAAATCTATATCAAAACAAAACATATCGAAGAGAGGATGGCCGTTTCGTGGTAAAACTACCATTCAAACATGAATTTCCCAACACAATTAGGCCACTCCAGGCCTTCAGTTCAGCAACAATATTTGAGTATCGAACGGAGCATTCACAAAAAAGCTGTACTCCAAACTACATACTCCAAAGTCCTAGAAGAATACTTAACCCTGGACCACATGGAACCAGCCAGTCTCAAGAAATCATCACTTACCTCATCAGTAGTATTTAACGCGTCAAAGCAATCTCATTCAGGTCTCTCACTTAATGACGTGCTGCACACTGGTCCCGTATTACAAAATGATCTCATGCTCGTAATACTTAGGTGGCGATTTTATAAATATGTTTTCAATGGCGATATAAATAGAAAAAATGTATCGTCAAATATATGTCCACAAAGAAGATCACGACTATCAACGAATTTTTTTTCGAAGATCAGAGATCACTGTTAAACGAGGTACCTCAATCTCATCTCCTAGACTCTGAGTTTCGCCTATTTCAAGAATCTAGCTCTACACAAACGCTAGGAATTAGATGGAACACCCTCACAGACAGCTTTTCATATTCCGTTGAACCCTTTCCCGATGCAAACTCAGCGACGAAATGACAGATTTTGTCGGCAGTTGCGAAACTTTTCGACCTGGCAGGCTGGCTACCGCCTATAATGATTACCGCTAAAACACTTTTTCAACAGCTCTGGATGGAAGGCACTGACTGGGACTTATAGCTCAGACGAAACAGTCAAACCCATCTCTCTCTTCAAATGGAACACATTCCGAAAAAATCTCTCAGCAATCACCGAAATAAAAATACCACGATGGGTACAATTCTCCCCGGAGGGCACAATGCAACTACACGGTTTTGCTGACGCTTCGGAAAAGGCCTTCTGCGCTTGGGTATGTCTTCGTGTTCAACACAATGGGACGGTAATCTCTCACTTACTTGCTGCTAAAATTAAAGTGGCACCTCTGCAAACCGTTTCCCTTCCGAAACTGGAACTTTGCGGCGCCGTACTTCTCTCAAAGTTGGTGAAGCAAATTCTACCCTACCTAGATTTCTAATCCCATGAACTAACGCTTTGGAGTGATTCTTCTATTGTGCTTGCCTGGCTGGAAAAACCGCCATGGACATGGAAGACATACGTATCCAATAGGATATCCCAAACCCTTCAAAATGTAAAAAATGCAACATGGCCCCATGTCCCCACGTCCAATAACCCAGCAGACCTAGGTACGCGTGTAGTCAAGCCTCAAGAGGTCACAAAATGCTCACTTTGGTGGACTGGTCCCGAGTGGCTATGCGATCATCCCGAGTTCTAGCCAAAAATCACTCCAACACACTCTTCTCCTCCAGAACAACATCAAACTGAAACGCTCCACGCAGCCAAAAACGTTGTCTTAGATCGGTTCTCCTCTTACCCAACAGTCCTCAGAGTAGTAGCCTTCATTCTGTCCCCTCTTCGCTAACCATAACCTAGGAAGAAATAAACCAGGTAAAAACGCTTCTAATCCGGAACGCTCAGCAAAGATACTACAGCTCAACGGTCTCCACCCTCTCCGCCTAAGCAAAAATGACTCTCTGTTGACTTTGAACTCCTGAACGTCTAACTTACGCCGCGCTCAGCTACTATGAACGCCACCCCATTATAATCCCAAATGACTCCAGATTGTGTACTTTGATTCTCACATTCCTGCACTCCACTCTGCTTCATGCTGATAAACAACTAATGATCCGCATGGTTCATCAAGAATATTATAGGTATACCACGATTGAAGCAGAAGGTAAAAACATGCATAATCCACTGTAAAACATGCACTAAATTTAAGCAGATAATGAGGTCACAACTAATGGCAGCGTTACCTCCAGAACGCACAACGTATTCACTACCCTTCCAAACAACTGGCGTCGATTTCGCTGGACCATTTCTCGTAGAAACATCAGTGCTTCGACGAGCATCATACTCAAAAGCATACGTCTGTGTTTTCGTCTGCTTTGCCACAAAGGGTATACATCTAGAGCTCTGTTTTGACTTAAGCACAGAAGCATTCAAAGCAGCACTTACTCGTTTCACTGGCCGACGCGGAATGCCTCACAAAACTATGTCCGACAACGGTCGCACGTTCAATGGAGCAAAACGAGTTTTCAACAAAGAAATAACAGCGTCAATAAGTATGCAACCAATGAACTCTCATGGCAATTCATACCACCCTATGCACCTCATATGGGAGGACTATGGAAAGTAGCCGTAAAAAGCTTCAAAATTCATCTGACACTGGGAACCAAAGATTTACATTTGAAGAACTCATCACACTTCTTGTGCGCATTGAAGCTGTCTTGAACTCCAGACCCCTGTCGCCAATGTCACAAGACCCTGACGATCTAAAGGCTCTTACCCCAGGTTATTTCCTACGCGGGGCCCCCTACTTTCCATCCCACAACCAAACTCCGAAAATCTTTCTCTAATTAATAAGTGGCAAAAGCTGAAGGTACTCCACCACCAAGCAAACGGTGGAAAAATGAGTATCTATTGTACAAAAACTCCACAAACGCTACAAATGGAGATGTAAGGAATCAAATATAAGAAAGGAAGACCTTGTCGTCAGCAAAGACGACCTCTTACCTCCCAACGAGTGGCGGCTAGACCGAATTGTACATTTTCATCTCTCGCCAGACCAAAATGTCCGCGTGGTTGACATTCGCACTCAAAGCGGCATAGTCACGCGCAACATCACCAAACTTTGCGTACTACCACCTGCGTAGCACGCCCCTGTCCACAAATATTCTCGCCTCCAATAAAATTATATGTTTCCATCCACCCCCCTAACCTTAACTTATAATGGTTCTCGGTCATATCATTACAGGGTACCGGACTTCCACATATGCCGCTTGTGATGCCGTCCCTACTCCCTACGCTACTGCCGCGCTGTTCTCGCAATGACGCCAGACGAGAGGTATGAGTCCGCAAAGGCCCACCGATACTGCATAAACTGCTTAGCGACCTCTTACACCACAGGGGAATGCGACTCTCCAGACAGCTGTTGTCTGTGCGGATTAGCACATCATACGCTACTTCATCGCCATTCGCGCGAATGGTCGGAACGCACGTCATCTCAACGACGAAAAAGGGTGACATTCAGGCTGAAAAATTAAAACCCTCCCGGTCGTGAAAGGCAAACTAACAAAAGGGAGCCAGCGAGTAAAATTATCCTCCGGAGAGTCAACGAAGCAGCGCTCATGCCCTCCAACGACGAATCCGTGGGCTAGTAAATAAAGCCCGCGAAATCCTCCATTAGCTCGAAGACTTGGTGCAAGTCACTTCGCCGCAGGCCCGCCGGCATATCGAAGACATGGGTGTAGATCTAATAGAATTATAAGAAAAATATGTATTTCTGCTTTATTGGCGTTGGCACCGCTTACGCGATTATAGCCGAGTCAATTATAGCGCGCCATTCATCTCTTCTTTTCGCTGTTTGGCGCCAGTTGGAAATGCCAAGTGCACCCAGGTCACTCTCCACTTGATCTTTCCAACGGAGTGGAGGTCTTCCTCTTCCTCTGCTTCCACCAGCGGGTACTGCATCAAATACTTTCAAAGCTGGAGTGTTTTCATCCATTCGGACGACATGGCCTAGCCAGCGTAGCCGCTGTCTCTTCATTCGCTGAACTATGTCAATATCGTCGTATAGCTCGTACAGCTCATCGTTCCATCGTCTGCGGTATTCGCCGTTGCTAATGCGCAAAGGGCCATAAATCGTTCGCAGGACTTTCCTCTCGAAGACTCCTAGAGCCGACTCATCAGATGTTGACATCGTCCACGCTTCTGCGCCATATTGTAGGACCGGTATAATGAGCGACTTGTAAATTTAAATTGCAATATATTAAAAATGCTAATTAGCAAACTTAAGGGATTGTTTATCAGCTTTTGTTAAATAATACTTAGAAGGATTGTCTTCGTTTTGAACACAAGTTGAGCGCCCGCAAAATGGTGTCAGCTCCCATGTCTTTGTGCGTTCGACAGTAGCACAACGGGTTGAAGCAAAACACATACCGGGAAAATCTGTTGGAAAAGTCGTACTCATTAAGCTTTTTTACACAAAATATTACAATAATGTTATCAAAAAAGGGATTCACCACACTGTTAAATTTTGGCATTAAATGAAAAGAATTTGTGGTTTAAAATAAGAAAAAACTGTTATTGACGACAAAAGAAGTCAAACCAATAGAAATACATGTGTATTACAAGAATATAATGAAAACCAATGATTCATTAATTTTTTATTTCTTTTTCTTATTGTATTTTACCATTATTTAGTGAAAAATAAAAAAATTAAAAAAATAATGCATTCAAAAATCAGTTATTTTTACAGTTTGGCAACGAAGATAGTTACTCATTTAAAATACCCTTCCCAACTTTTCACAGGCACACCATCAAAAAAACCAGACTACTCTACACAAGACATTATAAATATATTCAAAAGATATCTTGACCCAGCTTTACTTAACCGACTTTACACTACAGAAAGTCTGATGGGTATAATACAAGAAATATATCCATTCCATTTCGCAAATGTTAAATTTCGGTTCCCTCAAACTTTACTTCAAGATGTAGTTTCAGAGACGGAACAAGACCAAATAATCATTAAAGAACACCAAAGAGCACACAGGAATAGTCGTGAAAACAAAACACAAATTTTACAAAAATTTTGTTTTCCAAGCATGCATTCAAAAATAGAAAAAATAGTCAAACAATATTCTACATGTCGTGAACATAAATACGATAGACACCCACCAAAGCCACATACACAAGAAACTCCTATTCTCAGTCTCCAGGAGACATCGTCCACATAGATAGCTATTCAACAGAAAAAAAATGAATCCTCACAGCATTTGACAAATTTTCCAAATACGCTCAGGTTAAAATAATACAAAGTAAAGCTACAGAAGATATTAAAGACCCAATAAGAGAATTAATGATGCCTTCGGAGTACCAAAACTTGTAGTAATCCCTAAGTTCTGTTACCGTATCATGCCTTCTTAAAGACCAAATGTCCATTAACGCTTATAACTACCACACCACATTATAGCAGCACAAGTAACGGACAAGTAGAGAGATTCCATAGTACACTTTCTGAAATTATGAGATGCTTCAAAGCAACTTACATGGGAATAACATTCAAGGAATTACTATTCAAATTAGTACAAGAATATAACTCATCAATCCATTCTGCAACAAAAACCAAACCAATAACTATATTTTTCGGAAATAGAATTTTTACTGGCCCTATACAATTAGAACAACAAAGACAAAAAAACATTACTCAATTAGAAAGGAAACAGGAGATTGAGGAGATTGACTTATCTTACTCTAACAAACAAAGATCTGAAATTAACAATTATTCTGCAGGAGATACCATTTATGATAAAATAAATAAATTATTAGGATCGAAATTAACTCCAAAGTATAAGAAAGAAACTATAGCCGAAAATAATAGAACAACGGTTAAAACTAAAGCGAGACGAATAATTTACAAAGCACTAATAAAAATTTGATCAATTTACTTCCAGGCCAAATGAACTATCTAAAAATTTGAATTGTTTATACCCCTATTACATTCTCCCTATCCGAAGTAAAAATTTGGATTACAGTAAGGCACAACTAGTTATAATGGACAATGAACAAGCGAAAATACAAGACGGCACATTTAGACTTATTCATCAGATCGACTTATAAAAATACAAACAATTCTTAACGGGCACTTACGACGAAATAACTACCCGAATCCCTAAAAACAATATCCTATACCCTATCCTAAAACATGAAACCACCCAAACCTTTGATATACTGAACACCCTTAAACCTTCCAGTAATAACAAAATAAATAGATCAATTCACATATTGGGAACGGTTTGGAAATATTTAGCCGGATCTCCTGATCATGAAGTTCTTAACATGATAACAGATGACTTAAGTAAATTAAATGAAAACAATGATAATCAAATGGTAATTAATAATCTAATTGAAAAACAATATAACTAATATATTTAATAAAATAATAAACTCAATTAGTAAAGATGATGTCCGGTTAAGAGAGATGTCTGCTTATGGGGGTGAGGCACAAAAATTATGTTTAAATCGCATTCATGTGGTTCGAAGTTATCGTTTATGGCATTTAATTGTTTAAATAAAAATTCCATATTCAAACAAACATATTATTTCATTTACTTACGTGTACATACATGTACATACATACAAGTCTTTACATTTCAGTACTACTTTGGTTGAAAAAATTTTATAATGGTTGATTGCTTGAATATTGATTGTTTTAATTTAAAATGTTCATTCTCAAAATGGCTCTGGATGTGTTGAAAAGCTACAAAATCATTTTTGGCAAATCGTTTCAAACGCGCAACAAGCCTTTGATTTATATCTTCATTAGATTCTTCTTCTGAATCGGTAATGTTCATAACATCGCTTTGTTCTTCAAATTGAATTTCTACATTGTTGTCTTCAGTGTAGATGTTTTGATCTATTTGGAGAAAACCGTCGAAATCATTTGCCAAATCGAGTCCTTCGAGAATTCTAGCATAGATTATCAGCGGAATGTCATCTTCGGGATCAAAATCGGAAAGACTCTCATCAATTTCCGAAAATACTGTTTTACATAAGCAGTTTTGTATTGTTGTTGCTTCTACTTTATTCCAAGCTGATTTGATGAAATGAACTGCTTCAAGCACATTAATAGATGTTCACAGCTCTAATGCTGAACTGACAGTGTCCATATTACGCAGCAAGTGTTTTAGAAGTATGCTTCTATAGAAAATTTTTGGATTACTCCTTCATCAAGGGGTTGGCTTACTGCCGTTGTGTTTGGAGGCAAAAAAACAATGTTTATGTTAGTCAAGTTTAGTTCCCTTGGATGTGATACTGCGTTATCCAAAAACAAGATCATTTTACGATTCTGGGCCTTCATTTTCCTATTCAACTGCTGCAGCCATTCACTCATTACTTCTCGTGTCATCCATGTTTTTTTATTAGATTTCCAATCCATTGGCAGTTCCGTGATGGGAACATGTTTGAATGATCGAGGCCGGCCTGCTTTACCTATAAGCAAGAAGAGCACTTTCTCTCCAGCCATGTTTGCAGAAAACAAGTTTGGGAGTCTTTTCTTAGAGAATTTGCCGCCAACAAATTTTTCTGATTTAAGAGCGAGAGTTCTTTCAGTTAATGCGCGAAAAAATAACCCTTGTAAAAAAAAATAAATCTTGTTTGGGATTGGAGCTGTCCGTAATGGGAAATTTCACTGTATATAGATATTGTATGATAAGGAGCCTACTTGTATACTGCGAGTGATAGTATATACGTGCATATCTTAAATAGATAAAGGAGCAAGTTAGCGGTTATGACATGCTTATATAAACAGATAGCCAAGTTTAAGAAACTTAAGTTTCTACACAAGCCATCTGGAACGTCGGAGAGCGACTCCGAGGATTATAATTTGTGAAGGCGAAGAAGAGCTTCATACCGCCCATCAACATTACCAGGGAAAGTGGGATTAAAGATTAATGCCCCACACACAGAAGACGCAGAGAGAGCGAAGTGCACCATACAAAGCAACAACAACAAGTTCAGTTGTATTAAAAGAGGATACATCAGCAATGAATCCAGGCGAGCAGCAACCACTTCAGATGGCAGGATCGCAAGTTTTGAAGGAAGCTTCAAGAATCATGGACTTTGACGGCAGAGACTTATTATCGTTCATCAGGGAAGTTGACATGATCCTCCCTTTATTCAACCCCAACCCATCAATGTTGGAGTTTGTAACGCAGCGACACGTCAAAATAAAAAATAAAGGAGAAGCAGCAAGTGTCATCCGGCCTTTGGGACCTACACCAACATGGCAGCAAATGAGAGAAGAACTCATAAAGAATTTTGGAGTAAAGGAGTCGTACCACACCCTTTACAATCAGGCGATTGTACTACGAAACTATAACGTAAGTTAATATTTTCAAAATTTAAAAGATATTTTAGATAAACTAAATTTTAAACATGAATTCGATAGGATAAAGCCTATAGCATTTTCTCCAATTAACAACGACAGTTTAATTCTAAAAACATTTTTAAACGGGATACACCCCAACTTAAGCAGTGTAGTGAATAATAGAAATATAAGCACCATTAGAGAGGCTTTTAGTGTTCTTCAAGAGACAGGTTTGCTAATTCAATTTGATAAAAAACAAAACAATTATAGAAGAAATAATTATAGAAATTTTTCAAATAGAAATTCTTTGGCTCACAATTTTGGCAATTTCAATAATAATCAATTTGGACAAAATCAGCAGTGAGAATTTCGTAACAATTCTAACCAAAATGACAATTATCAACAATTTAACTTTGGACAAAATAGGCAAAATAATTCTCAACAATCTAGAAGATATAATTCAGTCCAAAGGAGACAGAACCCCCCCGGAACCGATGGAAATAGATCACGATCAAGAACAAGCAAATTTTCGGTTGCCAGCCCAAAACAATCGTTACCAATAATAGAAGTGACCATAAAAAATTCAAAAATTAAATGTCTTATTGACACAGGGTCTACAACATCATTATTGAAATATAATGTGTTAAAAGATTATGAATGCATTGAGCTTGATAAATCAATACACTTTAGCACCATTAATGAAAATGTTTCCCTAAATAAAGAGTTAGTCACCCCAACCCCAAACGAATTCAATAAAAAAAGTGATATACATTGGAAACTAACCAACAAAAAAAATAATAACTTTGATGCTATAATAGGATAGAATATTTTAAAACATATTAAGGCAATAAATAATTTAGAAAAGGAGTATGTAGAAATAAACGGCAACAAAATTAAATTTAAAAACTCATGGCCTTACAATTGCGAAGATATTAATATACCTACAGAATGTAAAGAGAATTTGCTAGATATTTTATCAAATAGTGACATGAATGAAGACGAAAAGCAAAAATTAGAATACATTCTAAAAGCAAATAGCGGTTTATTTTTCCAAGAAGTGAAAACCTTTCTCATACTCATGAAATTCAGCATGAAATTGTGACAAAAACAAGTAGACCAAATTAAAATAAAATTTATAGATATCCCCAAATTCATGAAGAAGAAATTAGTAGACAGATGAACGAGATGTTGCGCCAAGGTATAATTAAAGAAAGTAATTTCCCGTACAACTCGCCTCTTTGGATTGTACCGAAAAAGCAAGACAATTCAATGAAGAAAAAATGGAGAATAGTTATTGACTACAGGGAGCTAAACGAAGTCACTATAGATGACAAATTTCCAATACATATTTATTCAATGTAATAATAATAACTTTGGACAAAATAGGCAAAATAATTCTCAACAATCTAGAAGATATAATTCAGTCCAAAGGAGACAGAACCCCCCCCGGAACCGATGGAAATAGATCACGATCAAGAACAAGCAAATTTTCGGTTGCCAGCCCAAAACAATCGTTACCAATAATAGAAGTGACCATAAAAAATTCAAAAATTAAATGTCTAATTGACACAGGATCTACAACATCATTATTGAAATATAATGTGTTAAAAGGTTATGAATGCATTGAGCTTGATAAACCAATACACTTTAGCACCATTAATGAAAATTTTTCCATAAATGAAGAGTTAGTCACCACAACCCCAAACGAATTCACTGAAAAAAGTTATATACATTGGAAACTAACCAACATAAAAAGTAATAACTTTGATGCTACACGTATAATAGGACAGAATATTTTAAAACCTATTAAAGCAATAATTAATTTAGAAAAGGAGTACACGTATGTAGAAATAAACGGCAACAAAATTAAATTTATAAACTCATGCCCTTACAATTACGAAAATATTAATATACTTACAGAATGTAAAGAGAATTTGCTAGATATTTTATCAAATAGTGACATGAATGAAGAAGAAAAGCAAAAATTAGAATACATTCTAAAAACAAATAGCGATTTTCCAAGAAGGTAAAAACCTTTCTCATACTCATGAAATTGTTACAAAAACAAGTAGACCAACTTATAATAAAATTTATAGATATCCCCAAATTCATGAAGAAGAAATTAGTAGACAGATGAACGAGATGTTGCGCCAAGGTATAATTAAAAAAAGTTATTCCCCGTACAACTCGCCTCTTTGGATTGTACCGAAAAAGCAAGACAATTCAATGAAGAAAAAATGGAGAATAGAATTGACTACAGGAAGCTAAACGAAGTCACTATAGATGACAAATTTCCACTACCCCATATAGAAACAATACTCAGCAAACTTGGAAGAGCTCAGTATTTTACAACATTAGATCTTGCAAAAGGCTTTCATCAAGTATTAATAAAAGAAGAAGATAGACCAAAAACAGCTTTCTCTACACCCCAAGGACACTTTGAATTTATAAGAATGCCTTTCGGACTAAAGAATGCACCAGCAACTTTCCAACGTTTAATGAATTCAGTTCTTAGGGAATATATCAACAAGATATGTGTAGTTTATTTAGACGACATCTTAATTTTTAGTTCAAGTATTGAAGAACATACCCAAAATATCAACAAAATATTTTCAGCATTAAAAAAACATAATTTAAAGATTCAGGTAGATAAATGCAAATTTTGCGCGAAAACAACTGAATTTCTAGGTCACACTTCGACAACAGAAGTTGCCTACTACATCAAAGCAAATTAAATCATTTCTAGGTATAACAGGTTATTATAGAAAATTTGTAAGAGATTACGCTAAAGTAGCACATGGCTTAACAAAATATTTAAAAAAGGATATTAAAATAAACACTCGCGATCCTCAGTACATATCATCCTTTGAAAAACATAAAAATCTATTAGTAAGCCCACTAATATTGAAATATCCAGACTTTAACAAAAAATTTGGCATTTCAACTGATGCAAGTGACTTTGCAATTGGCGCAGTATTAACCCAGGACAGTCATCCTATAAGCTATGCTAGTCGAACACTTAACAAACACGAAAGAAGTTATTCCACTACAGAAAAAGAACTACTAGGAATTGTCTGGGCAGTGACATATTATAGACCATACATTTACAGCAGAGCATTTGATCTCTTAACCGATCACCAACCACTTAAGTGGCTCCAAATAAAAAACAAGGGAAAAGACATTAACCCAAGATTGCAAAGATGGTTAATTGACTAGGTGAATACAATATTAATATAAATTACGTGAAAGGAAAGGAAAATAACGTAGCCGATTTTCTAAGTAGAATAGATAGTAACACAGGCAAGATTCATTCATTGGAAGAAGACAACATAAGCACAAATGCTACAATCCACTCTCAAGAGGAGGAACTAAATGATCATTTTCCAATTTTACATACTATTGTAAATCGCTTCAATACACAAATCTTTTTAACAAAACAGAAAATTATGGAATCTGAAGAACTAGGCAACACGAAGAAAATTTTTATTAGCGCAGAAGATATAAAAAATAATAATTTCATAGATCTTTGTCGTAGGCACATAAATAGTGGAAAAGTAGGTATTTTTTTTTATTTAACCGATAATCAGTACAATATAGTTCAGCAAAAGCTTATTCAAATATTTAACAGACAGGTAAAGTTTTTTAGATGTGAATTCCATGCTAAACATATGAAAAATGAAGAACAAGTTTATAAACAAATTGCTCAATATCATAAAAATGAAACAGGCCATGCAGGTATTAATGAAAATTATGAAAAATTGAAAAAACTAATATACTGAAAAAATTTGAAAGTTTTGATTCAAAAATATATAAATAATTGCGATGTTTGCAATAGAGCAAAATATGATAGAACACCTTTAAAACCAAAATTTCAATTAACGAAAACACCATCAGATATAAATGAAATAGTTCACGCAGATATATATGTACATAAATAAAAAATGTTACTTCCTTACTTTTATTGACAAATTTTCAAAAATATGAAGATAGAAACAGAATAATTATTATAGAAAAGCTTAAATTATTCTTTTCTATCAAAGGAAGACCCAGAAAGTTAATATTAGATAATGAATTCAACTCAATTAACATAAAAGATTTTTTTAGGAAAGAAGAAATAGGAGTTCATTTTACAAAACCAAACAGTCATACTGGGAATTCAGATAAGAAAGATTTCATAATACTCTCTCCGAAAGAATTAGAGTCCTAGAAAATGAAAAAAAAAAACCTTTCGACAGCGGAAAAAGTATTTTAAAGCATAGAATGGTATAACAAATCTTATCATTCTACAATTAAAACCACCCCTCTTGAGGTTATAAATGGAAAAACTGATAAAAATTTGATTAAGTACACTATTCAGAAGGCTAAAGAAAAATGCATAGGAAAATTAAATAGAAAGAGAGAAGAGTTTAATAACACTCAAAAAGAAGGTTACGTAAAAAATTATAGAGCGGTTCGGCACAAATACGAACCAAGGTATAGAAAATTGCCATTAGATAATATTCACCCGACAAATATTAAACGTCCAAATAAATTTTTTAGGTCAAATACATCTTCAAAATAACATTGATGATAGCAATTGTAATAATTAGTAATGCAGCCAAAGTGGAAGTATATCAAATACATACCGACAATGGATACGCAGAAATTATCACCAACACTAAACAGATTGTTACATCATCTGACCTCGTAATTCATAATAATTGACCCTCGTGAAATTCTTTACATACTAAATAATATAACAAAAATCTCGCAAACATATTCACATCTACATTACTACACCCTATCTAAAGAAATTGAAATCTTGAGAGGTAAAATCAAAAAAATAATCCCAAGAAAAGAAATTAGTAGAAAAAAGAGAGGTTTAATTAACGGTATTGGTTCTGTACATAAATTTCTATTTGGTACGATGGAAGATGGAGATAGAATAGATATTGAAAATCACCTTAAGAAAGTAGATGAAAATTTACATACATAATTCAATTACAGCTCTCAACCACCAAATAAAAATTAATAATTTCTTTTCGAACTCGTTCACAAAATTAAAACAAATTATTGAAGACGAAAGAAAGGATTCTTTAATGTATCAAGAGAGAACAGGCAAAATATTGATTCTTCATGAACAAACAATAAAGATAAACATTCTCAAAGACGCAGTAAACCAGATTCAGGAAAACATTATTTCAGCAAAAAGTGGTATTTTTCATCCAAGCATTTTAACAAATGAAGAAATTTATAATTACAACATAGACCTCAACAAACTTCAATATATAAAATTATGCGCCTTGGAATATAAAGAAAATTTGTTAATGTTCGTGGTCAAAATCCCAAAAGAATTTCAATCGGTATAATTAAAAACTATTATTCCTATACCAAATACAGCAGAGAAAGAAATAACAGCAGAAATTGAAAATGTTTTTGAATACAAAAATGTCACTTATAAATTCGAAGAAGCTAAAACACTCAATGAACTACATATTTCTAAACATTGCATCTACTCATTATATTGTGAACTTATCAAAAATAGCATTACAGAAATTTTTCAAATTGATGAAGAAACTAATTTAATAAAAAATCCAAATGGCATAGAACTTAACCAGAACTGCGACAACAGAAAAACTAAGTTGAAAAACACTACATTGATTCATTATAATAACTGCACAATTAAGATCCCGTACTAAACATTCTGAAATACTAAAATATCATACAATCAAAGATTTTATTATCTAAACTATGATACTCACAATTTCACTAACAAAATTACAATTAACGACCTTATATTTGAAAACGAAGAAAATTTAAAAGAAATTAATGAATTAAAATATCACAAAAATATCTCTCATATTGGAATATCAATTTTAAGTTTTATTGTGATTATAATAATAATTTTAATATCTTGTAAAATTAAAAAAAAAAAACAATACTATTCAAACTCAGGAGAGTTTTCCATTAAGGGAAGGAGGAGTTATGTGTACACCATCATCCCAACCAGACACCACACAAAAAAATATTGTAAATTGGACAAAATAAAAGATTAAAGAAAAACAAGTAAACATTACAAAAAATAAGATAACAAGTAGAGATAAAGAACATAATGCAAATGCATACAAACATGTTTTATGCTGCAACTACCCATTTTACATTGCTAACGTCCATAACAGCCGACTGGAAAAGCGATGTATATACACGAATTATCGACGCTGCGAACGGCGTAGAAATGTTGCCAGCAGCCAGTGTCTTTGCATACTTTTAAACAAATTTATAATTTTCGTCAACAAATTTCATAATTTATATGTTCGAATATAAACACAAATCAAATATACATGATCTGTATGGTAATAAATAATTAATTACGAATTTAGTTTTCATTTCCTTTGAAAAAACTATGCATTTTCATATTAATAGTTATTAGTTTATTACATGTTAGTTTACAAAGTCTATACTGGCAGCCTTGTACAAGAGCGAGAAATGAGCTGAGCCGGTTTTACGGAAAAAATCAAATCGCCGCTGGTTTCTATGGGACAACCGTCACTAACGGTATGGGCGAGCGGTGACAACTTTTCATTTGCATGGCGCTCTCATAAGATAGGTTGCTATGGACGGAAGGTACGTGAGATGGGTAGTTGCAGCATTAGTCCTTATATTTGACCGTAATGATAACCCATACATTATCGGGTAAACCACACAAGCATGTTTGTTTGCATTCAATAGAAAATAAGATTACATTTAACAAATATTGTATTTCATAAGAAAATAGAAAAACAAAGAAATAGATTAAGAAGATTGTAGTCACTATAGTAGTTATATAAGCAGAACATAATTTGAAAAAGAAACGGAATAAAATATAATGTCACAGAAGTAACATCGTCGGCATTTCTTATTTTTCCTCCGCTCGAACAACCAAAACTCGCGCGAGTTACATTTACAAATACAAATACAAAATTGACGAATTTAACGAAAAGATAATAAGCATAAAATAAAACTAAAATAAAATCAAATTGTAATAGTAAACTGATTTCCGTTCATTTCCAGACACACAATTATTTGTCGGTCGCAATTCCAGGAAAATGAATAAAGACAGTTGTTAAATATCCGCGGTCGAGTACTGTTGTTTCTTTTTAAAAATTCTCCAAAGTAAAGTAAAAAGGAAAGTGGCGCAGTCGGTACTCCTTTTTCTCGTATAAAGGAGAGTGAAACGGAACACAAAAAAAAACAGTAGTGCAGTGACGACACATTTTAGGTAAGTGTATGTACCACTAAATTAATTAAAGAACGAACATTTGTTTCCGTAATAGTGCAGTGACGACACTCGACAGTGTAAGAACCGCTATACGATAAAGAATAAATAAACTAACTATAAAAATCTTGTGAAAGTGCGTGATTGCTGCTTGCTGATTCGTATTAGTGAAAGCCACAAAGGCAGGATAAAAAAGCAAAAACGTCAAAATGGCAAATGTGGATATTGTGGAGCAGCTGGCTTGCCTATATTGACCTGCTGCAAAGGCAACAGCAGGATTTCACAGGACAAGGAGACGTAACCATCAACTCATTTTTTAGCTGCGTGGAATACCTGATATCAACGCTACAAAACGAAGAAATTGCGAAAGAGATAGTTAGAGCTATATACTACAAAACTATCCAAGGAGAAACAAAAAATTACATTATCAATATCCCCGAGCCGGATAACTGGAAACTAATCAAGGACACATTAAAGTTAAGAAACAAGCCAGACACCGAACCTCATCAAATTTACAGAAGAATTGTCAATTTACGAGTTAATACAGTAAGTGAATTAATTTATCAAAATATTAAATATAAAACAAATTAATTAATAGTATATTATAATGGTGAATTTGGCATAGACTTAACAAATATAGATAGCTTGTTAGTAAATACTATTAAAGAAATAACACAGGGAACGTTATTGGGCAAAATTTATGAACAGAGAGAACTAAAAAATATTTTATACATAATGAACCAAATACGATTTGAACATACGTGTATAAGGCTAGAATACAAGACATATTTGAAAGAAGAAAGACACAGAAATCAGTATCAAAATAAGCAAAATATTGACAGGGCATATTATGGTAGGGAAGAAATTAATAAGCGACAAAATCAGGATAGAAACAAATGGAACCCAAATTTTTATAGACAAGAAGAACAAAACGGTTTTAATAGGAATAACAATAATAATAATAATAAAAATAATAATTCCGGAAGATTCAGATTTCAAAATAATGTAAGAGATAGCAAATTTTCGGGACAATTTCAACAATTAGGGAACTCAAGACCAAACCCCAATCAAGTTCGTTGGACTCCTCATAAATATAATCAACCAGAACCCATGGAAATTGACAATGTAGAAATAAATTACAGTAATCCTCAGGTGGCAGGACACCCTAATCACATGTTTAGCCAAAATCGCTTAAACTTGGGTAGGCAAAGCCCAGAAGAACCTGAAATTAATAATACCGTTTTTTTATGAGGCAGCCACAGAATGCCTGCCAAAGATAAAATTAAATATTGAAAATAAAGAATACGTAGCACTAATATATACAGGTGCTAGCCTTAGTTTAATTAATAAGGAAGTGACTTTAAAATATATAAATTGAAATATCCCATAACATTCAGTACATTGAAAAATAAAGACAGAATAAATCATGAAATACACATGAAAAGTACAGAGCAATTCAATTTACCAAACAACGCCAGGATTCGGTGGAAGGTCACTCCATTTAAAGGAAGAACATATGATGATTTCATTATAGGTATCGATATATTAAATTTTCTAAATGCCCAAATAAACATAGAAAAAAACAAATAACACTAAATGGAAAGGTATCCAATTTTCTTAACAACCCTTATAAATCTAATCAAATTTGTACGCTTGAAGCTGGCGATCCTAAACTGGAAAGGCTTCAATTAAATCATTTAAATAACGAAGATCGTATAGAAATTATAAAATAGTTAAACCTATATAACAAATTATTGTTTAGAGAAGGCGATTTACTAACTAATACAACAGAAATTCAACATGAAATAAAAACCATTACACAAGAGTAAATTTATTCAAAACTATATAGATATCCTCCTCAACACGAAACAGAAGTAAGGAAACAGATCAGAGAAATGGAAGAGCAAGGTATAATTAGAAAAAGGCATTCAAGATATGCAAGCCCACTTATAGTCGTACCGAAGAAAACGGATAATTCAGGCGAAAAAAAATATGGAATAGTAATCGACTATAGAAAGTTAAATGAAACAACTATAGACGACAAATATACTTTACCAAATATAGACTCAATCCTAGATAAATTAGGTAGAGCTCAGTATTTTACAACATTAGATTTAGCAAAAGGTTATCATCAAATTCTAGTAAAAGAAGAAGACAGAGAAATAACTGCCTTCGTAACCCCACATGGCTTATATGAATTTATAAGGATGCCATTTGGCCTTAAGAATGCGCCAGCCACATTCCAACGGCTAATGAATGAAATCTTAAGAGATTATAAAGGGTGGTTAAATTGTAAGGGCCGATGTTGAATGTGAACCACACCTAAACGCCAAGTTTTTTTCCGAATTTAATTTGACAATTCTCTATTTCAGACTTACTCAATTTGAACCATGGAGAGATACACAATCCAACAACGTGTTGAAGTTATCCAGACTTATTATGAAAATTTTCGAAGAAAATCATCTTCAGTGATGAGGCACATTTTCACCTCAGTGGATTCGTCAATAAACAGAATTGCCGCATTTGGGCGAATGAGAATCCAAGAGTGATTGTCGAAAAGCCAATGCACCCACAAAGAGTGACTGTTTGGTACGGTTTATGGGCTGGCGGCATCATCGGGCCGTATTTTTTCCAAAATGAGGCCGGTCAGGCAGTTACTGTGAATGGTGTTCGCTATCGTGAGATGATAACGAATTTTTTATGGCCACAATTGGAAGATATGGATGTGGACGATATGTGGTTTCAGCAGGACGGTGCCACTTGCCACACAGCTAACGAAACAATGGCTCTTTTGCGCAACAAATTCAATGGCCGTGTTATCTCACGTAATGGCGATGTCAATTGGCCCCCAAGATCATGTGATTTGACACCGTTGGACTTCTTTCTCTGGGGTTATTTGAAAGAAAAGGTGTACGTCGATAAACCAGCAACAATTTAAGACCTAAAGGATGAGATAATTCGGCACATAAACGGCATAGAAACTCCATTATGCCTCAGCGTCATCGAAAATTTGGACCATCGTATGGAGGTGTGCCGCCGAGGTCGCGGCGCTCATTTGGTCGATATTTTGTTACAAACATAATTGAGTAATACCAATATATCATAATAAAATAAAATTTCAATAATTTCCTAAATAGTTTGTGTTTTATTCAAAATCAACATCGGCCCTTGAAAATTTAACCACCCTTTATTAACAAAACCTGTATAGTATGTGTATACTTAGATGATATTTTGATCTTTAGCACTTCTTTAACTGAGCATATTAAAGCAATAGGAGACATTTCAAAGTTCTTGAAAGTAAAAATTTGAAGATACATATAGATAAATGCAACTTTCTGAAGAATTAAACTGAATTTTTAGGGCACATTTTAACAAAGGAGGGAATGAAACCAAATCCAAATAAAATTGGAATAATTAAAAATTTAGAATTACCACGAACCGAAAAACAGATAAAAAGTTTTTTGGGAATAACGGGTTAATATCGCAAATTCATTAAGGATTATGCAAAAATAGCACATCCTATAACAAAATATTTAAAGAAAGGCGCAAAAATATATATGAAAGATCCAACATACATTGAAGCTTTCAAAAAATTAAAAACATTAATTAGTACACATCCTATTTTACGTTATCCCGATTTCCATAAACAATTCACATTGATGACAGACGCATCTAATTATGCGATTGGTGCGGTATTATAAATAATCATGAGAAAATCTACTCTGCAACACATAAAGAATTCCTTGCAATAATGTGAGTGTAAATTATTTAAGGCCCTACATTTATGGTAATAAATTTAAAATTCTCACTGATCACCAGCCAATCAAATACCTCCATTATAAATTCAGAGGGAAAGACATGTCGCCCAGACACCAGCGATGGCTATCAAAATTAGGAGAATACCAGTTCGATATTGAATATCTAAAAGGTAAAGAAAACAGAGTAGCAGATTTTCTAAGGAGATTAGAAAAAAGTGAGGATACTATTTCAAAAAATTAGGGAGGTAAAGATTCGGATACGGATATTTTTTCAATTAATAATATTGAAGATGACGTATCTATGGCAACAATACACTCAGCACAAGAAGACTTAGGTTATCAATTTTTTATAAAAGAAGAAATCGTGAATAAATATAAAACTCAAATAATTTTAACAAATAATAAAACAGAAGAATATAAAGAAATATATGGGAAGAGAATTATTTTTATTGCAGAATGGGAGACATTTTTAGAAGATATATTTCCAATGTAAAATTGGCATTTATAGAGAGTTAATAGATATGTATTCAAATGATAGTTAAATTAAATTTATAAAAACTACCATGAGAGCAATAGACATTGAGACAGAAGTTGAAGCCATAAAACAAATTTCATTCTATCATATTAGGGAGAGTATGCATTCAGAAATAATAGAAACTTATAACAACATTAAAAATAAAATATATTACCCAAAACTTATGGAACTAATTCACATTGCAATAAACCCATGCGATCTCTGCCAACAAGTAAAATACGATAGAAGTCCAATTAAAAATAAATTTCAGCTTACAGAAACACCATCAGATAAAAACCATGTTATACACATTCATACGTATGTAATTAAAGGTAATCGTTTTTAACGACAATAGACAAATTCTCAAAATTTGGAGCAATTTACTCACTGAACGATAGAAATCCCATTACAATAATTGAACAATTAGAAGAACATTTTGCAAAAATAGGAAAACCAGATAAAATTATAGCCGATAACGAATTTAAAGCAGCACGAATTCAGGAATTCTTGGGCCAAGAAGGAATTCAAATGCATTTAACAAAACCCAATAGTCATACGGGTAATGCAGATATAGAAAGGATGCATAGTACATTAGCAGAAAAATTTAGAATTTTATACCAAACAAACAAAGAACTTCCGATAAAACAGTTAATCCAAAGAGCGATAAGAAACTATAAAAATCGTTATCATTCAAGTACGCAGTATACCCCGAATGAAGTTCAATATAGAAGAATAGAGAAAGAAAAAGTTAGGAAGAATCTAGAAAGTAATAAAATAAGGGTTATACAAAGACTAAATAAAACCAGAAAAGAATACAAAAAAATAAGAGAAGAAGGATATATTAAGAATTATAAAGCAATTAGACACAAAGAGCAGCCAAGGTATAGGAAAGAAAAATTAAAAAATGTTCTCCCTAGCAACATAAAAAAGCTGTTGAAATTTTCAGATACTAACTATGATACTGGTTCTGTCAACAGAATTTGTTGACTTACAAATAGAGACCACGAAATAGTTAAAGACAGTGACATAGTATTACACATAATTGACGTTAAACAAATAGATAATATTATTAATGAAATGACGGACAACATTATTGTATATTAGCGAAACCAAGTCACAAGGACATATTACAAGCCGAATTATTAGAAGCAAGAAATAAATTATCAACGTTAATACCAACAGAAAAAAGACAAAAACGAGGACTTATAAATGTGATAGGTCCTGTAGCTAAATGGACAATAGGAACAATGGATGACGAAGATACAAAAACATTTATCACAGACTAACAAAACACTAGACGAACAGGTACAGATAAACAATCACTTTAATTTAGCGATAAATCAAATAAAAAATATTGTAAAAAATGATAGAAAAGAAATTGAAAAAGGTGTTAAAACTATAAGAAAAATTGAAGACGAAGAATATCAACAACACATGTACCTACAACAAATGACAAAAATCCAATTAATAAAAAGTAAAATAGAACAAATAGAAAGAATATAGGAAGTATTCACATATAAAGATAAAACTATGCAATTTGAAGAAAGTAAATATTTCAGACAATTAAAGGGTGGTTAAATTGTAAGGGCCGATGTTGAATGTGAACCACACCTAAACGCCAAGTTTTTTTCCGAATTTAATTTGACATTTCTCTATTTCAGACTTACTCAATTTGAACCATGGAGAGATACACAATCCAACAACGTGTTAAAGTTATCCAGACTTATTATGAAAATTTTCGAAGAAAATCATCTTCAGTGATGAGGCACATTTTCACCTCAGTGGATTCGTCAATAAACAGAATTGCCGCATTTGGGCGAATGAGAATCCAAGAGTGATTGTCGAAAAACCAATGCACCCACAAAGAGTGACTGTTTGGTGCGGTTTATGGGCTGGCGGCATCATCGGGCCGTATTTTTTCCAAAATGAGGCCGGTCAGGCAGTTACTGTGAATGGTATGGTATGGCCACAATTGGAAGATATGGATGTGGACGATATGTGGTTTCAGCAGGACGGTGCCACTTGCCACACAGCTAACGAAACAATGGCTCTATTGCGCAACAAATTCAATGGCCGTGTTATCTCACGTAATGGCGATGTCAATTGGCCCCCAAGATCATGTGATTTGACACCGTTGGACTTCTTTCTCTGGGGTTATTTGAAAGAAAAGGTGTACGTCGATAAGCCAGCAACAATTTAAGACCTAAAGGATGAGATAATTCGGCACATAAACGGCATAGAAACTCCATTATGCCTCAGCGTCATCGAAAATTTGGACCATCGTATGGAGGTGTGCCGCCGAGGTCGCGGCGCTCATTTGGCCGATATTTTGTTACATACATAATTGAGTAATACCAATATATCATAATAAAAAAAATTTCAATAATTTCCTAAATAGTGTGTGTTTTATTCAAAATCAACATCGGCCCTTGAAAATTTAACCACCCTTTATAACCCCGTAACCATTGTATATTAACAAGAAACTGTAAACTAATAACAAAAAGAGAATTAGAGCTTATAGCGCTGGATGAAAAAATAATTTTGATTGAAAACGCAATAAACTTATTTATAAACAATACATGTAATAAAAACAATAATATTATTTTAAACGGTAATTATGTAATTCAGTTTAACAATTGTTCAATAAAAAATAATGATTATAATTATTCTAATTTAATTGAAAATTTTGAAGGAAATATTAAAGTTTGCGTTATGATGATATAAGGAATTTTACAGAAAAACTTACGTTCGAACAATTAGATGAAAAAAATTAAATAGATTTTAAAAATATTTCTAATTTAAAAACCCATAATAAAGTAATATACGGATGTAACTTTTTCATCCTACTTACAATAATATTAGCAATTATAATTTGGAGAACAAAGTTAAAATATATTAAAATAAATTTGAACAAAAGAGTTCTGGAGAATTCTAATCTAAAGGGGGGAGAAGTTAAATATACAAATACAAATACAAACACGTATATTAAAAATGACAAAATTCACGAATTTATCGAAAAGATAATACGCGTAAAATAAAACTAAAATAAAATCAAACTGTAATAGTAAACTCATTTCCGTTCATTTCCAGACACAAAATTATTGGTCGGTCGCAATTCCAGGAATTCTACTAGGCGCCATGTATGTTGTCATAGTAATGTTGTACATATGTATGCAAATGAAGGCATAATATGTATATACATACAAACATATGCATGTTTGCATGGTTGCAGGTGTATAAAATATGATTGATTTTTGGGTTGAATAATCCATAAAAGTTAATAAATTGTCACGTACTGGCCGCAACAAAAACTTCATTGGTCTCTTCCTCTGTTTTGCCTAATCTTCCTTCCACTCCAAGCGTTGTTAGTAACATCTGTCGGCAAATAGTTTCATAATTTGAAAACATGAATTGATGGCACGGTTGTATTCGGTTTGTGCCTACCCAGTGGTATAAGTCTACAAAAGGAGGTGTTCTTACCAGAACGATTCCTCCACTAACAAATATTACGGAAACGGTATGCATTGCGGTTGCTTTCCGTAAAAAGTGGTGTCGCCTTTCTTTAATGCTGCGAGGGGAAAAATTTTCCAGTTTTGCTATACAACCCGGTCCCTTCGGGTAATGGGGGCGGCGCTAAATTATTGGGCACTAATATACACTAGCCGGAGAGTTCTGCAGACCGGCGCGTAGCTTGTGGCACAACTTTCTTTGCAGGCGTTCGGTCTGATCTTTCAGGTAAAAATAATAATAAAGTAGCCTGGTTTTGTGTGGCAGAATAGTTTTGTTGTGTTTCAGTGCCGGAGCCGATGTTGGACGATATCATCCGGAGAAGCTCCGCAGTTGAGTGCCCACACTCGGCCGAGCAACCATAAGTATTTTTTGTTTGTCTGTTGCTTGCAGGCGGATTAAAGTTGCCTGTTCACTATTTTCGTGCGACCTTGTTTTGTTTATATCGTTGGTACATTTCTTTTGGTTTGTTTTTGCCCATAGTTTCGGGTTTGTGGTTACTAGCGACCTAGCCAACTCCACTTAGCTGGCCGGTCGCTTTGTTAGATTGTTTTGTCGTCTTCTGCTCTGGGCGATGATTCGTTTGGTCAGTGGATAGTGTGGTAGGTTTTAACTAACAACCATTGTAGGTATATGTAAGTATGTATGTAACAAGTCATAAAATAAATTGGAAAATATTTTGAAATGAAATTAGAATATTAAATAGCTATTTTAAATTAAATATTTTTATATACATATGTATGTACATACACAAATGTATGCATGCGTATAAATACATACAAATGTATGCTTGTAAAAGGGCAATTTATATGTAATACTTAAAGCATAAAGTCATTTAAAAACAAAAAAAAATTAAATACTCCCATTCATTCATAACCACAACCAGCCATTAATCCTATCAATCACAACAAAAACTTCATATGCGCAGCTCACGTTACTCCTCTGTGCACTTTTCTATTCAATAAGCTTTATGCTATAAGAAGAAAAAGCATTAAAGCAACAAAAACAACTACTGCATACAAACCCTATTTCCTTCTACTCTTCATCTACAAACAGTTTCCTCAAGACGAGTCCTAATATTGCTAAAGATCTGAAATATATGTTCAACTGACGCCATAGTGAAAACACATACATTCAAGCATTTTAATATGTAACAAAAAACGCAAACAATCTTAATAATGTGTATGCCCTTCTCTCTTTCAACAAGCCATCCACGACTTCTTCGCGACGATGAAAAAACTTACAAAAATCACAATTCAAGTTGGTCTGAAGTTGAAAACACATTCATTCAAAGCGACCAATGTATAAACGAAAATCACACACATGCGCAAAACTTGCCCATACTCTTCCCTTGGACCCGCCACAAGCAGTTTCATTCCGACGACAGCAAAATTTGCAAAAATCAGAATTCAAGTTGAGCTGAAGTTAAATACAAACTTTTTCAAAGGTCCCTAAATGTACCTATATGAAAGACTCCTACATACACAAAAGTATGCCACCTTCATTTCACTTGTACCCGAATCAACAATTCCTTGGCGACAATTGAAAATTTGCCAATTTCAAAAAATAAAACATGAAAAAAAAGCGAGAGAAGCATTTGAACCCGCGCATCTTTGACAAAAGTCGATCGACGCTAACCATTGCGCCAATGATCACTTAAAAATTTCTTTGTCTTAATTTGCCAATAGCATATTCGAAAGAAATACTTTTTGTGTGTGATCATATCTAGTTCGATATATGAAATATGAAGGAAAAAGCGCAATTAAAGAAAATAAGCACAACTAGAGAATTTTTTAATTAAGTAAATATCATTCGGGGTATAATGGGATGTAGTCAAGCTTCTGGGTATGCTGTTACAGTTGCGAGGCTATACTCAATTCCTACTCTTGCGACCACGACGCGCACCCTGGAAACGTGAGCAACCCTTGTGCAAGATACGATAGCCAAGCGCGGCAAGGCGCGGCTGTAAGCGGGCGTGAGTCTTGATGTAAGCGGCTCGCTATATAAATGTGTACAAACTTTAAACCTACTCGTCTGGCGAGCCCCAATGATAAAGATAACAACACCTCGGATGAGATACACTCTATGAAAGCGAGTAGGTTGTTGTGACATTTACTACAGTGGCCATATAAAGGAGCGCAAATTTGGTGTCGAATTTGTAGTGGGAGAGAGACTCCGTCGTCGAGTACTGGCATTCACCCCGGTGGATGAGCGTCTCGCCACAATCCGCATCAAAGCGAAATTTTTCAATATATCGTTGATTTGCGTCAACGCCCCGACAATTTGGCCAAACATTCCTTTTATAAGGGCCTAGGGCACACTTACGAGCGCTGCCCCCGCCACGATGTGAAAATCGTACTTGGCGATTTTAATGCCAGGGTGGGCAAAGAAACCGAGGACCCAACATCGACTCGGACCACTATCTTGTTGCAGATACGCGAGCGCCTCTGTGTATCGAAGAACGCCTGTCAACAAACACAAGGAAAGTTCGACGTCCAAAAGCTGCAATCACAACAGACCGCCGAACGGTTTTCTACTCATCAGCGACCCGGTATAAGGGAACTGTAGGACGACATTTCAAACTCACTATGTACAACTGCAAACGAAGCTATTGGATTTCATAATTGTCGCAAAAACAGCTGGTACGATGAGGACTGCCGTGTCACAGTGGAGAGAAAACAGACTGCCTACCTCGCAACGCTGAGATCGTCTACAACACGTTCGGAATGGGATTGATACCGAGAGCTGAAGAGGGAAACAAGACGCATCTGACAAAAAAAGAAAGAGGCTGAGATGCGTGAAAAGCTTGAGAAGCTGGCCGACAAGGGTAATGCTCGATAATTCTACAAAAAAATACGGCGACTTACGGAAGGTTTCAAGACCGGAGCAAACTCTGGTAGGACACAAAGAGGTGATCTAGCCACCGATGCTCAGAGCACTGGGAGGGAACACTTCTCCAGCCTGCTGAATAACAGTGAAAATGGAGTATCTGGAGATGGTGAACACGAAACCCCGAACGATGACGATGGAAAAGACTTTTCATTACCTGACCATGAAGAAGTTCGAATTGCAATCGCTCGCTTAAAAAACAACAAAGCGGCTGGAGCTGACAGCCTACTGGCAGATCTATTCAAACATGGCGGTGAAGAGCTGACAAGGTGGATGTATCAGCTACTTTGCAGAATATGGTCGAACGAAAGCATGCCCGACGTTTGGAATTTAAGTGGGCTCTGCACAATTCATAAAATAGGGGACCCCATTGTCTGCGCTAATTATCGTGGGACAAGCTTCCTTAATATCGCGCCGTGAGTTCTGCTTTCTGCAGACTGGTTAAGGAAGCGAAGGAAATATTTCCTGTCATCACACAAACTGTCATCGCATTCGTGGCTCGGCTCCCACGTCACTGTTGACAATCATAACCTTGAAGTCATAGATTGTTTCGTCTATCTAGGAAACAGCATCAACACCAATAATAATGTCAGCCTTAAAATCCAGCGCAGAATCATTCTTGCCAACACGTGCTACTTTGCACGGAGTAGGCAATTGAAAAGTAAAGTTCTCTCCCGACAAACAAAAGCCAAACTCTACAAGTCTCTGCGTCCTGTTATATGATGCAGAAGCATTGACGATTACAACATCGGATGAGTCGGCTTTAAGAGTTTTCGAGAGAAAGGTTTTCCGTAAGATTTATGGTTCCTTCGAGTTGACAACGGCAAGATAGCAAACGATGGAACCATGAGGTGTACGAGTTATACGACGATATTGGTATTGTTCCCCGAATGAAGAGACAGCAGCTTTGGAAGTTTTCGATGCAATGTACGCCAGTGGAAGCAGAGGAAGAGGAAGACCTCCACTCCGTTGAAGAGACCAGTTAGAGAAGGACCTGGCTGCACTCGGCATTTCCAATTGGCGCCAAACAGCAAAAAGAAGAAAAGAATGGTGCTATGTTGTTAACTCGGCTATAATCGCGAGCAGTATCTACGCCAATAAAGAAAGTAAGTAAGTAAATATTTTTTCAGCTTATTTCGTTATATCGAATTTTTGAAATACATTTTAATATATTTATTGATTTTTAAAAACCAATGACAATAAGATCTACTCAGGGCCATCTCAAATTCATAAGGCGCTCAGTACCGAATATCGTTTACCATACTTCACAAGCTTTCTAAAATCCGTGTATTATCAGGCGATTCATCTTTCCTGACACTGAGAAAGATTGAGAATGCACTAAATATATGATTCTCTATTGTTGATGAAGGGTTGATATACTAAACTTTTCAGATCCGAAAAACAAATTTGAGTCAACAACATCCTCACACGAGGAAGAAGAGGCACACGCTACACAAGTATTAATTCTAACATACTCTTTGAAATCTCAATTATCCCATTACATCGATACATTCGTTCGAGGCAAATTATCTTTGCAGACCCTATTATACAGCCGAATATTAAACTTCGCTCCCCCATAAAGCTTTCCAAGACATCTGACGAGTCCTAGCGTTCGAAAATACAATTAAAATATAGAATAAAAATAATGAACATAGTGTACTTACCTTCCTATATTTACATTTCCATCTCACCTATATCTATGCTCACCTCACCCTATTTACTTTTCATACTTACCTGCAACCCTATCCTACTCGTTATCCGCTATACCAAACATTGTAAATAGGTGTAAATTATTACATCCTAAAATCTTGAAATGAGTACCCTCCGAGCAGCCGATATCGATTCAAACCACTATCTTGCTGCGACAAAAATACGAGTCCACCTCTAACCAACAAAGTACGACCGTCAGCAATTACAAGGAAGGTACGAAGTCGATGCTGCAATAGCAACAGAAGGGCAAGCTTCCTGCTCGTCTCATTTCAAGTGAATCCTAAGTTTCGTATTTGAGAAAACATGGTTTTTTTTTTAATAGACCAAAATATATAAAAAGCGAATGATTTAAAAATGAAAGCTTACTTTTAATTCAGGGCAATCGAGTTTTTTTGTCGAAATTTTTGACTTGCATAGTGTAATCTATGTTTAACAACGTCAAAACGTATTAAGTTTTACTTAGAAATTCTAGTTGCATAAAGTTTGCCCTACCCTTTTGATGGTCGAATTTTTAGAGTTTTTCAAGGCCACTGATCATCCGCAAAAAATTGTTTTAACTACACCACGATTGAATAAATCTGGCTACAAGGCGTACGTAAAAATTTTGAAAAGAGCTGAATGATAGTAAATCAGTGTTTAACGTAGGGCCCCTTGTCTTACCTAATGAAGACATTGTAAAAGTGTTGAAAGACTTAAATAATTATTAGATCTCTCAGATAAAATTTTAGACCAATCTCGAAACTGACACTGTTTCAAAACTTTTTCAATGCCCTATTAAAACAAACTATGTTTTATTAACCCTCAGTTACGGAAACTAAGAAAAGTTAAAATTAGTTCAAGCAACAAATTTTGTTTTGTAAAAATACATTCAGAATTCGTGAACAGTTTAAAGAATTTGGTAATACAAGAGGTTTAAAATAATGCTCTCGAAAATTTAATTGCAATATTAAAGGATTTATTGAACAGTAGAAGATCTTTACGAATTACAAGGGAAAGTATAAGAAGCTAATAACTTTTTTTGTGCGTACAAAAAAATTAAATGGCAACATAAAAAATAGCGAAGACCAGGGAATTATAACTGAACAAATGCATGTACATAGATAGAAGCACATAGAAGTCAACAAAAGAAAATTTTAATCAAATTTGCCAAGAATATTATTGGACCGAAATGAGAACACAGTGAAAGAATATATAAGAAGATGTGACATTTTTAATAAAAATTAGTATGACTGACATCAAAAACAGAAACCAAGTGAAGGAACTCCAACTCCAACAAAGAGGGAGAAACAGATCCATATCGATATTTTTTATTCATAAAAATTAAAATTTTTGATTGATCCATGCTCAAATTTTTTAAATACTAAACACAGGGAGGATTAAAGTAATATGGTTGAAAAAGTTTTAAAAATTTTCCGGAAGTTAAAAAAATGTTACAGTCGATAACGAACCAAGTTTCATACCAGCGCAATTTAACGCATTTTCTTAAAGAATGGATATCGAGATATTTTATTGTGACCACAGATATTCCACAACAAATGGTCAAGTAGAAAGAGTACACTCAACGATAATTGTAATAGCAAGGTATCTAAAGAATGAACTTAAAGGAATGCAATAAAGGAAAGGTTAAATGATATCTTATATGTTAAAATAACTTATGAGAAAGTGAACGGCAAGTTGAAACAAGCTGAAAAAATAAATGTTGGATACTCATTATAGAAAAGATTACGCGAAATGATAATGCTGATGTTACAATTTATGTAGAAGTTATAAACGAAAGAAATAAGTTAAGAGCACGATATAAAGGATAATTAAAGAAGACTTAGGTCATCAGGTTAAAATACGAAACAGAATTATTGTACTCAAACTTTATATGTCGAGGGTGTGCGTAGTAAGTTGATGTATATATATATATATTTATTTGTTTGCTTTTAAATTGGGGTAAGTACTTATGTATATATTTTTAATTTTGGGAATTTTATGTATTATATGTTATGGTCAAACTTTAAAGTTAAAGCACTTCTAAGTATGAGTACTCAAAACTCAGGTCTGTCATAAAGTTTTAGTCCAAATAAATGGTGTTTTATGGCTTTCAAACACCACATCATTCCCTAAATCGGGGCTTGGTCAGTCAAGCATAGGTATTATAAATGTGTTCTGTAGTTTGTTAAATTAGGTGTAATTACAATAGTCGTTATAGCTTTTCGAGTTACATAATAAGTTTCATATTTAAAATTTGCGAATGGCATTTTTTATTACAGTAGCATTCTATAAAGCTTTGGCTACAAACCTTAGAATCCTTTGAACAGAATTATCTTAGAGCGTCAGGCACCTATTCAATTTTTTCCTTTGCTTTCTTGTATCTGATTCCTAGACCAAATGTAATTTTTCATTCCGTGTTTTATCCGTTCTCTGTATAAAACAACAACTGTTTTATCTTGGATGATACCCGCAACATTTCGTATTGTAAATACACTTTTTCGTAGTTACTTTAGTAGATTTTACCTCACGTAATTTCTTCATATTTCTGCTTATTCCTAATATAAAATGAACACTTATCTTTAATCAAACTAATATTTTTTTCAAAAACTCGTTTTTAAAACTTTTTTCTTCTTTACCCATATTTTCAGTCAAAACAATTTCGGTCACTCATTTTTAATCTTACACACCGGAACGTTCCACAAACAAATATGGAAAGGCTTTGGCCATATTCTGGTTAAATCAGTCAGTGTGTACATGTATATTCAAAATTCAGCTCTTTTTTGAATGTTATATTTTATAGTAATTAAGACAATACATACTTTTCTTTTAAAATATAAGAATTTAAAAATATTTTCTTTATTTAAGTTGTTGTGCCACAGCGCTGACGATATTGACTCATGACCGATAAATGCAACACTGCTACATTTGGACACGGGAAACCTACGTACGCTTGTTTTGAATATAACCGACTAAGTAGTATTCGATGTAAGACCTCAGATGCGCGTTATATACTTGTAATACTTTTAACTTTAATACTCTCAATACATATACGTTTAATTTAAACGAAAAGCGGTTTATTTAACGAAGTGTGTCTATAACTCTTATGCGCGACAGTTCAGAAGCAGGATTGTGCTACTACGCCTACATCTGTATAAATGTATGCGATATATACGTGCGCCCTGCGAATTTGCAATTAGCTCCATTGCGGCTTACGAACGTTGAAAAGTGCTGAAATAAAATAGTGAAAGCGATTCCATTTGGCTAACACGTAGCCATCGTACCAGGTGCGTTAGTTGAAAATTGCCGGTTTTTCGATAAAGAAAACACTTAATTTTCAGAGGAATCTCAAAATTTTTTTATTCAAAGTATTGACCATTGGTTTCTACACATTTCGCTCATCTCTCAGGCAAATTATGGATACCATTCCAAAAAAATTTTTTCTCTTTCGAGGCCAACCATTCGACGAGCCATTTTTCGACTTCTTCAAAATTAGCGAAGCACTGCTCTGCAAGGGAGTGTCACATCCATGCGAAAAGGTGATAGTCGGACGGGGCGAGGTCTGGAGAGTACGGCGGGTGCGATAATATTTCTAATAATTAATAATTCTATATAAACGTATGCGATATATACGTACGCGCTGCGAATTTTCTATTAAAGTGAACAAATATGCAATTAGTTCCATTGCGGCTTACGAACGTTGAAAAGTGCTGAAATAAAATAGTGAAAACGATTCCATTTGGCTAACACTTAGCCATCGTACATAACCAAACATTTGTTAAGACTTTCGCGAACATCGGGGCTAGTGGACATACGACTTGTCGCTTGGCTCAACGGTTCGAGTTCAACTTTGTGGTTTCGTATTATTTGTTTCTTTAACTTCGTTTTTGCCGGCACAAAAAACCAAATCCTTGAAAGATTGAAAATTAATATAGTGAACGATAATGACAATGAAAGTGATCGCGATGAAACAATGATGCAACGTTTATCAGCTCTTGAGAAAACTTTTGAGAGACTGGTAAGCATGCAATGTGCAAAATACTCCGTGCACGTCAAACTTTCAACCAACGTTTTCTTCATCGCCAAACAATGTATACAAGTGCGACAAATTTACAAGCATATACAATAACAACTCCAACGAATCGAGTAAACTTAGTGCCACAGTGGAAGAAAGCAAATATCCCAATTACTCCTAGTGCACATATTCCAATTGGAAATCATGTTTTCGATCCAACAAGTGTAAGGACCCCAAAATCCGAGGCTTTTGGAGACCTCACAACAATACTTTTTATATACATTCTTTATATTCATGCACTGAATTTATATATATACATTGAATTATTATACATTAACTAAATATTACATATATATATATATATTTACATACTTAAATTGTTGAAGCGCTGAAGCCTATAAGCATGTTCGAACATGAATGCACATACATACGTACACATAGAATAAGTGAGAAACTGTACGCAATAATGAATTGTTATTATAAAATAACATTCTGCCTGCGTGCAGAAGAGTATAAAAGGCGAGGAAAACGCAAAGGAAATTGAGTAGCCTTTGTGTTGTCGTTAGGTATACTTGCCCGTGGGATCAATACCACCGGCAAACGTAGTGCACCTGAGGGTCTATATACCTCACGAGCATTTATTTATATTCTACTGAGGGTTTATACCTCACTGGAACGAGGGCTGTTAGAGGGTTTATACCTCCACAGCGCCATACGAAAGAAGTACTATTTGTGTTATTATTAAGCATACTTGCTCGTGGGTTCAACACCACCAGCAAACGTAGTGTACCTGAGGGTTTATACCTCACGAACACTTACTTACTTGTCATAGAAATAGCGAGTAACGTATTAGAAACCGTGTAGATAGAGATTGTTAAACTAATAAATTTGTTGTAACGTACCCAGCGCATTTTACTTTAGCAAACCCTTGGCAAGGCTGAGCTTACCCCAGCCAAGAGGAAAACTCCGTTACAACTGGCGCCCGAGCAGGGACTCTAAAGTAAGAAGAACGAGATAACGAGGTAGCCATGGTCAAGGTGACATGGGTGTACTACCTCAATCGAGAGGAACTATTGAGATACGCAGACGAATTTGGATTCGAGAACTACGGAACAGTGGAGGAGCTGCGCAAACGCTTTGCGAGCTTCATTCAGAATCAGGGTGAAGGAGAAGGCGTGCAAAGACGCTTGAAGGAGTTGGCCCTCCGACATACTCGGCCATATATCACCATAAATCCAGCGACACCAAGAGAAGGCGTCCCATCATCAGACGTGTTTTATGAGGGAGCTCACGGCATGCTTCACGAAGAAGAGCAAGCGTTCGTACCTGCGACACCATCTTTTGCGAACATTATGGACAGGGTGCGGAAATGGGGATTCCGTTACGACGGCGGTAAAGATCCCTTAGGATTTATCGAACGGGTAGAGGAATTAGCGGACGGTTACGGCTTAAACCGTAACTCAATCCCACGAGCGTTACCAGAGCTACTGAAGGAGAAAGCTTTGGTGTGGTTCCGGAATAACAATCGGCACTGGCAGGAATGGGACGAGTTTAAAAAAGATTTCCTGAAGTTCTTTCTGAGCTCACGGTACTTTGAACAACTGGACGACGAGATACGCCGACGCGTCCAACGACCGGGTGAGCGGTTTAAAGATTACGTCCTGGTACTACAAGGGCTTATGCGGCACGCGAACTACACAGCCGAAGAGAAACTAAGCCGTATCTATCGAAATTCGCGCAGAGAGTATCAACTTTACGTTAAACGGAGTGAGTTCAAGAGTCTGGAAGAGTTAGTGGACTTGGTAGAAGACTTCGAAAACCTTCCCCCCGAGAGAGAGCCATTAAGAGCCGCAGCGCGACCATTTGTACCTCGACGACCGGAAGAGCGGTACCAGTCTATGCACGTGAACGAAGAGAGCTATAGGTACCCACACAGCAGCGAAAGGCGGGAACAACCAAGGAGGTTTGAGGGCGCTACAAGACCAGATCGAGCAGACAGAGCAGAGCGCTACCAGCAATTACGTGAAGACCGGAATCCTAACACACCAAGGAGAGCAGAGAGCCAACCAAATCAGCAAGGGAGGTACGTAGACCCCCGAAACGCATGCAGACGATGCGGTGGAGTCGGACATTTCGCCCACGGCTGTCGCAGTCCAAAAATCGAGTTTTGTTGGAAGTGTGGACGTTGTGGAATACACACCCGAAATTGCTGCCCAGATCTACAGGGAAACGACCAGGGGCCTCATCACAACACTCCCTCGAGAACAGCAGCAGCACTAAACCAGACACAAGGCCGGATCCTGGCCAATGTGACCATGAACGGCGAAAACATAGTAGCGGCAATAGATACCGGAGCAACGAGGAGTTTCGTGAGCGAAGAAGTGGTGAGGAGATTGGGTACGGAAAGAACGAAACCCGTAAAGACACGAGTGGTAATGGGAGATGGAAGGCGCAAGGACGTCGAGGAAGCAGTAGAAGCAGAAGTGAAGTTGGGGAACGAAGTACATCACAGCGAGTTACTTGTTCTACCAGGCCTGGTCGATGAAATGGTACTCGGGACGGACTACCTGGCGAAGGCCAACACAGAGTTGAGATGCGGCGGAGAGTCATTAAGATTAAGAGTAGACAAGAGAGAAGATGAGATAATCACGTGCACCGCCATAGTTGAGAAGAGAGCGAAGGAGTACACGGCCTCAGAAGACCCAAACCAAACCACACCACAAGCAGGCAACCCAGCGGATAAGAAAGTGAGTGAGTTCCTGCAAAGTGAGTTGAAACAATTTGAGGAGATGTCAGGACCGTCCAATGCCGCCACACATAAAACAATCATGCGAGACGATCGACCAATAAAGAAGCTGAACGTCGTAGCAGACGCGCTATCAAGGCAACCACGAGAGGAACAGTTGGGCACAGTATTAGAGGAAGACAAAAACGAAGACGGCGCATGGCTAAAAGAAAAGAAGGCGAAGGTGGAAGAAGCTCCAGAAAAGTACCCGGACTACGTGATCGATGAAGGCAGTTTATATAGGCGAATGACGACCCAAGTCGATGGTGAAGATACTACTCCGTGGAAGCTATGTGTACCAATGTCTCAAAAACTACGAGTGTTAAAAGAAGTACATGACACCCCGAGTGCAGGCCATATGGGCATTCGTAAATCCATAGCCCGGGCGATGGCACGATACTACTGGCCAGGAATGTTTCGCGACGTGAGGAAGTATGTACAACAGTGTCACGAGTGCCAAATATATAAGCCCGGCCAACAACAAGCTGCAGGCAAAATGCTCACCCAAATAGCGGAAGAACCATGGGCAACAGTGTGTGCAGATTTCGTCGGCCCGCTACCCCGATCAAAACATGGCAATACAATGGCTCTCGTCTTTCTGGACCGATTCTCTAAATGGGTAGAGATCGTTGCAGTCCGCAAAGCCACAACCGAAGGTCTCGTGCGAGCATTCCGAGAAAGGATCTTAGCGCGTTTCGGCGTCCCAAAAGTACTAATCACCGACAACAGAGCACAATTCACCAGTAAGCATTTCAAAAACTTCTTACGCGAGCACGGAGTGAAACACCAGCTAACCGCACCTTACACACCGCAAGAGAACTCGACCGAAAGAGCAAACAGGAACATTAAAAGAATGATAGCGCAATTCACCGGAAGAGAACAACGTGATTGGGACGAACTACTCCCAGAAATAACACTCGCACTCAATACCTGCGTAGGCGAATCCACAGGATACAGTCCGGCATACATAGTCCAGGGAAGAGACCCAAGAATGCCGAATAATCTCTTCGACGAACACACCTTCGGAACAGCGCAGAAGACCCCGACACCAGCAGAGAAAGCAACAATGATGGCAGAAGTCTACAGAATAGTTCGATGTAACCAACAACGCGCAGCAACTGATCAAGCGCGTCATTACAACCTGCGAAGGCGAAATTGGCAACCAGATATAGGCGACTTAGTACTAGTAAAGGAACACCACCTCTCAAAGGCGATAGAAAACTTTGCGGCCAAACTAGCTCCCAGGTACAGCGGCCCGCATCGAATAACCAACTACGTATCTCCAGTAATAGTGGAACTGGACAAAATACACAAGGGAAAAAGGAGAACGGCACATCTGAGTGAATTGAAGCCCTACCACGGTGATGAGAAAAACATTCCATAAAGGCAAAAAAAAAAAAAAAAAAAAAAAAAAAATTAGTGAAAAAAAAAAGTAATGAAGTAAAGGACATCATAGTATCAAGAAACAGAAAAACAGAAAAAAAAACAAAAAAAAAAAAAAAAAAAAAAAATATCAGAAAAAAAAATTAGTGAAAAAAAAGACATCATAGTGATAAGAAACAAACACAAAACAAAAACAAAAAAAAAAAAAAAAAAATCAAGTGAAAAAAAAGTTTGATATGGACGCACCCTAAAATGGACATAAAAGGAAGTCGTAGTGTTAAGAAACAAAAACAAAAACAAAAAAAAAAAAAAAAAAAAAATTCAAGTGAAAAAAGTTTGATATGGACGTACCCTAAGTCACATACTGTATGAAGGTGGCAGCACCCATCAATAGCAGAGCCAGCGGTAAACAAATGAACATACATATATACAAATATACAAATGTACATACATATAACTAAGTGAGAGGAGAGAAAAAATAGATAATATACATACATACATACACGCAACGAAGTGAATATATATATGTACATACAAGTGGAAAAACAAAAATATACATAATATACATACATACATAAACTAAAATATATGCAAAGTGAAAATATACAAGCAAAAACACATAGACGCAAAAAAAATAATAATAATAATTATAAACACAACGCACAGAAAAAAAAATAAATATATACACACAAAATAATAATAATAACCGAAATACTCCTGCAAAAATTCGAAGGAGAAATTTGTATCAAAGCATATACAGGAAAAGCACAGTTGGTCAAGCAATGACAAATCAAAATAAAAGCCGCCGCGACCAAACTCACATGAAGTGTGTTAACAACTGAAGCGAGCGATAAACAAATTATGCTAGCAAGGTATGCGAGCGCTAAGCCAAACGCGAAAAACGAAGTAAGGAGTAAAAGCAAGCAGCAGAGATGGCATCAACAATCTTGTCAGAGAGTCAGGATGAGCAGCCAGCGAAGCGACGAGGAGAACTCGATATATCAAGCGGCACGTCGAAGGCAATTACTACCGCGTGAGGATCACACGGACTGGCCTGGTGACCATAAGTCTCACAGCGGGAAGTGAGGGGAGGGTGTAAGGACCCCAAAATCCGAGGCTTTTGGAGACCTCACAACAATACTTTTTATATACATTCTTTATATTCATGCACTGAATTTATATATATACATTGAATTATTATACATTAACTAAATATTACATATATATATATATATTTACATACTTAAATTGTTGAAGCGCTGAAGCCTATAAGCATGTTCGAACATGAATGCACATACATACGTACACATAGAATAAGTGAGAAACTGTACGCAATAATGAATTGTTATTATAAAATAACATTCTGCCTGCGTGCAGAAGAGTATAAAAGGCGAGGAAAACGCAAAGGAAATTGAGTAGCCTTTGTGTTGTCGTTAGGTATACTTGCCCGTGGGATCAATACCACCGGCAAACGTAGTGCACCTGAGGGTCTATATACCTCACGAGCATTTATTTATATTCTACTGAGGGTTTATACCTCACTGGAACGAGGGCTGTTAGAGGGTTTATACCTCCACAGCGCCATACGAAAGAAGTACTATTTGTGTTATTATTAAGCATACTTGCTCGTGGGTTCAACACCACCAGCAAACGTAGTGTACCTGAGGGTTTATACCTCACGAACACTTACTTACTTGTCATAGAAATAGCGAGTAACGTATTAGAAACCGTGTAGATAGAGATTGTTAAACTAATAAATTTGTTGTAACGTACCCAGCGCATTTTACTTTAGCAAACCCTTGGCAAGGCTGAGCTTACCCCAGCCAAGAGGAAAACTCCGTTACACAAGTGCCTCAGTTCCTCTTAGCAAGGCCTCTCGTCGTGTTATAATATGAGAGATATTGTTGCCGGATTATAACCCAACAAGCGAAACGTCGTTAAATTCAGTCCAGTTTATAAAACGTATTGAAATGCTAAAAAAGATATTTTAATTTGTGCGGTACAACAAAAACTGTGAGGATCCGCAAAATTATGGATTGACTAGCTTTTACCCGCGGCTTCGCTCGCATTAAATCCATCCAATAAGAGATCATTATAGTACAAACGGATCAATATAAAGAATATATTTTATTGCTTGTCTGAGATTATCTATTTGAAAAAATTACTACATGAAATGAAGTTTCAAATTTCAAAGTATACTTTATTGAATCAATACAACAAATATTAAAATATATATGTCAAAGAAAATAAATAATTCGGAATGGTAACAATTGAAAATATAAAATGCAGATTATTAGTCAAGGATATTTCTATAAACTATATTGTACGTTTTTCCGTTGGGTGTAAATATTTGTAAATTCCGGGCATTAGACACACGCGAACAGGCTACATATAGTTGACCATGAGAAAAGCATGACTTTTCTTAATGCACTCGTGCTACCTGTAATGTCTGTCCTTGTGCTTTGTTTATAGTTACGGCAAAGCTAAGTTTGACGGGAAACTGAACTCTTTTAAATTGGAATGGAAGGTCAGTGGGAATAATTGGAATCCGAGGTATGATTACACTTTTTCCTTTACCGACACCTGTTAAAATAGTAGCACCAAGTATATTCTGTCCCAATTTCGTTATCCGAAATCGTGTTCCATTACATAGCAGAGGAGCATTTAAATTTCGCATAAGCATTACTGGTACATTTAGTTTCAACTGAAGCTTATGTGATGGTACACCCGACAATTCAAGTGAATTTAAAAACTCTACAGGATATGAGGTATTGTACTTAATTCTGCTCTTGTGCACAGCCACTGATCACAACCCAAATTCTGTTGCAATTCGGGAAAAACATGAGCAATGAGATCCACATCATTTTCTACTAAATTACAAAATTCTCTTGAAAGTGATACGCAACCTTCAGCATCAACATCTAAACGACCAACACCAATTTTCAATAACATTTCAGCATAACGTCCTGAATCCACGTCATTACGAAGATGCACTCTCATATATGTTTTTATGCTCAGCTTTTCAACTCTCGACCATAAGCTCGATGATTTTAAGCATGCTTGAATTTCATCTGCTGGTGTACCCCTCTGAATAACTGGAAGGGTTTGACGAAAAACACCAGCCAGTAAAACTACCATTCCTCCCATTATATCTGTACTATCCCGCAGGTCCTGAAGAGTCCGGTTTAAAGCTTCTATAGCCTTTTTGTGAGACATTGTACATTCATCCCACACTAAAAGCTTACATTCTCGCAGCATCCTACCTCGAGAACTATTTTTACTGAAATTACAGATGGGCGAATCTTCATGTGCAAGGTTCAATGGTAATTTCAAAACGGAATGTGCCGTACGGCCGCCGTTTAAAAGCGTCGCGGCAATACCCGACGAAGCTACTGCAACTGCTATTTTTCTGTTTTTTCTGATGTACATTAATAATAAGTTGAGCAAAAACGTCTTTCCGGTTCCACCTGGTGCATCGAGAAAGAAGAGTCCACCTTTACCGTATTCTATTCTACGTAAAACTTGATGGAGAACATGAGCCTGCTCTGGAAGTAACAAAGGGATTAATTCTTCTACTTGTCGCTGCAGTGCTATGAAATCATAATCTAACTCTCGAGCAATTTCATTGTGGAAATCATCCTCATTATCTCTTTGAGGGCTTTGCATCCCAAAATCATCTAATTTTTTTCCAACCATTGTGAAAACCTTGTTTTCAATTAGAATTAGCGTTTGGTTGTAAATATGTTCATTGAAAGTCATATCTGTATGTACTTGCTGAAGTCGATGTAAAATATTTTTAGCTTTTACCCGCTAGATGGCGTTAACGTAGCGCTCAGCAAATAGATGACCAGGCCACCACCATACATGTACGTCTGTATGCTCACATTTTATGGCCACCATACATGTAGATATGTATACTGTATACTGTATACTCCCATACACACATACCACACTACTCTCAATGCAGCTACATATGTGCCTATACCTATGTATAGTCCCACTCTCTCTCTTGTATGCTTACATTTTATGGCCACCATACATGTAGATATGTATGCTGTATACTGTATACTCCCATACACACATACAACACTACTCTCAAATGCACTACTCACAATGCAGCTACATATGTATAGTCCCACTCTCTCTCTCTCTCTCTGTGCATATGGGGCGTTACTTTATGCATGCGTATGTAAATGCTCTATTGTGGCTATTGGACAAGAAAGTTTCTTTATTTTATTTAAAAAATAATTTTTTTTATTAAATAAAAAGTAGCCTATGTTCATTCTGATACCTCCAAGAGTATGAGTACAAAGTTTCATGATGATCGGTTAAGTAGTTTTTGCGTGAAAGCGCAGCAAACGAAACGACTTTCGCATTTATAATATTAGTATAGATTCGCAGCCGTGTGTTTTCCTAAATTGGCCACAGTTTGTGAATAAATTTCTGACTGATTTTCCGTGTATGCTAATCGAAGACGACACCCATATAAGTTATCGAAACGAAATAATTCCTTAAATCGGGGTTTGGTCAGTCAAGCATACACGTCCCAAAATAACCGATCTTTATATTTAAATCATACAACATACAGCGCCATGTATTGAAAATTTGCAACATTAAAAAGATACATTCATCCTCTTTCAAACGCACCTAACTTCATGTAAGTCGGATGAAAGATGTAAAAGTGACAGCCATTTCAATAAAACCAAAAGTGTGCTAATGGTTCCAAAAAAAAAATGGAACAAAGAGCAAATATAAAATTTTGTGTCCAACTTGAAAAAAAATTGAAATTGAAGTTTAAAAAATTAAAAAAAAAATTGAAAAAAATTGAAAAAAATGAAGCAGCCGTAACCGAGGTACTGAAGAACATTTCTATAAATGACATAAAAAAATCTATGCATGCGCTGGTTGATCATTCCAAACGTTGTGTTGAGTCAAATGGAACCTATTTTAAATAAATAATAACTTTCAAATATAATATAATGTGTGTTTTACTATTTTATATCCAAAAAGTTCGGTTATTTTTGGGACACACCGTGTAAATGTGTTCTGTAGTTTGTTAAACTAGGTGTAATTTCAATAATATTACAATAGTCGTTATAACTTTTTGAATAACATAATAAGTTTCATATTTTAAATTTGTAAAGAGCATTTTTTATTACAGTGGCATTCTATAAAGCGTTGGCCACAAACCTTAGAATCCTTTGAACAGAATTATCTTAGAGCGTCAGGCACCTATTCAATTTTTTCCTTTGCATTATGGTATCTAGATTCCTAGACCAATTGTAATTTTTCAATCCGTGTATAAAACAACAACTGTTTCATCTTGGTTGATACCCGTAACTTTTCGTATTGTAAATACACTTTTTCGTAGTTACTTTAATAGATTTTACCTCACAGGTAATTTCTCTATATTTCTGCTTATTCCAATATAAAATGAACACTTATCTTTAATCAAACTAATTTTTTTTTCAAAAACTCGTTTTTAAAACTTCTTTCTTCTTTACCCATATTTTCAGTCAAAACAATGTTTCGGTCACTCATTTTTAATCTTACACACCGGAACGTTCCACATACAAATATGGAAAGGCTTTGGCCATATTCTGGTTAAACCAGTCAGTGTGTACATGTATATTCAAAATTCAGCTCTTTTTTGAATGTTATATTTTATAGTAATTAAGAAAACACATACTTTTCTTTTAAAATACAAGAATTTAAAAATATTTTCTTTATTTAAGTTGTTGCGCCACAGCGCTGACGATATTGACTCATGACCGATAAATGCAACACTGCTACATTTGGACACGGGAAACCTACGCACGCTTGTTTTGAATATAACCGACTAAGTAGTATTCGATGTAAGACCTCAGATGCGCGTTATACTCTTGTAATACTTTTAACTTTAATATTCTCAATACATATACATTTAATTTAAACTAAAGGCGTTTTATTTAACGAAGTGTGGTAGCCATCCGCGCAAGGTAACGTATCTATAACTCTTATGCACGACAGTTCAGGAGCAGGATTGTGTTCCTACGCCTACATCTGTATAAACGTATGCGATATATACGTACGCGCTGCGAATTTGCTATTAAAGTGAACAAATATGCAATTAGTTCCATTGCGGCTTACGAACGTTGAAAAGTGCTGAAATAAAATAGTGAAAGCGATTCCATTTGGCTAACACGTAGCCATCGTACCAGGTGCGTTAGTTGAAAATTGCCGGTTTTTCGATAAAGAAAACACTTAATTTTCGGAAGAATCTCAAAATTTTTTTATTCAAAGTATTGACCATTGGTTTCTACACATTTCGCTCATCTCTCAGGCAAATTATGGATACCATTCCAAAAAAACTTTTTCTCTTTCGAGGCAAACCATTCGACGAGCCATTTTTCGACTTCTTAAAAATTAGCGAAGCACTGCTCTGCAAGGGAGTGTCACATCGATGCGAAAAGGTGATAGTCGGACGGGGCGGGGTCTGGAGAGTACGGCGAGTGCGATAATATTTCCCAATTAAGTGTTTTTAATGTGTCTTTCACCAGTTCAGCGGTATGAGACGGCGCGTTGTTATGTTGCAAGATAACTTTGCCATGTCTTCGACCGTTTTTCGATCAACGCATGATTCAAATTAATCATTCGTTGTCGGTAGCGATCCGTGTTCACCGTTTCACCAGGTTTTAACAACTCGTAGTACACCACACCACACTGGTCCCACCAAACACAGAGCTTTGTCTTACGGCCAAAGCGATTTGGCCTTGCAGTCGATGGGCCAGCTTCACCAGGGGAAAGCCATGATTTTTTTCGCTTCGGGTTCTCAAAATAAATCCATTTTTGGTCCCCCGTGACAATTCGATGCAGAAAAGATTTCCTTTCGAATCGTTGAAGCAGCTTTCACAAACGGTTTTTCGATTTTCCATTTGCCTATCGTTCAGCTGGTGTGGCACCCATTTTCCATACTTCTGGATCTTTCCCATGGCTTTTAAACGTTGCAAATTGCTCCTCGAGTCACATGTAGTATTTCTGCCAATTTTTGTTGCGATTGGGTTGGATCAACATGCAATTCTTCGTCTTCGAACTTTTTCGCTGCACCAGGATGTTCGTTGTCTGTCAAATCGAAGTCTCCACTCTTAAATTGACAGAACCATGTCTCACATGTTTTAATCACTGGAGCATGTTCACCATAAGTTTCTATCAGCTTCAGCTGCTTTTTCTTTTGATGAAATAAGAAAAGCAACTAATGCCGCAAATGCGATTTACTTGAAGTAAGCAAATACGACGCTATTATTTTGGCGGAATGTGACTTGCGTATTTTTGAAGGTTAATGTCAATAGAAAAAAATTACATACATGTCAAATCATAGAAATTTATACATATTGCTAGCGACATCTACTAGTAAAACAGGCACAGTCCAACAAACACACCTGATACATAACCAAACATTTATTAAGACTTTCGCGAACATCGGGGCTAATGGACATACGACTTGTCGCTTGGCTCAACGGTTCGAGTTCAAATTTGTGGTTTCGTATTATTTGTTTCTTTAACTTCGTTTTTGCACTTGCACGTCTTCGTATTTGCCTCTGTACTCATAATTTTTCTCGTTGCTTGCTTGTTTCGCATGACTACTCGCTTATTCTTTCTATTATAGTTAGAAAATTGCGAAGCTAATAATCACAAAAAAAAAAAAAACAAGAAAAGAAAAATGTCAACTAATCTAACGCTGAAAGGATTAAAGAAAACGCGTAAGGTTGCAGGTTTGCCTACGTCCGGCACCAAAAACCAAATCCTTGAAAGATTGAAAATTAATATAGTGAACGATAATGACAATGAAAGTGATCGCGATGAAACAATGATGCAACGTTTATCAGCTCTTGAGAAAACGTTTGAGAGAATACCAATGTGCAAAATACTCCGTGCACGTCTAACTTTCAACCATCGTTTGCTTTATCGCCAGACAATGTATACAAGTGCGACAAATTTACAAGCATATACCTACAACCCAACCCCAACGAATCGAGTTAACTTTGTGCCCCAGTGGTAGAAAGCAAATATCCCAATTACTTCTAGTGCACATATTCCAATTGGAAATCATGTTTTCGATCCAACGAGTGCCTCAGTTCCACTTAGCAATGCCTCTCACTCGTCGTGTTATAATATGAGAGATATTGTCGAGTTGTTGACGGATTATAACCCAACAAGCGAAACTTCGTTAAATTCAGTCCAGTTTATAAACGTATTGAAATGCTAAAAACATGCTTATAACTGGCCCGAAGATATTTTAATTTGGGCGGTACAACAAAAACTGCGAGGATCCGCAAAATTATGGATTGATTCGCAGCCGTGTGATCTCGTCAATTGGCCACAGTTTGTAAATAAATTTTTGACTGATTTCCCGTGTTTGCTAAACGAAGACGACACCCATACCAAAGAACGTATATGAATTAGAAGCGGCATGACGGTCTCGTAAATTGGGTTTTTCAGAAAGATTGTAAATAGAAGGTCCATTTTCAGGAATTCGCGTCCTCTTCACACCACTCGTAGTTCGGAGGGGCGATATGATGGAGCGAAACCAAATTTTCGCTTGAAGGTCTATCAAAACAAAAACAAAAGCCCAGTTGTATGAGAATTAGCAAAAATTGTTCAGTGCAGCTGTGAAAAATGTAAACAACCGAAATTTTGCTAAAATATCTACAATAAATTGTAAAAAATTCAAAAAGTGACATTGGCAATAAAGTGAATATGATTAATATTTAATTTAATAGAAGGTGAAGTGTAAAAAGTGTTTTGTTCGTGGATTAAAATAGTGTAAATTCAATCAAAACCAGTGTACATTTTCATATTTATCAATGCAATAGTTCAGTAAAAAATCTATGCATTTTTATATGAGTGTGCATATGTTTTGTTGACATCAAAATTAAAATACATACGTACATATTTATGTGGCTGAGGTAGCAATTGAAAATACATTTATTCCTTATCCCTTCATATTGTCCAGTTTAATATGGGTGCTTTGAATATTATTCTAGATTTATTCAATTGCTCAGTTGGTAATTTAAGATGCCACTATTTTCCTAAAAATTACAATACGGTCTTTGGCATAATGATCACGCTGCGCTTGTTTTGCCAGAAGTCGCGGGTTCAAATCCTTGTCTCGCTTTTTATTTTTTGAAATTGGTAAATTTTGATTTGTAGGTAAGGAATTGCTTGTGGATGACGGGGTACAAAGGAAATATGTTGGCATGCTTTTGTGTATGTATGGGTTTTTCATAAACATGCACTGATATTTGAATGTGTTTGTAATTGTCTTCAACTCAACTTAAAATTCTGATTTTTGTAGATTTTGTCATCGGCGCGAAGAAATGCTTGTGGATGGCGGGTACAAGGGAAGAGAATAGGCAAGTTTTTGCGGATATGTGTGTTTTTCATGTACACATTGGCCTCTTTGAATGTATGTGTCTTCAACTTCAGACCAACTTGAATCCTGATTTTTGTAAATTTTGTCATCGTCGCGAAGAAGTCGTTTGTTGATGACGGGTTGAAGAAGGGAAGGGCATGAGCATTATTAAGATTGTGTGCGTTTTTCGTATACATATTAAAATGCTTGAATGTATGCGTTTTCACTTTGGCGTGATTTGAACATCAATTTCTGATTTTTAGTAAAATTTGACTTCGCTTGAGGAAACTGTTTGTAGATGAAGAGTAGAAGGGAAGAGGGTTTGTATGCGGTAGTTGTTTTTGTTGCGTTCATGCTTCTTCTTCTCATAGCAAATAGCTTTTTGAATAGAGAAGTGCGCAGAGGAGTAAAACAAGCTGCGCGTATGAAGTTGTTTTTGTGATTTTTAGCATGAATGGCTTGTGGTTATGATTGAATGGAAATATTTGAAGTTATTTGCCTTTAAATGACTTTATGCATGCTTTAGGTATTACATATAAATGCCCATATTTACATGCATACATACATAGTACATATGCTTAATATATGTATACTAGCTGACCCGGCAGACTCCGTACTGCCTCATCGATAAACAAAAGACCTAATCTTTTGTATAAAATGATTTTAAAACAAACAAATCGAATCCGTATTTAATAAAAAAGCATTTATTGAATAAAGCATGAAGTTTTATTATTATTTTCGATACATCATGTTGCTTACTTACAAAACAGAGTTTTCCTGAAATACTGGCTATTTATAAGGTTTAAATTTGATATTCACAGACACACACTGTTAAAATACAGTCTGTAATGTTTTGTTTTGTGGTGCGTAAATAAACAAAGAAGACGGTTTTCCGACGCGCGAAGACGCGACGTATAATTGTCCATGCGCGAAACAGGGAAACTCCAAGTTGATTCCACAAACTTCTAACGACTGTCCTTGCGATTTTTTTATGGTCATCGCAAAGGCCAGACGTACTGGAAATTGTAAGCGTATAAAATCGAATGGTAAGTCCGTTGGAATCATCGGTATCCGCGGGATCAAGACATCCTCTCCTTAGTATTTTCCTTTTATGATAGTCGCCTCAATGACGTTATTCATCAGTCTTTTCACAGCCAGTCTTGCTCCATTGCATAGTCGAGGTTGATTAATGTTACGCAGCATGATGACAACTGATCCCACTTTTAACTGCAAATTGTGAGGTGGTAATCCAGGCAATTCCAGTGAATTTAAAAACTCAGTGGGATAGTTGACTACGTCATCCTGGTTCATTACGGTGTCGACTGATTTGAAGGAAACCAACTGTCCTGGAAGAAAATTCTGAATGGTCGCATTAAGATCCTCGACATCTTTATTTTTCGCTTGCTCGCTCACCCAGCCTACTATGGATATTGAACTTTTGCGCAATATCTGGGAAAACTCGCTGAATAAGCTCCACATTTGAGTCTGTGATGTGACAGAAATATGTAGGTAATGTGATGAATCCGGTCGAGGTGTCCACTGCAACTTTATTATTTCCAATGTCTAACAACTGCTTCGCAAACACATTTGCAGTTTCATCTTGTTGCAAAAATACTCGCATGTTAGTTGTTAAGTGGAGTGTCTTTACGTACTGCCACAAATTTGATGATTTTAGGCATGCATTTAGTTCATCAGCAACAGTTGATCGGGGAATAACTGGAAGAGTCTGACGAAAATCACCTGACAACAGAATCATAGCCCCACCAAAAATATTTTGGTTGTCACGAAGATCTTTCAACGTTCTGTCCAGTGCCTCCAGTGACCTCTTATCGGCCATTGTGCATTCATCCCAAACAATCAATTTGCATACCTGTAGGATCTTGGCCATTGCGCTATTTTTGGCGATGTTGCAAATTAGTGTTTCGGTGATTTGCATGCTTGTTGTAATTTAAATTTACCGCAACAAAAAACGGCAAATTTTAAATTTTGAAAAAGTGATGAAATTATTAATATTAGTTTTTGTTTAGAACATTTTAGTTATCTATATGTAAACATACATAGTTAAATATTCAAATTGCTCGTTTATATACTACTAACAGCAATTTGAACTTTATGCAGCGGATTACAAATTGACTCTCCATTTTATTTTGAAAACGTTTGTATGGGAAATAGAAAACTGCTGTTTTGAGGATTTTCCCGGCCATTATTCGAATTTTTCTCACCTTTTAAACCTTCCCTAGACCTCCACGAATAATTAAAGACCAAGATAAGATAAATCCGTTCAGCCGTTCTCGAGTTTTAGCGAGACTAACGAACAGCAGTTCATTTTTATATATATAGATAAGTGTTATGTCACTTATATATAAGTATTTATGATATGTATGTATGTATGTACATGTGTATGTTTGTATGTATGTACATATGTATGCGGTGTGCGGCTATGTCGTTAACTCGCACATAGCCACAAAGATAGAAGGGTGCACTCATAGATATCGTAACTCGTAACACAATATAATATGGTATTATTTAGAAAACGTTTGTATGGGAAATATAAAAATGCTGTTTTGAGGACTTTCCCGGCAATTATTCGAATTTTTCTCACCTTTTAAACCTTCCCTAGACCTCCACGAATAATTAAAACCAAGATAAGATAAATCCGTTCAGCCGTTCTCGAGTTTTAGCGAGACTAACGAACAGCAATTCATTTTTATATATATAGATAAAGTATTTAATTAACATTAAAATAAATATATGTAAACATATTTAATATAAAATAGCTATTTAATTCTCTAATTTTATTTCATAGTTTTTCCAATTTATTTTATGACTTGGTTTAAATGTTATATTAATTTATAACTTTTATGAATTATTCAAGCCAAAAATCAAGCATATTTTATCCACCGCCAAACATACATACATATGTACATATGTTTGTGTGTACATATTATGTCTTCATTTGGAAACACCAATCATTACCATGAAAACATATATACATATATGCCGCCTTGTTGAACTTGCAAAAACTATTCTTCGCATCGTCAACAAATTGTATGTATGGCGAAAGCAATACCTCTCCCCGCGCGCAGCTCTTCCACAAGCCACAGCTCACAAAAAACAGAAGTTGAAGAAATTTCTGTACCCGCAGCGCACAAACATACTCTCGGTAAGGCGAACAAATGTACTGCAATTCAAATATTAATGTTCCCTGAATCCCCTCAAAGCATATGATATTAATAAATATAACTTGAATTTAGATCTAAAAGAGTTTAGTAATGTCAAATCAATTCAAAATGTAATAAAATTAGGCCATACTACATCTTGAATTTACATAAACTAATGAGCATGCCTTATTGAAGTCATGTACGCATTGTTCGCATAGACGCGCGCGCACTGTTCAAATAAGCGAAATCGATTGTGGACGAAGTGCTCGCGGGGGAAAAATATTCTTTCGTACATTTAACTGAATAAGAAGCAGAAAAACCAATGTTCTATTTCTTTGATTCGGTATAAGTACAGAATATGACACAGTTCTCCTATGTGGTGTTGTTGTTGTTGTTGTAGCGGTTCGCTAACCCCGCTTAGGGCAGGCATAATCAGTCTAAGTCGCCGAGGTCATCTAACGGAAGGTCCAGGAAACGTGCTGTTTCGACAGGGTTGGACCAAAGGGAGAGGGGGGTTAGATGGGTAGGTTTAAGGGGGCATGTGACTCTCCACATGCAGGGCATACGTTGTGTATGCTGGGGTCGAGTCTGGATATGTAGGAGTTTAATCTGCTACAGTATCCAGATCTTAATTGTGCTAGTGTAACACGGGTCTCTCGAGGCAGCTCGAGCTCACTGTCTGCGATAGGTGGTGGTTTGATTCCGAGTACGCCATTCACTGGAAGGGAGTCTAGGAAGGTGTTGACTGACTCCTGGTGAATGGCGTTCAGCGCCTGTCTGTATGCCGTCCTGTCCAGCGGTTGTTTTACGTGGTGCTGTATGGTGCTATTGTAGTCGAGTACTCCCTCCCTGATGTGCCTAGGCGGAGGCTCGGCTTCTAAGAGGTGCCTGCTGGGGTGCTCCGCGCGGTGGCATCCCAACAGGAACTGCTTGCACAGCAAAGCATTATGCTCCTTAACTCGTAGCATAGATGCTTCGCTGTGCAAGTGGTGCTCCGGTGACATCAGGAGGTTTCCTGCCGCAGTCCTAAGGGCGGTGTTTTGACAGGCCTGTAACTTTCTCCACTGCGTCTCGTTCGTCCCCTGCGCCCAAATCGGTGCAGCGTAATTTACGACCGGCCGGCCAATTGCTTTGTAGGTTGCCAGCAAAGTTTCTTTATCTTTACCCCATGTGCTGCCGGCTAGCGCTTTGAGTATTTTGTTGCGGCCCTGGAGTTTTGCGGCAATTGCGGTCGTGTGCGGAGTGAAGGAGTGCAGGCTGTCGAATGTGACCCCTAAAATCTTAGGGTTGTTTATAGTTGGAATTTTTACGTCATCAACTTTCACATCGAGTTCTAGCCGGTACTCCTTCGTCCAGCCTGTGAAAAGGGTAGCCGAGGATTTCGTCGGTTGAATAATTAAATGTCGTGCAGTGAAGAAACGGGAGAGATCGGCGAGGTAGCCGTTCACTTTCGAACATAGGCTATCAATATCCTGGCCAGACGCCAATTTCGAGCAATCATCGGCATACGAGGTTAGTGAGACTCCTACCGGTGGGGGGGGGGGGGGAGCTTCGAGATGTAAAAATTAAACAGTAGCGGGGAGAGTACACCACCCTGCGGAACCCCCTGTTTAATTTTCCTCAATTTAGATGTTTCACCTCGGAATATGACCGATGATTGACGACCACTCAGGTAGCCCATGACCCACCTCTGCAACCCCGGCAGTAATGAGGATTCCTCAATGTCACTGAGTAGCACTGAATGATTGACAGTGTCAAAAGCTTTTGACAAATCCAGTGCTACCAGGACAGTTCTCGCACAGGGTCGGTTTTGGTTCAGGCCATTGACCACCTGGGTGTTTATGGCGTTAAGTGCTGCTGTGGTGCTGTGCACTTTTCGGAAGCCATGCTGATGTGCTGCTGGACGCAGATGGTGAGTGAAAGTCGGGAGCAGTAAGGCCTCAAGCGTCTTCGCTACTGGGGATAGAAGAGTTATCGGCCGATAAGACTCTCCTTTGTTGGCTGGTTTCCCCGGTTTAAGTAGCGGGACCACCCTACCGGTTTTCCACACATCTGGTATGATTAGGGTGCTCAGAGACAAATTGAGGACCTTGGTGAGGTATTCTGCTCCCGCTGGTCCGAGATGTTTTAGCATTAGCATGCTTATTCCGTCAGGGCCGATGGATTTGGAGGCTTTCGCCTTCCCGATAACCCCCCGAGCCTCCTCTCTGGAGAAATCAAGCACCGCGCTTGTGTTTGGCAGTTTGCGCATACGGCGGGTTACAGGTCTTTTCGCTTTGTCTACCGAAGGATGCAGTGTAAAAAGCCGGCTAAAATAGCTCGCGTATCTCTTCGAGTCCGATGAGGCGCGATCACCGAATGAAATTTCCACCCGGTCATCGCGTCTCGTCGGGTTAGACAGCGACTTGACTGTAGCCCAGAGCTTGGTTGTCCCAGAGGAGAGATTGCAGGACCTTAAGTGCTCCTCCCACTTTTTCCGCTTGTGTTTATTTACAACGGTCCGAATCTCCGGATTTAAATCCCTGATTAAGGGATTCCCGGGATCGGAGTTACGGAGGATGTCGCGCCTTGCTGCTAAAGCCGCCGCTTCGGACGGGAAGTTAGGGCGGATTTCCGCAATTCGTCCTGCCGGGATGAAGCGGGCGGCAGCGGTCGCAACTATCCTGCGGAAAGAACGTTCACCAGAGGTGACGTCAGTTGGAGTGGAGAGAGCACTGAAGGCGTTCTCGGTGAATTCCGTGAAGCCGGTCCAGTTAGCTTTTTTGAAGTTAACGAAGGTCCGGTGGTTCGCGGAAACAAAGTCGGGAGGTCTGCATGCTCATTAGCCTTATTGAAGTCATGTACGCATTGTTCGCATAGACGCGCGCGCACTGTTCAAATAAGCGAAATCGATTGTGGACGAAGTGCTCGCGGGGGAAAAATATTCTTTCGTACATTTAACTGAATAAGAAGCAGAAAAACCAATGTTCTATTTCTTTGATTCGGTATAAGTACAGAATATGACACAGTTCTCCTATGTGGTGTTGTTGTTGTTGTTGTAGCGGTTCGCTAACCCCGCTTAGGGCAGGCATAATCAGTCTAAGTCGCCGAGGTCATCTAACGGAAGGTCCAGGAAACGTGCTGTTTCGACAGGGTTGGACCAAAGGGAGAGGGGGGTTAGATGGGTAGGTTTAAGGGGGCATGTGACTCTCCACATGCAGGGCATACGTTGTGTATGCTGGGGTCGAGTCTGGATATGTAGGAGTTTAATCTGCTACAGTATCCAGATCTTAATTGTGCTAGTGTAACACGGGTCTCTCGAGGCAGCTCGAGCTCACTGTCTGCGATAGGTGGTGGTTTGATTCCGAGTACGCCATTCACTGGAAGGGAGTCTAGGAAGGTGTTGACTGACTCCTGGTGAATGGCGTTCAGCGCCTGTCTGTATGCCGTCCTGTCCAGCGGTTGTTTTACGTGGTGCTGTATGGTGCTATTGTAGTCGAGTACTCCCTCCCTGATGTGCCTAGGCGGAGGCTCGGCTTCTAAGAGGTGCCTGCTGGGGTGCTCCGCGCGGTGGCATCCCAACAGGAACTGCTTGCACAGCAAAGCATTATGCTCCTTAACTCGTAGCATAGATGCTTCGCTGTGCAAGTGGTGCTCCGGTGACATCAGGAGGTTTCCTGCCGCAGTCCTAAGGGCGGTGTTTTGACAGGCCTGTAACTTTCTCCACTGCGTCTCGTTCGTCCCCTGCGCCCAAATCGGTGCAGCGTAATTTACGACCGGCCGGCCAATTGCTTTGTAGGTTGCCAGCAAAGTTTCTTTATCTTTACCCCATGTGCTGCCGGCTAGCGCTTTGAGTATTTTGTTGCGGCCCTGGAGTTTTGCGGCAATTGCGGTCGTGTGCGGAGTGAAGGAGTGCAGGCTGTCGAATGTGACCCCTAAAATCTTAGGGTTGTTTATAGTTGGAATTTTTACGTCATCAACTTTCACATCGAGTTCTAGCCGGTACTCCTTCGTCCAGCCTGTGAAAAGGGTAGCCGAGGATTTCGTCGGTTGAATAATTAAATGTCGTGCAGTGAAGAAACGGGAGAGATCGGCGAGGTAGCCGTTCACTTTCGAACATAGGCTATCAATATCCTGGCCAGACGCCAATTTCGAGCAATCATCGGCATACGAGGTTAGTGAGACTCCTACCGGTGGGGGGGGGGGGGGGGGGGAGCTTCGAGATGTAAAAATTAAACAGTAGCGGGGAGAGTACACCACCCTGCGGAACCCCCTGTTTAATTTTCCTCAATTTAGATGTTTCACCTCGGAATATGACCGATGATTGACGACCACTCAGGTAGCCCATGACCCACCTCTGCAACCCCGGCAGTAATGAGGATTCCTCAATGTCACTGAGTAGCACTGAATGATTGACAGTGTCAAAAGCTTTTGACAAATCCAGTGCTACCAGGACAGTTCTCGCACAGGGTCGGTTTTGGTTCAGGCCATTGACCACCTGGGTGTTTATGGCGTTAAGTGCTGCTGTGGTGCTGTGCACTTTTCGGAAGCCATGCTGATGTGCTGCTGGACGCAGATGGTGAGTGAAAGTCGGGAGCAGTAAGGCCTCAAGCGTCTTCGCTACTGGGGATAGAAGAGTTATCGGCCGATAAGACTCTCCTTTGTTGGCTGGTTTCCCCGGTTTAAGTAGCGGGACCACCCTACCGGTTTTCCACACATCTGGTATGATTAGGGTGCTCAGAGACAAATTGAGGACCTTGGTGAGGTATTCTGCTCCCGCTGGTCCGAGATGTTTTAGCATTAGCATGCTTATTCCGTCAGGGCCGATGGATTTGGAGGCTTTCGCCTTCCCGATAACCCCCCGAGCCTCCTCTCTGGAGAAATCAAGCACCGCGCTTGTGTTTGGCAGTTTGCGCATACGGCGGGTTACAGGTCTTTTCGCTTTGTCTACCGAAGGATGCAGTGTAAAAAGCCGGCTAAAATAGCTCGCGTATCTCTTCGAGTCCGATGAGGCGCGATCACCGAATGAAATTTCCACCCGGTCATCGCGTCTCGTCGGGTTAGACAGCGACTTGACTGTAGCCCAGAGCTTGGTTGTCCCAGAGGAGAGATTGCAGGACCTTAAGTGCTCCTCCCACTTTTTCCGCTTGTGTTTATTTACAACGGTCCGAATCTCCGGATTTAAATCCCTGATTAAGGGATTCCCGGGATCGGAGTTACGGAGGATGTCGCGCCTTGCTGCTAAAGCCGCCGCTTCGGACGGGAAGTTAGGGCGGATTTCCGCAATTCGTCCTGCCGGGATGAAGCGGGCGGCAGCGGTCGCAACTATCCTGCGGAAAGAACGTTCACCAGAGGTGACGTCAGTTGGAGTGGAGAGAGCACTGAAGGCGTTCTCGGTGAATTCCGTGAAGCCGGTCCAGTTAGCTTTTTTGAAGTTAACGAAGGTCCGGTGGTTCGCGGAAACAAAGTCGGGAGGTCTGTCAATCGAGATGTGTATGGGTAAGTGGTCCGATGCTAGTGTCAGTATGGGTCGCCAGACTATACTGTTTATCAGACCAGCACTCGCAATTGTTATGTCGGGCGAGCTTTGACAATTACCCACAACTTTGGTGGGGTGTTGTCGTTCATTGTGCAGAATGTCGAATCGTCTATCTGTTCCGCCAGCTCCATTCCTCTACGGTCATTTGACAGGCTAGAATGCCAAAGATCGTGGTGCGCGTTAAAGTCGCCCAAAACCAAACGGTTTTCGCCTCTGAGTAGCGCACCTATATCAGGGCTATATCCAACTGGGCAACTTGTAACGGGAGGAATGTATATATTGAATATTTCCAGCTCAGCATCGCCTGACCGGATAGCTATGCCCTGACTTTCTAGGGTAGTATCCCTGCGGTCGATGCCGCCATCGACGAGACGATACTGCACGGTGTTGTGCAAGATGAACGCCAGACCCCCTCCATGGTCTCGCTCGCGGTCCTTGCGGATTATGTTGTATCCGGCCCGACTCAGAAGATCCGAGCGAGCGGTCAGCTTAGTTTCCTGGATCGCAGCAATTGACAGATGCTCCCGGCTCATATAGTCGACTATCTCGTCGATCTTCCCCTAGAGTCCGTTGCAGTTAAATAGAAGGAGTCGGGTCCGTCTCGGGGGAACGTTCGTGATACGGGGGGTGAGGGAGTGGTGCGTGGATGACGTGTGTTGCTGCTGTAATGCCCGCTGAGGTTGGTTCCGCACGTTGGTGTTGGTTGGCGGTGTTGTCGTATGAACGGGCGGGAGCAGACTCCTACAGCAAGGGGCAACGTACGCATCACTCCACTCACGGGTGGTGCGCAGGCCCGAGCACGTCCGAAAATGACACCAGCCGGAGCAAGAATTGCATCTGACTGAGGTCACATTCCAACGTACTAAGGTCTGACGGAACAGACTGTGCGGGGGACTAGGAGCTGCTGGGTAGCCCTCGCACGGGAGGAAGAAGAGGAGCTTGTTGTGGGAGGGTAAGGGGGTGAGGGTTGGCGGGAGTCATGCTGCGGGGAGCTCCGGGAGACCGTGGAGGTCTGCTGGTTACCCAAAGTGGGTAAGGGTGCTGAAGGCACTGCCGTGGTGGCTGGGGCGCACTTGGGCGCTGGCAACATGGGGCCACATAACGTGTGGTCCACTCCCTATGTGTCTTAAGGCCTGAACAGACCTTAAGATGACTCCAACCATTGCACTGGTTGCCCCTAACCGAGGTGGAGGAGTGGTGGAGTCTTCTGGTGCACACGCAGCAGAAGTAATCCGTCGGACCAGGGTTGGTTTCGACGCCAGCCCTAATGAGAAGGATTTGAAGCAACCCAGCTGCGAGGTATTGCTCCGATGGCGAACTTAAACTGATTTTACCTGTTGACCTAAACGGGGTTAGGTCGCCGAAAGGGTGACAGCTCTTGGCCGGATAAAATCCGGGTCAACTCCGGTACGTAGAACCGGCTGTCTTGAGAGTTGTCTCCTATGTGGTGTTGTGGCGCAGTTGGTATTGCACAAGAGTACATATATTAGTGGTATTTTTGCTTCTGACGCAAGTTCAAATTCCCTTCGAAGGAGTCAATATCATTTATTCATTTATTCAAAATAAATCAATTTTTTATTTTTTTTTGTTACATTTAATAATTTTTGTTTATTAATAAAAAAAATTCATAATATAATGAACGTAAAAATAAAAAAAATGTCATTTATAAAATTTATTTTTATGTGTGGCGCAGTCGTTAGCGCGTGCGTATATTTGTATTTTTGCTATTTTTGCTTATGGCTGAAATTCAATTTCCTTTCGAAGAAGCCAATTTCAACTAATTAGTTTTTTATTTTTATTTATTTTAATCCATATTTTTTGTATATTAATAAAAAAGTCAAAACGTAATGAACATAAAAATGAAAAAATATTTATTGCAACAAATTTGCACCTTCTAGTTGTAATAAGTTCTCTGATATTATTTCCTACGTTTACTCACACAAGTGGTATATTGTGCGTGTAGCATACAATTCTGATATATTTGTTTTTGGCGCAAGTTCAAATCCTGGCATAGAGATATTATCCAGAATATTTCGTACTAGTAATTTCATTATTTTATATATTGTATTGTTTTGTAAATTTTTTTATATTATTATGAATATTAAAATGAAGCTTAAAAAAAAAATTATAAATTTCAAAGTACATATGTATGTACATATGCATGTGAAATGCAAATTGCCGACGGCAGTTTTGCTATTTTTGAGGTACATGATCAGCAGACTTAATTTTACATATGTTAATATATACATTAAATCATTTGTTTAACAATTAACTTTAAATTGAGAGATTATCCCTTGTTAAAAATTGATTGATTTTGATGTGATTTTATTTTATTTTAAGCATATAAATATACATAAAATAATACAGAGTAACAGCACTAGCCTTAGGCCATCGGCTGGTTTTATAATTAATTGTTATTATCTACAGTTTCAGCTTAATTGTAACATACTTAATTATGTTTACATGTTTATTAATATAATCAATTATATTAAATTAGTTTGTAAGAAGTCAAGGTGGGTAGTTACAGCGTTTTTGTTTTGTGGGCTTAGTGAATAAATTCAATTTTTTGGCTAAGATGAAAATGTGATATAGTGCTGACAACCTTTCTGGAGGGCGTTTTCTATTTATAGCCATAGATATGTTTTTGTAGAGCTGATGATTCCTGCATGATAGAACTTTGTATATGAGGCCAGCGGTTATATATTCCATTCGCTCGTTTAAACTAGGAAATACGGCTTCTGCTAAGATGTTACAAATAGGAGTAATGCAGCATGATAAGGAGCAGCGAGTAAGTATTTTATAATGCTAAGACGTTTGATTAACTTATTTCTAATGTAATTGCAATGACACTAGAAAATACCTAGAATTTTTAGTTGGTTAACATTTCTTATAGCTATATTATTGTAGGAAAGTAGTATTCCCGAACAGCGCATCTTTCGACAAATATGTATGTAAAATATTACATTTCTCGTATGATAAAGTCGCTCCAGATTCAAGCGACCATGTAGAAATGTCTTGCAGGATTTTACCAAAAATAATTCTGACAGATACTAAATTATCTAGTTTAGTGAAAAGCAGAACGTCGTCAGCGTAGATAGTGTGGTTTATTTTGTATTTGTCTATGATCTTACCTATTTCGTCGAACCCTATGACAAATAAAACAACCGAAAGTGGTGAACCTTGAGGAATCCCATTATGTAGGTTATAACTGTCGGAAGAATAGCCATTAATTCTGACTATGAATCTTCGATTCCTTAAAAAACTCTTAACATAATTACATATATATTTTAGGTCCAATCTTCCATTTTTCTAATTGTCTTAAAACAACATGAGCTCCGATCCGATCAAAAGCTCGTTCAAAATCAAGAGAAAGTGATGTAATATGTTTTTTTATTGGACAGAGCATTAGAAGTAAAGTGGTCGAAGGACAAAAGAGCGTCAATGGTACTGTGACCATTTTTAAAAGCTAATTGGTTTATGTTTAAAAGTCTATGTTTGGTTGCATACCACATTAGTCTATTAGCTATGATCTTCTCTAGAATTTTACTGTTACATGGCAATAGGGAAATCGGACGGAAGTTGCAAGGTTTATCCGGTGGCTTGTTAGGTTTAGGAATAGGAGATATATTGTATATGCAAATTTCCAACTTTGAGGAATGATACCAGAAGAAAATATATTGTTGTATAAATTTAGAAGTCTAGTTTTGATTGAATCTGGTAGGTTTTTTTATCATTATATAACTAATACGGTCAAAACCTGGTGCAGAGCCGCTGGTTCTGGATAACACGCACACGAAATTCCGGGAAAGAATAAGTCTTACTTAAAAATCTATTTTTTTGTGCTACAAATTCATGGGAAAAGTTTTTGTTATCTGAGTAATCAGACCAATGTTTACCGAATAAATTTGCAATTTCCTTTGTACAAGAAATTCTTTGGTTATTATTAATATGTTGTGGAATTGTAAAATTGCTGTAAGAGCCCGAAAGCTTTTTAATATTTTTCCATATTTGTTTGGGTGACGTTGATGTGTTGATATTGCTAGTGACTCTAATAAAGCATTATTTCTTTGCTTTCTTTGCATAAAGTTTGAATTTCGCGTTGGCTGCCTTGTATATTAAAAGGTTTTGCATGGATCGTATACGCTTAAAGGTATGCCACGCATCTTGTTTGATTTCACGCAATTCGGCTAGCTCACGGTTCCACCAGGGAACGCATTTTTTATTATGGAATGGTTTTGTTTGAGGAATGGAAAAAGTAGCCGCGTTGAGAATAATCCTTTTTATGGAACTGGCTTCTTTGTTTATGTTATTACTAAATGGGTGAAAAAGATTATTTTTATCACATTGAAATCTGTATTTATTCCAGTCAGCTATGTCGGTTTTAAATCGTGCAACGTGTTTGTTTTTAGGGTTGTCGCAGTTTAAATGGAAAATTATCGGGTAGTGGTCGCTACCCCGAAGATTGTCTAGGATATTCCAAGAGAGTAGTGGATAAATACTTACGGAGGACAGAGTAATGTCGACATGCGTAAAAGAATTGTGCGTGGAAAAATGTGTGGGAGCCTTATTGTTCAAGACAGTTAAGTCATAATTACATATAAGGTTTTCAATTACTTTACCCCTTTTGTTTTGTGTAGCAGAGCCCCAAAGAGGACTCTATGCGTTGACATCTCCACAGAAAACAAGTGGATGTCGTAGTGAAGCTAAAATTGATTCAATTCCTCGCATATCAAAATCTCTACCAGGGGGGAAATAGGCGGATAATAGCGTAAAAGTAATATTAGTTTTAATTTCTAAAGCAATAATATTTAAATTTGTTTGAATATCAACTTTATGATGCCAGATACCTTTTTTAATAAGCACACCAGTTCCGTGTTTATTCGTATTTGAGGGGTTATGGAAATAAGCATTATAGGCTGAAGGAGGGATGGGGTTAGCACTAAAGCCAAGATGAGTTTCTTGTAAAGAAATAATATCGGGTTTAAAATCAGAAATAAGTAAGAGAAGCTCATGATAATTATTAAAAAGCCGTTTATATTCCACTGCAGAAACGTTAACATATAAATGTAATGGAAGCGAAATTAAATTGATGATATATTGTAGTAAAAATATGTGTTTATTTTATTTAGAGCATCACTCATCAGATTCATCTGACATTTTAGATAACTGAAAGAGAGAGAGAACTTTATTGAGTGATGGCAATGATGACAATGCATTATTTGTACAGCTGACGTCTGTGGTGATTTTAAAATTGTTAAGAGAGTTATTTGAAGTGTGATATGAAGATGTCTCTTTGTCGCTTCTTGAAAAGTTCTCTTCGTGGTGTTGTTGAAAAGCTAAGCTTTTGCTTGAAAACGGTAATGTTCGGTCGCTGGGGAGCGTAAATGAAAGGTGAGCATTTGTTGTAATAGGTGATATGTTGTTGTTGCCTTGGTTGACTATTGCGTTTGAAGTAGAAGCACTTTGCGTGAGATGAGCACGTGGATCTTGCGCTGTAGTAAATACAGAATTTGACTGTATGTTATTTAATGGTTTTACGTTGTTGTTTTCTTTGTTTATTGTTTGTTTTGGGATAGAGGTACTTTGAGTAGTACTAACATGTGACGAATCGTTGGAAGATATAACAGTGGCGTAGGATGCATTAGAATTAACAGGGGGTATTGTGAGTTGAGTTCGATAGATATTTCTAGCTTCCAACATAGAACATTTGTTTTTGGTTTTGATAGCCAATATTTCTTTAGCTTGTTGAAATTTCTTGCATTGATTGGAGGATGAAGGGTGTTCCTCGGAGCAGTCTGTAGGTTGATGGTAGGTAATGAACAACCAACGCATATCGGTTGATTTTTGCTCCATTTTGAGGTGTGCCCGAGTAGTTGACACAATTTACAGCGCATTGGGTTGGGAATATACTCCCTAACTTTGGCGGAATGCCAAGAAATGTCAATTTTGGAAAGTAGTATGTATGAGTCAAACGAAATTAAAACAACACCACTAGGAGTTAGCTTACCTTCAATCATTTTTTGAAATTTATAGACTGAAGTAACACCTTGACTGCTAAGTTCGCTTACAATTTCTTTTTCAGGAACATTTTTAAGATAAGGCGCATAGATTGTTCCCTTGGTGGTATTGAGTGAAGAATGTAGTGAAAATTTTACAGAACCAACTCCATGTAGTAACGTAGTAGATAGAAATTTCTGTGCGATTTTCTTATCCTTTACAAGGAGTAACAGATTACCATCTCTGAAGTCAGATATGGATAACACTTCTTTACTTATAATCTGAATCGCCTTGTGGACTACAAAACATGAGAAGTCTGTAATTTTTTTGTTTGCTTCACAGTAGGATAAAACCAGGAATTTATGATCTGCTACTGCAACATCTGGTAGTTCCGGAAAAAGATTGAGAGGGGTGCCGTGATGTAGTTTCTTTTTTTTCTTAGGAGTGTCGCTTGCTAGTAAAGAAAAGCGATTCCTCCTATTACCTGTTGCCCCGGGGGGCATATTTAACAATTTACACTGCTACCACTGAATCAAATATGAGAAGTAAACAAAAGAGAGGAAATGAAACCACTGCTAATATTAATATAGCAAGAGATTAAATAGCGGGATAACTCGCACTGAATAACACAACGATAGCGCACAAAAGACGACCGAACACCTTGAATGCTAGACGCTGACTATGTTAAAAATTAATTCAATAAAACATGTAGATAGAAGTAATTACAATTGTAGCTACATTTCAATCCCTTCATAATTTGCAATTTGTTTTCATCGCCACCAAGAGCAAAAATTCAAAGCGAATTGAGCTTATATTTCCCCATCGTCGACGAAAAATGGTGTGAAGAGGACACGAATTCCTGAAAACGGATCTACCGCATTTGCACAGAGACCGTATGAGTCTTGCCGCTTCTTACTCATATACGTTCTTTGCCCATATTAAGTTATCGCGAACGAAAGGACATCATTCCTTAAATCGGGGTTTGGTCAGTCAAGCATAGGTATTATAAATGTGTTCTGTAGTTTGTTAAACTAGGTGTAATTACAATAATATTACAATAGTCGTTATAACTTTTTGAATAACATAATAAGTTTCATATTTTAAATTTGTAAAGAGCATTTTTTATTACAGTAGTGTATAAATATCAGCTACTTGCTGTATTTATTTTATATACTTTCCGTTTTAATTAAAAGAACACTTTGTTTTTTCTTTAAGTGGTTTTCACAAAAATTAATTTATTTTATTATTTGAATTTAAAATTTTCACAATTTAGGGTTTTTCTTTTTATTATCTATAATTTATTTATATATTATATATATAATGTATTTAGACACAACCGGTTTGCACATTCGAGCGAGCGAAAATATTTAACTAATACTAAAAATTACTAATACATACATATTTTTACATTTTGTTTTGATTTCTCCTTTAGAGTAGTAACGGAAGAAGGGTTGCTGGTAAGTACTTTAATTAGGAGTAAATTCATGGTGGGTAAGTATAAGGGTAAGTATTGGAAAGTAATTCAGTGTTTCATTATTAGGTTAAGCAATTCAGGATGAATATGATTTCTTGTATATATGTATCTTAATTTTAAAACTCGATGAGGTCTATGCTCATGTCTTCAACATGCCGGGGGGCCTGCGGGGTCGTAACATTCACCAATTCTTCCAGTTGTTGTAGTGCCTTCTTAGCTTCGCTGACTAGGCCAGTCAGTCCACGTTGGAGGGACCTCGGAGAATGCCTTCGGGATTTTGGGGCTTCAACTCTTCGATTTCCTGCTCTCTTTGATATTCGTCCACTAGCAACAGGTTTACCTGGTGGTGGTTTGGGGGCTCTCTTCGAGCTGCTGGGCGTGACTCGTATCGATGACGTGCGTGCGGAGCTATGCAGCAGAGTGTGGTGTGCAAGTCCACAGCGGTGGCAGCTGTCTCGAGAATTGCAGCTTCCCGCACGGCAGTGGCGCAATGAGTGGGTGCGGCAGCACAGCTGACACTTGCAGAAGTTCTGCGATCTGAAAAGACATCGTTCGAAAAGCGATTTTAGTATGAGATGATGGAGAGTGGAGGTGTGCAGAGTTTAGCTTTTCGAGAGAGAGAGAGAGGGGGATGTATTAGCTAAGCGGGTGGCAGGAGGTAGAGTTTGGTTATGTTGCGGGTGACCGTTCCGCCTTGAATGCGGATGTCTACCACGCGAACGTTTTGGTCGGGTCCGGGATGCAGTTTGGTTATGCGACCTAGTCGCCATTCGTTTTGGGGGTAGGAGGTCGTCTTTGATGACGGCGAGATCACCTTCCTTCATATTTCGCTGGGATCCTTTCCATTTATAGCGTTTTTGAAGATGGTGGAGATATTCAGTTTTCCAGCGCTTGCTGAACTGATGGTGGAGGACTCTTAATTTTTGCCATTTATTAATGAGTGAGAGATTTTCTGAGTTTGGCTCAGGGATCGAGAGTAAGGGCGCGCCTCGTAAGAAGTGGCCTGGGGTTAGTACCTTCAAGTCTTCGGGATCTTGAGACATAGGAAAGAGTGGTCTGGAGTTGAGTACCGCTTCGATGCGTATTAGGAGAGTGGTAAATTCTTCGAAGGTGAACTTTTGATTTCCAGCGACTTTAGTGAAGTGAGTTTTGAAGCTCTTCACTGCCGCTTCCCAAAGTCCTCCCATATGTGGAGCGTAAGGCGGTATAAATTGCCATGTAAGTCCGTGAATGGCATATTCCGTTGTGGTTTTGTCAGAAACTTCTTCAAGGAAGGCGGATAGCTCTCTTTGGAGGCTTCGCTGTGCTTCTACGAAGGTTTTGCCGTTGTCAGACATTATCTTGTGGGGAATGCCTCTTCGTCCTACAAATCGTGCGAATGCTGCCTTAAATGCTTCTGTTGTTAGGTCGGAGCAGACTTCCAGATGAATGGCCTTTGTCGAGAAACATACGAATACACACACGTTTGCTTTGGAATGGGATGCTCGGCGGAGAGTCGAGGTTTTGACGAGGAATGGGCCAGCAAAATCAACACCGGTAGTATGGAATGGGAGTGTATATGTGGACCGTTCAGGGGGCAACGCTGCCATCAATTGCGTGCTCATCTTCTGCTTATATATCGTGCATGTCTTACACCGAAAAATGCAAGATTTTACCTTCTGGCGGATTTGGGGAATATGGTATTCCTGTTGGACCACGCGAATCATCAGCTGCTTTTCCGCGTGCAGTAGAGTTGAGTGGAGGAACTCAAGGAGGAGGGAGCAATATCGGGAATTATCGGGGATGATAATTGGATGGCGATCATCGTAGCTGAGGGCGGCATGAGTGAGACGTCCATTTGCATGCAGCAGTCCTGATTTATCCAAGAAGGGGTTGAGAGTACGGAGGGGATCTCTTTTTTCTATCGGAAATTTCGACTCCAGTGCTGTGATGGTTTTTCCGAAGTATTTTCGCTGGGTGACAGCTATGAGGCGAATTTTTGCGAACTTTGTGTCGCTTGAGTGAGAGTGGTAGAGGACGGATTTGGCAGTTTCCTAGCCTTTTGCGCGAAACGAAATATGTACGCTGTTACTCTGAGAGCGGTGGAAAAGGAGGAGAAACGGTCTAAAAAATCAGGAGATTCTAAAGCGTGGAATGCTTCAATTTGTCGTTGTTCGGGAGGGGACGAATGAGTTGGTGAACTTTTCGGCTGGGTTGTCAGCGCTGGAGACATGTCGCCACGTAGCATTATTCACGAGTTCGAGGATCTGAGATGTCCTGTTCGCTACGTATGTTTTCCACGTCCATGGGGGTTTTTCCAGCCATGCTAATACAATGGAGGAGTCTGTCCACAAAATTAGTTCATGAGATGGCAGATTTAGGGAGGATCGGGCGAGTAAAACTGCGCCGCAAAGTTCCAGCCTAGGGAGAGAGACGGTTTGTAAGGGGGTTACTTTACTCTTGGCTGCGAGTAAGTGAGATGTAGCAGATTCACCTTGCTGTACTCGTAGATATACGCAAGCGCAGAATGCCTTCTCGGAAGCATCTGAGAATCCGTGTAGCTGAATGGAACTGTTTGGGCTGAATTGCACCCATCGAGGTATCATTATCTCTTCGATTGCGGCGAGATTTTTCCTGAAGGTGTTCCATTTGTGGAGTGAGATTGGCTTCACAGTTTCGTCCCAGTCTGTTCCTTCCATCCGTAGTTGTTGAAGAAGAGTTTTCGCTGCTATCATTATGGGCGATAGCCATCCTGCCGGGTCGAAAAGTTTCGCGACAGATGAGAGGATCTGTCGTTTCGTGGCAGTGTCTGACGATAAGGGGGGGTCAACTGAGTACGAAAATGTATCAGTGAGAGCATTCCATTTTATTCCGAGGGTTTTTGTAGAACTTTCCTCTTGGAATTCGAGAAATTCTTCATCTAAAAGATCAGACGGGGGGATGTCTTTCAGCAGTGACTTGTGGTTTGCTGTGATCTTTTTTAACGGGAATCTGGCTGACTTGAGTACTTCGATAACTTGATGTATTGATTCGCCGGCTGAGTCGAGATTATGTCCGTCTGAGAGGATGTCATCTACGTATGTCTCTCCTCTTAATATTTTTGAGACATGGGGGTATGTCTCCTTAGAGTCCTCGGCTAATTGGTGAAGTGTCCTTATTGCCAAGTATGGAGCGCAGTTGACACCGAATGTCACCGTTTTTAGTTTAAAGTCTTCTATCGAACTATGGGGGTTCTGCGGAATAGAACGCGTTGGAAGTCTTGGTCTTCCTTATGGACGTATATTTGGCGGTACATTTTTTCAATGTCGCCGTTAAATATTGTACATACTTATATAATCTCCATTTTAGAATAATGAGCATTAAGTCATTTTGGAGAACGGGGCCAGTATGTAATACGTCTTTGAGTGAGAGACCGGAATGCGAGGTTTTTGAAAACTACACGGACTTTAGTAGTTTTGCTTCCAGGTTTAATCACCGCATGATGGGGTAGGTAAAAGGAGAAATATTTACCGTCGCGTATGATTTCTCGTGAATGGGTTGGTTCCATGTGGTCTAGCGTGAGGTATTCCTCTAGGACTTCTGAATAGGTGTTCCGAAGTTCATCTTTCTTTTCGTTGCTTCGTTCCACGCTGAGGTATTGCTGCTGTGCTGCAGGTCTGGAGTGCCCGAGTGCGATGGAGTCCGGGAATGCTGATTTGAATGGCAGCTTTACCACATACCGACCATCTTCTCGTCGATGAGTGGTTTTTTTGTAGAGCGCTTCAAAATCGTCTGTGTATTTGGGGGCCGGTGGTACCTCTTCTTGTTCCCAGAATTTCCTGAGTAAATCTCCTAGTGATTCTGAAGGGGTTTCAATCACCTGAGTAGAGAATGAGGAGATTTCTTCCACAACTGGTCCGCTTAATATCCACCCAAATATTGTGTTTTGGGCTATTAAGCTGCCGCCTACATTAATTTTGAGGCCTAGGGTGAGTATTTTGGGGATTATATCGCCACCAATGACCATGTCTATTCTAGCTGGTGTAAAGCAGTTGGGGTCTGCTAATGGTAGTGAGAGATATTCTGTTAAATCTACTTCTATTATTTTGAAGGATGGGAGAGTGTGCGTCAATTGAGACAGTATTATCGCTTGGGCCGCGATTTTTATTGATTGATTAGCTGAGCATATCGTAATAGAGCATGTTCTATTCGAGTTTTGGACTGTGTCACCGCCCATGCCAAGAATTTGGTAGTTGGCTTTTGTGGTGGGGAGACCAAGTAACTTTTGTATACGGGATGTTACAAAAGTTTTTTGAGAGCCTTGGTCAATGAGAGCTCTGATGTGAGTTACTTCTCCTTTGTGGAGAATGGTAATATTTGCTGTGGGAAGCAATGTCCTTTCTTTGTTACTCGAATAGTGGGATAGAGTTTTTGTTCTACCGCTTTCACTTGCCTTTGCGTTGTTTGATGCCTGCTTAGAGGTGCAGGGCTGTTCTTCCTCGACTGTCACTTGAGAAGTAGTGAAGTTTCTTTGAGGTTTTGGGGGGTAAGGCGTGGGGTTGCTCGCAGTGTAATGGAGGAGGGAGTGGTGACGTCTTTGACAATAAACGCACGTAAAGTTGCTTTTGCAATCTTTCTCCAAATGCGAGTACGCCAGGCAATTTTTGCAGTAGTTGTAAGTTGTAAACTTGTTCCGGTCTGAGACGGATAGTTCTCGAAATTTGACGCACGTTGTCATCGAGTGGTTTGATTGGCATAGTTTACATGAAACTTGCCTTTTGTTTTGAGTATGGAACGAATGGGTTTTGTTCCGGTAATTCAATGTTGGGGGAGGGACCGCTGGTGTCCGTTGGGGGTAGCTGGGCTGACTGATCTTCGGCTTATTGGGTCTGTATGTGCTGAGTCGCTCCACGACCTCGTACCGAGCTGTCAGAAATTGGTCCATTTCTGACCATCGAGGTAACTCCTTCCTTGAGTTGAGTGATTGCTCCCAGAGAGCTAGTGTCTCATCCGGCAGTATTGTCGTCTGGATCTGTTGAATTCTTTCTCCGTTCTCTGTGTGGGCAGGTTGGATGTTGAACAACGTCTTTATTTGGCCATCCACTACTATTCTTCTATTTTCGTAGCGTGCCTTGAGTGCATCCCATGCTAATGAGAAATTGTGGCCACTGAGGGGGTAATTTTTTATGAGGAGTGCAGCTTTACCTCTTGTTTTCTGCCTCAAGTGGTATAGTTTCTGCACTTCGGATAATTGGGGGTGGTTGATGTACACTGCTGTGAACATGTCCCTAAATGAGGGCCAATCTTCATATCCTCCATAGAAGATTTCTGTGTCACATGCAGGTACCTTGAGAAAGCTGAGTGAGTCAGCTTGTGTTGGGAGGGGGGGGCATCTTTGTGATGGGGGTGATTGACCGGGAGGAATCCATATTTGGTTGGATCTGGTCAAGTAACTCACTTATCCTGATTTTCGTGAGCATTGCGTTGTCATATAAAAATTTTTTATGCAGCTGGGAGAATTCCTCTTCTTCCGCCTGGGATTTCGAGCGAGTTCGGGGTCCTGTAAGGGGGTGGAGGGATTAGGGCTTCTCCATTTTGTCCTCCATTGTGAGATATTTATTTTATATTTATATATAAGTGTATATATATATTATTTTTAATTCATTTATTTAGGGGGTAGCTTTTATGTTTTGTGTTGTAATGTATCAGCGCGTCTGAGCACAGCAATGTATAAATGTATACTGGGTTTTTGTGATACCTTGTTTGTATGCTGGGTGCATAGCTTAGCTTACAGGAGTATGTACGTATGTATACTTATGTACATACGTGCTTTTGCCCTCTTGCTATTGTAAATAGCGAAGAAGTGGAAATTGCCGGAATTTGAAAAAAACACTTTATGTATATATGTGTATGTATTTATATACCATACATGTACCACGGTTGGGTAGCGGTGACTTGCTTGGACTGCTGCTGTATGTACGTGTATTTGCTGTGCTCGTTTTTGCTTTTTTTGTTTCAATATAAAAAAAAATTTTAATCTTATTTAATTTTTACACCTTTTTTTATGTAAATATGTATGTGCACTGTTTATTAATTTTTGTATATATATTTTTTTTTTCAAATATTATTTAATTCTTTTTCCTTTTTTTATGTATGTTGCTATGTATGTATTTTTTCACTGCTTTTTATGTTTTTTTGTATATTTGTATGTATATATTTTCATATATATGTATATGTAGGTATATAAAATTTTTATTTTTTTTGGGTTTTTAATTTTTATGTATATATATTTATTATTTTTTTTCACCGTATGTACGTATGTATGCACACGTATATATGTATATATATATATATAAAATATATATTTTTTTTGTTTATATTAATAATTATTAAAACTAATTACTAAGTATTTATATATGTATATATTTTTATTTGTATGCTTTAAACATTTTTTATTTTAATTATCTATTTAATTGCTTATATACGGTTTTTAATTTTGTTATTTTGCCGCACAGCACTTTCAATATGTGTATGTATGTGTATTTATTTTCATCCGGCACTTTCAATATATGTGTATATATATATAGTGTATGTATATATAAATATTTTGTTCAACTTTTTTATTTCACTTAGTTTTTTATTTTGTCACTTGAGCGGTTTATTTTAATTTTATGTATGTATGTATATAAGGTATTGTTGTTTATTTTCTACCGCACATTACTCTCTTTTTTTTTGTTTTTACAGCACCAGCAACGTTTATTTTGTGGTTTCTAAATTGTATAGCACTATACTTTTTTTTTTATTATTTAGCACTAAACTTTTTAATTTTTAATTTTTTTTTTTTAAAACCGCCCGAGTTACGAGTATGCAACTTTTCGCTCACTATGTTTTGCTACGGTGCTTGCGCTTAATTTTGTTTTAATTTTATTTAATTTTATTAATTTGCACTATTTTATTGAGTTTTGGTGTTCGCGGTTCTTTTCCGACAAACGGGTTTCGGCACCATGCATAAATATCAGCTACATGCTGTATTTATTTTATATACTTTCCGTTTTAATTAGAAAAACACTTTGTTTTTTCTTTAAGTGGTTTTCACAAAATTTAATTTATTTTATTATTTGAATTTAAAATTTTCACAATTTAGGGTTTTTCTTTTTATTATTTATAATTTATTTAAATATTATATATATATTGTATTTAGACACAACCGGTTTGCACATTCGAGCGAGCGAAAATATTTAACTAATACTAAAAATTACTAATACATACATATTTTTACATTTTGTTTCGATTTCTCCTTTAGAGTAGTAACGGAAGTAGGGTTGCTGGTAAGTACTTTAAATAGGAGTAAATTCATGGTGGGTAAGTATAAGGGTAAGCATTGGAAAGTAATTCAGTGTTTCATTATTAGGTTAAGCAATTCAGGATGAATATGATTTCTTGTATATATGTATCTCAATTTTAAAACTCGATGAGGTCTATGCTCATGTCTTCAACAAGTGGCATTCTATAAAGCTTTGGCCACAAACCTTAGAATCCTTTGAACAGAATTATCTTAGAGCGTCAGGACCTATTCATTTTTTTCCTTTGCATTCTTGTATCTGATTCCTAGACCAAATGTAATTTTTCATTCCGTGTTTCAGCCGTTCTCAGTATAAAACAACAAATGTTTTATCTTGGATGATACCCGTAACATTTCGTATTGTAAATACACTTTTTCGTAGTTACTTTAATAAATTTTACCTCACAGGTAATTTCTTTATATTTCTGCTTATTCCTAATATAAAAGGAACACTTATCTTCAATCAAACTAATATTTTTTTCAAAAACTTCGTTTTTAAAACTTCTTTCTTCTTAACCCATATTTTCAGTCAAAACAATGTTTCGGTCACTCATTTTTAATCTTACACACCGGAACATTCCACATACAAATATTTTGATTAAACCAGTCAGTGTGTAGGTATATATTCAAAATTCAGCTCTTTTTTGAATGTTATATTTTATAGTAATTAAGAAAATACATACTTTTCTTTTAAAATATAAGAATTTAAAAATAGTTTCTTTATTTAAATTGTTACTCAACAGCGCTGACGAAACTGACTCATGAACGATAAATGCAACACTGCTACATTTTGACACGAAAAACCTACATACGCTTGTTGTGAATATAACCGACTAAGTAGTATTCGATGTACGACCTCGGATGCGCGTTATACTCTTGTAATACTTTTAACTTTAATATTCTCAATACATATACATTTAATTTAAACTAAAAGCGTTTTATTTAACGAAGGGTGTTGGCCATCCGCGCGAAGTTACGTATCTACAACTCTTATGCGCGACAGTTCAGAAGCAGGATTGTGCTACTACGCCTACATCTGTATAAATGTATGCGATATATACGTGCGCCCTGCGAATTTGCTATTTAAGTGAACAAATACGTGTATGCAATTAGTTCCATTGCGTCTTATGAACGTTGAAAAGTGCTGAAATAAAATAGTGAAAGCGATTCCAATTGGCTAACAGGTAGCCATCGTACATAACCAAACATTTGTTAAGACTTTCGCGAACATCGGGGCTAGTGGACATACGACTTGTCGCTTGGCTCAACGGTTCGAGCTCAAATTTGTGGTTTCGTATTATTTGTTTCTTTAACTTCGTTTTCGCATTTGCACGTCTTCGTATTTGCCTCTGTACTCATAAGTTTTCTCGTTGCTTGCTCGTTTCGCATGACTACTCGCTTCTTCTTTCTATTATATTTAGTTAGAAAACTGCGAAGCTAAAAAAAAAACAAGAAAAGAATAATGTCAACTAATCTAACGCTGAAAGGATTAAAGAAAAGGCGTAAGGTTGCAGGTTTGCCTACGTCCGGCTCCAAAAACCAAATCCTTGAAAGATTGAAAAGTAATATAGTGAACGATAATGACAATGAAAGTGATCGCGATGAAACAATGATGCAACGTTTATCAGCTCTTGAGAAAACGTTTGAGAGAATATCAATGTGCAAAATACTACGTGCACGTCTAACTTTCAACCAACGCTTTCTTCATCGCCAGACAATGTATACAAGTGCGACAAATTTACAAGCATATACCTACAACCCAACCCCAACGAATCGAGTTAACTTTGTGCCCCAGTGGTAGAGAGCAAATATCCCAATTACTTCTAGTGCACATATTCCAATTGGAAATCATGTTTTCGATCCAACGAGTGCCTCAGTTCCACTTAGCAATGCCTCTCACTCGTCGTGTTATAATATGAGAGATATTGTCGAGTTGTTGACGGATTATAACCCAACAAGCGAAACGTCGTTAAATTCAGTCCAGTTTATAAACGTATTGAAATGCTAAAAACATGCTTATAACTGGCCCGAAGATCTTTTAATTTGTGCGGTACAACAAAAACTGCGAGGATCCGCAAAATTATGGATTGATTCGCAGCCGTGTGATCTCGTCATTTGGCCACAGTTTGTAAATAAATTTTTGACTGATTTCCCGTGTTAGCTAAACGAAGACGACACCCATATCAAAGAACGTATATGAATAAGAAGAGGCATGACGGTCTCGTAAATTGGGTTTTTCAGAAAGATCGTAAATGGAAGGTCCATTTTCAGGAATTCGCGTCCTCTTCACACCATTCGTAGTTCAGAGGGGCGATATGATGAAGCGAAAGCAAATTTTCGCTTGAAGGTCTATCAAAACAAAAACAAAAGCCCAGTTGTATGAGAATTAGCAAAAATTGTTCAATGCAGCTGTGAAAAATGTAAACAACCGAAATTTTGCTAAAATATCTACAGTAAATTGTAAAAAATTGAAAAAGTGACATTGGCAATGAAGTGAATATGATTAATATTTAATTTAACAGAAGGTGCAGTGTAAAAAGTGTTTTGTTCGTGGATTAAAATAGTGTAAATTCAATCAAAACCAGTTTACATTTTCATATTTATCAATGCAATAGTTCAGTAAAAAATCTATGAGTGTACATTTGTTTTGTTGACATCAAAATTAAAATACATACATACATATTTATGTGGCTGAGGTAGCAATTGAAATTACATTTATTCCTTATCCCTTCATATTGTCCAGTTTAATATGGGTGCTTTGAATATTATTCTAGATTTATTCAATTGCTCAGTTGGTAATTTAAGATGCCACTATTTTCCTAAAAATTACAATACGGTCTTTGGCATAATGGTCACGCCTGCGCTTGTTTTGCCAGAAGTCGCGGGTTCAAATCCTTGTCTCCTTTTTATTTTTTGAAATTGGTAAATTTTGATTTGTAGGTAAGGAATTGCTTGTGGATGACGGGGTACAAAGGAAATATGTTGGCATGCTTTTGTGTATGTATGGGTTTTTCATAAACATGCACTGATATTTGAATGTGTTTGTAATTGTCTTCAACTCAACTTAAAATTCTGATTTTTGTAGATTTTGTCATCGGCGCGAAGAAATGCTTGTGGATGGCGGGTACAAGGGAAGAGAATAGGCAAGTTTTTGCGGATGTGTGTGTTTTTCATGTACACATTGGCCTCTTTGAATGTATGTGTCTTCAACTTCAGACCAACTTGAATCCTGATTTTTGTAAATTTTGTCATCGTCGCGAAGAAGTCGTTTGTTGATGACGGGTTGAAGAAGGGAAGGGCATGAGCATTATTAAGATTGTGTGCGTTTTTCGTATACATATTAAAATGCTTGAATGTATGCGTTTTCACTTTGGCGTGATTTGAACATCAATTTCTGATTTTTAGTAAAATTTGACTTCGCTTGAGGAAACTGTTTGTAGATGAAGAGTAGAAGGGAAGAGGGTTTGTATGCGGTAGTTGTTTTTGTTGCGTTCATGCTTCTTCTTCTCATAGCAAATAGCTTTTTGAATAGAGAAGTGCGCAGAGGAGTAAAACAAGCTGCGCGTATGAAGTTGTTTTTGTGATTTTTAGCATGAATGGCTTGTGGTTATGATTGAATGGAAATATTTGAAGTTATTTGCCTTTAAATGACTTTATGCATGCTTTAGGTATTACATATAAATGCCCATATTTACATGCATACATACATAGTACATATGCTTAATATATGTATACTAGCTGACCCGGCAGACTCCGTACTGCCTCATCGATAAACAAAAGACCTAATCTTTTGTATAAAATGATTTTAAAACAAACAAATCGAATCCGTATTTAATAAAAAAGCATTTATTGAATAAAGCATGAAGTTTTATTATTATTTTCGATACATCATGTTGCTTACTTACAAAACAGAGTTTTCCTGAAATACTGGCTATTTATAAGGTTTAAATTTGATATTCACAGACACACACTGTTAAAATACAGTCTGTAATGTTTTGTTTTGTGGTGCGTAAATAAACAAAGAAGACGGTTTTCCGACGCGCGAAGACGCGACGTATAATTGTCCATGCGCGAAACAGGGAAACTCCAAGTTGATTCCACAAACTTCTAACGACTGTCCTTGCGATTTTTTTATGGTCATCGCAAAGGCCAGACGTACTGGAAATTGTAAGCGTATAAAATCGAATGGTAAGTCCGTTGGAATCATCGGTATCCGCGGGATCAAGACATCCTCTCCTTTGTATTTTCCTTTTATGATAGTCGCCTCAATGACGTTATTCATCAGTCTTTTCACAGCCAGTCTTGCTCCATTGCATAGTCGAGGTTGATTAATGTTACGCAGCATGATGACAACTGATCCCACTTTTAACTGCAAATTGTGAGGTGGTAATCCAGGCAATTCCAGTGAATTTAAAAACTCAGTGGGATAGTTGACTACGTCATCCTGGTTCATTACGGTGTCGACTGATTTGAAGGAAACCAACTGTCCTGGAAGAAAATTCTGAATGGTCGCATTAAGATCCTCGACATCTTTATTTTTCGCTTGCTCGCTCACCCAGCCTATTATGGATATTGAACTTTTGCGCAATATCTGGGAAAACTCGCTGAATAAGCTCCACATTTGAGTCTGTGATGTGACAGAAATATGTAGGTAATGTGATGAATCCGGTCGAGGTGTCCACTGCAACTTTATTATTTCCAATGTCTAACAACTGCTTCGCAAACACATTTGCAGTTTCATCTTGTTGCAAAAATACTCGCATGTTAGTTGTTAAGTGGAGTGTCTTTACGTACTGCCACAAATTTGATGATTTTAGGCATGCATTAGGAAGAGTCTGACGAAAATCACCTGACAACAGAATCATAGCCCCACCAAAAATATTTTGGTTGTCACGAAGATCTTTCAACGTTCTGTCCAGTGCCTCCAGTGACCTCTTATCGGCCATTGTGCATTCATCCCAAACAATCAATTTGCATACCTGTAGGATCTTGGCCATTGCGCTATTTTTGGCGATGTTGCAAATTAGTGTTTCGGTGATTTGCATGCTTGTTGTAATTTAAATTTACCGCAACAAAAAACGGCAAATTTTAAATTTTGAAAAAGTGATGAAATTATTAATATTAGTTTTTGTTTAGAACATTTTAGTTATCTATATGTAAACATACATAGTTAAATATTCAAATTGCTCGTTTATATACTACTAACAGCAATTTGAACTTTATGCAGCGGATTACAAATTGACTCTCCATTTTATTTTGAAAACGTTTGTATGGGAAATAGAAAACTGCTGTTTTGAGGATTTTCCCGGCAATTATTCGAATTTTTCTCACCTTTTAAACCTTCCCTAGACCTCCACGAATAATTAAAGACCAAGATAAGATAAATCCGTTCAGCCGTTCTCGAGTTTTAGCGAGACTAACGAACAGCAGTTCATTTTTATATATATAGATAAGTGTTATGTCACTTATATAAGTGTTATGTCACTTATATATTAGTATTTATGATATGTATGTATGTATGTACATGTGTATGTTTGTATGTATGTACATATGTATGCGGTGTGCGGCTATGTCGTTAACTCGCACATAGCCACAAAGATAGAAGGGTGCACTCATAGATATCGTAACTCGTAACACAATATAATATGGTATTATTTAGAAAACGTTTGTATGGGAAATATAAAAATGCTGTTTTGAGGATTTTCCCGGCAATTATTCGAATTTTTCTCACCTTTTAAACCTTCCCTAGACCTCCACGAATAATTAAAACCAAGATAAGATAAATCCGTTCAGCCGTTCTCGAGTTTTAGCGAGACTAACGAACAGCAATTCATTTTTATATATATAGATAAAGTATTTAATTAACATTAAAATAAATATATGTAAACATATTTAATATAAAAAAGCTATTTAATTCTCTAATTTCATTTCATAGTTTTTCCAATTTATTTTATGACTTGGTTTAAATGTTATATTAATTTATAACTTTTATGAATTATTCAAGCCAAAAATCAAGCATATTTTATCCACCGCCAAACATACATACATATGTACATATGTTTGTGTGTACATATTATGTCTTCATTTGGAAACACCAATCATTACCATGAAAACATATATACATATATGCCGCCTTGTTGAACTTGCAAAAACTATTCTTCGCATCGTCAACAAATTGTAGGTATGGCGAAAGCAATACCTCTCCCCGCGCGCAGCTCTTCCACAAGCCACAGCTCACAAAAAACAGAAGTTGAAGAAATTTCTGTACCCGCAGCGCACAAACATACTCTCGGTAAGGCGAACAAATGTACTGCAATTCAAATATTAATGTTCCCTGAATCCTCTCAAAGCATATGATATTAATAAATATAACTTGAATTTAGATCTAAAAGAGTTTAGTAATGTCAAATCAATTCAAAATGTAATAAAATTAGGCCATACTACATCTTGAATTTACATAAACTAATGAGCATGCCTTATTGAAGTCATGTACGCATTGTTCGCATAGACGCGCGCGCACTGTTCAAATAAGCGAAATCGATTGTGGACGAAGTGCTCGCGGGGGAAAAATATTCTTTCGTACATTTAACTGAATAAGAAGCAGAAAAACCAATGTTCTATTTCTTTGATTCGGTATAAGTACAGAATATGACACAGTTCTCCTATGTGGTGTTGTTGTTGTTGTTGTAGCGGTTCGCTAACCCCGCTTAGGGCAGGCATAATCAGTCTAAGTCGCCGAGGTCATCTAACGGAAGGTCCAGGAAACGTGCTGTTTCGACAGGGTTGGACCAAAGGGAGAGGGGGGTTAGATGGGTAGGTTTAAGGGGGCATGTGACTCTCCACATGCAGGGCATACGTTGGGTATGCTGGGGGCGAGTCTGGATATGTAGGAGTTTAACCTGCTACAGTATCCAGATCTTAATTGTGCTAGTGTAACACGGGTCTCTCGAGGCAGCTCGAGCTCACTGTCTGCGATAGGTGGTGGTTTGATTCCGAGTACGCCATTCACTGGAAGGGAGTCTAGGAAGGTGTTGACTGACTCCTGGTGAATGGCGTTCAGCGCCTGTCTGTATGCCGTCCTGTCCAGAGGTTGTTTTACGTGGTGCTGTATGGTGCTATTGTAGTCGAGTACTTCCTCCCTGATGTGCCTAGGCGGAGGCTCGGCTTCTAAGAGGTGCCTGCTGGGGTGCTCCGCGCGGTGGCATCCCAACAGGAACTGCTTGCACAGCAAGGCATAATGCTCCTTAACTCGTAGCATAGATGCTTCGCTGTGCAAGTGGTGCTCCGGTGACATCAGGAGGTTTCCTGTCGCAGTCCTAAGGTCGGTGTTTTGACAGGCCTGTAACTTTCTCCACTGCGTCTCGTTCGTCCCCGGCGCCCAAATCGGTGCAGCGTAATTTACGACCGGCCGGCCAATTGCTTTGTAGGTTGCCAGCAAGGTTTCTTTATCTTTACCCCATGTGCTGCCGGCTAGCGCTTTGAGTATTTTGTTGCGGCCCTGGAGTTTTGCGGCAATTGCGGTCGTGTGCGGAGTGAAGGAGTGCAGGCTGTCGAATGTGACCCCTAAAATCTTAGGGTTGTTTATAGTTGGAATTTTTACGTCATCAACTTTCACATCGAGTTCTAGCCGGCACTCCTTCGTCCAGCCTGTGAAAAGGGTAGCCGAGGATTTCGTCGGTTGAATAATTAAATGTCGTGCAGTGAAGAAACGTTCTCGCACAGGGTCGGTTTTGGTTCAGGCCATTGACCACCTGGGTGTTTATGGCGTTAAGTGCTGTTGTGGTGCTGTGCACTTTTCGGAAGCCATGCTGATTTGCTGCTGGACGCAGATGGTGAGTGAATGTCGGGAGCAGTAAGGCCTCAAGCGTCTTCGCTACTGCGGATAGGAGAGTTATCGGCCGATAAGACTCTCCTTTGTTGGCTGGTTTCCCCGGTTTAAGTAGCGGGACCACCCTACCGGTTTTCCACACATCTGGTATGATTAGGGTGCTCAGAGACAAATTGAGGACCTTGGTGAGGTATTCTGCTCCCGCTGGTCCGAGATGTTTTAGCATTAGCATGCTTATTCCGTCAGGGCCGATGGATTTGGAGGCTTTCGCCTTCCCGATAACCCCCTGAACCTCCTCTCTGGAGAAATCACGCACCGCGCTTGTGTTTGGCAGTTTGCGCATACGGCGGGTTACAGGTCTTTTCGCTTTGTCTACCGAAGGATGCAGTGTAAAAAGCCGGCTAAAATAGCTCGCGTATCTCTTCGGGTCCGATGAGGCGCGATCACCGAATGAAATTTCCACCCGGTCATCGCGTCTCGTCGGGTTAGACAGCGACTTGACTGTGGCCCAGAGCTTGGTTGTCCCAGAGGAGAGATTGCAGGACCTTAAGTGCTCCTCCCACTTTTTCCGCTTGTGTTTATTTACAACGGTCCGAATCTCCGCATTTAAATCCCTGATTAAGGGATTCCCGGGATCGGAGTTATGGAGGATGTCGCGCCTTGCTGCTAAAGCCGCCGCTTCGGACGGGAAGTTAGGGCGGATTTCCGCAATTCGTCCTGCCGGGATGAAGCGGGCGGCAGTAGTCACAACTATCCTGCGGAAAGAACGTTCACCAGAGGTGACGTCAGTTGGAGTGGAGAGAGCACTGAAGGCGTTCTCGGTGAATTCCGTGAAGCCGGTCCAGTTAGCTTTTTTGAAGTTAACGAAGGTCCGGTGGTCCGCGGAAACAAAGTCGGGAGGTCTGTCAATCGAGATGTGTATGGGTAAGTGGTCCAATGCTAGTGTCAGTATAGGTCGCCAGACTATACTGTTTATCAGACCAGCACTCGCAATTCTTATGTCGGGCGAGCTTTGGCAATTACCCACAACTTTGGTGGGGTGTTGTCGTTCATTGTGCAGAATGTCGAATCGTCTATCTGTTCCGCCAGCTCCATTCCTCTACGGTCATTTGACAGGCTAGAATGCCAAAGATCGTGGTGCGCGTTAAAGTCGCCCAAAACCAAATGGTTTTCGCCTCTGAGTAGCGCACCTATATCAGGGCTATATCCAACTGGGCAACTTGTAACGGTCGGCATCGCCTGACCGGATAGCTATGCCCTGACTTTCTAGGGTAGTATCCCTGCGGTCGATGCCGCCATCGACGAGACGATACTGCACGGTGTTGTGCAAGATGAACGCCAGACCCCCTCCATGGTCTCGCTCGCGGTCCTTGCGGATTATGTTGTATCCGGCCCGACTCAGAAGATCCGAGCGGGCGGTCAGCTTAGTTTCCTGGATCGCAGCAATTGACAGATGCTCCCGGCTCATATAGTCGACTATCTCGTCGATCTTCCCCTAGAGTCCGTTGCAGTTAAATAGAAGGAGTCGGGTCCGTCTCGGGGGAACGTTCGTGATACGGGGGGTGAGGGAGTGGTGCGTGGATGACGTGTGTTGCTGCTGTAATGCCCGCTGAGGTTGGTTCCGCACGTTGGTGTTGGTTGGCGGTGTTGTCGTATGAACGGGCGGGAGCAGACTCCTACAGCAAGGGGCAACGTACGCATCACTCCACTCACGGGTGGTGCGCAGGCCCGAGCACGTCCGAAAATGACACCAGCCGGAGCAAGAATTGCATCTGACTGAGGTCACATTCCAACGTACTAAGGTCTGACACACGGAACAGACTGTGCGGGGGACTAGGAGCTGCTGGGTAGCCCTCGCACGGGAGGAGGAAGAGGAGCTTGTTGTGGGAGGGGAAGGGGGTGAGGGTTGGCGGGAGTCATGCTGCGGGGAACTCCGGGAGACCGTGGAGGTCTGCTGGTTACCCAAAGTGGGTAAGGGTGCTGAAGGCACTGCCGTGGTGGCTGGGGGCGCACTTGGGCGCTGGCAACATGGGGCCACATAACGTGTGGTCCACTCCCTATGTGTCTTAAGGCCTAAACAGACCTTAAGATGACTCCAACCATTGCACTGGTTGCCCCTAACCGAGGTGGAGGAGTGGTGGAGTCTTCTGGTGCACAGGCAGCAGAAGTAATCCGTCGGACCAGGGTTGGTTTCGACGCCAGCCCTAATGAGAAGGATTTGAAGCAACCCAGCTGCGAGGTATTGCTCCGATGGCGAACTTAAACTGATTTTACCTGTTGACCTAAGCGGGGTTAGGTCGCCGAAAGGGTGACAGCTCTTGGCCGGATAAAATCCGGGTCAACTCCGGTACGTAGAACCAGCTGTCTTGAGAGTTGTCTCCTATGTGGTGTTGTGGCGCAGTTGGTATTGCACAAGAGTACATATATTCGTCGTATTTTTGCTTCTGACGCAAGTTCAAATTCCCTTCGAAGGAGTCAATATCATTTATTCATTTATTCAAAATAAATCAATTTTTTATTTTTTTTTTGTTACATTTAATAATTTTTGTTTATTAATAAAAAAAATTCATAATATAATGAACGTAAAAATAAAAAAAATGTCATTTATAAAATTTATTTTTATGTGTGGCGCGTGCGTATATTTGTATTTTTGCTATTTTTGCTTATGGCTGAAATTCAATTTCCTTTCGAAGGAGCCAATTTCAACTAATTAGTTTTTTATTTTTATTTATTTTAATCCATATTTTTTGTATATTAATAAAAAAGTCAAAACGGAATGAACATAAAAATGGAAAAATATTTATTGCAAAAAATTTGCACCTTCTCGTTGTAATAAGTTCTCTGATATTATTTCCTAAGTTTACTCACACAAGTGGTATATTGTCCGTGTAGCATACAATTCTGATATATTTGTTTTTGGCGCAAGTTCAAATCCTGGCATAGAGATATTATCCAGAATATTTCGTACTAGTAATTTCATTATTTTATACATTGTATTGTTTTGTAAATTTTTTTATATTATTATGAATATTAAAATGAAGTTTTAAAAAAATCTATAAATTTCAAAGTACATATGTATGTACATATGCATGTGAAATGCAAATTGCCGACGGCAGTTTTGCTATTTTTGAGGTGCATGATCAGCAGACCTAATTTTACATATGTTAATATATACATTAAATCATTTGTTTAACAATTAACTTTAAATTGAGATATTATCCCTTGTTAAAAATTAATTCAATAAAACATGTAGATAGAAGTAATTACAATTGTAGCTACATTTCTACCCCTCCATAATTTGCAATTTGTTTTCATCGCCGCCAAGAGCAAAAATTCAAAGCGAATTGAGCTTATATTTCCCCATCGTCGACGAAAAATGGTGTGAAGAGGACACGAATTCCTGAAAACGGATCTACCGCTTTTGCACAGAGACCGTATGAGTCTTGCCGGTTCTTATTCATATACGTTCTTTGCCCATATTAAGTTATCGCGAACGAAAGGACATCATTCCTTAAATCGGGGTTTGGTCAGTCAAGCATAGGTATTATAAATGTGTTCTGTAGTTTGTTAAACTAGGTGTAATTTCAATAATATTACAATAGTCGTTATAACTTTTTGAATAACATAATAAGTTTCATATTTTAAATTTGTAAAGAGCATTTTTTATTACAGTGGCACTCTATAAAGCTTTGGCCACAAACCTTAGAATCCTTTGAACAGAATTATCTTAGAGCGTCAGGACCTATTCAATTTTTTCCTTTGCTTTCTTGTATGTGATTCCTAGACCAAATGTAATTTTTCATTCCGTGTTTCATCCGTTCTCTGTATAAAACAACAACTGTTTTATCTTGGATGATACCCGTAACATTTCGTATTGTAAATACACTTCTTCGTAGTTACTTTAATAGATTTTACCTCACAGGTAATTTCTTCATATTTCTGCTTCTTCCTAATCTAAAAGGAATACTTATCTTCAATCAAACTATATTTTTTTCAAAAACTTCTTTCTTTTTTACCCATATATTCAGTCAAAACAATGTTTCGGTCACTCATTTTCAATCTTACACACCGGAACGTTCCACATACAAATATGAATAGACTTTGGCCATATTTTGAATAAACAAGTCAGTGTGTAGGTATTTATTCAAAATTCAGCTCTTTTTTGAATGTTATATTTTATAGTAATTAAGAAAATACATACTTTTCTTTTAAAATATAAGAATTTAAAAATATTTTCTTTATTTAAATTGTTACGACACAGCGCTGACGATATTGACTCATGACCGATAAATGCAACACTGCTACATTTTGACACGAGAAACCTACGTACGCTTGTTGTGAATATAACCGACTAAGTAGTATTTGATGTACGACATCGGATGCGCATTATGCTCTTGTAATACTTTTAACTTTAATATTTTCAATACATATACATTTAATTTAAACTAAAAGCGTTTTATTTAACGAAGTGTGGTAGCCATCCGCGCAAAGTAACGTATCTATAACTCTTATGCGTAACAGTTCAGAAGCAGGATTGTGCTACTACGCCTACATCTGTATAAACGTATGCGATATAAGTTAAGGTATCCCTTCCGATCGACCGACTTCGATCTAGATTTTCGTATGCTGGGCTAAGTCAATACATCAAATTTGATACTTGGTTGCGAGGCAGAAGATCAAACGCGCCTAGCAACAGCGGTAGTTAAATGCAGTGAAAATATTTGCACGTATTTGATAACAAGCAAACAAATTGCTATTACCGTTGCCTATTGTTCATAGTGTCAGCGATTATGAAGATCATCAAAATATCAAAGCCAATCACAAACCTACACCCGCACCTGTGCAATAGTGTAGGCTAGTGGAAGGTGAAATAAACAAAACCAGTTGTGGGTGCTAACATAGTTGTTGGGACATGCGCAGTAAAAGAAGAGAAAATACAATTATCAAAGACTTAAAAATAAAGTTTTTGGGCTTGGAGAAGGATGACAAAAGTTGACATTTTAAGGGCGAGTCGCATCGTCATAATTAAAATATTAATATAACTGATCAAATCTAATTTGTAATAAAGAGTAGTCGTGTTCTTATGTAATAAATAAATAAATTGTTTAATTTAAATGATCGCACACCGACGTTAAATTAATTTATATTACGCGCTGCGAATTTGCTATTAAAGTGAACAAATACGTGTACGCAATTAGTTCCATTGCGGCTTACGAACGTTGAAAAGTGCTGAAATAAAATAGTGAAAACGATTCCATTTGGCTAACACTTAGCCATCGTACATAACCAAACATTTGTTAAGACTTTCGCGAACATCGGGGCTAGTGGACATACGACTTGTCGCTTGGCTCAACGGTTCGAGTTCAAATTTGTGGTTTCGTATTATTTGTTTCTTTAACTTCGTTTTTGCACTTGTACGTCTTCGTATTTGCCTCTGTTCAAGTCACTAACGACTTGGGGTAAAACAAGGGGATCCCGGCTATCGAGCGGGCCCACACGTTTAATAAAAAAAAAGCACCAATTCAATTTAATTCAATTTTACATTTGTTTATTTTTCCACTTTTAATTGTCTGATTAATATTCACTTCTTTAGTTTGTCTACAAAGGAATATTCACTAATTTTCTAGATGAACTTAATTTAACTTTGTTCAGTTTAATTTTCAACTGACTGATATTAACTATTATATTAACAATAAAGTATCCGCGGTTTAATGCTGCCGTGCGCGTGCCCGAGCGAGGGCTGTAGGTTTAGATTGATTTTTCATTAGCTCGAACGGCCGCAGCTAAGCTGTCGATCGGCTAACGAAATTCAAGGCAAAGGATAGAGGAATTGGCGCGTGATGGGACACCCGGAAATAGTGGGAATGGACGGGTAATTCCACGCGCACGGCAGTTACAATAAATGTTTACGTTGGTTTAAGCGGGCGCTTAAACATGCTCCCCGCCCTGCAGGGATGCGTTGCCCAACGCATTCTGTAGTGTTTGCAGGGCCCGGATAGCGTCTCCAATTGCGCCTCTTGCTGCACGGTTGCGGAAGGCGGGCGTTTGCAAGCCCGTAGCAGTGCGCGATATGGTGCGCGTCTTCTTACTTTGCGGTCGCCCCGCTGGTGCTGGAATCGCTGCCGCTTTACGTTGCATAGCCTTGCTGCCTGGAGGCGTACGTTGTTTTGCGCGCTGAACGGCCGGTGGTGGCATGCGATTAGGGCGCGCTGTTTTTGCGCGCGTCGTTGCTGCTCCTTTCTTCTTTGCCATAACCTGGCGCTTTGTAGTTGGCGACGGCGTCTTGCGCTGTGTGGATACACCGTCGTGTGTGTCAGCGCTAGACAATTCATGCAGTAGCCTTGCGCCCTGGCTACTATTAGTCGTTGTGGCGGCTTCATTGCCCGGAATGCGCCACACATGCGCAGAGGGTGGTACCTGTGGCAGAGCCTACATTGGAGGCAGTTTTCGGTTTCTGCCGTAGGGGCCAAGGGTACTGCCGTTTTTGTTGCCATTTTCTGGAACGAGAAGATGAAAAGAATTGTACGGACAGTATTAGGGGAAACTGGATATATATATAGTTTTGTCCTGAAACAAAGGGAAGTTTTTGTTTTATTGGTTGTTATGCTATCCGGTGAGCTAAGAGTTCTCACTAGGAAAGAAGCATAACTTGACAAGTGGGCGCGTGATAACCCCGTTTTGGGTGCGTACATCCAAAACTCGAATGTAGTTATCCGGTCCACGGTGAACATCTTCAATTCGACCGAGTCGCCACTCGGTGGGTGGTAGTGGGTCTTCTTTGACTACTACCAAGTCGCCTGGTTGAGGATCTCGCTGTGGATTCTTCCACTTGTATCTCTTCTGAAGATCTTTGAGATATTCCTCCTTCCAGCGTCGACTGAATTCGTGGTGAAGGATTTTAATCTTCTCCCATCGATTGGTCAATGAAAGGTCTATTGCGTTTGGCTCGGGGATGGCCATAAGCGGTGCACCTCGGATAAAATGACCAGGAGTGAGTGCAGTGAGGTCAGCGGTGTCTTGCGAAATAGCTGACAGAGGTCTCGAGTTGAGAACTGCCTCAATTCGCACTAATAATGTGGCAAATTCCTCAAACGTAAACTTATGAGATGCAGCGGTTTTTTTGAGATGTAATTTAAAGGTTTTAACTGCTGATTCGCTGGGAGGAATGTAGTGCCAATTTATGCCTCGAGGAGCATATTTTTGGACTATGTCGGCAGAGCATTCGTTAAGGAATTTAACGAAGTCGCGTTGTATAGCGCGGTGGGCGCCGATAAACGTTTTGCCGTTGTCGCTCATAATTTTGGACGACGAGGATGTCCGACGAAACGTGCAAACGCTGCTCGAAATGCCCCAGTTGTCAGATCTGAACAGAGCTCGAGATGCACGGCCTTCGTTGCAAAGCAGACGAAGACTGCAACGTAGCCTTTGAAATAAGTGTTCGACCTCAAGACTGAAGCTTTTATTTGAAATGGCCCTGCAAAGTCTACTCCCGTTGTAGAAAATCGGAGTGTGAATGTGCAACGCTCAGGGGGTAGGGCGGCCATGATTTGCGTGCGTGTCTTTTGCTTGTAAAGCGTACATGCCTTACATTGAAAAATGCACTTTTTAATCAGAGGCTTGAGCTTCGGAATGAAGAACTCTTGTCTGACCATTTGAAGCATCAAACGTGTCTCTGCGTGAAGAAGCAGTTCGTGCATAAACTTCAAATATAGGTGGCAGAACCTCGATTTAGTTGGGATGATGATTGGGTGTCTTTCGTTGTAACTCAGCGTGGAATGTGCCAATCTACCATTCACACGAAGCAGTCCATCCTTATCCAAGAATGGGTTCAGAACGAGTAGTGTACTCTTTTTTTTAATAGCTGTTTTAGCTCGTGAAGCATCTTTTTCGCGAGGAAAATAGCGCATTTGGGAAATGTCGATGATGCGCTTCTTGGCGGCTTGGCATTCACTATGTGTCAGATGTGGCAAAGTGATTAATGTTTGCCCATTGGACTTATTTCGAACGTTGTCCACGAAACGGAACATGTATGCAGTCACGCGAATCGCTCGAGAGTATGAGGAAAACCGATCTAGATAGTCGGGCTCATCTTCAAGCGCGTGATATGCTTCTACTTTGCGCCTTTCTGGCGGAGAAGCGCTGCGGGCCTTTGAATTTGGCCAGGAATCTGCGTGGCAGGAGAGCCACTTCGGTCCATGCCACCAAAGTGAATTGGCAGCTAAGTCCTGCGGCTTGCAGCCGCGTGTACCAAGGTCTGCGGGATTATCTCCGCTTGCAACATGACGCCATGTACCGCTTGGAACATATTCTCGGATTTGAGAGGTGCGGTTTGATACATAGGTCTTCCATGTGCATGGTGGTTTCTCAAGCCATGCCAATACGATCTCGGAATCTGACCATAGAAATATGTTGCACGTTTGTAAACTGAGTTGTTTTTGAATGGTTGCAACCAGTTTTGCTAATAGTAATGCGCCATACAACTCTAGGCGTGGTAAGCTTACTGTTTTCAACGGTGCTACCTTTCCTTTTGCAACCAGCAGGGTGGACGTAATTTCATTGTTAGCATGTGTGCGGATGTAAATTGTTGCACAATATGCTTTTTCCGAAGCATCGCAAAACCCGTGGATTTGGGTGTCCTGCTCCGGAGCGAAATTAACCCAGCGTGGTATTTCAATTGCGCAAATAGCAGGCAGATTTTCTGCAAAGGTGTGCCATTTTGACAAAGCTGTTGGCTTAGCACATTCATCCCAATCAGTGCCGTCTAGCCAGAGTTCTTGCAACAGAATTTTTGCTTGAATCATAACTGGCGACAGCCATCTTGCCGGGTCAAAAAGTTTTGCAACCGACGATAAGATTTGTCGCTTAGTGACCGCATTTGCTGAAGTAGCTGGCAGGATTGTATATGTAAACTTGTCTGTTAGAGCGTTCCATTGGATACCCAGAGTTTTGGTTTTTGAAGCACTCTCGAATTTCAGAAAGTTTGAATCGAGCAGATCCTCTTTGGGATATTGTTGCAGTATAGTGGCGTTATTTGCCGTTAATTTTTTAAGTACGAAACCAGCAGATTTCAGAGCGTTGACCACTTGAAAAATTGATTCAGAAGCATTGTCTATGTCATGACTACCGGATAAGATGTCATCGACATATGTTTGGCCTCGTATTATTGGTGCAGCCAGTGGATATATTGCCTCGGTATCCGTTGCAAGTTGATGCAACGTACGGATGGCAAGGTATGGTGCACAATTGACCCCAAATGTAACAGTTTACAGGCAGTAATCGGTGACAGGAGATTCAGCCGATTTACGAAATATAATTCGCTGAAACTGTTTATCATCGTCGTGAATTAATATCTGACGATACATTTTTTTTATATCTCCGTTGAATACAAACTTATACATGCGCCATTGAAGAATGAGCAGCATGAGGTCTGGTTGGAGAGTAGGACGAGTATACAAAACATCGTTGAGTGAGTTGCCTGAGCTCGATTTTCTCGAGGCGTTAAATACTACTCCAACTTTAGTGGTCACTTTGTCCGGTTTTACAACGACATGATGTGGCAAGTAGAATGGGTGATAGTTGCCACTGGAGATTATTTCACGCGGGTAGGTGAACTCCATGTGGTCGAGGTCAAGATATTCTTGCAACACATTATTGTACATCATATTTAACTCTCCTTTTTTCTTAAGCGTGCGCTCCATACTGAAAAATTGTTGAAGCGCTGCAGACCGGGAATGGCCTAAAGGGAGTTTTGCGGCGAAGTCTTCTCTGAATGGAAGCCGCACAATGTACCGACCGTTTGGGGCACGAGTCGTGGTTTGCTTATATATGTTTTCGCAAGCTTGATCCTGATTTGAAATTTGTGGAATTGGAGGAATTCCTTCCTCTTCCCAGAATTTTCTCAATTGATCACCAAGTGTATCAGTTGAGATCTCTTCTACTTGTGTCGAGAATGACACCACTTTTTCGGTTACAGGACCGCTAAGGATTCAACCGAATATTGTGTTTTGCGCGAGTACTGTGTCGCAAATTGTTTGTACACCTTCCACGAGATTTTGTGGAAGTATGTCACTGCCTATTACCATGTCGGTTTGAGCTGGTATATGGCAATTTGGGTCAGCAAGTTCAAGGATTTTGAACTGTTGCCAGGTATTACGACTTAAGGTAAAAGTTGGCAAATGTCTCGTTAGCTTTTGTAGCACGATGGCTTGGGCATTGATCCGTTGCTTGGTTTTGGATGATACCAGAGTCAAGGAACAAAGTTTGGATGAGTTTTGGACGATATGTCCACCCATTCCGGAAATTTCGAACTTGGAATGTTCGACTGGAAGTCGCAACCTTTTCTGAACTTTCGAGGAAATGAGCCTTGGTCAACTAAGGCTCTGAGTTGGAACAATTCTCCTTGGTGTTCCACTGCGACAATGGCAGTTGGAAGGAGAGTTCTGCTATCGTGTCCCGCGTGTAATGATTGTATGTGTGCTTGCTTAGAGCAGCACGGTTGCTCGCTTGGATTGGAGCTTGTATGCGCTTGTCGAACTGGAGAAGTTGACTTGGCAGTTGGGTGTTGCACAGTAGAGTTGTGAGAACTGCTGCTGGCGGTTTGAGCATTAGCTTTTACATTTAGGTGCAGCAAGGAATGATGTCGTAACTGACAATGTGCACATGCAAACCTGCTCGTACAATCATTACTGCGATGACCTCGTGATAAGCAGTTTTTGCAGAGTTGACTCTGCTTCGCAAAATGTATTCGGTTTGATACCGACATTTTTTTGAAATTTTGGCATTGGGAAATTGGGTGTCGGGAATTGCAACACGGACATGTGTTATCCCTTTTTTGTTCCGCCACAAATGATTGTGTCCTGTTAAAGGATTTATTATGAGCGATGTTTTGAGTGGCGACTGGTTTTGGTTTGTTTTGGCTTGGATGAAGCCGGTTTAGACGCTCCACCACTTCATATCTAGAAGTGAGGAAATCGTTCATTTGCGACCATGATGGCAGCTCTTTTCGAGATGCCAGAGATTGTTCCCACAAGGATAATGGTTTCAGGCAGTTTCGAGGAGCATATATAGACTAACATTGGATCCCAACTATCTGTCGTATTTTGCCCGTAATGCCTCCCATACTAGCTCGAAATTATCATCGCTCAATGGATATTGTTTGACGATTGAGCCAGCTTCCGTTTTGTACCGGAGATGATACAATTTTTGCGCACGGGAGAGCTTAGGGTGGTTTATGTAGACCGCCGTGAACATATCACGAAACGCTGGCCATTCTTCATAACCCCAATAGAATGTCTCTGTGTCGCAGGCTGGGACTTTAAGGCATATGCTGGAAGAGGAAGCTTCTTCTGAAATTCGTTCCACACGGGAAGGTGGACTCGGCTGAGTAGCTGCTCGAATTAATTCGAGCTGGTCCGCTATCTTTATCTTCGTCAATTCATACGTGTCATGGCACGTGAAGTATTTATTGTCTGCTGAAATTTTGAAGTTTTCGGGCAGACATTCGTCGGGCTTTGAACAAACCTCTCTATAGACTGTTTTAAATTCTTGCCAACATTCATCTAGTGATTTGTCTTTGACTTTTAGATACGTCTCCGTGTGATCCTGAATAGGGGAATCACTAAATCGAGAACAGTATCGAATCACATTGTCACTTAGTGAAATTAAAAGTTGCGCGGAAGGATCGATCTGTTTAGATCTGCGCGTTTGTGACGATTCTCTTTTTGTGGTAAGGGCTTCGAGTGAAGTTCCCTTTCTTGTATCGGAATCAGACATTTTGTGTTCCTTAGTACCTTTGGTAGGACTATGACCAATTGGCATTTAAAAGAAAAAAAATGTATTTAAATAGTCGCAAGAAAAACCGTGAAACTCGAATAGAGTTTATATGAAAATCTAATGTTCGCACTTCGTGCTTTATTGATGAAAAACAATGCACTTTATGCCACATAAAAATTTGAGAAAAAAAAAATGTGTGGCTGTGTATGTGTGTTTTTTTTTTTTGAAATCACAACTTTTCGTTAAGTTAATTTTAAAATTAAATCACTGGAAGAAATTATTCCGAATAGAAATTAAATATAAAAAAAAAATCACAAACACTTTCACTTTTATAAACGTGTAATAAAAGTAAAATGTAATAAATATTTAATAAATAATTTATATAAAATTTGTAAAAAAAAAATAAAATTATTGAATTATTAATTATTTAATTATTATATCGAAATGATATATTTCGTTTGAAAATAGTGAACAGAAAAATTCCCTATTGGGTTATTAAACGATCTTGTATCTTGTCAAAAATTTAGCATGAACATGTAAATATGTATGTATGCATATGACAATAGTAAACAGACACAACAGCTGTTTGAATTATGATATATACGTATGTGTGTATATATATGTCAACATATATTTTGACCTCAGCTGCTCGCGCTACGAAGAGAGTGCATAAAACAATAATATGTTGAAAAACAACATGAGCAGATCAAAGAGTAATTAGATGCGCGTGTGTGCCCAATGTTTAGAAGATAAACATACACACAATATATGCTTCTCTTGTAATATCGAGAGCGAATATCGCACAAAGCGGAAATTGGAAAAATGCAGTGAGTCTATCACTTGCACTAATATTAGCTCTTTAAAGCTGCGCTCTTTTAACAAAGTGGTGAATATTTATTAATTTTTTGCTCTTGTGTCTTTATGCTGTATTTTAAGGGTCATTGAACCATAGAGGACAGCTGACAATGCAAATGATTTGACCTATTAATGCAAGTAGGTTAATAAGGCAATGACCTTAGAATCTGCAATAGGGAAATTGCAATTAAATGTATGTATGTAGTTAGGTTTGTACCGATATTTACCTACTATGCATACATATGTACTGTATGTGAAAAGTACAGATTTTATTTACAGTATAATATTATTTATTTACCGTATAATATTATTTATTAGCGGCAAGAAAAACCGCTTTCCGCTCGAATTAGCGGATTAAATTTCAAATTTAATGGTTTTGGCGGGAATGAAAATCCGTCTTACAAAAACCTCTTTGCAGTTCAAAAAAAAATGGAAATTAGCCAATGTTTTGGGTCTTTTTAAAGGAAATTTAAAAAGTTTGCCTACTTACTAATTAATGGCCTCTTTACTTCCCTTTTTGTGTATTTATATATGGGGTCCGCTTCTTGTATGTGGATTTCCTGTAGCTGGTGTGGTTGCAAATGATGATCGCAAGTATCTTGGTATTGCTGGAATCTACTATAATTGTTGCCGTAGTTCTTTAGAACTGCTGAACTGTGTGTGTGTATGTATGTGCTTTTTGTATACGTAGTACTTTTTATGCTTGTCACTTTTTAAACTTTTTTAAAAAAATTTTTTTTGTTATTTTTTTTTTTTTTTTTTTTTTTTTTTTGGATGTGTATATATGTATATATATATTTTAAGATAATTTTTTTTTTTGCTTGTTTGTAAAATTTAAAAAATTTTTTTTGATGTTTAGATATGTTTTTTTTTCTTGATATATATATACGTGTATGTGTATGTGTGTGTATTTTAAAACAAATTTTCTTTGCACTTTGTTGCAACACACTTTTTAATATTTTTTTTTTTCGTTTTGTTATATATTTTTGCACTATTAATTTATTATAGTTCACAACACAGCTTAGTTCGTTTTTTTTGCGTTCGTGCGGGGGTGCGAAGGATTTTGTGTTAAAAAAATTTTAATTTTTCTATTTTTTTTTCCAAGGTCTTGAAGACTTTTTTCGAGTATGTATTGTATGTATATTTGTTTAGTTATCACCGCCACTGCTTGTTTATGTCAACTTTTTTTTTTTTTTTTTATTATTTGCTTGTGGCTATATACCATAGATTGGCTCAACTTTAGCCTCGAAGGACCAATGTTCAAGTCACTAACGACTTGGGGTAAAACAAGGGGGTGCCGGCTATCGAGCGGGCCCAAACGTTTAATAAAAAAAAGCACCAATTCAATTTAATTCAATTTTACATTTGTTTATTTTTCCACTTTTAATTGTCTGATTAATATTAACTTCTTTAGTTTGTCTACAAAGGAATATTCACTAATTTTCTAGATGAACTTAATTTAACTTTGTTCAGTTTAATTTTCAACTGACTGATATTAACTATTATATTAACAATAAAGTATCCGCGGTTTAATGCTGCCGTGCGCGTGCGCGAGCGAGGGCTGTAGGTTTAGATTGATTTTTCGTTAGCTCGAACGGCCGCAGCTAAGCTGTCGATCGTCTAACGAAATTCAAGGCAAAGGATAGAGGAATTGGCGCGTGATGGGACACCCGGAAATAGTGGGAATGGACGGGTAATTCCACGCGCACGGCAGTTACAAAAAATGTTTACGTTGGTTTAAGCGGGCGCTTAAACAGCCTCTGTACTCATAATTTTTCTCGTTGCTTGCTCGTTTCGCATGACTACTCGCTTATTCTTTTATTATAGTTAGAAAACTGCGAAGCTAATAATAAAAAAAAAACAAAAACAAGAAAAGAATAATGTCAACTAGTCTAACGCTGAAATAATTAAAGAAAAGGTGTCAGGTTGCAGGTTTGCCTACGTCCGGCACCAAAAACCAAATCCTTGAAAGATTGAAAATTAATATAGTGAACGATAATGACAATGAAAGTGATCGCGATGAAACAATGATGCAACGTTTATCAGCTCTTGAGAAAACTTTTGAGAGATTGGTAAACAAGCGAAACGTCGTTAAATTCAGTCCAGTTTATAAAACGTATTGAAATGCTAAAAAAAATGCTTATAACTGGCGCGAAGATATTTTAATTTGTGCGGTACATTAAAAACTGCGAGGATCCGCAAAATTATGGATTGATTCGCAGCCGTGTGTTTTCCTAAATTGGCAACAGTTTGTGAATAAATTTCTGACTGATTTTCCGTGTATGCTAAACGAAGACGACACCCATATAAGTTATCGAAACGAAATAATTCCTTAAATCGGGGTTTGGTCAGTCAAGCATACACGTCCCAAAATAACCGATCTTTATATTTAAATCATACAACATACAGCGCCATGTATTGAAAATTTGCAACATTAAAAAGGTACGTTCATCGTCTTTCAAACGCACCTAACTTCATGTAAGTCGGATGACAGATGTAAAAGTGACAGCCATTTCAATAAAACCAAAAGTGTGCTAATGGTTCCAAAAAAAAAAAATGGAACAAATAGCAAATATAAAATTTGGTGTCAAACTTGAAAAAAAATTGAAATTGAAGTTTAAAAAATTAAAAAAAAAATTGAAAATAAATTGAAAAAAATGAAGCAGCCGTAACCGAGGTACTGAAGAACATTTCTATAAATGACATAAAAAAATCTATGCATGCGCTGGTTGATCATTCCAAACGTTGTGTCGAGTCAAATGGAATCAATTTTAAATAAATAATAACTTTCAAATATAACATAATGTGTGTTTTACTATTTTATATCCAAAAAGTTCGGTTATTTTTGGGACACACCGTGTAGGTATTATAAATGTGTTCTGTAGTTTGTTAAGCTAGGTGTAATTCAATAATATTACAATAGTCGTTATAACTTTTTGAATAACATAATAAGTTTCATATCTTAAATTTGTAAAGAGCATTTTTTATTACAGTGGCATTCTATAAAGCTTTGGCCACAAACCTTAGAATCCTTTGAATAGAATTATCTTAGAGCGTCAGACACCGATTCAATTTTTTCCTTTGCATTCTTGTATCTGATTCCTAGACCAAATGTAATTTTTCATTCCGTGTTTCATCTGTTCCCTGTATAAAACAACAACTGTTTTATCTTGGATGATACCCGTAACATTTCGTATTGTAAATACACTTTTTCGTAGTTACTTTAGTAGATTTTACCTCACAGGTAATTTCTTCATATTTCCGCTTATTCCTAATATAAAAGGAACACTTATCTTTAATCAGACTAATATTTTTTCAAAAACTTCGTTTTTAAAACTCCTTCGGTCACTCACTTTTAATCTTACACACCGGAACGTTCCACATACAAATATGAAAAGACTTTGGCCATATTTTGATTAAACCAGTCAGTGTGTACATGTATAGTCAAAATTCAGCTCTTTTTTGAATGTTATATTTTATAGTAATTAAGAAAATACATACTTTTATTTTAAAATATAAGAATTTAAAAATATTTTCTTTATTTAAATTGTTACGCCACAGCGCTGACGATATTGACTCATGACTGATAAATGCAACACTGCTACATTTCGACACGAGAAACCTACGTACGCTTGTTTTGAATGTAACCGACTAAGTAGTATTCGATTTAAAACCTCGGAAGCGCGTTATACTCTTGTAATGCTTTTAACTTTAATATTCTCAATACATATACATTTAATTTAAACTAAAAGCGTTTTATTTAACGAAGTGTGTTAGCCATCAGCGCAAGGTAACGTATCTATAACTCTTATGCGCGACAGTTCAGAAGCAGGATTGTGCTAGTACGCATACATCTGTATAAACGTATGCGATATATACTTACGCGCTGCGAATTTGCTATTACAGTCAACAAATATGCAATTAGTTCCATTGCGGCTTACGAACGTTGAAAAGTGCTGAAATAAAACAGTGAAAACGATTCCATTTGGCTAACACGTAGCCATCGTACATAACCAAACATTTGTTAAGACTCGCGAACATCGGGGCTAGTGGACATGCGACTTGTCGCTTGGCTCAACGGTTCGAGTTCAAATTTGTGGTTTCGCATTATTTGTTTCTTTAACTTCGTTTTTGCACTTGTACGTCTTCGTATTTGCCTCTGTACTCATAATTTTTCTCGTTGCTTGCTCGTTTCGCATGACTACTCGCTTATTCTTTTATTATAGTTAGAAAACTGCGAAGCTAATAATAAAAAAACAACAAAAACAAGAAAAGAATAATGTCAACTAGTCTAACGCTGAAATAATTAAAGAAAAGGTGTCAGGTTGCAGGTTTGCCTACGTCCGGCACCAAAAACCAAATCCTTGAAAGATTGAAAATTAATATAGTGAACGATAATGACAATGAAAGTGATCGCGATGAAACAATGATGCAACGTTTATCAGCTCTTGAGAAAACGTTTGAGAGACTGGTAAGCATGCATACGCAAACAATGTGCACGTCAAACTTTCAACCAACGTTTTCTTCATCGCCAGACAATGTATACAAGTGCAACAAATTTACAAGCATATACAATAACAACTCCAACGAATCGAGTAAACTTAGTGCCACAGTGGAAGAGAGCAAATATCCCAATTACTCCTAGTGCACATATTCCAATTGGAAATCATGTTTTCGATCCAACAAGTGCCTCAGTTCCTCTTAGCAAGGCCTCTCGTCGTGTTATAATATGAGAGATATTGTTGCCGGATTATAACCCAACAAGCGAAACGTCGTTAAATTCAGTCCAGTTTATAAAACGTATTGAAATGCTAAAAAAAATGCTTATAACTGGCGCGAAGATATTTTAATTTGTGCGGTACATTAAAAACTGCGAGGATCCGCAAAATTATGGATTGATTCGCAGCCGTGTGTTTTCCTAAATTGGCCACAGTTTGTGAATAAATTTCTGACTGATTTTCCGTGTATGCTAAACGAAGACGACACCCATATAAGTTATCGAAACGAAATAATTCCTTAAATCGGGGTTTGGTCAGTCAAGCATACACGTCCCAAAATAACCGATCTTTATATTTAAATCATACAACATACAGCGCCATGTATTGAAAATTTGCAACATTAAAAAGGTACGTTCATCGTCTTTCAAACGCACCTAACTTCATGTAAGTCGGATGACAGATGTAAAAGTGACAGCCATTTCAATAAAACCAAAAGTGTGCTAATGGTTCCAAAAAAAAAATGGAACAAAGAGCAAATATAAAATTTTGTGTCAAACTTAAAAAAAAATTGAAATTGAAGTTTAAAAAATTAAAAAAAAAATTGAAAATAAATTGAAAAAAATGAAGCAGCCGTAACCGAGGTACTGAAGAACATTTCTATAAATGACATAAAAAAATCTATGCATGCGCTGGTTGATCATTCCAAACGTTGTGTTGAGTCAAAAGGAACCTATTTTAAATAAATAATAACTTTCAAATATAATATAATGTGTGTTTTACTATTTTATATCCAAAAAGTTCGGTTATTTTTGGGACAGTAGTTTGTTAAACCAGGTGTAATTTCAATAATATTACAATAGTCGTTATAACTTTTTGAATAACATAATAAGTTTCATATTTTAAATTTGTAAAGAGCATTTTTTATTACAGTGGCATTCTATAAAGCTTTGGCCACAAACCTTAGAATCTTTTGAACAGAATTATCTTAGAGCGTCAGACACCGATTCAATTTTTTCCTTTGCATTCTTGTATCTGATTCCTAGACCAAATGTAATTTTTCATTCCGTGTTTCATCTGTTCCCTGTATAAAACAACAACTGTTTTATCTTGGATGATACCCGTAACATTTCGTATTGTAAATACACTTTTTCGTAGTTACTTTAGTAGATTTTACCTCACAGGTAATTTCTTCATATTTCTGCTTATTCCTAATATAAAAGGAACACTTATCTTTAATCAGACTAATATTTTTTCAAAAACTTCGTTTTTAAAACTCCTTCGGTCACTCATTTTTAATCTTACACACCGGAACGTTCCACATACAAATATGAAAAGGCTTTGTCCATATTTTGATTAAACCAGTCAGTGTGTAGGTATATATTCAAAGTTCAGCTCTTTTTTGAATGTTATATTTTATAGTAATTAAGAAAATACATACTTTTCTTTTAAAATATAAGAATTTAAAAATATTTTCTTTATTTAAATTGTTACGCTACAGCGCTGACGAAATTGACTCACGACCGATAAATGCAACACTGCTACATTTTGACACGAGAAACCTACGTACGCTTGTTGTGAATATAACGGACTAAGCAGTATTCGATGTAAGACCTCGAATGCGCGTTATACTCTTGTAATGTTTTTAACTTTAATATTCTCAATACATATACATTTAATTTAAACTAAAAGCGTTTTATTTAACGAAGTGTGTTAGCCATCAGCGCAAGGTAACGTATCTATAACTCTTATGCGCGACAGTTCAGAAGCAGGATTGTGCTACTACGCCCACATCTGTATAAACGTATGCGATATATACTTACGCGCTGCGAATTTGCTATTACAGTGAACAAATATGCAATTAGTTCCATTGCGGCTTACGAACGTTGAAAAGTGCTGAAATAAAACAGTGAAAACGATTCCATTTGGCTAACACGTAGCCATCGTACATAACCAAACATTTGTTAAGACTCGCGAACATCGGGGCTAGTGGACATGCGACTTGTCGCTTGGCTCAACGGTTCGAGTTCAAATTTGTGGTTTCGTATTATTTGTTTCTTTAACTTCGTTTTTGCACTTGTACGTCTTCGTATTTGCCTCTGTACTCATAATTTTTCTCGTTGCTTGCTCGTTTCGCATGACTACTCGCTTATTCTTTTATTATAGTTAGAAAACTGCGAAGCTAATAATAAAAAAACAACAAAAACAAGAAAAGAATAATGTCAACTAGTCTAACGCTGAAATAATTAAAGAAAAGGTGTCAGGTTGCAGGTTTGCCTACGTCCGGCACCAAAAACCAAATCCTTGAAAGATTGAAAATTAATATAGTGAACGATAATGACAATGAAAGTGATCGCGATGAAACAATGATGCAACGTTTATCAGCTCTTGAGAAAACTTTTGAGAGATTGGTAAACAAGCGAAACGTCGTTAAATTCAGTCCAGTTTATAAAACGTATTGAAATGCTAAAAAAAATGCTTATAACTGGCGCGAAGATATTTTAATTTGTGCGGTACATTAAAAACTGCGAGGATCCGCAAAATTATGGATTGATTCGCAGCCGTGTGATCTCGTCAATTGGCCACAGTTTGTAAGTAAATTTTTGACTGATTTCCCGTGTTTGCTAAACGAAGACGACACCCATATTAGGTTATCGCGAACGAAAGGACATCATTCCTTAAATCGGGGTTTGGTCAGTCTAGCATAGGTATTAAAAATGTGTTCTGTAGTTTGTTAAACTAGGTGTAATTACAATAATATTACAATAGTCGTTATAGCTTTTTGAGTTACATAATAAGTTTCATATTTTAAATTTGCAAAGAGCATTTTTTATTGCAATGACATTCTATAAAGCTTTGGCCACAAACCTTAGAATCCTTTGAACAGAATTATCTTAGAGCGTCAGGCACCGATTCAATTTTTTCCTTTGCTTTCTTGTATCTGATTCCTAGACCAAATGTAATTTTTCATTCCGTGTTTTATCCGTTCTCTGTATAAAACAACAACTGTTTTATCTTGGATGATACCCGCAACATTTCGTATTGTAAATACACTTTTTCGTAGTTACTTTAATATATTTTACCTCACAGGTAATTTCTTCATATTTCTGCTTATTCCTAATATAAAAGGAACACTTATCTTTAATCAGACTAATATTTTTTCAAAAACTTCGTTTTTAAAACTCCTTCGGTCACTCATTTTTAATCTTACACACCGGAACGTTCCACATACAAATATGAAAAGGCTTTGGCCATATTTTGATTAAACCAGTCAGTGTGTATATGTATATTCAAAATTCAGCTCTTTTTTGAATGTTATATTTTATAGTAATTAAGAAAATACATACTTTTATTTTAAAATATAAGAATTTAAAAATAGTTTCTTTATTTAAATTATTACGCTACAGCGCTGACGAAATTGACTCATGAACGATCAATGCAACACTGCTAAATTTTGACACGAAAAACCAACGTACGCTTGTTGTGAATATAACCGACTAAGTAGTATTCGATGTAAGACCTCGGATGCGCGTTATACTCTTGTAATACTTTTAACTTTAATATTCTCAATACATATACATTTAATTTAAACTAAAAGCGTTTTATTTAACGAGGGGTGTTGGCCATCCGCGCGAAGTAACGTATCTACAACTCTTATGCGCGACAGTTCAGAAGCAGGATTGTGCTACTACGCCTACATCTGTATAAATGTATGCGATATATACGTGCGCCCTGCGAATTTGCTATTTAAGTGAACAAATACGTGTATGCAATTAGTTCCATTGCGTCTTATGAACGTTGAAAAGTGCTGAAATAAAATAGTGAAAGCGATTCCAATTGGCTAACAGGTAGCCATCGTACATAACCAAACATTTGTTAAGACTTTCGCGAACATCGGGGCTAGTGGACATACGACTTGTCGCTTGGCTCAACGGTTCGAGCTCAAATTTGTGGTTTCGTATTATTTGTTTCTTTAACTTCATTTTCGCATTTGCACGTCTTCGTATTTGCCTCTGTACTCATAAGTTTTCTCGTTGCTTGCTCGTTTCGCATGACTACCCGCTTCTTCTTTCTATTATATTTAGTTAGAAAACTGCGAAGCTAAAAAAAAAAACAAGAAAAGAATAATGTCAACTAATCTAACGCTGAAAGGATTAAAGAAAAGGCGTAAGGTTGCAGGTTTGCCTACGTCCGGCTCCAAAAACCAAATCCTTGGAAGATTGAAAAGTAATATAGTGAACGATAATGACAATGAAAGTGATCGCGATGAAACAATGATGCAACGTTTATCAGCTCTTGAGAAAACGTTTGAGAGAATATCAATGTGTCCAAATACTACGTGCACGTCTAACTTTCAACCATCGTTTGCTTTCTCGCCAGACAATGTATACAAGTGCGACAAATTTACAAGCATATACCTACAACCCAACCCCAACGAATCGAGTTAACTTTGTGCCCCAGTGGTAGAGAGCAAATATCCCAATTACTTCTAGTGCACATATTCCAATTGGAAATCATGTTTTCGATCCAACGAGTGCCTCAGTTCCACTTAGCAATGCCTCTCACTCGTCGTGTTATAATATGAGAGATATTGTCGAGTTGTTGACGGATTATAACCCAACAAGCGAAACGTCGTTAAATTCAGTCCAGTTTATAAACGTATTGAAATGCTAAAAACATGCTTATAACTGGCCCGAAGATCTTTTAATTTGTGCGGTACAACAAAAACTGCGAGGATCCGCAAAATTATGGATTGATTCGCAGCCGTGTGATCTCGTCATTTGGCCACAGTTTGTAAATAAATTTTTGACTGATTTCCCGTGTTTGCTAAACGAAGACGACACCCATATCAAAGAACGTATATGAATAAGAAGAGGCATGACGGTCTCGTAAATTGGGTTTTTCAGAAAGATCGTAAATGGAAGGTCCATTTTCAGGAATTCGCGTCCTCTTCACACCATTCGTAGTTCAGAGGGGCGATATGATGAAGCGAAACCAAATTTTCGCTTGAAGGTCTATCAAAACAAAAACAAAAGCCTAGTTGTATGAGAATTAGCAAAAATTGTTCAATGCGGCTGTGAAAAATGTAAACAACCGAAATTTCGCTAAAATATCTACAGTAAATTGTAAAAAATTGAAAAAGTGACATTGGCAATGAAGTGAATATGATTAATATTTAATTTAACAGAAGGTGCAGTGTAAAAATATAGTTTAAAAACTAAAAAAACACGCTTTTAAAGAATATTGTACTAAAAAGTTGAAAATAATTTCGAAAATAAACTTAAGACAAAAGTACAATATATAAAAAATCCTTGTATAATTAAGAGAAAAGCGTGGGGCGCTCGATATATGAAAATTATGGTACAAAGCGCCCCACGCTTTTTTTTAATTATACAAGTATTTTTTATATATTGTACTTTTGTCTTAAGTTTATTTTCGAAATTATTTTCAACTTTTTAGTACAATATTCTTTAAAAGCGTGTTTTTTTAGTTTTTTAAACTATATTTATTTTCAACTTTTTAGTACAATATTCTTTAAAAGCGTGTTTTTTTAGTTTTTTAAACTATATTTATTTTTAACTTTTTAGTTTAATATTCTTTAAAAGCGTGTTTTTTAGTTTTTTTAAACTATATTTATTATATACTATTGTCTTAAGTTTATTAAGTGCTTTTTTTTTAGTTTTTTTTAAACCATATTTATTTTATATATTTTTCTAATTAACTCTATTTTGATTTTTTTTTCTCTGAATTAATCAGAGAACGTATAATAATTATTAGTATGGATTATTATACGTTCTCTGATTAATTCTGTTAACGCTACGATGCATGCAACGATTCGCATTTCAAATATTTCATATTGGGATCGCGTCACCGCTAAAAAGTTACAAACTGACAGACAGACATACTGACAGACAGACATACTGACAGACAGACATACTGACAGACAAGTGAAGCTAATATAAAGCGTGTAAAAAGTGTTTTGTTCGTGGATTAAAATAGTGTAAATTCAATCAAAACCAGTTTACATTTTCATATTTATCAATGCAATAGTTCAGTAAAAAATCTATGAGTGTACATTTGTTTTGTTGACATCAAAATTAAAATACATACATACATATTTATGTGGCTGAGGTAGCAATTGAAATTACATTTATTCCTTATCCCCTCATATTGTCCAGTTTTATATGGGTGCTTTGAATATTATTCTAGATTTATTCAATTGCTCAGTTAGTAATTTAAGATGCCACTATTTTCCTAAAAATTACAATACGGTCTTTGGCATAATGGTCACGCCTGCGCTTGTTTTGCCAGAAGTCGCGGGTTCAAATCCTTGTCTCGCTTTTTATTTTTTGAAATTGGTAAATTTTGATTTGTAGGTAAGGAATTGCTTGTGGATGACGGGGTACAAAGGAAATATGTTGGCATGTTTTTGTGTATGTATGGGTTTTTCATAAACATGCACTGATATTTGAATGTGTTTGTAATTGTCTTCAACTCAACTTAAAATTCTGATTTTTGTAGATTTTGTCATCGGCGCGAAGAAATGCTTGTGGATGGCGGGTACAAGGGAAGAGAATAGGCAAGTTTTTGCGGATGTGTGTGTTTTTCATGTACACATTGGCCTCTTTGAATGTATGTGTCTTCAACTTCAGACCAACTTGAATCCTGATTTTTGTAAATTTTGTCATCGTCGCGAAGAAGTCGTTTGTTGATGACGGGTTGAAGAAGGGAAGGGCATGAGCATTATTAAGATTGTGTGCGTTTTTCGTATACATATTAAAATGCTTGAATGTATGCGTTCTCACTTTGGCGTGATTTGAACATCAATTTCTGATTTTTAGTAAAATTGGACTTCGCTTGAGGAAACTGTTTGTAGATGAAGAGTAGAAGGGAAGAGGGTTTGTATGCGGTAGTTGTTTTTGTTGCGTTCATGCTTCTTCTTCTCATAGCAAATAGCTTTTTGAATAGAGAAGTGCGCAGAGGAGTAAAACAAGCTGCGCGTATGAAGTTGTGTTTGTGATTTTTAGCATGAATGGCTTGTGGTTCTGAATGAATGGAAATATTTGAAGTTATTTGCCTTTAAATGACTTTATGCATGCTTTAGGTATTACATATAAATGCCCATATTTACATGCATACATACATAGTACATATGCTTAATATATGTATATAAAGTATTTAATTAACATTAAAATAAATATATGTAAACATATTTAATACAAAATAGCTATTTAATTTTCTAATTTCATTTCATAGTTTTTCCAATTTATTTTATGACTTGGTTTAAATGTTATATTAATTTATAACTTTTATGAATTATTCAACCCAAAAATCAAGCATATTTTATCCACCGCCAAACATACATACATATGTACATATGTTTGTGTGTACATATTATGTCTTCATTTGGAAACACCAATCATTACCATGACAACATACATACATATATGCCGCCTTGTTGAACTTGCAAAAACTATTCTTCGCATCGTCAACAAATTGTATGTATGGCGAAAGCAATACCTCTCCCCGCGCGCAGCTCTTCCACAAGCCACAGCTCACAAAAATCAGAAGTTGAAGAAATTTCTGTACCCGCAGCGCACAAACATACTCTCGATAAGGCGAACAAATGTACTGCAATTCAAATATTAATGTTCCCTGAATCCCCTCAAAGCATATGATATTAATAAATATAACTTGAATTTAGATCTAAAAGAGTTTAGTAATGTCAAATCAATTCAAAATGTAATAAAATTAGGCCATACTACATCTTGAATTTACATAAACTAATGAGCATGCCTTATTAAAGTCATGTACGCATTGTTCGCATAGACGCGCGCGCACTGTTCAAATAAGCGAAATCGATTGGGGACGAAGTGCTCGCGGGGGAAAAATATTCTTTCGTACATTTAACTGAATAAGAAGCAGAAAAACCAATGTTCTATTTCTTTGATTCGGTATAAGTACAGAATATGACACAGTTCTCCTATATGGTGTTGTGGCGCAGTTGGTATTGCACAAGAGTACATATATTCGTCGTATTTTTGCTTCTGACGCAAGTTCAAATTCCCTTCGAAGGAGTCAATATCATTTATTCATTTATTCAAAATAAATCAATTTTTTATTTTTTTTTTGTTACATTTAATAATTTTTGTTTATTAATAAAAAAAATTCATAATATAATGAACGTAAAAATAAAAAAAATGTCATTTATAAAATTTATTTTTATGTGTGGCGCGTGCGTATATTTGTATTTTTGCTATTTTTGCTTATGGCTGAAATTCAATTTCCTTTCGAAGGAGCCAATTTCAACTAATTAGTTTTTTATTTTTATTTATTTTAATCCATATTTTTTGTATATTAATAAAAAAGTCAAAACGGAATGAACATAAAAATGGAAAAATATTTATTGCAAAAAATTTGCACCTTCTCGTTGTAATAAGTTCTCTGATATTATTTCCTAAGTTTACTCACACAAGTGGTATATTGTCCGTGTAGCATACAATTCTGATATATTTGTTTTTGGCGCAAGTTCAAATCCTGGCATAGAGATATTATCCAGAATATTTCGTACTAGTAATTTCATTATTTTATACATTGTATTGTTTTGTAAATTTTTTTATATTATTATGAATATTAAAATGAAGTTTTAAAAAAATCTATAAATTTCAAAGTACATATGTATGTACATATGCATGTGAAATGCAAATTGCCGACGGCAGTTTTGCTATTTTTGAGGTGCATGATCAGCAGACCTAATTTTACATATGTTAATATATACATTAAATCATTTGTTTAACAATTAACTTTAAATTGAGATATTATCCCTTGTTAAAAATTAATTCAATAAAACATGTAGATAGAAGTAATTACAATTGTAGCTACATTTCTACCCCTCCATAATTTGCAATTTGTTTTCATCGCCGCCAAGAGCAAAAATTCAAAGCGAATTGAGCTTATATTTCCCCATCGTCGACGAAAAATGGTGTGAAGAGGACACGAATTCCTGAAAACGGATCTACCGCTTTTGCACAGAGACCGTATGAGTCTTGCCGGTTCTTATTCATATACGTTCTTTGCCCATATTAAGTTATCGCGAACGAAAGGACATCATTCCTTAAATCGGGGTTTGGTCAGTCAAGCATAGGTATTATAAATGTGTTCTGTAGTTTGTTAAACTAGGTGTAATTTCAATAATATTACAATAGTCGTTATAACTTTTTGAATAACATAATAAGTTTCATATTTTAAATTTGTAAAGAGCATTTTTTATTACAGTGGCACTCTATAAAGCTTTGGCCACAAACCTTAGAATCCTTTGAACAGAATTATCTTAGAGCGTCAGGACCTATTCAATTTTTTCCTTTGCTTTCTTGTATGTGATTCCTAGACCAAATGTAATTTTTCATTCCGTGTTTCATCCGTTCTCTGTATAAAACAACAACTGTTTTATCTTGGATGATACCCGTAACATTTCGTATTGTAAATACACTTTTTCGTAGTTACTTTAATAGATTTTACCTCACAGGTAATTTCTTCATATTTCTGCTTCTTCCTAATCTAAAAGGAATACTTATCTTCAATCAAACTATATTTTTTTCAAAAACTTCTTTCTTTTTTACCCATATTTTCAGTCAAAACAATGTTTCGGTCACTCATTTTCAATCTTACACACCGGAACGTTCCACATACAAATATGAATAGACTTTGGCCATATTTTGAATAAACAAGTCAGTGTGTAGGTATTTATTCAAAATTCAGCTCTTTTTTGAATGTTATATTTTATAGTAATTAAGAAAATACATACTTTTCTTTTAAAATATAAGAATTTAAAAATATTTTCTTTATTTAAATTGTTACGACACAGCGCTGACGATATTGACTCATGACCGATAAATGCAACACTGCTACATTTTGACACGAGAAACCTACGTACGCTTGTTGTGAATATAACCGACTAAGTAGTATTCGATGTACGACCTCGGAAGCGCGTTATACTCTTGTAGTTTTAACTTTAATATTCTCAATACATATACATTTAATTTAAAGTAAAAGCGTTTTATTTAACGAAATATGTTAGCCATCCGCGTAAGGTAACGTATCTATAACTCTTATGCGCGACAGTTCAGAAAAAGGATTGTACTACTACGCCTACATCTGTATAAACGAAAGCGATATATACGTGCGCCCTGCGAATTTCCTATTAATGCTGCAAGTACCCATCTCACATACCGTCCGTCCATAGCAACCTATCTTATGAGAGGGCCATGCAAATGAAAAGTTGTCACCGCTCGCCCATACCGTTACTGACGGTTGTCCCAGAGAAACCAGCGGCGATTTGATTTTTTCCGTAAAACCGGCTCAGCTCATTTCTCGCTCTTGTACAAGGTTGCCAGTATAGACTTTGTAAACTAATATGAAATAAACTAATAACTATTAATATAATTATATATATATATAATGCATAGTTTTTTCAAAAAAAGAGAAATCTTAATTCGCAATTAATTATTTATTACCATATAGATCATGTATATTTGATTGGTGTCTATATTCGAACATATAAATTATTAAATTTGTTAACGAAAATTATAAATTTGTTCAGAAGAATGCAAACACACTGACAGCTGGCAACATTTCACCGCCTTGAGCAGCGTCGATAATTCGTGTATATACATCGCTTTTCCAGTCGGCTGTTATCGACGTTAGCAATGTAAAATGGGTAGTTGCAGCATAAAGTGAACAAATATGTAATAAGTTCCATTGCGGCTTACGATCGTGGAAAAGTACCGAATTAAAATAGTGAAAACGATTCCATTTGGCTAACACGTAGCCATCGTACATAACCAAACATTTGTTAAGACTTACGCGAACATCGGGGCTAGTGGACATACGACTTGTCGCTTGCCTCAACGGTTCGAATTCAAATTTGTGGTTTGTATTATTTGTTTCTTTAACTTCGTTTTTGCACTCGCACGTCTTCGTATTTGCCTCTGTACTCGTAATTTTTCTCGTTGCTTGCTCGTTTCGCATGACTACTCGCTTATTCTTTCTATTATAGTTAGAAAACTAGAAAAGAATAATGTCAACTAACCCAACGCCATAAGAATTAAATAAAAGGTGTAAGGTTGCAGGTTTGCCTACGTCCGACACTAAAAAACAAATTTTTGAAAGATTGAAAATTAATATAGTGAACGATAATGACAATGAAAGTGTTCGCGATGAAACAATGATGCAACGTTTATCAGCTCTTGAGAAAACGTTTGAAAGACTGGTAAGCATGCATACGCAAACCAATCCGCGAGAGAATATTCATGTGCAAAATACTCGGTGCGCGTCAAACTTTCAACCATCGTTTGCTTCATCGCCAGACAATGTATACAAGTGCGACAAATTTACAAACATATACAACAACAACTCCTACGAATCGAGTTAACTTTGGGCCACAGTGGGAGAGAGCAAATATCCCAATTACTTCTAGTGCACATATTCCAATTGGAAATCATGTTTTCGATCCAACGAGTGCCTTAGTTCCACTTAGCAATGCCTCTCACTCGTCGTGTTATAATATAAAAGATATTGTCGAGTTGTTGCCGGATTATAACCCAACAAGCGAAACGTCGTTAAATTCAGTCCAGTTTATAAAACGTATTGAAATGCAAAAAAAATGCTTATAACTGGCGCGAAGATATTTAAATTTGTGCGGTACAACAAAAACTGCGAGGATCCGCAAAATTATGGATTGATTCGTAGCCGTGTGTTTTCGTAAATTGGCCACAGTTTGTGAATAAATTTTTGACTGATTTTCCGTGTGTGCTAAACGAAGACGACACCCATATTAAGTTATCGCGAACGAAACGACATCATTCCTTAAGTCGGGGTTTGGTCAGTCAAGCATAGGTATTATAAATGTGTTCTGCAGTTTGTTAAATTAGGTGTAATCACAAGAATATTTCAATAGTCGTTATAGCTTTTTGAGTTACATAATAACTTTCATACATGGGTTGCTATATATATTTCTGGCCTAATAATGAAAATACGAATATTTATCAACGAAAATGTTTTTTTTTTTTTTTTTGGGATTTTGCTCGGCTTGGAAGACCCACACGGTCGATTGCTTTTTTGTTTCGGGCTCATACGCATAAATCCATGATTCGTCACCTGTTACGATTTTATAAACGTCTTTTGAAGCACCGCCATCGTATTTTTTCAGCATTTCTTTACACCAATTCAAACAAGCCTTTTTTTGAGCGATTGTCAAATTGTGCGGGATCCAACGAGAACAAACATTTTTACAGGTCCCGTACGGCATCGATGTTTTCTGGCACAACGGCTGTTTTTGGACGGCCTTCATAGAATTCGTCTTTGAGCGAACGTCGTCCACGATTGAATTCGTTGTACCAGTTTTTCACAGTGCTATAGGATGGTGCTTTATAGCAAAGATTTTAGTTTATCGATGCACTCTTGTCGTGATAATCCACGTCGAAAGTTGTGAAAAATGATCGCACGAAAATGTTCACGAGTTAATTCCATTTTTTGGCCGAGATGAAATTTTTAATTTCCTGTAAATAAAACAATTCACGATTAAATGACAAAACGTTCTGAGTGATGTTATGCTAAAAAATGTTAAACTTTCCAATGGAAATGTCAGATTGCACCTGCCAACACTTAGTGTTGCAAGGTCAGACCTATTTTTAGCACCTGCGTATTATAAATTTGCGAAGAGCATTTTTTATTACAGTGGCATTCTATAAAGCTTTGGCCACAAACCTTTTAATCCCTTGAATAGAATTATCTTAGAGCGTCAGGTACCTATTTAGTATTTTCCTTTGCTTTCTTGTATCTAGTTCCTAGACAAAATGTAATTTTTCATTCCCTGTTTCATCCGTTCTCTATATAAAGCAACAACTGTTTTATCTTGGATGATACCCATAACATTTCGTATTGTAAATACACTTTTTCGTAGTTACTTTAGTAGATTTTACCTCACAGGTAATTTCTTCATATTTCTGCTTATTCCTAATATAAAAGGAACACTTATCTTTAATCAGACTAATATTATTTCAAAAACTTCGTTTTTAAAACTCCTTCGGTCACTCATTTTTAATCTTACACACCGGAACGTTCCACATACAAATATGAAAATACTTTGGCCATATTTTGATTAAATCAGTCAGTGTGTAGGTATACATTCAAAATTCAGCTCTTTTTTGAATGTTATATTTTATAGTAATTAAGAAAATACATACTTTTCTTTTAAAATATAAGAATTTAAAAATATTTTCTTTATTAATATTGTTACGCCACAGCGCTGACGATATTGACTCATAACTGATAAATGCAACACTGCTACATTTTGACACGAGAAACCTACGTACGCTTGTTTTGAATATAACCGACTAAGTAGTATTCGATGTAATACCTCGGATACGCGTTATACTCTTGTAATAGTTTTACCTTTAATATTCTCAATACATAATACATTTAATATTAACTAAAAGCAATGTATTTAACGAAGTATGTTAGCCATTCATAGGCAAATTTGCCTACGTCCGGCACCAAAAACCAAATCCTTGAAAGATTGAAAATTAATATAGTGAACGATAATCACAATGAAAGTGATCGCGATGAAACAATGATGCAACGTTAATCAGCTCTTGAGAAAACGTTTGAGAGACTGGTAAGCATGCATACGCAAACAAATAAATACGCAAGAGAATATCTATGTGCAATATCATCGCCAGACAATGTATGCAAGTGCGACAAATTTACAAGCATATACAACAACAACTCCTACGAATCGAGTTAACTTTGTGCCACAGTGGGAGGGAGCAAATATCCCAATTACTTCTAGTGCACATATTCCAATTGGAAATCATGTTTTCGATCCAACGAGTACCTCAGTTCCACTTAGCAATGCCTCTCACTCGTCGTGTTATAATATGACGGATATTGTCGTGTTATGGCCGGATTATAACCCAACAAGCGAAAAGTCGTTAAATTCAGTCCAGTTCATAAAACGTTTTGAAATGCTAAAAAAATGCTTATAACTGGCGCGAAGATATTTTTATTTGTGCGGTACAACAAAAACTGCGAAGATCCGCAAAATTATGGATTGATTCGCACCCGTGTGTTTTCGTAAATTGGCCACAGTTTGTGAATACATTTTTGACTGATTTTCCGTGTATGCTAAACCCTTATGTTAGTAACCAACTTTACCGACGTCTTTTAGCAACCGGGTACCCGGGTATCTGAGTATTAAAAATTTTGTTTATTTTGTTAAAAAATTTTTTTTAAATTATTTTTTTCTTGAAATATTAATAGTAAGTGACAGAGTAAAGAAAAATAATAATAACAACATAACTCTACGTCATCTGAAACGTATTGGGGCACTCCAGGTAGTCGACCAGTTTTTATTGTTCGGAGCCGAGCAGATGCCGTTGGAGAGAGAGAAAAACTCAAGGTTATTTCTTTATTTTCTATCGCACACTAGATTCGAGTATTTTTTAGTACGTAACAGATTTTTGGTGAGTTCAGTAGTGTTTTATTTATGGTGTTCTCTTCACAGTGAAAAATAAGATTATGGAAGATACACCGCGGTGGGTACCCGGGTACCCGGTTACTAACATAAGGGTATACGAAGACGACACCAATATTAAGTTATCGCGAACGAAACGACATCATTCCTTAAATCGGAGTTTGGTTAGTCAAGCATAGGTATTAAAAGTGTGTTCTGTAGTTTGTTAAATTAGGTGTAATTACAATAATATTACAATAGTAATATTTCATATTTTAAATTTGCGAAGAGCATTTTTTATTACAGTGGCATTCTATAAAGCTTTGGCCACAAGCCTTAGAATCCTTTGAACAGAATTATCTTAGAGCGTCAGGCACCTATTCAAGTTTTTCCTTTACTTTCTTATCAGGTGTACAACTTTGCTTCCGCCGTTTTCCGATAGGTGGCTGCACCGGCTGAGGCTGGTTGAAATACATAGATGATAATGCCTTTAAAGTGAGTGTGGACAGTGCCTAACGAACTGTCATCGCCGTTTCAGTGACAGTTGTTCTTGTTTTCGTATTATTCACGCTCGAAAATGTCCGTTTATGTGCCCAATTCTCGCCATTTGCGGGAAGTTTTACTTTTCTGTTACAATTCGAAAAAAAAATGCAGCTGAAGCGCATCGAATGCTCTCAGAAACTTACGGTGATGCTGCTCTGAATGAAAGAACGTGTCGGGAGTGGTTTCAACGTTTTAAAAATGGTGATTTCGATGTCGAAGACGAACATAATGGTGGAAGGGAAAAAACCTTCAAAGATGAACAACTAGAAGCATTGCTTGATGAAGATTCGTTCCAAACCCAAGAACAGCTTGCCGAATCGTTGGGAGTGAGTCAGCAAGCCATTTCAAAACGTCTCAAGGCCCTGGGCATGATTCAGAAAGAAGGAAACTGGGTGCCGTACGAGTTGAAACCGAGGGACATCGAGCGCCGTCTATGTTTATGTGAGCAACTGCTTCAAAGACAAAATCGTAAGGGGTTTTTACATCGAATCATAACCGGTGATGAAAAGTGGGTTCGATACGATAATCCTAAACGCAGAAAATCATGGGGAAAGCCCGGGCATGCTTCTTCGTCGAAGGCAAAACCGAATATTCACGGCGCCAAGGTTATGATTTGTATTTGGTGGGATCAGCTCGGTGTGATTTACTACGTGCTCTTAAAACCGGGTGAAACCATCACAGGAGATCGCTACCGAACGCAGCTGATGGGCCTTAGTCGCGCGCTAAAAGAAAAGCGGCCACAACATCAAGAGCGACATGACAAAGTCATCCTCCAACACGACAATGCTCGGCCTCACGTCGCAAAAGTGGTCAAAAAGTACCTGGAAACGCTGAAATGGGAAGTCTTGCCCCACCCGCCGTATTCCCCAGATGTCGCTCCTTCTGACTTCCACCTATTCCGTTCGATGGCACACGGCCTGGCAGATCAATATTTTCAATCCTTCGAAGAATTGGAAAAATGGATTGCTTCATGGATAGCGTCAAAAGAGGACTCCTTTTTCGGGCCGGGATCCGAAAATTGCCGGAAAGATGGGAGAAAGTTGTCGCTAGCGAAGGACAATACTTTGAATAATATATCTGTAAGCACTTTTTCGCAATAAAGCTTTTAATTCTGGAAAAAAAACGGCGGAAGCAAAGTTCTACACCTAATATATCTGATTCTTAGACAAAATGTAATTTTTCATTCCGTGTTTTATCTTGGATGATACCCATAACATTTCGTATTGTAAATACACTTTTTCGTAGTTACTTTAGTAGATTTTACCTCACACGTACTTTCTTCATATTTCTGCTTATTCCTAATATAAAAGAAACACTTATCTTTAATCAAACTAATATTATTTTCATAAACTTCGTTTTTAAAACTTCTTTACCCATATTTTCAGTCAAAACAATGTTTCGGTCACTCATTTTTATTCTTACACACCGGAATGTTCCACATACAAATATGAAAAGGCTTTGGCCATATTTTGGTTAAACCAGTCAGTGTGCATATGTATATTCAAAATTCAGCTCTTTTTTGAATGTTATATTTTATAGTAATTAAGAAAATACATACTTTTCTTTTAAAATATAAGAATTTAAAAATATTTTCTTTATTTAAATTGTTACGCCACAGCGCTGACGATATTGACTCATTACTGATAAATGCAACACTGCTACATTTTGACACGAGAAACCTACGTACGCTTGTTTTGAATATAACCGACTAAGTAGTATTCGATGTAATACCTCGGATGCGTGTTATACTCTTGTAATAGTTTTACCTTTAATATTCTCAATACATAATACATTTAATATTAACTAAAAGCAATGTATTTAACGAAGTATGTTAGCCATTCATAGGCAAATTTGCCTACGTCCGGCACCAAAAACCAAATCCTTGAAAGATTGAAAATTAATATAGTGAACGATAATCACAATGAAAGTGATCGCGATGAAACAATGATGCAACGTTTATCAGCTCTTGAGAAAACGTTTGAGAGACTGGTAAGCATGCATACGCAAACAAATAAATACGCAAGAGAATATCAATGTGCAATATCATCGCCAGACAATGTATGCAAGTGCGACAAAATTACAAGCATATACAACAACAACTCCAATGAATCGAGTTAACTTTGTGCCACAGTGGGAGAGAGCAAATATCCCAATTACTTCTAGTGCACATATTCCAATTGGAAATCATGTTTTCGATCCAACGAGTACCTCAGTTCCACTTAGCAATGCCTCTCACTCGTCGTGTTATAATATGACGGATATTGTCGTGTTATGGTCGGATTATAACCCAACAAGCGAAAAGTCGTTAAATTCAGTCCAGTTCATAAAACGTTTTGAAATGCTAAAAAAATGCTTATAACTGGCGCGAAGATATTTTTATTTGTGCGGTACAACAAAAACTGCGAAGATCCGCAAAATTATGGATTGATTCGCTCCCGTGTGTTTTCGTAAATTGGCCACAGTTTGTGGCCTTATGTTAGTAACCAACTTTACCGACGTCTTTTAGCAACCGGGTACCCGGGTATCTGAGTATTAAAAATTTTGTTTATTTTGTTAAAAAATTTTTTCCAAATAGTTTTTTTCTTGAAATATTAATAGTAATTGACAGAGTAAAGAAAAAAATAATAACAACGTAGAGTTATGAATGACATCTGAAACGTATTGGGGCACTCCAGGTAGTCGACCAGTTTTTATTGTTCGGAGCCGAGCAGATGCCGTTGGAGAGAGAGAAAAACTCAAGGTTATTTCTTTGTTTTCTATCGCACACTAGATTCGAGTATTTTTTAGTACGTAACAGATTTTTGGTGAGTTCAGTAGTGTTTTATTTATGGTGTTCTCTTCACAGTGAAAAATAAGATTATGGAACAACTAACAAGAACTGAATATGCTAGGTAAATAACCGTTATGTATATTTAATATTTGTAAATGTTTTAGTTATAATTTTGTATAACAAAATAATTTACGACTTGTATCATATAATATTAATATATTAGATTAAATGCAACCGAAAGAAATTAATATTTGAGAAAATTACTTGGAGAACAAGAGAGTGATTCGAGCGGGGTTTCTGACAGTGAAGACGAAGACTGGATTCCAGCATATATAGCTAGACGTCAAGCTTTAAATCAAAAAGATAATTCAGAGCATGACGAATCAGAAGATTCTGAAGATACAGGAGAAACCGCTGAAGGGAATGCAGCAGTAGAAGAAGAGGTTGAAAATAGCGAGAGTGAGGATGACGACAATGAAACAGAAACTGCTGAGCCTGAAGGTAATAAAATATTTGTTGTTAACAATGACTGAAATACTAATGTTTTTTCTTAAATAATTAATTTATGTTGTTATTATTATTAATTTTTATGATAAATATAAAGCTGGCGTCGATACAATGGACCAAATGGTGCGGAGATACACCAGTCAACGACGATCTTCGAGATGGCTAATGGCAATGTTGTTCAACATGCTAGACATTTCTGCACTTGCGGCATATACAATTTATTATGAAAATAATAAAATGATTGCCAAAAAAACGGTAGAACGTCGTCAATTTATGCGTAAGCTAAGTGAAGAACTTGCATTGTAGGTGATTGAACATCGTACCGCGAATCCACAAATAATGTGCCAATTCTCAACAAAGAATGCCATTCAAAGTATTTTAGGCCATGCACTGACAGAACCAGTCGTGGTAAATCCTGGTCCACAGGCTCCAAAAGATAAAACCGGAAGGAAAATAGTTATAGGATCTTGCCATGTCTGCAATGCTTTGCCAATAAGAAGACGGCGAAACACATGTAAGGCTTGTGCCAATTGTCACCAACCTGTATGTTACGAGCACTCAGTTAATCGTGCAGAATGTGTTCAATGTCATTAATTATAAAAAAATTTAATATGTTTTAATAAAATTTAGTTGCATGCATTTATAAAACTTGTATTCAATTTATTTCCTATTCTTTCCAATGTGGGTACCCGGGTACCCGGTTGCTAGTGGCGGTGGCTGGAGTTTAAGCTTATTTAAAAACAAAAACAAAAAATAAATCAATTAAATGAACTCACAGCTAGCTTTCTTTTATGTTAAAAAACGACGATTTGAGAGCTTAAAATGAAATATTGAACTTCCTTTAAACTATTCACACAGATACACCGCGAACGAAACGACCTCATTCCTTAAATCGGAGTTTGGTTAGTCAAGCATAGGTATTAAAAATGTGTTCTGTAGTTTGTTAAATTAGGTGTAATTACAATAATATTGCAATAGTAATATTTCATATTTTAAATTTGCGAATAGCATTTTTTATTACAGTGGTTTTCCGATAGGTGGCTGCACCGGCTGAGGCTGGTTGAAATACATAGATGATAACGCCTTTAAAGTGAGTGTGGACAGTGCCTAACGAATTGTCATCGCCGTTTCAGTGACAGTTGTTCTTGTTTTCCAGAGAACTTAGAATATAGAGAAGCGCCAGGGCGTGCCGATTATCAAATTGGTCCGCTGGCTCGTTTTATGAAAGCGTATTTCAACACGAAAATCTAAAGCGTATTTCACCGCACTTTAACAGTGAGCAGACAGAAATCGTTCTCAAAATAGCAGATTGAGCAAGATTGTATGTGAAATGAGAAAATACATGCAAAATAAATGTTAAATTGATAAGCCTTTGCAATGTAAATGAAAGCATGCAGATGGTTATTATCAAAAATTTAGGATATTATCATCTTTTTTTATTGACTTTTAATTATTTGTAAAACTCATTAAATATTTTTGTAATTTACCAAATGATATGATTTTTATATACTTATATATTTCGGAATTTTATTAATTTTTAAATAATTTAATTTTTTAAATAAAATCTACCATTGATTTTTAGGCATATTAAAAAATATTTGATTAAATTCTATAAATATTATATATTTTCGGGCTAAATATCGAAATAAGTAAGCAAGCCAAAATTCATTCATACAATAACGTATAAGCGTGCGTACATATACATATATATATATATGTGCATATAAGTGTAGTAAGAACAAGCAAAAACGTACGCATCTAGCAAAAAAAACCACGCCATCACCATGACAACACTATTTGAATGGCCGCTGCTAGTTCAATTACAAAAAAGTACTCAAGACGAACGCCGGCGCACCGTCTACTAAATAAGCTGCGCAGCAGCACACATCTCCCCGCATGCGACTCGCCTACAAACCAAAGTGCCAAAAATTGGAAGTTGAACAAATTTGTGTCTTTTTCGACAACAGCAAACCGCGCTCTTGATAGAGTGAACTTTTTCTTTAGAATTACAAAACGTATTTTAAATGAATGCCAAACAAATGTTTGAAAAAAGTCCCATTATTTTTAAAAATGAATTTTTTAATTTAATTTAAGTTTAGCGATTCGAGAAAATTTAAAATTTAATAGAATTGAGGAATTAATTATAATATATACAAATGTCTCCTAGAACTTCTATCACTTCTTTTATTATTAAATTAATACATATTTAATTATGAAAAATATATGAGTACTATTTAAAAATGTTTAATAACTTAAAACAATTAAAGATTTTTAGTAAGAATTTAAAATCTAGAAGTTATTTAAAAATCACTCCTATAGCTGTTGATTAGTGATTGATATATTCGTGATATACAGAGTTTACCGTACCTGAATTCGTACACCAAAAGGCGAAAAATATGAAATCTAGCAAAAAATTTGTGCTTGTCGCGAAGAAATAGCTTGTTGAAGGCAGGGTATAAGGGGAAGGGCTCGGGCTTTATTAAGATTGTGTGCGTTTTGCGTATACCATACATATTAAATTGCTTGCATGTATGGGTTTTCACTTCGAAGTGAGTTCAACAGCAATTTTTACATTTTTGCTAAAATTTGACTTCGACTTGAGGAAACTGTTTGTAGATGAAGATTTTTTGTTGCTTCTATGCTTCGTCTACTTTCCTTCATTGAAATCAAATATTCTAGAATATTCCAGAATATTCTGGAGTTTTCTGGAACTTTTAAAATATTTTAGAATTTTAGCAAAAAATCCTTGCCACCACAAATCATCTTGTCGACAATGTGCATGCGGGAAGGCAAGGAAATGCTTGCTGGGCAATATGAACTAACAGGCGAACAGCAAATTTAGTAGCACGATGCCGATTTGCTTCAATTGAGTGGACGATTTTAGTCAGCGACACAAGAGTTTTTAGCAATGCTAGTTCATGCAGCATGCTTGTTACAGGATTTTTTATACCCGACTGTACTATGTGAAAGAGTACATTAAGTTTGTTCTGCTAACGGTTTTACAATAATCGAGGCAAGTAAAGAATCTATGTAAAAAACTTCATGAAATGGTGAGATAAATAGATTTAGAAAAATTTCTTTCCCTCCGTCTCTATAGATGATAGCTCGCGTAAGAATTGAGATGTTTGAAACAATGTTACAGAAAAATATCAGCCGATTATCTATTGTTCGGTTCCACTCCAATTTAGCCTTCCTTCCATGTTTCAGTTTGCGACCGTCACGATGAAGCAAGTTGTTTGTATGGCGCGCGGTGGTGTTTGTAAATGAAGGCACTCTGCTTTGTTGTAGGGCGCAGGCGTTTATGAATGAAAATGTTATTGTAGTATTTGATTTCAGTTCACACAAATAATGTGCTTGTATGTTTTTGCACATGCGTATAAGTATGTATTTAAGTATATACATATGTATGTATGCATCTATTTCTTGAGGAAGGTCAGTATTTTGTATAGTATAGGAATACATACGTACATATTTATAAATTAATTTATTTTTGACTTATTAATTAATTAAATAACTCTTATTGTAAAAAAACGCTATAAGCGAAATGCCGACGGCAAATCAATACTCTTTGATGGTAAACATCCAATATTTGCTATAAGATAAATCAGAAATTCAAAAAACATAAGAAATAAATCAGTAAAATTGGGTTATTTCTCAATATTAAAAAAAAATTAAAATAATATTTTCCTTTATTTTGATAACAAGCTATATAAATTTTTTCTTTGAAGTTAACATATAGCAATGTTATTTAAAAACAGAGAATTACATTTCAGAGCATAATTTTTATTTCTATGCTCAAAATGTTAAGCGCTATAGCCGAATTCTGTTAATTTCTGTGCCGGTGGTGAAATACGCTTTCACGTCTCGACTTCGTTTTTGACAGTTTCCACGCTGGTCCGCAATTGAACCTTCTCGTTGTTATAAGTTCTCTGTGTTTTCGTATTATTCACGCTCGAAAATGTCCGTTTATGTGCCCAATTCTCGCCATTTGCGGGAAGTTTTACTTTTCTGTTACAATTCGAAAAAAAATGCAGCTGAAGCGCATCGAATGCTCTCAGAAACTTACGGTGATGCTGCTCTGAATGAAAGAACGTGTCGGGAGTGGTTTCAACGTTTTAAAAATGGTGATTTCGATGTCGAAGACGAACATAATGGTGGAAGGGAAAAAACCTTCAAAGATGAACAACTAGAAGCATTGCTTGATGAAGATTCGTTCCAAACCCAAGAACAGCTTGCCGAATCATTGGGAGTAAGTCAGCAAGCCATTTCAAAACGTCTCAAGGCCCTGGGCATGATTCAGAAAGAAGGAAACTGGGTGCCGTACGAGTTGAAACCGAGGGACATCGAGCGCCGTCTATGTTTATGTGAGCAACTGCTTCAAAGACAAAATCGTAAGGGGTTTTTACATCGAATCGTAACCGGTGATGAAAAGTGGGTTCGATACGATAATCCTAAACGCAGAAAATCATGGGGAAAGCCCGGGCATGCTTCTTCGTCGAAGGCAAAACCGAATATTCACGGCGCCAAGGTTATGATTTGTATTTGGTGGGATCAGCTCGGTGTGATTTACTACGTGCTCTTAAAACCGGGTGAAACCATCACAGGAGATCGCTACCGAACGCAGCTGATGCGCCTTAGTCGCGCGCTAAAAGAAAAGCGGCCACAATATCAAGAGCGACATGACAATGTCATTCTCCAACACGACAATGCTCGGCCTCACGTCGCAAAAGTGGTCAAAAAGTACCTGGAAACGCTGAAATGGGAAGTCTTGCCCCACCCGCCGTATTCCCCAGATGTCGCTCCTTCTGACTTCCACCTATTCCGTTCGATGGCACACGGCCTGGCAGATCAATATTTTCAATCCTTCGAAGAATTGGAAAAATGGATTGCTTCATAGATAGCGTCAAAAGAGGACTGCTTTTTCGGGCCGGGATCCGAAAATTGCCGGAAAGATGGGAGAAAGTTGTCGCTAGCGAAGGACAATACTTTGAATAATATATCTGTAAGCACTTTTTCGCAATAAAGCTTTTAATTCTGGAAAAAAACGGCGGAAGCAAAGTTCTACACCTAATATATCTGATTCCTAGACAAAATGTAATTTTTCATTCCGTGTTTTATCTTGGATGATACCCATAACATTTCGTATTGTAAATACACTTTTTCGTAGTTACTTTAGTAGATTTTACCTCACAGGTAATTTCTTTATATTTCTGCTTATTCCTAGTATAAAAGGAACACTAATCTTTAATCAAACTAATACTTTTTTTCAAGAACTTCGTTATTAAAACTTCTTTATCCATATTTTCAGTCAAAACAATGTTTCGGTAACTCATTTTTAATCTTACACATCGGAACGTTCCACAACGTGAGAAGGCTTTGGCCATATTTTGGTTAAACCAGTCAGTGTGTACATGTATATTCAAAATTCAGCTCTTTTTTAAATGTTATGTTTTGTAGTAATTAAGAAAATACGTACTTTTCATTTAAAACGCTACAGCGCTGACGATATTGACTCATGACCGATAAATGCAACACTGCTACTTTTTGACACGAGAAACCTACGTACGCTTGTTTTGAATATAACTGACTAAGTAGTATTCGATGTAACACCTCGGATGCGCGTTATACTCTTGTAATAGTTTTAACTTTAATATTCTCAATACATATACATTTAATTTAAACTAAAAGCGTTTTATTTAACGAAGTATGTTAGCCACCCGCGCAAGGTAACGTATCTATAACTCTTATGCGCGACAGTTCAGAAGCAGGATTGTGCTACTACGCCTACATCTGAATAAACGTATGCGATATATACGTACGCGCTGCGAATTTGCTATTAAAGTGAACAAATATGCAATTAGTTCCATTGCGGCTTACGAACGTTGAAAAGTGCTGAAATGAAATAGTGACAACGATTCCATTTGGCTAACACTTAGCCGTCGTACATAACTAAACATTTGTTAAGACTTTCGCGAACATGGGCGCTAGTGGACATACGACTTGTCGCTTAGCTCAACGGTTCGAACTCAAATTTGTGGTTTCGTATTATTTGTTTCTTTAACCTCGTTTTTGCACGTCTTCGTATTTGCCTCTGTACTCATAATTTTTCCCGTTGCTTGCTCGTTTGGCATGACTACTCGCTTATTCTTTCTTTTATAGTTAGAAAACTGCGAAGATAATAATCCAAAAAAAGAAAAAACAAAAGAAGAAAAGAATAATGTCAACTAATCCAACGCTGAAAGAATTAAAGAAAAGGCGTAAGGCTGCAGGTTTGACTACTTCCGGCACCAAAAACCAAATCCTTGAAAGATTGCAAATTAATATACTGAACGATAATGACAATGAAAGTGATCGCGATGAAACAATGATGCAACGTTTATCAGCTCTTGAGAAAACGTTTGAGAGACTGGTAAGCATGCATACGCAAACAATGTGCACGTCAAACTTTCAACCAACGTTTTCTTCATCGCCAGACAATGTATACAAGTGCAACAAATTTACAAGCATATACAATAACAACTCCAACGAATCGAGTAAACTTAGTGCCACAGTGGAAGAGAGCAAATATCCCAATTACTCCTAGTGCACATATTCCAATTGGAAATCATGTTTTCGATCCAACAAGTGCCTCAGTTCCTCTTAGCAAGGCCTCTCGTCGTGTTATAATATGAGAGATATTGTTGCCGGATTATAACCCAACAAGCGAAACGTCGTTAAATTCAGTCCAGTTTATAAAACGTATTGAAATGCTAAAAAAAATGCTTATAACTGGCGCGAAGATATTTTAATTTGTGCGGTACATTAAAAACTGCGAGGATCCGCAAAATTATGGATTGATTCGCAGCCGTGTGTTTTCCTAAATTGGCCACAGTTTGTGAATAAATTTCTGACTGATTTTCCGTGTATGCTAAACGAAGACGACACCCATATAAGTTATCGAAACGAAATAATTCCTTAAATCGGGGTTTGGTCAGTCAAGCATACACGTCCCAAAATAACCGATCTTTATATTTAAATCATACAACATACAGCGCCATGTATTGAAAATTTGCAACATTAAAAAGGTACGTTCATCGTCTTTCAAACGCACCTAACTTCATGTAAGTCGGATGACAGATGTAAAAGTGACAGCCATTTCAATAAAACCAAAAGTGTGCTAATGGTTCCAAAAAAAAAAATGGAACAAAGAGCAAATATAAAATTTTGTGTCAAACTTAAAAAAAAATTGAAATTGAAGTTTAAAAAATTAAAAAAAAAATTGAAAATAAATTGAAAAAAATGAAGCAGCCGTAACCGAGGTACTGAAGAACATTTCTATAAATGACATAAAAAAATCTATGCATGCGCTGGTTGATCATTCCAAACGTTGTGTTGAGTCAAAAGGAACCTATTTTAAATAAATAATAACTTTCAAATATAATATAATGTGTGTTTTACTATTTTATATCCAAAAAGTTCGGTTATTTTTGGGACAGTAGTTTGTTAAACCAGGTGTAATTTCAATAATATTACAATAGTCGTTATAACTTTTTGAATAACATAATAAGTTTCATATTTTAAATTTGTAAAGAGCATTTTTTATTACAGTGGCATTCTATAAAGCTTTGGCCACAAACCTTAGAATCTTTTGAACAGAATTATCTTAGAGCGTCAGACACCGATTCAATTTTTTCCTTTGCATTCTTGTATCTGATTCCTAGACCAAATGTAATTTTTCATTCCGTGTTTCATCTGTTCCCTGTATAAAACAACAACTGTTTTATCTTGGATGATACCCGTAACATTTCGTATTGTAAATACACTTTTTCGTAGTTACTTTAGTAGATTTTACCTCACAGGTAATTTCTTCATATTTCTGCTTATTCCTAATATAAAATGAACACTTATCTTTAATCAAACTAATATTTTTTTCAAAAACTCGTTTTTAAAACTTCTTTCTTCTTTACCCATATTTTCAGTCAAAACATTGTTTCGGTCACTCATTTTTAATCTTACACACCGGAACGTTCCACATACAAATATGGAAAGGCTTTGGCCATATTCTGGTTAAATCAGTCAGTGTGTACATGTATATTCAAAATTCAGCTCTTTTTTGAATGTTATATTTTATAGTAATTAAGACAATACATACTTTTCTTTTAAAATATAAGAATTTAAAAATATTTTCTTTATTTAAGTTGTTGTGCCACAGCGCTGACGATATTGACTCATGACCGATAAATGCTACATTTGGACACGGGAAACCTACGTACGCTTGTTTTGAATATAACCGACTAAGTAGTATTCGATGTAAGACCTCAGATGCGCGTTATATACTTGTAATACTTTTAACTTTAATATTCTCAATACATAATACATTTAATATTAACTAAAAGCAATGTATTTAACGAAGTATGTTAGCCATTCATAGGCAAATTTGCCTACGTCCGGCACCAAAAACCAAATCCTTGAAAGATTGAAAATTAATATAGTGAACGATAATCACAATGAAAGTGATCGCGATGAAACAATGATGCAACGTTTATCAGCTCTTGAGAAAACGTTTGAGAGACTGGTAAGCATGCATACGCAAACAAATAAATACGCAAGAGAATATCAATGTGCAATATCATCGCCAGACAATGTATGCAAGTGCGACAAAATTACAAGCATATACAACAACAACTCCAATGAATCGAGTTAACTTTGTGCCACAGTGGGAGAGAGCAAATATCCCAATTACTTCTAGTGCACATATTCCAATTGGAAATCATGTTTTCGATCCAACGAGTACCTCAGTTCCACTTAGCAATGCCTCTCACTCGTCGTGTTATAATATGACGGATATTGTCGTGTTATGGTCGGATTATAACCCAACAAGCGAAAAGTCGTTAAATTCAGTCCAGTTCATAAAACGTTTTGAAATGCTAAAAAAATGCTTATAACTGGCGCGAAGATATTTTTATTTGTGCGGTACAACAAAAACTGCGAAGATCCGCAAAATTATGGATTGATTCGCTCCCGTGTGTTTTCGTAAATTGGCCACAGTTTGTGGCCTTATGTTAGTAACCAACTTTACCGACGTCTTTTAGCAACCGGGTACCCGGGTATCTGAGTATTAAAAATTTTGTTTATTTTGTTAAAAAATTTTTTCCAAATAGTTTTTTTCTTGAAATATTAATAGTAATTGACAGAGTAAAGAAAAAAATAATAACAACGTAGAGTTATGAATGACATCTGAAACGTATTGGGGCACTCCAGGTAGTCGACCAGTTTTTATTGTTCGGAGCCGAGCAGATGCCGTTGGAGAGAGAGAAAAACTCAAGGTTATTTCTTTGTTTTCTATCGCACACTAGATTCGAGTATTTTTTAGTACGTAACAGATTTTTGGTGAGTTCAGTAGTGTTTTATTTATGGTGTTCTCTTCACAGTGAAAAATAAGATTATGGAACAACTAACAAGAACTGAATATGCTAGGTAAATAACCGTTATGTATATTTAATATTTGTAAATGTTTTAGTTATAATTTTGTATAACAAAATAATTTACGACTTGTATCATATAATATTAATATATTAGATTAAATGCAACCGAAAGAAATTAATATTTGAGAAAATTACTTGGAGAACAAGAGAGTGATTCGAGCGGGGTTTCTGACAGTGAAGACGAAGACTGGATTCCAGCATATATAGCTAGACGTCAAGCTTTAAATCAAAAAGATAATTCAGAGCATGACGAATCAGAAGATTCTGAAGATACAGGAGAAACCGCTGAAGGGAATGCAGCAGTAGAAGAAGAGGTTGAAAATAGCGAGAGTGAGGATGACGACAATGAAACAGAAACTGCTGAGCCTGAAGGTAATAAAATATTTGTTGTTAACAATGACTGAAATACTAATGTTTTTTCTTAAATAATTAATTTATGTTGTTATTATTATTAATTTTTATGATAAATATAAAGCTGGCGTCGATACAATGGACCAAATGGTGCGGAGATACACCAGTCAACGACGATCTTCGAGATGGCTAATGGCAATGTTGTTCAACATGCTAGACATTTCTGCACTTGCGGCATATACAATTTATTATGAAAATAATAAAATGATTGCCAAAAAAACGGTAGAACGTCGTCAATTTATGCGTAAGCTAAGTGAAGAACTTGCATTGTAGGTGATTGAACATCGTACCGCGAATCCACAAATAATGTGCCAATTCTCAACAAAGAATGCCATTCAAAGTATTTTAGGCCATGCACTGACAGAACCAGTCGTGGTAAATCCTGGTCCACAGGCTCCAAAAGATAAAACCGGAAGGAAAATAGTTATAGGATCTTGCCATGTCTGCAATGCTTTGCCAATAAGAAGACGGCGAAACACATGTAAGGCTTGTGCCAATTGTCACCAACCTGTATGTTACGAGCACTCAGTTAATCGTGCAGAATGTGTTCAATGTCATTAATTATAAAAAAATTTAATATGTTTTAATAAAATTTAGTTGCATGCATTTATAAAACTTGTATTCAATTTATTTCCTATTCTTTCCAATGTGGGTACCCGGGTACCCGGTTGCTAGTGGCGGTGGCTGGAGTTTAAGCTTATTTAAAAACAAAAACAAAAAATAAATCAATTAAATGAACTCACAGCTAGCTTTCTTTTATGTTAAAAAACGACGATTTGAGAGCTTAAAATGAAATATTGAACTTCCTTTAAACTATTCACACAGATACACCGCGAACGAAACGACCTCATTCCTTAAATCGGAGTTTGGTTAGTCAAGCATAGGTATTAAAAATGTGTTCTGTAGTTTGTTAAATTAGGTGTAATTACAATAATATTGCAATAGTAATATTTCATATTTTAAATTTGCGAATAGCATTTTTTATTACAGTGGTTTTCCGATAGGTGGCTGCACCGGCTGAGGCTGGTTGAAATACATAGATGATAACGCCTTTAAAGTGAGTGTGGACAGTGCCTAACGAATTGTCATCGCCGTTTCAGTGACAGTTGTTCTTGTTTTCCAGAGAACTTAGAATATAGAGAAGCGCCAGGGCGTGCCGATTATCAAATTGGTCCGCTGGCTCGTTTTATGAAAGCGTATTTCAACACGAAAATCTAAAGCGTATTTCACCGCACTTTAACAGTGAGCAGACAGAAATCGTTCTCAAAATAGCAGATTGAGCAAGATTGTATGTGAAATGAGAAAATACATGCAAAATAAATGTTAAATTGATAAGCCTTTGCAATGTAAATGAAAGCATGCAGATGGTTATTATCAAAAATTTAGGATATTATCATCTTTTTTTATTGACTTTTAATTATTTGTAAAACTCATTAAATATTTTTGTAATTTACCAAATGATATGATTTTTATATACTTATATATTTCGGAATTTTATTAATTTTTAAATAATTTAATTTTTTAAATAAAATCTACCATTGATTTTTAGGCATATTAAAAAATATTTGATTAAATTCTATAAATATTATATATTTTCGGGCTAAATATCGAAATAAGTAAGCAAGCCAAAATTCATTCATACAATAACGTATAAGCGTGCGTACATATACATATATATATATATGTGCATATAAGTGTAGTAAGAACAAGCAAAAACGTACGCATCTAGCAAAAAAAACCACGCCATCACCATGACAACACTATTTGAATGGCCGCTGCTAGTTCAATTACAAAAAAGTCCTCAAGACGAACGCCGGCGCACCGTCTACTAAATAAGCTGCGCAGCAGCACACATCTCCCCGCATGCGACTCGCCTACAAACCAAAGTGCCAAAAATTGGAAGTTGAACAAATTTGTGTCTTTTTCGACAACAGCAAACCGCGCTCTTGATAGAGTGAACTTTTTCTTTAGAATTACAAAACGTATTTTAAATGAATGCCAAACAAATGTTTGAAAAAAGTCCCATTATTTTTAAAAATGAATTTTTTAATTTAATTTAAGTTTAGCGATTCGAGAAAATTTAAAATTTAATAGAATTGAGGAATTAATTATAATATATACAAATGTCTCCTAGAACTTCTATCACTTCTTTTATTATTAAATTAATACATATTTAATTATGAAAAATATATGAGTACTATTTAAAAATGTTTAATAACTTAAAACAATTAAAGATTTTTAGTAAGAATTTAAAATCTAGAAGTTATTTAAAAATCACTCCTATAGCTGTTGATTAGTGATTGATATATTCGTGATATACAGAGTTTACCGTACCTGAATTCGTACACCAAAAGGCGAAAAATATGAAATCTAGCAAAAAATTTGTGCTTGTCGCGAAGAAATAGCTTGTTGAAGGCAGGGTATAAGGGGAAGGGCTCGGGCTTTATTAAGATTGTGTGCGTTTTGCGTATACCATACATATTAAATTGCTTGCATGTATGGGTTTTCACTTCGAAGTGAGTTCAACAGCAATTTTTACATTTTTGCTAAAATTTGACTTCGACTTGAGGAAACTGTTTGTAGATGAAGATTTTTTGTTGCTTCTATGCTTCGTCTACTTTCCTTCATTGAAATCAAATATTCTAGAATATTCCAGAATATTCTGGAGTTTTCTGGAACTTTTAAAATATTTTAGAATTTTAGCAAAAAATCCTTGCCACCACAAATCATCTTGTCGACAATGTGCATGCGGGAAGGCAAGGAAATGCTTGCTGGGCAATATGAACTAACAGGCGAACAGCAAATTTAGTAGCACGATGCCGATTTGCTTCAATTGAGTGGACGATTTTAGTCAGCGACACAAGAGTTTTTAGCAATGCTAGTTCATGCAGCATGCTTGTTACAGGATTTTTTATACCCGACTGTACTATGTGAAAGAGTACATTAAGTTTGTTCTGCTAACGGTTTTACAATAATCGAGGCAAGTAAAGAATCTATGTAAAAAACTTCATGAAATGGTGAGATAAATAGATTTAGAAAAATTTCTTTCCCTCCGTCTCTATAGATGATAGCTCGCGTAAGAATTGAGATGTTTGAAACAATGTTACAGAAAAATATCAGCCGATTATCTATTGTTCGGTTCCACTCCAATTTAGCCTTCCTTCCATGTTTCAGTTTGCGACCGTCACGATGAAGCAAGTTGTTTGTATGGCGCGCGGTGGTGTTTGTAAATGAAGGCACTCTGCTTTGTTGTAGGGCGCAGGCGTTTATGAATGAAAATGTTATTGTAGTATTTGATTTCAGTTCACACAAATAATGTGCTTGTATGTTTTTGCACATGCGTATAAGTATGTATTTAAGTATATACATATGTATGTATGCATCTATTTCTTGAGGAAGGTCAGTATTTTGTATAGTATAGGAATACATACGTACATATTTATAAATTAATTTATTTTTGACTTATTAATTAATTAAATAACTCTTATTGTAAAAAAACGCTATAAGCGAAATGCCGACGGCAAATCAATACTCTTTGATGGTAAACATCCAATATTTGCTATAAGATAAATCAGAAATTCAAAAAACATAAGAAATAAATCAGTAAAATTGGGTTATTTCTCAATATTAAAAAAAAATTAAAATAATATTTTCCTTTATTTTGATAACAAGCTATATAAATTTTTTCTTTGAAGTTAACATATAGCAATGTTATTTAAAAACAGAGAATTACATTTCAGAGCATAATTTTTATTTCTATGCTCAAAATGTTAAGCGCTATAGCCGAATTCTGTTAATTTCTGTGCCGGTGGTGAAATACGCTTTCACGTCTCGACTTCGTTTTTGACAGTTTCCACGCTGGTCCGCAATTGAACCTTCTCGTTGTTATAAGTTCTCTGTGTTTTCGTATTATTCACGCTCGAAAATGTCCGTTTATGTGCCCAATTCTCGCCATTTGCGGGAAGTTTTACTTTTCTGTTACAATTCGAAAAAAAATGCAGCTGAAGCGCATCGAATGCTCTCAGAAACTTACGGTGATGCTGCTCTGAATGAAAGAACGTGTCGGGAGTGGTTTCAACGTTTTAAAAATGGTGATTTCGATGTCGAAGACGAACATAATGGTGGAAGGGAAAAAACCTTCAAAGATGAACAACTAGAAGCATTGCTTGATGAAGATTCGTTCCAAACCCAAGAACAGCTTGCCGAATCATTGGGAGTGAGTCAGCAAGCCATTTCAAAACGTCTCAAGGCCCTGGGCATGATTCAGAAAGAAGGAAACTGGGTGCCGTACGAGTTGAAACCGAGGGACATCGAGCGCCGTCTATGTTTATGTGAGCAACTGCTTCAAAGACAAAATCGTAAGGGGTTTTTACATCGAATCGTAACCGGTGATGAAAAGTGGGTTCGATACGATAATCCTAAACGCAGAAAATCATGGGGAAAGCCCGGGCATGCTTCTTCGTCGAAGGCAAAACCGAATATTCACGGCGCCAAGGTTATGATTTGTATTTGGTGGGATCAGCTCGGTGTGATTTACTACGTGCTCTTAAAACCGGGTGAAACCATCACAGGAGATCGCTACCGAACGCAGCTGATGCGCCTTAGTCGCGCGCTAAAAGAAAAGCGGCCACAATATCAAGAGCGACATGACAATGTCATTCTCCAACACGACAATGCTCGGCCTCACGTCGCAAAAGTGGTCAAAAAGTACCTGGAAACGCTGAAATGGGAAGTCTTGCCCCACCCGCCGTATTCCCCAGATGTCGCTCCTTCTGACTTCCACCTATTCCGTTCGATGGCACACGGCCTGGCAGATCAATATTTTCAATCCTTCGAAGAATTGGAAAAATGGATTGCTTCATAGATAGCGTCAAAAGAGGACTGCTTTTTCGGGCCGGGATCCGAAAATTGCCGGAAAGATGGGAGAAAGTTGTCGCTAGCGAAGGACAATACTTTGAATAATATATCTGTAAGCACTTTTTCGCAATAAAGCTTTTAATTCTGGAAAAAAACGGCGGAAGCAAAGTTCTACACCTAATATATCTGATTCCTAGACAAAATGTAATTTTTCATTCCGTGTTTTATCTTGGATGATACCCATAACATTTCGTATTGTAAATACACTTTTTCGTAGTTACTTTAGTAGATTTTACCTCACAGGTAATTTCTTTATATTTCTGCTTATTCCTAGTATAAAAGGAACACTAATCTTTAATCAAACTAATACTTTTTTTCAAGAACTTCGTTATTAAAACTTCTTTATCCATATTTTCAGTCAAAACAATGTTTCGGTAACTCATTTTTAATCTTACACATCGGAACGTTCCACAACGTGAGAAGGCTTTGGCCATATTTTGGTTAAACCAGTCAGTGTGTACATGTATATTCAAAATTCAGCTCTTTTTTAAATGTTATGTTTTGTAGTAATTAAGAAAATACGTACTTTTCATTTAAAACGCTACAGCGCTGACGATATTGACTCATGACCGATAAATGCAACACTGCTACTTTTTGACACGAGAAACCTACGTACGCTTGTTTTGAATATAACTGACTAAGTAGTATTCGATGTAACACCTCGGATGCGCGTTATACTCTTGTAATAGTTTTAACTTTAATATTCTCAATACATATACATTTAATTTAAACTAAAAGCGTTTTATTTAACGAAGTATGTTAGCCACCCGCGCAAGGTAACGTATCTATAACTCTTATGCGCGACAGTTCAGAAGCAGGATTGTGCTACTACGCCTACATCTGAATAAACGTATGCGATATATACGTACGCGCTGCGAATTTGCTATTAAAGTGAACAAATATGCAATTAGTTCCATTGCGGCTTACGAACGTTGAAAAGTGCTGAAATGAAATAGTGACAACGATTCCATTTGGCTAACACTTAGCCGTCGTACATAACTAAACATTTGTTAAGACTTTCGCGAACATGGGCGCTAGTGGACATACGACTTGTCGCTTAGCTCAACGGTTCGAACTCAAATTTGTGGTTTCGTATTATTTGTTTCTTTAACCTCGTTTTTGCACGTCTTCGTATTTGCCTCTGTACTCATAATTTTTCCCGTTGCTTGCTCGTTTGGCATGACTACTCGCTTATTCTTTCTTTTATAGTTAGAAAACTGCGAAGATAATAATCCAAAAAAAGAAAAAACAAAAGAAGAAAAGAATAATGTCAACTAATCCAACGCTGAAAGAATTAAAGAAAAGGCGTAAGGCTGCAGGTTTGACTACTTCCGGCACCAAAAACCAAATCCTTGAAAGATTGCAAATTAATATACTGAACGATAATGACAATGAAAGTGATCGCGATGAAACAATGATGCAACGTTTATCAGCTCTTGAGAAAACGTTTGAGAGACTGGTAAGCATGTGTTGAAGACATGAGCGAGGACCTCATCGAGTTTTAAACTTAATATATATGTATATAGAAAAACCAAAAAAGAAATACTGAATTACTTATTCACCATGAATGTACTAATAATTAAAATACTTACCAGCAACCCTACTTCCCTTACTGCAGATAGTGGAAATCAAAACAAAAATGTATAAATATGTATGTATTAGTAATTTTTAGTATAGTCAAAATAATTTTTTCGCTCGCTCGAACTACAAAACGGTTGTGACTTAATAATCTGTTAAACAAATATAAATAGAAAAAAATAAATACATATATACATAAATATATATCTATATTAAAATAAACCGGTTGGGTCATAACCAAATTATATATATATAAATTGTGAAATTTAAGATTCTAAATAAAATAAATTCGTTTATAAAATACACTTCTAAAATAAACCAGTGCGTTTCATTTGCAAATCTAAAGAAAATAAATAAATATATACATATGTATATATATTAAAATAATATAATTCTCAACATTGTTGAAATTATACATGGTGCCGAATCCCGATAACGGAGTAAGCCGAAATAAAAATAAAAAAGAAATTTTGTACATAAACTTAACATACATTTTTTTTTTTAACATATGTATATGTTTTATACATACATTATACTTACATACCAAAAGTCAAAAAAAAATAAGTTCGTGAGTGCAGTGACCAGTGCGGTGTTAAGATACATACCTATAATACATACAAAATAAAATTAAACATATACATAATACGTTCAAAATAAAATTAAACGAAAAAATTTATATATATATATATATATACATATAAAACATAAAAGTGAAAAAAATAAGTGGAACCCAAAAAAAAAAAATACATAATAATATTGAAAGTGCTCTGTGTTCCAACATAACGAAAAATATATATTATTATATATATATAGGTATATGTACATATAAAACAAAAGAATTATAAGCATAAAAAATATGCATATATAAATACATAGTATGTACATGTGACAGAAAACATAAAAAAACTGAAAAATAAAACATAAAAAGCGGTGAAAATATAAGCAAAGAAAATATATATTATATATATATATACATATATTATGTATGTACATACACTCATACATAAATACATATATGCGGTGAAAAGAAAAAAACACAGAAAAGAAGTGAAAAAAATACATACATAGCAACATACATAAAAAAAGGAAAAAGAATTAAATAAGATTTGAAAAAAAAAGTAGATATACAAAATTAACAGACAGTGCACAAATATGTATGTACATAAATAAAAAGGTGTAAAAATTAAATAAGATTAAAATTTTTTTTTTATATTAAAACAAAAAAAGCAAAAACGAGCACAGCACATACACGTACATACAGCAGCAGTCCAAGCCACAATCAATACCTCATCACCACAGGAGCACCAGCACTTCGCAGAAGACAACAGGTCGGTAAATGAAAATCCTCTAATTTTCATTTACCGAATATAACAGCGCTCATATATAATATGAAAAACTCGCGCTTTCCCCATAAAAAGTATATACTTAATACAAAAAACCGCTTATTATTATATATCCCCTTACGTATATAAACTCCCCTTTTTATATACGCCAACTGGTCCAAACAGACTTTCGAAAAGGACCAGAATCGGACCGGTTGCCCCTCTCATACATCCTCCCAAGTATATACATACTCTCAGTATGTACACCCCAACAGGGCCGAAACTCATTACTACGGGCCCAGAGCACATTACACTGCCCAATGTCACCACCGTACAGCAAGTCACCGCTACTCAACCGTGGTACATGTATATACATACACATATATACATAAAGTGGTTTTTTCAATTCCGGCAATTTCCACTTCTTCGCTATTTACAATAGCAAGCGGGCAAAGACACGTATGTACATAAGTATACATACGTACATACTCGTGTAAGCTAAGCTAAGCACCCAGCATACAAACAAGGTATCACAAAAACCCAGTATACATTTATACATTGCTGTGCTCAGACGCGCTGAGACAGTACAATACAAACATTAAAGCTACCCCCTAAATAAATTAATTAAAAATAATATATATATACTTATATATAAATATAAATAAATATTTTATATTAAAATTAAATAAAATCAATATCTCACAATGGAGGACAAAATGAAGAAGCCCTAATCACTCCACCCCCTTACAGGACCCCGAACTCGCTCGAAATCCCAGGCGGAAGAAGAGGAATTCTCCCAGCTACACAAAAAATTTCTATATGAGCTATCCAGGATGGAAAAATTCTGCGGAAAATGGTGGGACACCAGTGAAGAGACTCATTTCGAAGCAGCCCTCAAAATTTTCAAGGACCATCTGGATGCAGCCAACCAAAACCTACAGATGAGCAACGTGGTGGATGAAAAGACACGCTCAGCATGCGCAGAGGCCTACGAGACAACAAATGACAACGCAATGCTCACGAAAATCAGGATAAGTGAGTTACTTGACCAAATCCAACAAAACATGGATTCCTCCTGGTCAATCACCCCCATCACAAAGATGCCCCCCCCTCCCAACACAAGCTAACTCACTCAGCTTTTTCAAGGTACCTGCATGTGACACAGAAATCTTCTATGGAGGATATGAAGATTGGCCCTCATTTAGGGACATGTTCACAGCAGTGTACATCAACCACCCCTAATTATCCGAGGTGCAGAAACTATACCACTTGAGACAGAAAACAAGAGGTAAAGCTGCACTCCTCATAAAAAATTACCCTCTCAGTGGCCACAATTTCTCATTAGCATGGGATGCACTCAAGGCACGCTACGAAAATAGAAGAATAGTAGTGGATGGCCAAATAAAAACGCTGTTCAACATCCAACCTGCCCACACAGAGAACGGAGAAAGAATTCAACAGATCCAGACGACAATAAATTACTGTCTTTCTACCCTACAGGCAAAGGGAGTATCAACAGAAAGCTGGGACCCAATGCTTGTCTACCTCTGCTCGTCAAAACTGCCGGATGAGACACTAGCTCTCTGGAAGCAATCACTCAACTCAAGGAAGGAGTTACCTCGATGGTCAGAAATAGACCAATTTCTGACAGCTCGGTACGAGATCGTGGAGCGACTCAGCACATACAGACCCAATAAGCCGAAGATCAGTCAGCCAAGCTACCCCCAACGGACACCAGCGGTCCCTCCCCCAACATTTAATTATCGGAACAAAACCCAATCGTTCCATACTCAAAACAAATGGCAAGTTTCATGTAAACTTTGCCAATCAAACTACTCGATGACAACGTGCGTCAAATTTCGAGAACTATCCGTCTCAGACCGGAACGAGTTTATTAAAGACAACAACTACTGCAAAAATTGCCTGGCGTACTCGCATTTGGAGAAAGATTGCAAAATCAACTTTACGTGCGTTTATTGTCAAAGACGTCACCACTCCCACCTCCATTACACTGCGAGCAACCCCACGCCTTACCCCCCAGAACCTCAAAGAAACTTCACTACTTCTCAAGTGACAGTCGAGGAAGAACAGCCCTGCACCTCTAAGCAGGCATCAAACAACGCAAAGGCAAATGAAAGCGGTAGAACAAAAACTCTATCCAACTACTCGAGTAACAAAGAAAGGACATTGCTTCCCACAGCAAATATTACCATTCTCCACAAAGGAGAAGTAACTCACATCAGAGCTCTCATTGACCAAGGCTCTCAAAAAACTTTTGTAACATCCCGTATACAAAAGTTACTTGGTCTCCCCACCACAAAAGCCAACTACCAAATTCTTGGCATGGGCGGTGACACAGTCCAAAACTCGAATAGAATATGCTCTATTACGATATGCTCAGCTAATCAATCAATAAAAATCGCGGCTCAAGCGATAATACTGTCTCAATTGACGCACACTCTCCCATCCCTCAAAATAAAAGAAGTAGATTTAACAGAATATCTCTCACTACCATTGGCAGACCCCAACTGCTTTACACCAGCTAGAATAGACATGGTCATTGGTAGCGATATAATCCCCAAAATACTCACCCTAGGCCTCAAAATTAATGTAGGCGGCAGCCTAATAGCCCAGAACACAATGTTTGGGTGGATATTAAGTGGACCAGTTGTGGAAGAAATCTGCTCATTTTCTACTCAGGTGATTGAAACCCCTTCAGAATCACTAGGAGATTTACTCAGGAAATTCTGGGAACAAGAAGAGGTACCACCGGCCCCCACATACACAGACGATGATGAATACTGTGAAGCGCTCTACAAAAAAACCACTCATCGACGAGAAGATGGCCGATATGTAGTAAAGCTGCCATTCAAGTCAGCATTCCCGGACTCCATCGCACTCAGGCACTCCAGACCTGCAGCACAGCAGCAATACCTCAGCGTGAAAAGAACTAACGAAAAGAAAGATGAACTTCGGAACACCTATTCAGAAGTCCCAGAGGAATACCTCACGCTAGACCACATGGAACCAACCCATTCACGAGAAATCATACGCGACGGTAAATATTTCTCCTTTTACCTACGCCATCACGCAGTGATTAAACCTGGAAGCAAAACTACTAAAGTCCGTGTAGTTTTCAATGCCTCAAAAACCTCGCATTCCGGTCTCTCACTCAATGACGTATTACATACTGGCCCCGTTCTCCAAAATGACTTAATGCTCATTATTCTAAAATGGAGATTATATAAGTATGTATTTAACGGCGATATTGAAAAAATGTACCGCCAAATATACGTCCATAAGGAAGACCAAGACTTCCAAAGCGTTCTATTCCGCAGAGCGCCCAATAGTCCAATAGAAGACTTTAAACTAAAAACGGTGACATTCGGTGTCAACTGCGCTCCATACTTGGCAATAAGGACACTCCACCAATTAGCCGTGGACTCTAAGGAGACATACCCCCATGTCTCAAACATATTAAAATGAGAGACATACGTAGATGACATCCTCTCAGGCGGACATAATCTAGACTCAGCCGGCGAATCGATACATCAAGTTATCGAAGTATTCAGGTCAGCCGGATTCCCGTTAAAAAAGATCACAGCAAACCACAAGTCACTGCTGAAAGACATCCCCCCGTCTGCTCTTTTAGATGAAGAATTTCTCGAATTCCAAGAGGCAAGTTCTACAAAAACCCTCGGAATAAAATACAATGCTCACACTGATACATTTTCGTACTCAGTTCACCCCCCCTCATCCTCAGACACTGCCACGAAACGACAGATCCTCTCATCTGTCGCGAAACTTTTCGACCCGGCAGGATGGCTATCGCCCATAATGATAGCAGCGAAAACTCTTCTTCAACAACTATGGATGGAAGGAACAGACTGGGACGAAACCGTGAAGCCGATCTCACTCCACAAATGGAACACCTTCAGGAAAAATCTCGCAGCAATCGAAGAGATAAGGATACCTTGATGGGTGCAATTCAGCCCAAACAGTTCCATTCAGCTACACGGATTCTCAGATGCTTCCGAGAAGGCATTCTGCGCTTGCGTATATTTACGAGTCCAGCAAGGTGAAGCTGCTACCTCCCACTTACTCGCAGCCAAGAGTAAGTTAGCCCCCTTACAAGCCGTCTCTCTCCCTAGGCTGGAACTTTGCGGCGCAGTTTTACTGGCAAAATTAGTAAAGCGGATCCGATCCTCCCTAAATCTGCAATCTCATGAACTAATTTTGTGGACAGACTCCTCCATTGTATTAGCATGGCTGGAAAAAGCCCCATGGACGTGGAAAACATACGTAGCGAACAGGACATCTCAGATCCAACACTGAAAACCCAGCTGATCTAGGTACGCGTGGAGCTAAACCCCAAGAGCTCGTCAACTGTTCACTCTGGTGGAAAGGCCCCGAGTGGTTAACTAGGCCATCCCCTCTTTGGCCGAAAAGTTCACCAACACAATCGTCCCCTCCGGAACAACGACAAATTAAAGCATTCCACGCTTTAGAATCTCCTGATTTTCTGGACCTCTTCTCCTCCTTTTCCACCGCTCTCAGAGTATCAGCGTACATATTTCGTTTCGCGCAAAAGGCTAGGAAACTGCCAAATCCGTCCTCTACCACTCTCACTCAAAGCGACACAAAGTTCGCAAAAACTCGCCTCATAGCTGTCACCCAGCGAAAATACTTCGGAAAAACCATCACAGCATAGGAGTCAAAATTTCCGATAGAAAAAAGAGATCCCCTCCGTACTCTCAACCCCTTCTTGGATAGATCAGGACTGCTGCGTGCAAATGGACGTCTCACTCATGCCGCCCTCAGCTACGATGAGCGCCATCCAATTATCATCCCCGATAATTCCCGATATTGCTCCCTCCTCCTCGAGTTCCTCCACTCAACTCTACTGCACGCGGAAAAACAGCTGATGATTCGCGTGGCCCAACAAGAATACTATATTCCCCGAATCCGCCAGAAGGTAAAATCTTGCATTTTTCGGTGTAAGACATGCACGATATACAAACAGAAGATGAGCACGCAATTGATGGCAGCATTGCCCCCTGAACGGTCCACATATACACTCCCATTCCATACTACCGGTGTAGATTTTGCCGGCCCATTCCTCGTCAAAACATCGACTCTCCGCCGAGCATCCCATTCAAAAGCATACGTGTGTGTATTCGTATGTTTCTCGGCAAAGGCCATTCATCTGGAAGTATGCTCCGACCTAACAACAGAAACGTTTAAGGCAGCATTCGCACGATTTGTAGGACGAAGAGGCATTCCCCACAAGATAATGTCTGACAACGGCAAAACCTTCGTAGGAGCACAGCGAAGCCTCCAAAGAGAGCTATCCGCCTTCCTTGAAGAAGTTTCGGACAAAACCACAACGGAATATGCCATTCACGGACTTACATGGCAATTTATACCGCCTTACGCTCCACATATGGGAGGACTTTGGGAAGCGGCAGTGAAGAGCTTCAAAACTCACTTCACTAAAGTCGCTGGAAATCAAAAGTTCACCTTCGAAGAATTTACCACTCTCCTAATACGCATCGAAGCGGTACTCAACTCCAGACCACTCTCTCCTATGTCTCAAGATCCCGAAGACTTGAAGGTACTAACCCCAGGCCACTTCTTACGAGGCGCGCCCTTACTCTCGATCCCTGAGCCAAACTAAGAAAATCTCTCACTCATTAATAAATGGCAAAAATTAAGAGTCCTCCACCATCAGTTCAGCAAGCGCTGGAAAACTGAATATCTCCACCATCTTCAAAAACGCTATAAATGGAAAGGATCCCAGCGAAATATGAAGGAAGGTGATCTCGTCGTCATCAAAAACGACCTCCTACCCCCAAACGAATGGCGACTAGGTCGCATAACCAAACTGCATCCCGGACCCGACCAAAACGTTCGCGTGGTAGACATCCGCATTCAAGGCGGAACGGTCACCCGCAACATAACCAAACTCTACCTCCTGCCACCCGCTTAGCTAATACATTCCCCTCTCTCTCTCTCTCTCGAAAAGCTAAACTCTGCACACCTCCACTCTCCATCATCTCATACTAAAATCGCTTTTCGAACGATGTCTTTTCAGATCGCAGAACTTCTGCAAGTGTCGGCTGTGCTGCCGCACCCACTCATTGCGCCACTGCCGTGCGTTCCTGGCAATGACTCCAGACGAGCGATACGAGTCTGCGAAGGTGCACAAGTATTGTATCATCTGTTTGGCGACATCGCACGCGACGGGAAGCTGTAACTCTCGAGACAGCTGTCACCGCTTCGGACTGGCACACCATACTCTGCTGCACAGCTCCGCACGCACGACATCAACACGAGCCACGCCCAGCAGCTCGAAGAGAGCCCCCAAACCACCACCAGGTAAACCTGTTGCCAGTGGACGAGTTCAAAAAAGAGCAGGACATCAGGACAACAGGCCCCAAACTCCCGAAGGCATTCCACCTCGGCCCTCCAACGTCGACTCACTGGCCTAGCCAGAGAAGCTAAGAAGGCATATATAAATAGAAAAACCAAAAATGAAATACTGAATTACTTACTCACCATGAATGTACTAATAATTAAAATACTTACCAGCAACCCTACTTCCGTTACTACAGAAAGGGGAAATCAAAACAAAAATATGTATTAGTAATTTTTAGTATAGTCAATATAATTTTTTCGCTCGTTCGAACTAAAAAATGGTTGTGACTTAATAATCTGCTAAACAAATATAAATAGAAAAAAATAAATACATATATACATAAATATATATCTATATTAAAATAAACCGGTTGTGTCATAACTAAATTATATATATACAATAAAAACCCGAAATTGTGAAATTTAAAATTCTAAATAAAATAAATTCGTTTATAAAATACACTTCTAAAATAAACCAGTGCGTTTCATTTACAAATCTAAAGAAAATAAATAAATATATACATATGTATATATATTAAAATAATATAATTCTCAACATTGTTGAAATTATACAGCATGCATACACAAACAAATACGCAAGAGAATATCAATGCGCAAAATACTCCGTGCGCCTCAAACTTTCAACCAACGTTTGTTTCATCGCCAGACAATGTATACAAGTGCGACAAATTTACAAGCATATACAACAACAACTCCTACGAATCGAGTTAACTTTGTGCCACAGCGGGAGAGAGCAAATATCCCAATTACTTCTAGTGCACATATTCCAATTGGAAATCATGTTTTCGATCCAACGAGTGCCTCAGTTCCACTTAGCAATGCCTCTCACTCGTCGTGTTATAACATGAAGGATATTGTCGTGTTGTGGCCGGATTATAACCCAACAAGCGAAAAGTCGTTAAATTCAGTCCAGTTCATAAAACGTTTTGAAATGCTAAAAAAATGCTTATAACTGGCGCGAAGATATTTTTATTTGTGTGGTACAACGAAAACTGCGAGGATCCACAAAATTATGGATTGATTCGCACCCGTGTGTTTTCGTAAATTGGCCACAGTTTGTGAATAAATTTTTGACTGATTTTCCGTGTATGCTAAACCCTTATGTTAGTAACCAACTTTACCGACGTCTTTTAGCAACCGGGTACCCGGGTATCTGAGTATTAAAAATTTTGTTTATTTTGTTAAAAAATTTTTTCCAAATAATTTTTTTCTTGAAATATTAATAGTAATTGACAGAGTAAAGAAAAAAATAATAACAACGTAGAGTTATGAATGACATCTGAGACGTATTGGGGCACTCCAGGTAGTCGACCAGTTTTTATTGTTCGGAGCCGAGCAGATGCCGTTGGAGAGAGAGAAAAACTCAAGGTTATTTCTTTGTTTTCTATCGCACACTAGATTCGAGTATTTTTTAGTACGTAACAGATTTTTGGTGAGTTCAGTAGTGTTTTATTTATGGTGTTCTCTTCACAGTGAAAAATAAGATTATGGAACAACTAACAAGAACTGAATATGCTAGGTAAATAACCGTTATGTATATTTAATATTTGTAAATGTTTTAGTTATAATTTTGTATAACAAAATAATTTACGACTTGTATCATATAATATTAATATATTAGATTAAATGCAACCGAAAGAAATTAATATTTGAGAAAATTACTTGGAGAACAAGAGAGTGATTCGAGCGGGGTTTCTGACAGTGAAGACGAAGACTGGATTCCAGCATATATAGCTAGACGTCAAGCTTTAAATCAAAAAGATAATTCAGAGCATGACGAATCAGAAGATTCTGAAGATACAGGAGAAACCGCTGAAGGGAATGCAGCAGTAGAAGAAGAGGTTGAAAATAGCGAGAGTGAGGATGACGACAATGAAACAGAAACTGCTGAGCCTGAAGGTAATAAAATATTTGTTGTTAACAATGACTGAAATACTAATGTTTTTTCTTAAATAATTAATTTATGTTGTTATTATTATTAATTTTTATGATAAATATAAAGCTGGCGTCGATACAATGGACCAAATGGTGCGGAGATACACCAGTCAACGACGATCTTCGAGATGGCCAATGGCAATGTTTTTCAACATGCTAGACTTTTCTGCACTTGCGGCATATACAATTTATTCTGAAAATAATAAAATGATTGCCAAAAAAACGACAGAACGTCGTCAATTTATGCGTAAGCTAAGTGAAGAACTAGCATTGTCGGTGATTGAACATCGTACCGCGAATCCACAAATAATGTGCCATTTATCAACAAAGAATGCCATTCAAAGTATTTTAGGCCATGCACTGACAGAACCAGTCGTGGTAAATCCTGGTCCACAGGCTCCAAAAGATAAAACCGGAAGGAAAATAGTTATAGGATCTTGCCATGTCTGCAATGCTTTGCCAATAAGAAGTCGGCGAAACACATGTAAGGCTTGTGCCAATTGTCACCAACCTGTATGTTACGAGCACTCAGTTAATCGTGCAGAATGTGCTCAATGTCATTAATTATAAAAAAATTTAATATGTTTTAATAAAATTTAGTTGCATGCATTTATAGAACTTGTGTTCAATTTATTTCCTATTCTTTCCAATGTAGGTACCCGGGTACCCGGTTGCTAGTGGCGGTGGCTGGAGTTTAAGCTTATTTAAAAAAAAAAAAACAAAAAATAAATCAATAAAATGAACTCACAGCTAGCTTTCTTTTATGTTAAAAAACGACGATTTGAGAGCTTAAAATGAAATATTGAACTTTCTTTAAACTATTCACACAGATACACCGCGAACGAAACGACCTCATTCCTTAAATCGGAGTTTGGTTAGTCAAGCATAGGTATTAAAAGCGTGTTCTGTAGTTTGTTAAATTAGGTGTAATTACAATAATATTACAATAGTAATATTTCATATTTTAAATTTGCGAAGAGCATTTTTTATTACAGTGGCATTCTATAAAGCTTTGGCCACAAGCCTTAGAATCCTTTGAACAGAATTATCTTAGAGCGTCAGGCACCTATTCAAGTTTTTCCTTTACTTTCTTATCAGGTGTACAACTTTGCTTCCGCCGTTTTCCGATAGGTGGCTGCACCGGCTGAGGCTGGTTGAAATACATAGATGATAATGCCTTTAAAGTGAGTGTGGACAGTGCCTAACGAATTGTCATCGCCGTTTCAGTGACAGTTGTTCTTGTTTTCGTATTATTCACGCTCGAAAATGTCCGTTTATGTGCCCAATTCTCGCCATTTGCGGGAAGTTTTACTTTTCTGTTACAATTCGAAAAAAAATGCAGCTGAAGCGCATCGAATGCTCTCAGAAACTTACGGTGATGCTGCTCTGAATGAAAGAACGTGTCGGGAGTGGTTTCAACGTTTTAAAAATGGTGATTTCGATGTCGAAGACGAACATAATGGTGGAAGGGAAAAAACCTTCAAAGATGAACAACTAGAAGCATTGCTTGATGAAGATTCGTTCCAAACCCAAGAACAGCTTGCCGAATCGTTGGGAGTGAGTCAGCAAGCCATTTCAAAACGTCTCAAGGCCCTGGGCATGATTCAGAAAGAAGGAAACTGGGTGCCGTACGAGTTGAAACCGAGGGACATCGAGCGCCGTCTATGTTTATGTGAGCAACTGCTTCAAAGACAAAATCGTAAGGGGTTTTTACATCGAATCATAACCGGTGATGAAAAGTGGGTTCGATACGATAATCCTAAACGCAGAAAATCATGGGGAAAGCCCGGGCATGCTTCTTCGTCGAAGGCAAAACCGAATATTCACGGCGCCAAGGTTATGATTTGTATTTGGTGGGATCAGCTCGGTGTGATTTACTACGTGCTCTTAAAACCGGGTGAAACCATCACAGGAGATCGCTACCGAACGCAGCTGATGGGCCTTAGTCGCGCGCTAAAAGAAAAGCGGCCACAACATCAAGAGCGACATGACAAAGTCATCCTCCAACACGACAATGCTCGGCCTCACGTCGCAAAAGTGGTCAAAAAGTACCTGGAAACGCTGAAATGGGAAGTCTTGCCCCACCCGCCGTATTCCCCAGATGTCCCTCCTTCTGACTTCCACCTATTCCGTTCGATGGCACACGGCCTGGCAGATCAATATTTTCAATCCTTCGAAGAATTGGAAAAATGGATTGCTTCATGGATAGCGTCAAAAGAGGACTCCTTTTTCGGGCCGGGATCCGAAAATTGCCGGAAAGATGGGAGAAAGTTGTCGCTAGCGAAGGACAATACTTTGAATAATATATCTGTAAGCACTTTTTCGCAATAAAGCTTTTAATTCTGGAAAAAAAACGGCGGAAGCAAAGTTCTACACCTAATATATCTGATTCCTAGACAAAATGTAATTTTTCATTCCGTGTTTTATCTTGGATGATACCCATAACATTTCGTATTGTAAATACACTTTTTCGTAGTTACTTTAGTAGATTTTACCTCACACGTACTTTCTTCATATTTCTGCTTATTCCTAATATAAAAGAAACACTTATCTTTAATCAAACTAATATTATTTTCATAAACTTCGTTTTTAAAACTTCTTTACCCATATTTTCAGTCAAAACAATGTTTCGGTCACTCATTTTTATTCTTACACACCGGAATGTTCCACATACAAATATGAAAAGGCTTTGGCCATATTTTGGTTAAACCAGTCAGTGTGCATATGTATATTCAAAATTCAGCTCTTTTTTGAATGTTATATTTTATAGTAATTAAGAAAATACATACTTTTCTTTTAAAATATAAGAATTTAAAAATATTTTCTTTATTTAAATTGTTACGCCACAGCGCTGACGATATTGACTCATTACTGATAAATGCAACACTGCTACATTTTGACACGAGAAACCTACGTACGCTTGTTTTGAATATAACCGACTAAGTAGTATTCGATGTAATACCTCGGATGCGTGTTATACTCTTGTAATAGTTTTACCTTTAATATTCTCAATACATAATACATTTAATATTAACTAAAAGCAATGTATTTAACGAAGTATGTTAGCCATTCATAGGCAAATTTGCCTACGTCCGGCACCAAAAACCAAATCCTTGAAAGATTGAAAATTAATATAGTGAACGATAATCACAATGAAAGTGATCGCGATGAAACAATGATGCAACGTTTATCAGCTCTTGAGAAAACGTTTGAGAGACTGGTAAGCATGCATACGCAAACAAATAAATACGCAAGAGAATATCTATGTGCAATATCATCGCCAGACAATGTATGCAAGTGCGACAAAATTACAAGCATATACAACAACAACTCCAATGAATCGAGTTAACTTTGTGCCACAGTGGGAGAGAGCAAATATCCCAATTACTTCTAGTGCACATATTCCAATTGGAAATCATGTTTTCGATCCAACGAGTACCTCAGTTCCACTTAGCAATGCCTCTCACTCGTCGTGTTATAATATGACGGATATTGTCGTGTTATGGTCGGATTATAACCCAACAAGCGAAAAGTCGTTAAATTCAGTCCAGTTCATAAAACGTTTTGAAATGCTAAAAAAATGCTTATAACTGGCGCGAAGATATTTTTATTTGTGCGGTACAACAAAAACTGCGAAGATCCGCAAAATTATGGATTGATTCGCTCCCGTGTGTTTTCGTAAATTGGCCACAGTTTGTGAATAAATTTTTGACTGATTTTCCGTGTATGCTAAACCCTTATGTTAGTAACCAACTTTACCGACGTCTTTTAGCAACCGGGTACCCGGGTATCTGAGTATTAAAAATTTTGTTTATTTTGTTAAAAAATTTTTTCCAAATAGTTTTTTTCTTGAAATATTAATAGTAATTGACAGAGTAAAGAAAAAAATAATAACAACGTAGAGTTATGAATGACATCTGAGACGTATTGGGGCACTCCAGGTAGTCGACCAGTTTTTATTGTTCGGAGCCGAGCAGATGCCGTTGGAGAGAGAGAAAAACTCAAGGTTATTTCTTTATTTTCTATCGCACACTAGATTCGAGTATTTTTTAGTACGTAACAGATTTTTGGTGAGTTCAGTAGTGTTTTATTTATGGTGTTCTCTTCACAGTGAAAAATAAGATTATGGAAGATACACCGCGGTGGGTACCCGGGTACCCGGTTACTAACATAAGGGTATACGAAGACGACACCAATATTAAGTTATCGCGAACGAAACGACATCATTCCTTAAATCGGAGTTTGGTTAGTCAAGCATAGGTATTAAAAGTGTGTTCTGTAGTTTGTTAAATTAGGTGTAATTACAATAATATTACAATAGTAATATTTCATATTTTAAATTTGCGAAGAGCATTTTTTATTACAGTGGCATTCTATAAAGCTTTGGCCACAAGCCTTAGAATCCTTTGAACAGAATTATCTTAGAGCGTCAGGCACCTATTCAAGTTTTTCCTTTACTTTCTTATCAGGTGTACAACTTTGCTTCCGCCGTTTTCCGATAGGTGGCTGCACCGGCTGAGGCTGGTTGAAATACATAGATGATAATGCCTTTAAAGTGAGTGTGGACAGTGCCTAACGAACTGTCATCGCCGTTTCAGTGACAGTTGTTCTTGTTTTCGTATTATTCACGCTCGAAAATGTCCGTTTATGTGCCCAATTCTCGCCATTTGCGGGAAGTTTTACTTTTCTGTTACAATTCGAAAAAAAAATGCAGCTGAAGCGCATCGAATGCTCTCAGAAACTTACGGTGATGCTGCTCTGAATGAAAGAACGTGTCGGGAGTGGTTTCAACGTTTTAAAAATGGTGATTTCGATGTCGAAGACGAACATAATGGTGGAAGGGAAAAAACCTTCAAAGATGAACAACTAGAAGCATTGCTTGATGAAGATTCGTTCCAAACCCAAGAACAGCTTGCCGAATCGTTGGGAGTGAGTCAGCAAGCCATTTCAAAACGTCTCAAGGCCCTGGGCATGATTCAGAAAGAAGGAAACTGGGTGCCGTACGAGTTGAAACCGAGGGACATCGAGCGCCGTCTATGTTTATGTGAGCAACTGCTTCAAAGACAAAATCGTAAGGGGTTTTTACATCGAATCATAACCGGTGATGAAAAGTGGGCTCGATACGATAATCCTAAACGCAGAAAATCATGGGGAAAGCCCGGGCATGCTTCTTCGTCGAAGGCAAAACCGAATATTCACGGCGCCAAGGTTATGATTTGTATTTGGTGGGATCAGCTCGGTGTGATTTACTACGTGCTCTTAAAACCGGGTGAAACCATCACAGGAGATCGCTACCGAACGCAGCTGATGGGCCTTAGTCGCGCGCTAAAAGAAAAGCGGCCACAACATCAAGAGCGACATGACAAAGTCATCCTCCAACACGACAATGCTCGGCCTCACGTCGCAAAAGTGGTCAAAAAGTACCTGGAAACGCTGAAATGGGAAGTCTTGCCCCACCCGCCGTATTCCCCAGATGTCGCTCCTTCTGACTTCCACCTATTCCGTTCGATGGCACACGGCCTGGCAGATCAATATTTTCAATCCTTCGAAGAATTGGAAAAATGGATTGCTTCATGGATAGCGTCAAAAGAGGACTCCTTTTTCGGGCCGGGATCCGAAAATTGCCGGAAAGATGGGAGAAAGTTGTCGCTAGCGAAGGACAATACTTTGAATAATATATCTGTAAGCACTTTTTCGCAATAAAGCTTTTAATTCTGGAAAAAAAACGGCGGAAGCAAAGTTCTACACCTAATATATCTGATTCTTAGACAAAATGTAATTTTTCATTCCGTGTTTTATCTTGGATGATACCCATAACATTTCGTATTGTAAATACACTTTTTCGTAGTTACTTTAGTAGATTTTACCTCACACGTACTTTCTTCATATTTCTGCTTATTCCTAATATAAAAGAAACACTTATCTTTAATCAAACTAATATTATTTTCATAAACTTCGTTTTTAAAACTTCTTTACCCATATTTTCAGTCAAAACAATGTTTCGGTCACTCATTTTTATTCTTACACACCGGAATGTTCCACATACAAATATGAAAAGGCTTTGGCCATATTTTGGTTAAACCAGTCAGTGTGCATATGTATATTCAAAATTCAGCTCTTTTTTGAATGTTATATTTTATAGTAATTAAGAAAATACATACTTTTCTTTTAAAATATAAGAATTTAAAAATATTTTCTTTATTTAAATTGTTACGCCACAGCGCTGACGATATTGACTCATTACTGATAAATGCAACACTGCTACATTTTGACACGAGAAACCTACGTACGCTTGTTTTGAATATAACCGACTAAGTAGTATTCGATGTAATACCTCGGATGCGTGTTATACTCTTGTAATAGTTTTACCTTTAATATTCTCAATACATAATACATTTAATATTAACTAAAAGCAATGTATTTAACGAAGTATGTTAGCCATTCATAGGCAAATTTGCCTACGTCCGGCACCAAAAACCAAATCCTTGAAAGATTGAAAATTAATATAGTGAACGATAATCACAATGAAAGTGATCGCGATGAAACAATGATGCAACGTTTATCAGCTCTTGAGAAAACGTTTGAGAGACTGGTAAGCATGCATACGCAAACAAATAAATACGCAAGAGAATATCAATGTGCAATATCATCGCCAGACAATGTATGCAAGTGCGACAAAATTACAAGCATATACAACAACAACTCCAATGAATCGAGTTAACTTTGTGCCACAGTGGGAGAGAGCAAATATCCCAATTACTTCTAGTGCACATATTCCAATTGGAAATCATGTTTTCGATCCAACGAGTACCTCAGTTCCACTTAGCAATGCCTCTCACTCGTCGTGTTATAATATGACGGATATTGTCGTGTTATGGTCGGATTATAACCCAACAAGCGAAAAGTCGTTAAATTCAGTCCAGTTCATAAAACGTTTTGAAATGCTAAAAAAATGCTTATAACTGGCGCGAAGATATTTTTATTTGTGCGGTACAACAAAAACTGCGAAGATCCGCAAAATTATGGATTGATTCGCTCCCGTGTGTTTTCGTAAATTGGCCACAGTTTGTGGCCTTATGTTAGTAACCAACTTTACCGACGTCTTTTAGCAACCGGGTACCCGGGTATCTGAGTATTAAAAATTTTGTTTATTTTGTTAAAAAATTTTTTCCAAATAGTTTTTTTCTTGAAATATTAATAGTAATTGACAGAGTAAAGAAAAAAATAATAACAACGTAGAGTTATGAATGACATCTGAAACGTATTGGGGCACTCCAGGTAGTCGACCAGTTTTTATTGTTCGGAGCCGAGCAGATGCCGTTGGAGAGAGAGAAAAACTCAAGGTTATTTCTTTGTTTTCTATCGCACACTAGATTCGAGTATTTTTTAGTACGTAACAGATTTTTGGTGAGTTCAGTAGTGTTTTATTTATGGTGTTCTCTTCACAGTGAAAAATAAGATTATGGAACAACTAACAAGAACTGAATATGCTAGGTAAATAACCGTTATGTATATTTAATATTTGTAAATGTTTTAGTTATAATTTTGTATAACAAAATAATTTACGACTTGTATCATATAATATTAATATATTAGATTAAATGCAACCGAAAGAAATTAATATTTGAGAAAATTACTTGGAGAACAAGAGAGTGATTCGAGCGGGGTTTCTGACAGTGAAGACGAAGACTGGATTCCAGCATATATAGCTAGACGTCAAGCTTTAAATCAAAAAGATAATTCAGAGCATGACGAATCAGAAGATTCTGAAGATACAGGAGAAACCGCTGAAGGGAATGCAGCAGTAGAAGAAGAGGTTGAAAATAGCGAGAGTGAGGATGACGACAATGAAACAGAAACTGCTGAGCCTGAAGGTAATAAAATATTTGTTGTTAACAATGACTGAAATACTAATGTTTTTTCTTAAATAATTAATTTATGTTGTTATTATTATTAATTTTCATGATAAATATAAAGCTGGCGTCGATACAATGGACCAAATGGTGCGGAGATACACCAGTCAACGACGATCTTCGAGATGGCTAATGGCAATGTTGTTCAACATGCTAGACATTTCTGCACTTGCGGCATATACAATTTATTATGAAAATAATAAAATGATTGCCAAAAAAACGGTAGAACGTCGTCAATTTATGCGTAAGCTAAGTGAAGAACTTGCATTGTAGGTGATTGAACATCGTACCGCGAATCCACAAATAATGTGCCAATTCTCAACAAAGAATGCCATTCAAAGTATTTTAGGCCATGCACTGACAGAACCAGTCGTGGTAAATCCTGGTCCACAGGCTCCAAAAGATAAAACCGGAAGGAAAATAGTTATAGGATCTTGCCATGTCTGCAATGCTTTGCCAATAAGAAGACGGCGAAACACATGTAAGGCTTGTGCCAATTGTCACCAACCTGTATGTTACGAGCACTCAGTTAATCGTGCAGAATGTGTTCAATGTCATTAATTATAAAAAAATTTAATATGTTTTAATAAAATTTAGTTGCATGCATTTATAAAACTTGTATTCAATTTATTTCCTATTCTTTCCAATGTGGGTACCCGGGTACCCGGTTGCTAGTGGCGGTGGCTGGAGTTTAAGCTTATTTAAAAACAAAAACAAAAAATAAATCAATTAAATGAACTCACAGCTAGCTTTCTTTTATGTTAAAAAACGACGATTTGAGAGCTTAAAATGAAATATTGAACTTCCTTTAAACTATTCACACAGATACACCGCGAACGAAACGACCTCATTCCTTAAATCGGAGTTTGGTTAGTCAAGCATAGGTATTAAAAATGTGTTCTGTAGTTTGTTAAATTAGGTGTAATTACAATAATATTGCAATAGTAATATTTCATATTTTAAATTTGCGAATAGCATTTTTTATTACAGTGGTTTTCCGATAGGTGGCTGCACCGCTGAGGCTGGTTGAAATACATAGATGATAACGCCTTTAAAGTGAGTGTGGACAGTGCCTAACGAATTGTCATCGCCGTTTCAGTGACAGTTGTTCTTGTTTTCCAGAGAACTTAGAATATAGAGAAGCGCCAGGGCGTGCCGATTATCAAATTGGTCCGCTGGCTCGTTTTATGAAAGCGTATTTCAACACGAAAATCTAAAGCGTATTTCACCGCACTTTAACAGTGAGCAGACAGAAATCGTTCTCAAAATAGCAGATTGAGCAAGATTGTATGTGAAATGAGAAAATACATGCAAAATAAATGTTAAATTGATAAGCCTTTGCAATGTAAATGAAAGCATGCAGATGGTTATTATCAAAAATTTAGGATATTATCATCTTTTTTTATTGACTTTTAATTATTTGTAAAACTCATTAAATATTTTTGTAATTTACCAAATGATATGATTTTTATATACTTATATATTTCGGAATTTTATTAATTTTTAAATAATTTAATTTTTTAAATAAAATCTACCATTGATTTTTAGGCATATTAAAAAATATTTGATTAAATTCTATAAATATTATATATTTTCGGGCTAAATATCGAAATAAGTAAGCAAGCCAAAATTCATTCATACAATAACGTATAAGCGTGCGTACATATACATATATATATATATGTGCATATAAGTGTAGTAAGAACAAGCAAAAACGTACGCATCTAGCAAAAAAAACCACGCCATCACCATGACAACACTATTTGAATGGCCGCTGCTAGTTCAATTACAAAAAAGTCCTCAAGACGAACGCCGGCGCACCGTCTACTAAATAAGCTGCGCAGCAGCACACATCTCCCCGCATGCGACTCGCCTACAAACCAAAGTGCCAAAAATTGGAAGTTGAACAAATTTGTGTCTTTTTCGACAACAGCAAACCGCGCTCTTGATAGAGTGAACTTTTTCTTTAGAATTACAAAACGTATTTTAAATGAATGCCAAACAAATGTTTGAAAAAAGTCCCATTATTTTTAAAAATGAATTTTTTAATTTAATTTAAGTTTAGCGATTCGAGAAAATTTAAAATTTAATAGAATTGAGGAATTAATTATAATATATACAAATGTCTCCTAGAACTTCTATCACTTCTTTTATTATTAAATTAATACATATTTAATTATGAAAAATATATGAGTACTATTTAAAAATGTTTAATAACTTAAAACAATTAAAGATTTTTAGTAAGAATTTAAAATCTAGAAGTTATTTAAAAATCACTCCTATAGCTGTTGATTAGTGATTGATATATTCGTGATATACAGAGTTTACCGTACCTGAATTCGTACACCAAAAGGCGAAAAATATGAAATCTAGCAAAAAATTTGTGCTTGTCGCGAAGAAATAGCTTGTTGAAGGCAGGGTATAAGGGGAAGGGCTCGGGCTTTATTAAGATTGTGTGCGTTTTGCGTATACCATACATATTAAATTGCTTGCATGTATGGGTTTTCACTTCGAAGTGAGTTCAACAGCAATTTTTACATTTTTGCTAAAATTTGACTTCGACTTGAGGAAACTGTTTGTAGATGAAGATTTTTTGTTGCTTCTATGCTTCGTCTACTTTCCTTCATTGAAATCAAATATTCTAGAATATTCCAGAATATTCTGGAGTTTTCTGGAACTTTTAAAATATTTTAGAATTTTAGCAAAAAATCCTTGCCACCACAAATCATCTTGTCGACAATGTGCATGCGGGAAGGCAAGGAAATGCTTGCTGGGCAATATGAACTAACAGGCGAACAGCAAATTTAGTAGCACGATGCCGATTTGCTTCAATTGAGTGGACGATTTTAGTCAGCGACACAAGAGTTTTTAGCAATGCTAGTTCATGCAGCATGCTTGTTACAGGATTTTTTATACCCGACTGTACTATGTGAAAGAGTACATTAAGTTTGTTCTGCTAACGGTTTTACAATAATCGAGGCAAGTAAAGAATCTATGTAAAAAACTTCATGAAATGGTGAGATAAATAGATTTAGAAAAATTTCTTTCCCTCCGTCTCTATAGATGATAGCTCGCGTAAGAATTGAGATGTTTGAAACAATGTTACAGAAAAATATCAGCCGATTATCTATTGTTCGGTTCCACTCCAATTTAGCCTTCCTTCCATGTTTCAGTTTGCGACCGTCACGATGAAGCAAGTTGTTTGTATGGCGCGCGGTGGTGTTTGTAAATGAAGGCACTCTGCTTTGTTGTAGGGCGCAGGCGTTTATGAATGAAAATGTTATTGTAGTATTTGATTTCAGTTCACACAAATAATGTGCTTGTATGTTTTTGCACATGCGTATAAGTATGTATTTAAGTATATACATATGTATGTATGCATCTATTTCTTGAGGAAGGTCAGTATTTTGTATAGTATAGGAATACATACGTACATATTTATAAATTAATTTATTTTTGACTTATTAATTAATTAAATAACTCTTATTGTAAAAAAACGCTATAAGCGAAATGCCGACGGCAAATCAATACTCTTTGATGGTAAACATCCAATATTTGCTATAAGATAAATCAGAAATTCAAAAAACATAAGAAATAAATCAGTAAAATTGGGTTATTTCTCAATATTAAAAAAAAATTAAAATAATATTTTCCTTTATTTTGATAACAAGCTATATAAATTTTTTCTTTGAAGTTAACATATAGCAATGTTATTTAAAAACAGAGAATTACATTTCAGAGCATAATTTTTATTTCTATGCTCAAAATGTTAAGCGCTATAGCCGAATTCTGTTAATTTCTGTGCCGGTGGTGAAATACGCTTTCACGTCTCGACTTCGTTTTTGACAGTTTCCACGCTGGTCCGCAATTGAACCTTCTCGTTGTTATAAGTTCTCTGTGTTTTCGTATTATTCACGCTCGAAAATGTCCGTTTATGTGCCCAATTCTCGCCATTTGCGGGAAGTTTTACTTTTCTGTTACAATTCGAAAAAAAATGCAGCTGAAGCGCATCGAATGCTCTCAGAAACTTACGGTGATGCTGCTCTGAATGAAAGAACGTGTCGGGAGTGGTTTCAACGTTTTAAAAATGGTGATTTCGATGTCGAAGACGAACATAATGGTGGAAGGGAAAAAACCTTCAAAGATGAACAACTAGAAGCATTGCTTGATGAAGATTCGTTCCAAACCCAAGAACAGCTTGCCGAATCATTGGGAGTGAGTCAGCAAGCCATTTCAAAACGTCTCAAGGCCCTGGGCATGATTCAGAAAGAAGGAAACTGGGTGCCGTACGAGTTGAAACCGAGGGACATCGAGCGCCGTCTATGTTTATGTGAGCAACTGCTTCAAAGACAAAATCGTAAGGGGTTTTTACATCGAATCGTAACCGGTGATGAAAAGTGGGTTCGATACGATAATCCTAAACGCAGAAAATCATGGGGAAAGCCCGGGCATGCTTCTTCGTCGAAGGCAAAACCGAATATTCACGGCGCCAAGGTTATGATTTGTATTTGGTGGGATCAGCTCGGTGTGATTTACTACGTGCTCTTAAAACCGGGTGAAACCATCACAGGAGATCGCTACCGAACGCAGCTGATGCGCCTTAGTCGCGCGCTAAAAGAAAAGCGGCCACAATATCAAGAGCGACATGACAATGTCATTCTCCAACACGACAATGCTCGGCCTCACGTCGCAAAAGTGGTCAAAAAGTACCTGGAAACGCTGAAATGGGAAGTCTTGCCCCACCCGCCGTATTCCCCAGATGTCGCTCCTTCTGACTTCCACCTATTCCGTTCGATGGCACACGGCCTGGCAGATCAATATTTTCAATCCTTCGAAGAATTGGAAAAATGGATTGCTTCATAGATAGCGTCAAAAGAGGACTGCTTTTTCGGGCCGGGATCCGAAAATTGCCGGAAAGATGGGAGAAAGTTGTCGCTAGCGAAGGACAATACTTTGAATAATATATCTGTAAGCACTTTTTCGCAATAAAGCTTTTAATTCTGGAAAAAAACGGCGGAAGCAAAGTTCTACACCTAATATATCTGATTCCTAGACAAAATGTAATTTTTCATTCCGTGTTTTATCTTGGATGATACCCATAACATTTCGTATTGTAAATACACTTTTTCGTAGTTACTTTAGTAGATTTTACCTCACAGGTAATTTCTTTATATTTCTGCTTATTCCTAGTATAAAAGGAACACTAATCTTTAATCAAACTAATACTTTTTTTCAAGAACTTCGTTATTAAAACTTCTTTATCCATATTTTCAGTCAAAACAATGTTTCGGTAACTCATTTTTAATCTTACACATCGGAACGTTCCACAACGTGAGAAGGCTTTGGCCATATTTTGGTTAAACCAGTCAGTGTGTACATGTATATTCAAAATTCAGCTCTTTTTTAAATGTTATGTTTTGTAGTAATTAAGAAAATACGTACTTTTTATTTAAAACGCTACAGCGCTGACGATATTGACTCATGACCGATAAATGCAACACTGCTACTTTTTGACACGAGAAACCTACGTACGCTTGTTTTGAATATAACTGACTAAGTAGTATTCGATGTAACACCTCGGATGCGCGTTATACTCTTGTAATAGTTTTAACTTTAATATTCTCAATACATATACATTTAATTTAAACTAAAAGCGTTTTATTTAACGAAGTATGTTAGCCACCCGCGCAAGGTAACGTATCTATAACTCTTATGCGCGACAGTTCAGAAGCAGGATTGTGCTACTACGCCTACATCTGAATAAACGTATGCGATATATACGTACGCGCTGCGAATTTGCTATTAAAGTGAACAAATATGCAATTAGTTCCATTGCGGCTTACGAACGTTGAAAAGTGCTGAAATGAAATAGTGACAACGATTCCATTTGGCTAACACTTAGCCGTCGTACATAACTAAACATTTGTTAAGACTTTCGCGAACATGGGCGCTAGTGGACATACGACTTGTCGCTTAGCTCAACGGTTCGAACTCAAATTTGTGGTTTCGTATTATTTGTTTCTTTAACCTCGTTTTTGCACGTCTTCGTATTTGCCTCTGTACTCATAATTTTTCCCGTTGCTTGCTCGTTTGGCATGACTACTCGCTTATTCTTTCTTTTATAGTTAGAAAACTGCGAAGATAATAATCCAAAAAAAGAAAAAACAAAAGAAGAAAAGAATAATGTCAACTAATCCAACGCTGAAAGAATTAAAGAAAAGGCGTAAGGCTGCAGGTTTGACTACTTCCGGCACCAAAAACCAAATCCTTGAAAGATTGCAAATTAATATACTGAACGATAATGACAATGAAAGTGATCGCGATGAAACAATGATGCAACGTTTATCAGCTCTTGAGAAAACGTTTGAGAGACTGGTAAGCATGTGTTGAAGACATGAGCGAGGACCTCATCGAGTTTTAAACTTAATATATATGTATATAGAAAAACCAAAAAAGAAATACTGAATTACTTATTCACCATGAATGTACTAATAATTAAAATACTTACCAGCAACCCTACTTCCCTTACTGCAGATAGTGGAAATCAAAACAAAAATGTATAAATATGTATGTATTAGTAATTTTTAGTATAGTCAAAATAATTTTTTCGCTCGCTCGAACTACAAAACGGTTGTGACTTAATAATCTGTTAAACAAATATAAATAGAAAAAAATAAATACATATATACATAAATATATATCTATATTAAAATAAACCGGTTGGGTCATAACCAAATTATATATATATAAATTGTGAAATTTAAGATTCTAAATAAAATAAATTCGTTTATAAAATACACTTCTAAAATAAACCAGTGCGTTTCATTTGCAAATCTAAAGAAAATAAATAAATATATACATATGTATATATATTAAAATAATATAATTCTCAACATTGTTGAAATTATACATGGTGCCGAATCCCGATAACGGAGTAAGCCGAAATAAAAATAAAAAAGAAATTTTGTACATAAACTTAACATACATTTTTTTTTTTTAACATATGTATATGTTTTATACATACATTATACTTACATACCAAAAGTCAAAAAAAAATAAGTTCGTGAGTGCAGTGACCAGTGCGGTGTTAAGATACATACCTATAATACATACAAAATAAAATTAAACATATACATAATACGTTCAAAATAAAATTAAACGAAAAAATTTATATATATATATATATATACATATAAAACATAAAAGTGAAAAAAATAAGTGGAACCCAAAAAAAAAAAATACATAATAATATTGAAAGTGCTCTGTGTTCCAACATAACGAAAAATATATATTATTATATATATATAGGTATATGTACATATAAAACAAAAGAATTATAAGCATAAAAAATATGCATATATAAATACATAGTATGTACATGTGACAGAAAACATAAAAAAACTGAAAAATAAAACATAAAAAGCGGTGAAAATATAAGCAAAGAAAATATATATTATATATATATATACATATATTATGTATGTACATACACTCATACATAAATACATATATGCGGTGAAAAGAAAAAAACACAGAAAAGAAGTGAAAAAAATACATACATAGCAACATACATAAAAAAAGGAAAAAGAATTAAATAAGATTTGAAAAAAAAAGTAGATATACAAAATTAACAGACAGTGCACAAATATGTATGTACATAAATAAAAAGGTGTAAAAATTAAATAAGATTAAAATTTTTTTTTTATATTAAAACAAAAAAAGCAAAAACGAGCACAGCACATACACGTACATACAGCAGCAGTCCAAGCCACAATCAATACCTCATCACCACAGGAGCACCAGCACTTCGCAGAAGACAACAGGTCGGTAAATGAAAATCCTCTAATTTTCATTTACCGAATATAACAGCGCTCATATATAATATGAAAAACTCGCGCTTTCCCCATAAAAAGTATATACTTAATACAAAAAACCGCTTATTATTATATATCCCCTTACGTATATAAACTCCCCTTTTTATATACGCCAACTGGTCCAAACAGACTTTCGAAAAGGACCAGAATCGGACCGGTTGCCCCTCTCATACATCCTCCCAAGTATATACATACTCTCAGTATGTACACCCCAACAGGGCCGAAACTCATTACTACGGGCCCAGAGCACATTACACTGCCCAATGTCACCACCGTACAGCAAGTCACCGCTACTCAACCGTGGTACATGTATATACATACACATATATACATAAAGTGGTTTTTTCAATTCCGGCAATTTCCACTTCTTCGCTATTTACAATAGCAAGCGGGCAAAGACACGTATGTACATAAGTATACATACGTACATACTCGTGTAAGCTAAGCTAAGCACCCAGCATACAAACAAGGTATCACAAAAACCCAGTATACATTTATACATTGCTGTGCTCAGACGCGCTGAGACAGTACAATACAAACATTAAAGCTACCCCCTAAATAAATTAATTAAAAATAATATATATATACTTATATATAAATATAAATAAATATTTTATATTAAAATTAAATAAAATCAATATCTCACAATGGAGGACAAAATGAAGAAGCCCTAATCACTCCACCCCCTTACAGGACCCCGAACTCGCTCGAAATCCCAGGCGGAAGAAGAGGAATTCTCCCAGCTACACAAAAAATTTCTATATGAGCTATCCAGGATGGAAAAATTCTGCGGAAAATGGTGGGACACCAGTGAAGAGACTCATTTCGAAGCAGCCCTCAAAATTTTCAAGGACCATCTGGATGCAGCCAACCAAAACCTACAGATGAGCAACGTGGTGGATGAAAAGACACGCTCAGCATGCGCAGAGGCCTACGAGACAACAAATGACAACGCAATGCTCACGAAAATCAGGATAAGTGAGTTACTTGACCAAATCCAACAAAACATGGATTCCTCCTGGTCAATCACCCCCATCACAAAGATGCCCCCCCCTCCCAACACAAGCTAACTCACTCAGCTTTTTCAAGGTACCTGCATGTGACACAGAAATCTTCTATGGAGGATATGAAGATTGGCCCTCATTTAGGGACATGTTCACAGCAGTGTACATCAACCACCCCTAATTATCCGAGGTGCAGAAACTATACCACTTGAGACAGAAAACAAGAGGTAAAGCTGCACTCCTCATAAAAAATTACCCTCTCAGTGGCCACAATTTCTCATTAGCATGGGATGCACTCAAGGCACGCTACGAAAATAGAAGAATAGTAGTGGATGGCCAAATAAAAACGCTGTTCAACATCCAACCTGCCCACACAGAGAACGGAGAAAGAATTCAACAGATCCAGACGACAATAAATTACTGTCTTTCTACCCTACAGGCAAAGGGAGTATCAACAGAAAGCTGGGACCCAATGCTTGTCTACCTCTGCTCGTCAAAACTGCCGGATGAGACACTAGCTCTCTGGAAGCAATCACTCAACTCAAGGAAGGAGTTACCTCGATGGTCAGAAATAGACCAATTTCTGACAGCTCGGTACGAGATCGTGGAGCGACTCAGCACATACAGACCCAATAAGCCGAAGATCAGTCAGCCAAGCTACCCCCAACGGACACCAGCGGTCCCTCCCCCAACATTTAATTATCGGAACAAAACCCAATCGTTCCATACTCAAAACAAATGGCAAGTTTCATGTAAACTTTGCCAATCAAACTACTCGATGACAACGTGCGTCAAATTTCGAGAACTATCCGTCTCAGACCGGAACGAGTTTATTAAAGACAACAACTACTGCAAAAATTGCCTGGCGTACTCGCATTTGGAGAAAGATTGCAAAATCAACTTTACGTGCGTTTATTGTCAAAGACGTCACCACTCCCACCTCCATTACACTGCGAGCAACCCCACGCCTTACCCCCCAGAACCTCAAAGAAACTTCACTACTTCTCAAGTGACAGTCGAGGAAGAACAGCCCTGCACCTCTAAGCAGGCATCAAACAACGCAAAGGCAAATGAAAGCGGTAGAACAAAAACTCTATCCAACTACTCGAGTAACAAAGAAAGGACATTGCTTCCCACAGCAAATATTACCATTCTCCACAAAGGAGAAGTAACTCACATCAGAGCTCTCATTGACCAAGGCTCTCAAAAAACTTTTGTAACATCCCGTATACAAAAGTTACTTGGTCTCCCCACCACAAAAGCCAACTACCAAATTCTTGGCATGGGCGGTGACACAGTCCAAAACTCGAATAGAATATGCTCTATTACGATATGCTCAGCTAATCAATCAATAAAAATCGCGGCTCAAGCGATAATACTGTCTCAATTGACGCACACTCTCCCATCCCTCAAAATAAAAGAAGTAGATTTAACAGAATATCTCTCACTACCATTGGCAGACCCCAACTGCTTTACACCAGCTAGAATAGACATGGTCATTGGTAGCGATATAATCCCCAAAATACTCACCCTAGGCCTCAAAATTAATGTAGGCGGCAGCCTAATAGCCCAGAACACAATGTTTGGGTGGATATTAAGTGGACCAGTTGTGGAAGAAATCTGCTCATTTTCTACTCAGGTGATTGAAACCCCTTCAGAATCACTAGGAGATTTACTCAGGAAATTCTGGGAACAAGAAGAGGTACCACCGGCCCCCACATACACAGACGATGATGAATACTGTGAAGCGCTCTACAAAAAAACCACTCATCGACGAGAAGATGGCCGATATGTAGTAAAGCTGCCATTCAAGTCAGCATTCCCGGACTCCATCGCACTCAGGCACTCCAGACCTGCAGCACAGCAGCAATACCTCAGCGTGAAAAGAACTAACGAAAAGAAAGATGAACTTCGGAACACCTATTCAGAAGTCCCAGAGGAATACCTCACGCTAGACCACATGGAACCAACCCATTCACGAGAAATCATACGCGACGGTAAATATTTCTCCTTTTACCTACGCCATCACGCAGTGATTAAACCTGGAAGCAAAACTACTAAAGTCCGTGTAGTTTTCAATGCCTCAAAAACCTCGCATTCCGGTCTCTCACTCAATGACGTATTACATACTGGCCCCGTTCTCCAAAATGACTTAATGCTCATTATTCTAAAATGGAGATTATATAAGTATGTATTTAACGGCGATATTGAAAAAATGTACCGCCAAATATACGTCCATAAGGAAGACCAAGACTTCCAAAGCGTTCTATTCCGCAGAGCGCCCAATAGTCCAATAGAAGACTTTAAACTAAAAACGGTGACATTCGGTGTCAACTGCGCTCCATACTTGGCAATAAGGACACTCCACCAATTAGCCGTGGACTCTAAGGAGACATACCCCCATGTCTCAAACATATTAAAATGAGAGACATACGTAGATGACATCCTCTCAGGCGGACATAATCTAGACTCAGCCGGCGAATCGATACATCAAGTTATCGAAGTATTCAGGTCAGCCGGATTCCCGTTAAAAAAGATCACAGCAAACCACAAGTCACTGCTGAAAGACATCCCCCCGTCTGCTCTTTTAGATGAAGAATTTCTCGAATTCCAAGAGGCAAGTTCTACAAAAACCCTCGGAATAAAATACAATGCTCACACTGATACATTTTCGTACTCAGTTCACCCCCCCTCATCCTCAGACACTGCCACGAAACGACAGATCCTCTCATCTGTCGCGAAACTTTTCGACCCGGCAGGATGGCTATCGCCCATAATGATAGCAGCGAAAACTCTTCTTCAACAACTATGGATGGAAGGAACAGACTGGGACGAAACCGTGAAGCCGATCTCACTCCACAAATGGAACACCTTCAGGAAAAATCTCGCAGCAATCGAAGAGATAAGGATACCTTGATGGGTGCAATTCAGCCCAAACAGTTCCATTCAGCTACACGGATTCTCAGATGCTTCCGAGAAGGCATTCTGCGCTTGCGTATATTTACGAGTCCAGCAAGGTGAAGCTGCTACCTCCCACTTACTCGCAGCCAAGAGTAAGTTAGCCCCCTTACAAGCCGTCTCTCTCCCTAGGCTGGAACTTTGCGGCGCAGTTTTACTGGCAAAATTAGTAAAGCGGATCCGATCCTCCCTAAATCTGCAATCTCATGAACTAATTTTGTGGACAGACTCCTCCATTGTATTAGCATGGCTGGAAAAAGCCCCATGGACGTGGAAAACATACGTAGCGAACAGGACATCTCAGATCCAACACTGAAAACCCAGCTGATCTAGGTACGCGTGGAGCTAAACCCCAAGAGCTCGTCAACTGTTCACTCTGGTGGAAAGGCCCCGAGTGGTTAACTAGGCCATCCCCTCTTTGGCCGAAAAGTTCACCAACACAATCGTCCCCTCCGGAACAACGACAAATTAAAGCATTCCACGCTTTAGAATCTCCTGATTTTCTGGACCTCTTCTCCTCCTTTTCCACCGCTCTCAGAGTATCAGCGTACATATTTCGTTTCGCGCAAAAGGCTAGGAAACTGCCAAATCCGTCCTCTACCACTCTCACTCAAAGCGACACAAAGTTCGCAAAAACTCGCCTCATAGCTGTCACCCAGCGAAAATACTTCGGAAAAACCATCACAGCATAGGAGTCAAAATTTCCGATAGAAAAAAGAGATCCCCTCCGTACTCTCAACCCCTTCTTGGATAGATCAGGACTGCTGCGTGCAAATGGACGTCTCACTCATGCCGCCCTCAGCTACGATGAGCGCCATCCAATTATCATCCCCGATAATTCCCGATATTGCTCCCTCCTCCTCGAGTTCCTCCACTCAACTCTACTGCACGCGGAAAAACAGCTGATGATTCGCGTGGCCCAACAAGAATACTATATTCCCCGAATCCGCCAGAAGGTAAAATCTTGCATTTTTCGGTGTAAGACATGCACGATATACAAACAGAAGATGAGCACGCAATTGATGGCAGCATTGCCCCCTGAACGGTCCACATATACACTCCCATTCCATACTACCGGTGTAGATTTTGCCGGCCCATTCCTCGTCAAAACATCGACTCTCCGCCGAGCATCCCATTCAAAAGCATACGTGTGTGTATTCGTATGTTTCTCGGCAAAGGCCATTCATCTGGAAGTATGCTCCGACCTAACAACAGAAACGTTTAAGGCAGCATTCGCACGATTTGTAGGACGAAGAGGCATTCCCCACAAGATAATGTCTGACAACGGCAAAACCTTCGTAGGAGCACAGCGAAGCCTCCAAAGAGAGCTATCCGCCTTCCTTGAAGAAGTTTCGGACAAAACCACAACGGAATATGCCATTCACGGACTTACATGGCAATTTATACCGCCTTACGCTCCACATATGGGAGGACTTTGGGAAGCGGCAGTGAAGAGCTTCAAAACTCACTTCACTAAAGTCGCTGGAAATCAAAAGTTCACCTTCGAAGAATTTACCACTCTCCTAATACGCATCGAAGCGGTACTCAACTCCAGACCACTCTCTCCTATGTCTCAAGATCCCGAAGACTTGAAGGTACTAACCCCAGGCCACTTCTTACGAGGCGCGCCCTTACTCTCGATCCCTGAGCCAAACTAAGAAAATCTCTCACTCATTAATAAATGGCAAAAATTAAGAGTCCTCCACCATCAGTTCAGCAAGCGCTGGAAAACTGAATATCTCCACCATCTTCAAAAACGCTATAAATGGAAAGGATCCCAGCGAAATATGAAGGAAGGTGATCTCGTCGTCATCAAAAACGACCTCCTACCCCCAAACGAATGGCGACTAGGTCGCATAACCAAACTGCATCCCGGACCCGACCAAAACGTTCGCGTGGTAGACATCCGCATTCAAGGCGGAACGGTCACCCGCAACATAACCAAACTCTACCTCCTGCCACCCGCTTAGCTAATACATTCCCCTCTCTCTCTCTCTCTCGAAAAGCTAAACTCTGCACACCTCCACTCTCCATCATCTCATACTAAAATCGCTTTTCGAACGATGTCTTTTCAGATCGCAGAACTTCTGCAAGTGTCGGCTGTGCTGCCGCACCCACTCATTGCGCCACTGCCGTGCGTTCCTGGCAATGACTCCAGACGAGCGATACGAGTCTGCGAAGGTGCACAAGTATTGTATCATCTGTTTGGCGACATCGCACGCGACGGGAAGCTGTAACTCTCGAGACAGCTGTCACCGCTTCGGACTGGCACACCATACTCTGCTGCACAGCTCCGCACGCACGACATCAACACGAGCCACGCCCAGCAGCTCGAAGAGAGCCCCCAAACCACCACCAGGTAAACCTGTTGCCAGTGGACGAGTTCAAAAAAGAGCAGGACATCAGGACAACAGGCCCCAAACTCCCGAAGGCATTCCACCTCGGCCCTCCAACGTCGACTCACTGGCCTAGCCAGAGAAGCTAAGAAGGCATATATAAATAGAAAAACCAAAAATGAAATACTGAATTACTTACTCACCATGAATGTACTAATAATTAAAATACTTACCAGCAACCCTACTTCCGTTACTACAGAAAGGGGAAATCAAAACAAAAATATGTATTAGTAATTTTTAGTATAGTCAATATAATTTTTTCGCTCGTTCGAACTAAAAAATGGTTGTGACTTAATAATCTGCTAAACAAATATAAATAGAAAAAAATAAATACATATATACATAAATATATATCTATATTAAAATAAACCGGTTGTGTCATAACTAAATTATATATATACAATAAAAACCCGAAATTGTGAAATTTAAAATTCTAAATAAAATAAATTCGTTTATAAAATACACTTCTAAAATAAACCAGTGCGTTTCATTTACAAATCTAAAGAAAATAAATAAATATATACATATGTATATATATTAAAATAATATAATTCTCAACATTGTTGAAATTATACAGCATGCATACACAAACAAATACGCAAGAGAATATCAATGCGCAAAATACTCCGTGCGCCTCAAACTTTCAACCAACGTTTGTTTCATCGCCAGACAATGTATACAAGTGCGACAAATTTACAAGCATATACAACAACAACTCCAACGAATCGAGTTAACTTTGTGCCACAGCGGGAGAGAGCAAATATCCCAATTACTTCTAGTGCACATATTCCAATTGGAAATCATGTTTTCGATCCAAGGAGTGCCTCAGTTCCACTTAGCAATGCCTCTCACTCGTCGTGTTATAACATGAAGGATATTGTCGTGTTGTGGCCGGATTATAACCCAACAAGCGAAAAGTCGTTAAATTCAGTCCAGTTCATAAAACGTTTTGAAATGCTAAAAAAATGCTTATAACTGGCGCGAAGATATTTTTATTTGTGTGGTACAACGAAAACTGCGAGGATCCACAAAATTATGGATTGATTCGCACCCGTGTGTTTTCGTAAATTGGCCACAGTTTGTGAATAAATTTTTGACTGATTTTCCGTGTATGCTAAACCCTTATGTTAGTAACCAACTTTACCGACGTCTTTTAGCAACCGGGTACCCGGGTATCTGAGTATTAAAAATTTTGTTTATTTTGTTAAAAAATTTTTTCCAAATAATTTTTTTCTTGAAATATTAATAGTAATTGACAGAGTAAAGAAAAAAATAATAACAACGTAGAGTTATGAATGACATCTGAGACGTATTGGGGCACTCCAGGTAGTCGACCAGTTTTTATTGTTCGGAGCCGAGCAGATGCCGTTGGAGAGAGAGAAAAACTCAAGGTTATTTCTTTGTTTTCTATCGCACACTAGATTCGAGTATTTTTTAGTACGTAACAGATTTTTGGTGAGTTCAGTAGTGTTTTATTTATGGTGTTCTCTTCACAGTGAAAAATAAGATTATGGAACAACTAACAAGAACTGAATATGCTAGGTAAATAACCGTTATGTATATTTAATATTTGTAAATGTTTTAGTTATAATTTTGTATAACAAAATAATTTACGACTTGTATCATATAATATTAATATATTAGATTAAATGCAACCGAAAGAAATTAATATTTGAGAAAATTACTTGGAGAACAAGAGAGTGATTCGAGCGGGGTTTCTGACAGTGAAGACGAAGACTGGATTCCAGCATATATAGCTAGACGTCAAGCTTTAAATCAAAAAGATAATTCAGAGCATGACGAATCAGAAGATTCTGAAGATACAGGAGAAACCGCTGAAGGGAATGCAGCAGTAGAAGAAGAGGTTGAAAATAGCGAGAGTGAGGATGACGACAATGAAACAGAAACTGCTGAGCCTGAAGGTAATAAAATATTTGTTGTTAACAATGACTGAAATACTAATGTTTTTTCTTAAATAATTAATTTATGTTGTTATTATTATTAATTTTTATGATAAATATAAAGCTGGCGTCGATACAATGGACCAAATGGTGCGGAGATACACCAGTCAACGACGATCTTCGAGATGGCCAATGGCAATGTTTTTCAACATGCTAGACTTTTCTGCACTTGCGGCATATACAATTTATTCTGAAAATAATAAAATGATTGCCAAAAAAACGACAGAACGTCGTCAATTTATGCGTAAGCTAAGTGAAGAACTAGCATTGTCGGTGATTGAACATCGTACCGCGAATCCACAAATAATGTGCCATTTATCAACAAAGAATGCCATTCAAAGTATTTTAGGCCATGCACTGACAGAACCAGTCGTGGTAAATCCTGGTCCACAGGCTCCAAAAGATAAAACCGGAAGGAAAATAGTTATAGGATCTTGCCATGTCTGCAATGCTTTGCCAATAAGAAGTCGGCGAAACACATGTAAGGCTTGTGCCAATTGTCACCAACCTGTATGTTACGAGCACTCAGTTAATCGTGCAGAATGTGCTCAATGTCATTAATTATAAAAAAATTTAATATGTTTTAATAAAATTTAGTTGCATGCATTTATAGAACTTGTGTTCAATTTATTTCCTATTCTTTCCAATGTAGGTACCCGGGTACCCGGTTGCTAGTGGCGGTGGCTGGAGTTTAAGCTTATTTAAAAAAAAAAAAACAAAAAATAAATCAATAAAATGAACTCACAGCTAGCTTTCTTTTATGTTAAAAAACGACGATTTGAGAGCTTAAAATGAAATATTGAACTTTCTTTAAACTATTCACACAGATACACCGCGAACGAAACGACCTCATTCCTTAAATCGGAGTTTGGTTAGTCAAGCATAGGTATTAAAAGCGTGTTCTGTAGTTTGTTAAATTAGGTGTAATTACAATAATATTACAATAGTAATATTTCATATTTTAAATTTGCGAAGAGCATTTTTTATTACAGTGGCATTCTATAAAGCTTTGGCCACAAGCCTTAGAATCCTTTGAACAGAATTATCTTAGAGCGTCAGGCACCTATTCAAGTTTTTCCTTTACTTTCTTATCAGGTGTACAACTTTGCTTCCGCCGTTTTCCGATAGGTGGCTGCACCGGCTGAGGCTGGTTGAAATACATAGATGATAATGCCTTTAAAGTGAGTGTGGACAGTGCCTAACGAATTGTCATCGCCGTTTCAGTGACAGTTGTTCTTGTTTTCGTATTATTCACGCTCGAAAATGTCCGTTTATGTGCCCAATTCTCGCCATTTGCGGGAAGTTTTACTTTTCTGTTACAATTCGAAAAAAAATGCAGCTGAAGCGCATCGAATGCTCTCAGAAACTTACGGTGATGCTGCTCTGAATGAAAGAACGTGTCGGGAGTGGTTTCAACGTTTTAAAAATGGTGATTTCGATGTCGAAGACGAACATAATGGTGGAAGGGAAAAAACCTTCAAAGATGAACAACTAGAAGCATTGCTTGATGAAGATTCGTTCCAAACCCAAGAACAGCTTGCCGAATCATTGGGAGTGAGTCAGCAAGCCATTTCAAAACGTCTCAAGGCCCTGGGCATGATTCAGAAAGAAGGAAACTGGGTGCCGTACGAGTTGAAACCGAGGGACATCGAGCGCCGTCTATGTTTATGTGAGCAACTGCTTCAAAGACAAAATCGTAAGGGGTTTTTACATCGAATCGTAACCGGTGATGAAAAGTGGGTTCGATACGATAATCCTAAACGCAGAAAATCATGGGGAAAGCCCGGGCATGCTTCTTCGTCGAAGGCAAAACCGAATATTCACGGCGCCAAGGTTATGATTTGTATTTGGTGGGATCAGCTCGGTGTGATTTACTACGTGCTCTTAAAACCGGGTGAAACCATCACAGGAGATCGCTACCGAACGCAGCTGATGCGCCTTAGTCGCGCGCTAAAAGAAAAGCGGCCACAATATCAAGAGCGACATGACAAAGTCATCCTCCAACACGACAATGCTCGGCCTCACGTCGCAAAAGTGGTCAAAAAGTACCTGGAAACGCTGAAATGGGAAGTCTTGCCCCACCCACCGTATTCCCCAGATGTCGCTCCTTCTGACTTCCACCTATTCCGTTCGATGGCACACGGCCTGGCAGATCAATATTTTCAATCCTTCGAAGAATTGGAAAAATGGATTGCTTCATGGATAGCGTCAAAAGAGGACTCCTTTTTCGGGCCGGGATCCGAAAATTGCCGGAAAGATGGGAGAAAGTTGTCGCTAGCGAAGGACAATACTTTGAATAATATATCTGTAAGCACTTTTTCGCAATAAAGCTTTTAATTCTGGAAAAAAACGGCGGAAGCAAAGTTCTACACCTAATATATCTGATTCCTAGACCAAATGTAATTTTTCATTCCGTGTTTTATCTTGGATGATACCCATAACATTTCGTATTGTAAATACACTTTTTCGTAGTTACTTTAGTAGATTTTACCTCACACGTACTTTCTTCATATTTCTGCTTATTCCTAATATAAAAGAAACACTTATCTTTAATCAAACTAATATTATTTTCATAAACTTCGTTTTTAAAACTTCTTTACCCATATTTTCAGTCAAAACAATGTTTCGGTCACTCATTTTTATTCTTACACACTGGAATGTTCCACATACAAATATGAAAAGGCTTTGGCCATATTTTGGTTAAACCAGTCAGTGTGCATATGTATATTCAAAATTCAGCTCTTTTTTGAATGTTATATTTTATAGTAATTAAGAAAATACATACTTTTCTTTTAAAATATAAGAATTTAAAAATATTTTCTTTATTTAAATTGTTACGCCACAGCGCTGACGATATTGACTCATGAATGATAAATGCAACACTGCTACATTTCGACACGAGAAACCTACGTACGCTTGTTTTGAATATAACCGACTAAGTAGTATTCGATGTAATACCTCGGATACGCGTTATACTCTTGTAATAGTTTTAACTTTAATATTCTCAATACATAATACATTTAATATAAACTAAAAGCAATTTATTTAAGGGGTTATGCCACTCTAGAGACCGAAAAAATAGGTGTTTTATGTGCATTTTTTTTTTAGAAAAACCATTAAGTAAATTAAAAATATAATATAAGAAGTTTATTATACATCTTTTTAGGTGTAAAAAAATAATTTCTTATAAATATTTCTTGAAGAATGGTGGCGCTGTAGCGGTCGTCCTTCGACTACTCTATGGTTCAAGGGGTACGTGGCCGAACTAACTGCTCCTGTAAATTTTGAAATATCTTGAGTATCTAAATTTTTTTTTATTACATATTACAATAGCTAAAGTAACTTGTGGGATTTTTTCGATATATTGATTCATGATCAAATGGCGCACTTCTAAAGTTAAACTTCCTAATTTCGACTAAAAAATCATCGTTTATTGTTAATAACAAATGAACTATATAGAATAAAAAAAAATCCTACGTGATACCTTAAAAAATGTATTTTTAAAGATGTGTGTCAAATTTGAACCTAATCGGTTGGAAATTGTACGAGTTGTTGGTTCGGCCAACTCGGAAAATGTAGTTTGGAGATAAACGCGTAAAGCCTTGCAAGGAACTTCGTAAATAAATTATTTCGAGATTTTTCCGAGCCATAATCCTGCAATATGTTATTTCTGAGACCCTAAGGAACTATTTAAAGCAAAACAAAAAAGCGATTTTTTGAAAATTCTAGAGTGGCATAACCCCTTAACGAAGTATGTTAGCCATTCATAGGCAAATTTGCCTACGTCCGGCATCAAAAACCAAATCCTTGAAAGCTTGAAAATTAATATAGTGAACGATAATCACAATGAAAGTGATCGCGATGAAACAATGATGCAACGTTTATCAGCTCTTGAGAAAACGATTGAGAGACTGATAAGCATGCATACGCAAACAAATAAATACGCAAGAGAATATCAATGTGCAATATCATCGCCAGACAATGTATGCAAGTGCGACAAATTTACAAGCGTATACAACAACAACTCCTACGAATAGAGTTAACTTTGTGCCACAGTGGGAGAGAACAAATATCCCAATTACTTCTAGTGCACATATTCCAATTGGAAATCATGTTTTCGATCCAACGAGTGCGTCAGTTCCACTTAGCAATGCCTCTCACTCGTCGTGTTACAATATGAGAGATTTTGTCGAGTTGTTGCCGGATTATAACCCAACAAGCGAAGCGTCGTTAAATTCGGTCCTGTTTATAAAACGTATTGAAATGCTAAAAAAATGCTTATAACTGGCGCGAAGATATTTTAATTTGTGCGGTACAACAAAAATTGCCAGGATCCGCAAAATTATGGATTGATTCGTAGCCGTGTGTTTTCGTAAATTGGCCACAGTTTGTGAATAAATTTTTGACTGATTTTCCGTGTAGGTATGCTAAACGAAGACGACACCCATATTAAGTTATCGCGAACGAAACGACATCATCCCTTAAATCGGGGTTTGGTCAGTCAATCATAGGTATTATAAATGTGTTCTGTAGTTTGTTAAATTAGGTGTAATTACAATAATATTACAATAGTCGTTATAACTTTTGAGTTACATAATAAGTTTCATATTTTAAATTTGCGAAGAGCATTTTTTATTACAGTGGCATTCTATAAAGCTTTGGCCGCAAACCTTTTAATCCTTTGAACAGAATTATCTTAGAGCGACAGGCACCTATTCAATTTTTTCCTTTACTTTCTTATATCTGATTCCTAGACAAAATGTAATTTTTAATTCCGTGTTTCATCCGTTCTCTGTATAAAGCTAAAACTGTTTTATCTTGGATGATACCCGTAACATTTCGTATTGTAAATACACTTTTTCGTAGTTACTTTAGTAGATTTTACCTCACAGGTAATTTCTTCATATTTCTGCTTATTCCTAATATAAAAGAAACACTTATCTTTCATCAAACTAATATTTTTTTCAAAAACATCGTTTCTAAAACTTCTTTACCCATATTTTCAGTCAAAAGAATGTTTCGGTCACTCATTTTTATTCTTACACACCGGAACGTTCCACATATAAATATGAAAAGGCTTTGGCCATATTTCGGTTTAACCAGTCAGTGTGTATATGTATATTCAAAATTCAGTTTTTTTTTTGAATGTCATATTTTGTAGTAATTAAGAAAATGTGTTCTTTTCTTTTAAAATATAAGAATTTAAAAATATTTTCTTTATTAAAATTGTTACGCCACAGCGCTGACGATATTGACTAATAACTGATAAATGCAACACTGCTACATTTTGACACGAGAAACTTACGTACGCTTGTTTTGAATATAACCGACTAAGTAGTATTCGATGCAGTACCTCGGATGCCCGTTATACTCTTGTAATAGTTTTACCTTTAATATTCTCAATACATAATACATTTAATATTAACTAAAAGCAATTTATTTAACGAAGTATGTTAGCCATTCATAGGCAAATTTGCCTACGTCCGGCACCAAAAACCAAATCCTTGAAAGATTGAAAATTAATATAGTGAACGATAATCACAATGAAAGTGATCCCGATGAAACAATGATGCAACGTTTATCAGCTCTTGAGAAAACGTTTGAGAGACTGGTAAGCATGCATACGCAAACAAATAAATACGCAAGAGAATATCAATGTGCAATATCATCGCCAGACAATGTATGCAAGTGCGACAAATTTACAAGCATATACAACAACAACTCCAACGAATCGAGTTAACTTTGTGCCACAGTGGGAGAGAGCAAATATCCCAATAACTTCTAGTGCATATATTCCAATTGGAAATCATGTTTTCGATCCAACGAGTACCTCAGTTCCACTTAGCAATGCCTCTCACTCGTCGTGTTATAATATGACGGATATTGTCGTGTTATGGCCGGATTATAACCCAACAAGCGAAAAGTCGTTAAATTCAGTCCAGTTCATAAAACGTTTTGAAATGCTAAAAAAATGCTTATAACTGGCGCGAAGATATTTTAATTTGTGCGGTACAACAAAAACTGCGAGGATCCGCAAAATTATGGATTGATTCGCAGCCGTGTGATCTCGTCAATTGGCCACAGTTTGTAAATAAATTTTTGACTGATTTCCCGTGTATGCTAAACGAACACGACACCCATATTAAGTTATCGCGAACGAAAGGACATCATTCCTTAAATCGGGGTTTGGTCAGTCTAGCATAGGTATTAAAAATGTGTTCTGTAGTTTGTTAAATTAGGTGCAATTACAATAATATTACAAAAGTCGTTATAGCTTTTTGAGTTACATAATAAGTTTTATATTTTAAATTTGCGAAGAGCATATTTTATTACAGTGGCATTCTATAAAGCTTTGGCCACAAACCTTAGAATCCTTTGAACAGAATTATCTTAGAGCATCAGATACCTATTCAATTTTTTCATTTGCTCTATTATATCTGATTCCTAGACAAAATATAATTTTTCATTCAGTGTTTCATCCGTTCCCTGTATAAAACAACAACTGTTTTATCTTGGATGATACCCGTAACATTTCGTATTGTAAATACACTTTTTCGTAGTTACAAACTAAACTTTTTCAAAAACTTCTTTTTTCAAACTTCTTTACCCATATTTTCAGTCAAAACAATGTATCGGTCACTCATTTTTAATCTTACACACCGGAACGTTCCACATACAAATATGAAAAGGCTTTGGCCATATTTTGGTTAAACCAGTCAGTGTGAATATGTATATTCAAAATTCAGCTCTTTTTTGAATGTTATATTTTATAGTAATTAAGAAAATACATACTTTTCGTTTAAAATATAAGAATTTAAAAATATTTTCTTTATTTAAGTTGTTACGCTACAGCGCTGACGAAATTGACTCATGACTGATAAATGCAACACTGCTACATTTCGACACGAGTAACCTACGTACGTTTGTTTTGAATATAACCGACTAAGTAGTATTCGATGTAAGACCTCAGATGCGCGTTATACTCTTGTAATACTTTTAACTTTAATATTCTCAACACATATACATTTAATTTAAACTAAAAGCGTTTTATTTAACGAAGTATGTTAGCCATCCGCGCAAGGTAACGTATCTATAACTCTTATGCGCGACAGTTCAGAAGCAGGATTGTGCTACTACGCCTACATCTGTATAAACGTATGCGATATTTACACCCGCGCTGCGATTTTGCTATTAAAGTGAACAAATATGCAATTAGTTCCATTGCGGCTTACGAACGTTGAAAAGTTCTGAAATAAAATAGTGAAAACGATTCCATTTGGCTAACACGTAGCCATCGTACATAACCTAACATTTGTTAAGACTTTCGCGAACATCGGGGTTAGTGGACACACGACTTGTCGCTTGGGTGAACGGTTCGAATTCAAATTTGAGGTTTCGTTTTATTTGTTTCTTTAACTTCGTTTTTGCACGTCTTCGTATTTGCCTCTGTACTCGCAATTTTTCTTGTTGCTTGCTCGTTTCGCATGACTACTCGCTTATTCTTTCTATTTTAGCTAATAATCAATAAACAATCAGGATCAATAAACAAGAAAAGAATGGTGTCAACTAATCTAACGCTGAAAGAACTAAAGAAAAGGTGTAAGGTTGCAGGTTTGCTACGTCCGGCACCAAAAACCAAATCCTTGAAAGATTGAAAATTAATATAGTGAACGATAATGACAATGAAAGTGATCGCGATGAAACAATGATGCAACGTTTATCAGCTCTTGAGAAAACGTTTGAGAGACTGATAAGCATGCATACGCAAACAAATAAATACGCAAGAGAATATCAATGTGCAATATCATCGCCAGACAATGTATGCAAGTGCGACAAATTTACAAGCGTATACAACAACAACTCCTACGAATAGAGTTAACTTTGTGCCACAGTGGGAGAGAACAAATATCCCAATTACTTTTAGTGCACATATTCCAATTGGAAATCATGTTTTCGATCCAACGAGTGCGTCAGTTCCACTTAGCAATGCCTCTCACTCGTCGTGTTACAATATGAGAGATTTTGTCGAGTTGTTGCCGGATTATAACCCAACAGCGAAACGTCGTTAAATTCAGTCCAGTTTATAAAACGTATTGAAATGCTAAAAAAATGCTTCTAACTGGCGCGAAGATATTTTAATTTGTGCGGTACAACAAAAACTGCGAGGATCCGCAAAATTATGGATTGATTCGCAGACGTGTGTTTTTGTAAATTGGCCACAGTTTGTGAATAAATTTTTGACTGATTTTTCGCGTATGCTAAACGAAGACGACACTCATATTAAGTTATTGCGAACGAAACGACATCAAACAGAATCACCTGTCGAATATTTTTATAGAATGCTAACTATTTTAACAAAGGGGCTTATCAGAATCAAGCATCGTGGGACTATAGCAAATGGTGTAAGCGATAACGATTTGAAACATAAAATAACTAAAGAATACCATCGGTGCCAAGACTTTTTGAAAGATATTATTGGTTATAAAATGTATATAATGATTCCAATAACTGCTCACTTAAAACAAGAAACACGTCGTCCGTAGTAAAACCACAATCGCTGAATTCGAAAACTATTCCGGTGTCAATAAATAATAATACAGAACGTTCGTCCGGTAATATAAAATGCTACAATTGTGCTAAATTCGGACAATACGCTATTAATTGTCCTGAGCCGCAGAAAATGGCAAGGTGCGCTAAATGTCACCGTACAACGCATAAAATAGACCAGTCCCCCGAAAGGGAAAATACGAAAGTGAATAAAATTTTAGACACTGAAAAGAAAGAAAGTGGAGAGCGAGATAACGAGGGTGTAGTGAAAATTATATGTGTCAATGGGCATAATTACAATGTTTTGTCTATTTGTGTAGCACACGCACCCTTGTGCGCAAAATATTTGCTGAGAAGATCGGTAACGTGAATAACGAATTGACAACGCTACATGGTCTTGGTGGTGGAGAATGGTACATCTCCTCTCGGAAAATAATTACAATACAAAAAATTGATAACTACAAAATCGACGCAGTGGTCAATGATGATCTTATATCGGAAAATTTATACTAGGTGATGAAAATACGCGTTTTATAATCGAAAACCGTGAATGTCGTGTTGAACAGTTGACGTATCATTAATGTCAATAAAGATTTAAACGAAACAGAAAACAAAATGAAAATTGTTTTAAATACGGAAAACCCAAATCAATTAAAGCGATATAAAGTCCAATTAGTTATATGTGCACATCATCAAGGTAGTCGCTTACTGCATGCCACCGCTTTAAGTCGAGTGCCTGACCAAGCCGCAAACGTAGTTGATCCAGCAGGTTTTATTCTCAAAGTATCCAGTGATAACAACGACTGGCTCCTCACGATGCAACTCCAAGACGAAAAATTACGTGAAATTATAAGCACTTTAAATGGTGAATCACCAAGTGACAACGCCATAAAAGCTGAGTACCAGCTACGTAATCATCGCTTATATCGCAAACAACCCGATGGGCTAAAATTTTTTGTTCCCAAAGGGGTATGCTGGCGCATTGTACAGTTCTGCTACGACCAAGTGGGACACACCGCACCTGAAACGACTATTCAACTCATCAGACAGACGTACTGGTTATATAACAGCATGTATAAAGTGTTGTTATCAGACACAACGTTCAGGTAAAGCAGAAAGTATTATGCATTTTGATTGCATAAAGCAAATTCCGTTTTATCGTATTCATGATGCAGATGTAAGCAAGGAAATTCCTACGTATTAGCCATATCCGACGCATTCAGTAACTTTGTAATAGTCAAGGCCGTACACGACACAAACACTAGTAACGTTCTCAAAACACTTAACGAAATGTCATCTTATTTTGGTCTACCCTCACAAATAATCACGGATAGGGGTACGTCATTTACATCAAAAGCTTTAGAAAAGTTCTGCAGTAACCTCAATATTCGCCATACGAAGGTCGCCGTACGAACACCGTGCGCTAATGGTCAATGAATGCGAATGAGGAGACAGCGGCTACGCTGGCTAGGTCATGTAGTCCGAATGGATGCACTCCAGTTTTGAAAGTATCGGATACAGTAACCGCTGGTGGAAGCAGAAGAAGAAGAAGACCTTCACTTCGTTGGAAGCATAATGTGGAATGCGACCTGGTTTCACTTGGTATTTCCTAACGGCGCCAAACAGCGAAAAGAAGGGATAAATGGTGCGCTATAATTAATTCGGCTAGAATCGCGTTCCAACCCCATGTAAATGAATTGTGTTTAAAATCAAAGCTTTTTTTGAAAGTATTTCTTACGCCAATAATGTAAATAATTCTAATTTCTTTTCCACAGTAAAAAAGAATATACATATTATGAAATACTTTTATATTTAATCTGAATTATTATGATCAGGAAAATTTAATCCATTTGTAAGAAAATGTGTCCACGAATATTGAGATCAGTTATTTCCATATATCTTGCCGAAAACTTTATTTTTTCAAAGAAAATATTTTCCAAGGAAGCAAGAAATAAATGTCTTCGTTTATTTGAGGAAACAATTTCTATATCGAAAAATCGTTCCATTTTCCCTCGTTTCCATAGTTATTTTCTTTCGTTTTAGCAAGTTTTTTGGGTTTTATAGATTAATGATCTGATCTTTTTTAAGTCTACCCATCCCAGCCCTCTTGAGCGGTCGCGATTGACATCTGTCCAACGAATATCGGGTAAAACTAATGGGTTACGCCCAATTTTAATACGAGTGTATTGTTTAAATAAATTCTGCATTTTCCTCTACTCGCTTAGACGCTATCATTGTGCTTATTGAACACATGTATATATGTAGCGAAAGAGGAAAAAACAGAGTTCCGTTTATTGAAGTAAATATGTTTACAAAAGCATTACAACAAAACTATCTTATTTCATGAGAGACTGAGAGTTTAAATAGCTGTATTGTCTTCTAGTTGAATCCAGGGAGAGTTGCCATCGATTCTATAGAGTGGCGGAGATGCCACATAGCTCCCCTTGTTGTTGTTTTTTTTTTTGGCTTATTTTAAAATTACAATTCAAATTTTAAACAAATTTTTTTAACAATGATAAGCTTAACTATTTATGGAATGATAAATGCTAAACTATGAACTAGATTATGTATCGTCTGCAAAATGAACGTGCCTTGTAGATTTTGTTGTATTAGTTGTAACAATTTGTTCATCGGTCGGAGCTTCGAAGACAGGTTTGAGTCGGTCTACTGAAACAGGAGTACGTTGTCCTTGTATTTCGATGTAGAAATGTTTGTCGTGGCGTGATAAGACGCGATAAGGTCCTTGGTAAGGGGCACAGAAGGATGGTCCAATTTGTCCTTGACGTACTAGAACATGGGAGCATGTTTCTAGTTCCTTGAAACGAAAAATTGCCCTCTTACCGTGGCGCGACATTTCGGCCGGAGTTAGGTTACGAAAATGTTGTTGTAAATGACGAAGTAAACGATATGTTGGCTGGTTGTTAGCAGCATTCAGAAATTCGCCAGGAATTCGAATCGGTTCACCATAAACCAATTCAGCCGGTGTCGTTGAAATGTCGTTTTTCCACGATGCTCGTAAACCCATGAGAACTATTGGAAGCGCGTCATACCAAGAGTCTTTGTGGCATAGTAAAGCTGATTTCAATTGCCGATGCAATCGTTCTATAAGTCCGTTGGCCTGCGGATGATAGGGTGTAGTTTTCAAATGACGAATTCCAAATAGATGAGCAAGTTCGCGAAACAGAGCGGATTCAAACTGTCCGCCACGATCGGAAGTTATTCGGAGTGGCACCCCATATCTGGCAATCCAGTGGTAAAATATCGCACGCACGATTGTTTCCGTATTGCCATTTTCAAGTGAGATAGCCTCAGGGAAACGCGTAAAACGGTCTATGATGGTTAGACATTGACGGTAGCCTTTTGCTGAAGGTAAGGCTATTAGGTCCACGTGAATGTGCTCGAAACGCTGCGTTGGCAGCTGGAATCGGGCGGTAGGTGTGACGACGTGGCGTTGTATTTTATTTCGTTGGCACTCGATGCAAGCTCGCGCCCAAATACGGCAATCTTTATTGATCTCAGGCCGAATATATCTGCTCGTCACCAATTTTTGTGAGCATCGTATTCCCGGATGAGATAGGGAGTGTAGTGAATCAAATACTGCTTTTCTCAGCGAAGCGGTGACGAATGGACGCACTGTACCCGATGAAGTGTCGCAGTACATGCTGACGCTATGTTCTGGAAACGTAAGTTTCTGTAGATGAAGTGAGGAGTTGGGAGTAGCAAGAAGTTGTTGTAGTTCTGTATCACTCTCTTGCGCGGCGGCTAGTTGTTGTATTGAAACAGGTGTAGAAATGGCGTCGACGCGTGATAACGTATCTGCTACGACGTTATCTTCTCCACTTACGTGCTTAATATCTGTGGTGAACTGGCTTATCCACTCGATTCTTCGGAATTGCCACGGCGAAGCGCGCTCCTCTCGCTGCTTAAAAACGTGCTGCAACGGCTTGTGGTCGGTGTAGATAGTTATGTGTCGACCCTCAAACATGTATCGGAAATACTTAACTGACTCGTATATCGCATGAAGCTCGCGATCGTACGTGGAAAGTTTGCTAATGGATGCTGGAAGCATTCGGCTGAAGAATGCGAGGGGTTGCCAAAAACCACTTACTCGCTGCTGCAGTACCGCGCCGATTGCGAAATTGGATGCGTCTGTAAATATGGCTAAATCTGCATCAACGTGAGGGTGAGCCAATTCTGCGCAATTCGCTAAAGCTTCCTTTGATAGATTAAAAGCGTTTCGAAGCTCATTTGTCCAACGAATTTGCTGTGTACTTTTGGTGTTGGGGCCGGAAATGACTTCGTTGAATGGCGCTAGTAATTCCGCACCGTTTTTGATGAATTTCCAATAAAAATTTATCATTCCTAGGAATCCACGTAGTTTTTTTACTGTTGGTAGTGGTGATAGGTCTCTTATGGCGCTGACCTTTTCAGCTAATGGTTTAATTCATCTACATGTTATCTGGTGGCCAAGGAATTTAACTTCAGATACACCAAAACATGATTTGGCCGTATTGATTACCAAACCAAAATCCTGAAGACGATGAAAAAGCGTTTTCAGATGCTGAAGATGCTGTCGATCGTTATCTGAAGCAATTAGAAGGTCGTCGATGTACGGAAAAACGAAAGGAAGGTCGCGAGTGACTTCGTCAATAAAACGTTGAAACGTTTGGGCGGCGTTTCTCAAACCGAAAGACATGAAAGGAAACTCGAATAACCCAAATGGCGTGATTATAGCGGTTTTTTGAATGTCTTCGCTCGCGACCGGAATTTGGTTAAACGCTCGTACTAGATCTATTGTGGAAAAAATCGATTTTCCGTATAGATTAGCTGCAAAGTCTTCAAGATATCGCACGGGATATCGATCAGGAATCGTCCTGTCATTGAGGCGACGATAATCGCCGCAGGGTCGCGATTCTCCTGACTTTTTGGGTGCTAAATGTAGTGGTGAAGACCAAGGGCTATCTGACGGACGAGCGATGCCCATTTTCACCATTTTCGCAAACTCATCTTTAGCTATTTTTAGTTTATGTGGCGCAAGTCGTCGCGCTTTACTTGATACCGGTGGACCGTTGGTAGTTTTAATGTGATGCACGGTTGCATGCTTCGATATATGGAACGCTCCATCAGGCTTAGTGATGGAAGGAAATTGTTGTAATAACGCCAAGTAAGGTGATTCGCCACAAATAGCTTTAATGGAAACGTTTAAAGGAGCTTGTCTCATTTATCCGTGACAAGTGATCCCCGAATTTTCGTCACTGATTCGACTATTTTTTAAATCAACTACTAAACCGAAGTGGCTAATGAAATCCGCCCCAATAATGGGCTTTGAGACGTCGGCGATAATGAATCGCCAAGTGAAATCGCGACGCAAACCGAAATCGAGCGTGAGCACGTGATGACCGTATGTTTCTATGATTGATCCTGACGCTGAATACAGCTGATAGTTAACCGGGATTAATTTTGACTTAATACGAGAACGTGGAAAGACTGATATATCGGCACCTGTGTCCACAAGAAATTGTGTTTTAGAGGTACGATCTATTATGAAAAGACGGCGCGATGTTGTTGTGGGAGAGTCTTTTAGCGCCGCTATTGACCCCCCTTTTCGTTTTCCGAAAATTTACAACCTGGTACACAACGTTGTGCATTGCTTCCAAACTTTTTATGATATCGGCAGATTCCATTGGCTGACAATCGTGTGCGGCTACGTGATGTATCTCTTCTGTTTTGAAACGATGTGTTTTGCCAACTATTGCTGCGCGGTCTTCGTGTATTGAGTGCTTCGAGTTGTTTGCGCATTTCGGCAATCTCAGCGCGCAAGGATTGCGCCTCGGAGACAGCGGCTATGGAATGTGTTCCACTTGGCATAACCTCATTTATTTTGTCGGCAAGGCGGCCAAGGTCTTCCAACGATGCGTTTGGCTGCGCGGCGAGACAGGCACGTGTTTGAGCAGGAAGCTGTGACTGCCATCTTGCTTTCAGCACGTTATCTGGTACATCAGGGCATAAGCTGCGTAGATGACGGAGTGCGATCTCCAATTTGCTCACCATCCAACAGTTGGAGCAGCTTGGCGTCTTTCGATTTTGTTAACCGCTCGATGAGGCTGAGTTTCAAGGTCGAATAAGCCGTGGATGTCGGTGGAAGAACAATAATATCTTCAACTTCGGCTGCAGACTGCGTATCGATGAGGGAAACCGCGTGATGGAACTTGTCTTCTTCACTTGTTATGGCTCGAATCCGAAACTGAGATTCGAGTTGAGCGAACCACAGTGCTGGGTGCTCCGTTGAAAATGGAGGCGCTCGCACGCTCATATTTGTAGAATTGTGCACTGGTATCGGAAATAGTGAAGTGGTTGCAGCTTCACCAACGATATCGTCATCCATTCCGCGTAAAACTTTATAAAAAAAACTACTTTAAGAGCCGGATGCACTCGGATTTTTAATTTCTATTAGTACTTGGCTTTTTAGCCCGAAATCGATTTTTTGATGCGCTTTGAAAAATGTGCACAACCTACGTCGAGGTCACCAATGTAGCGAAAGAGGAAAAAACAGAGTTCCGTTTATTGAAGTAAATATGTTTACAAAAGCATTACAACAAAACTATCTTATTTCATGAGAGACTGAGAGTTTAAATAGCTGTATTGTCTTCCAGTTGAATCCAGGGAGAGTTGCCATCGATTCTATAGAGTGGCGGAGATGCCACATATATTGGGTTAATACAATAATTCCTTATATGTAATTATAAATTTTCAATAAGTATATATTTATTTTGATTTGACTTTTGAAAGTCTACATTTGTGTTATTGAATAATCTTGTTTAGAATATTATATAATACAGTAGGATTAATTTTAATTTCTAAGAGCTACTATCAAACATATTCAGTAAAATCAACATACATATCTACCATATATACGAGTGCACGTGTATGAACAGTAGCAGAGCAAAGGCTGTGATGACTTATTTCAGCAATATAACTTTAAACCTCAATACAATTTATCTCTTTGTTAACACAAAAAAAAACAATTATTCCTTGTTGGGTTCCTCCTTTTGAATATCGGGGTATTCAAGCTTAACGCCTGGTTCACAGATGAAAATAGGACAGCAGTAAGGGAAAGGCGCCGTCTTATTAGTTTTTTCGGTGTCCAATTTACACTTTTCATTGGCTAACGGTAGAGGCCCACAATCTTCAACTAATTCCAGTAACCTGAATTTAAAATGCAATATATTAAAAATGCTAATTAGCAAACTTAAGGGATTGTTTATCAGCTTTTGTTAAATAATACTTAGAAGGATTGTCTTCGTTTTGAACACAAGTTGAGCGCCCGCAAAATGGTGTCAGCTCCCATGTCTTCGTGGGTTCGACAGTAGCACAACGGGTTGAAGCAAAACACATACCGGGAAAATCTGTGGGAAAAGTCGTACTCATTAAGCTTTTTTACACAAAATATTACAATAATGTCATCAAAAAAGGGAGTCACAACTCTGTTAAATTTTGGAATTAAATGAACAGAACTTGTGGTTTAACATAAGAAAAAACTGTTATTGACGACAAAAGAAGTAAAACCAACATACATATGTATTATAAAAATATAATGAAAATCGATGATTCATTAATTTTTTATTTCTTTTTCTTATTGTATTTTACCATTATTTAGTGAAAAATAAAAATAAAAAGTATTAATATTTCAGAAACTTTTTAACAATCATTTATCTATTTTATAGTGATAAATTTCATTTTTATGTTCATTATATCACGCATTATTCATAAATAAAATAACATAAAGTAAATAATAATAATAAAATATAACAAAAATGATAGGAGGAATATAGCATATTAGCTCCTTCGAAAAGAATTTGAACTGGCGCCAAAAACAAATACATCAAAGATACAAATATACACACTGTAGGAATCTACTTTTACATTCTTAGCTTGTTAATTTCAACTTGTTTCCATTTCTGAATATAAATATTTTCATTTTTTTGAATTATTATAATTTTCATTTTGGTACAAACAGTTGTGAAATAAATTTAATTTAAAAAATAAAATATCAAAGATTTTATAAAAATAATTATATAAATCTATATTAGTTAATATAAATAAATGTATACGTGTAGATATATGTATGTATCTATACACAGGCGCTAACAACTGCGCCACAGCATCACACAAAAATAAATTTTTTAAATGAATTTTTTTATTTTTATATTCATTACAATATGATTTTTTTTAATATACAAAAAATAAAAAAAAATAAATATAAAATTATGTTGAATAAATGATATTGCGAAAGTAATTTGAACTTGCGCCAGAAGCAAAATACCATAAATGAATGTAGCACTTGCGCGCTACCAACTGTGCCATTGCACCTCATAAAAATCCTGTGGCATATTCTGTACTTACACTGAATCAAAGAAATATACCATTGGTTTTCCTTCCTCTAATTCAGTTAATCAGTTTGAATTGCTGTACATTTGCTCACCTTATCGAGAGTATGTTTGTGCGCAGCGGGTTCAAGTACAAGTTCTACTAGGCGCCATGTATGCTGTCATGGTAATGTTGTACATATGTATGCAAATGAAGACGTAGTACGCATATATTAGCGTACAAACCTAGGTATGTTTGCATACTTGCTGGTGTATAATATATGATTAATTTTTGGGTTAAATATTCCATAAAAGCTAATATTGTAGATTGTCGCGTTATTTGGTGTTTGTTTGTCTACTTCCTCTGTTTTGCCTAATCTTCCTGTCGTCAAGTAGTTGCATAATTTAAAAACATGAATTGATGGCACGGTTGTATTCGGTGTGTGCCTATCCAGAGGTATAAGTCTCCAAAAGGAGGTGTTCCTACCAGAACGGTTCCTCCAACAACAAATATTAGGGAAACGGGATGTATTGCACGGGCATTCCGTAAAAAGGCCTTTCTTTAATGCGGCGTATGCTATACAACCCGGTCCCTTGGGGGCGGAGCTAAATTATTGGGCACTAATATACACTCCCCGGAAAATTTTGCAGGCCGGCGCGTAGCCTCATCTTCTGCTTCGGGCGTTGATTCGTTTGGTCAGTGGATAGTGTGGTTGTTGTTAGGGTTTAACCAACAACCATTGTAGGTATATGTAAGTACATATGTATGTAACATTTAAATCAAGTCATAAAATAAATTGGAAAATATTTTGAAATGAAATTAGAATATTAAATTGCTATTTTAAGTTAAATATTTTTATATACATATGTATGTACATGGTATATGTAATTCCTAAAGCATAAGGCCATTTAAAAACAAACAACTTCAAATATTCCCATTCATTCATAACCACCACCAGCCATTCATCCGATCAATCACAACAACAACTTCATATGCGCAGCTCACGTTACTCTTCTGTGCACTTTTCTATTCAATAAGCTTTTTGCTATAAGAAGAAAAAGCATTAAAGCAACAAAAACAACTACTAAATGCAAACCCTCTTTCCTTCTACTCTTCATCTACAAATAGTTTCCTCAAGACGAAGTCAAATTTTGCTAAAAATCTGAAATTGATGTTCAACTAACGCCAAAGTGAAAACATATACATGTGGGAACGTGTGAACAGGACATTACTACATTATAAGGTAACTATGACGGACGTACAACACTGATACTGACAACACGTAAACTCTGACATAAATTTGAACTAACGAACTGAACAAATACGACGGTTATGCGCAACCACGAACAGACACGGACGTCTGATAAAAATTGTTTAAAATAAACTGTGAATTCGAATAAATAAAAGAGACTCTTATTTAGCCCCACAAGTGGTGTCAGAGTGAGTGAGATTTGTGAAAAAAGAAAAACGAAAACTCATTCTCCGACGTGCAAGCGGGAAGATATGTACATATATACAACTACATATGTATATGTGAATGTCTTGTACGCACACAGAAGAGCGTAAGTGCGTTTAAAAAGACGTTTGAGTGCAGTGCGCTTAGCGAAAACATATGTGTAACATTTTCTTCATTTTTGTCGACATACTTAAAAGTGTTAATAATAATCGGTAAATGCTAATTGTTCAAGCCTCGTAGGCCGGTATGATAAAAAACGCCTTCGGCTTTCAATTTTTGTGAACGGAAATGCCACAAGCTGGCTAATTTTGAATAATCATACACTCGTAAAATATGTAGACTTGCAACACGTACGCAGTGAATAATTTTCATATTGTAACTTTTAATAAAATATTCGAATTTCGCTGAAAATGACTTTTTTTATCAGGTACAGTCCTCAAACTGTCCGGCGCATTATTATCGGGTACAGTCCCCAAACTGTACGCCCCATAAGACACCGTTACTCTTGGGAAAAATTAATGTGCCGTTAGCCTAGCAGCGGTAGAAGTCCATATGTTTCTGAAGCGTTCAGAGAATCAGCGAAGAAAGCAGCAATAATGAAGTAGTGAGTGAGCAGCAGCAGAAACAGCATGATCAGTAGCAGAGGAGAGCGGAGAAAGAGCAAGTAAAGTAAAGCAGTAATTAGAAATAGCAATACGTTAAGGTATGGTCTTCTTTTTCTATTTCTTTCTCTTTTGTTTTAATAAAAAGTAGAGATTTGATGAGCGTGAAGAAAAATAAGAATAAGAATTTGTGAAAGTAAAGAAGAAGAAAACGAAAATGCAAATGGAAACAAAGAACTTAAGAATAACTTGTATTTCAATGATGTAGTTTTGATGTATGCTAAGAACGCATAAATTCTAAGTTCTAAAGAAGTTTATAATCAAATATTAAAGTTTAAATGGGATTGAAAGAGAAACCTATTGAAAATATTAATGCTAAAGAAAATAAGTGTAAATAATTGAACTTGAATATAAATTTAGAGTTTACTTTTAAAATATTTTGTAGCTTTTACTATTTATTTTAGTTTTATGGTTATAAAACATTGTATTTAACATGAACCGAGAACAGATTTTTAGACTGACGGTAAACGAACTCAAAGATAAGTTAAGTGGGTTATATCTTTCCACAACGGGAAGGACAGGTTATGCGAACAATTCGGTCTGACTGTAGGCGATGACGATGGGTGCAGTGATGAAAAAGGTTCTGTGCAAAGCTTTGTGACTCCCGCGAACTTCTGTTTTTTTCCTTGCGTGACATTGTGAATTCTTTGCTTATCTTTAGTGGGTCAGGTCACCCATCCATCGAGGAATGGTTGGAAGTATTTGAGGGTAATGCATTAGCTGTATAGTGGGACCAATTACAAATGTTCATATATGGCAACCAACTTCTGAATGGTGTAGCCCAATTATTTATGCGTAGTCAACGTAGTATTTCAAGTTGGAGCTCGTTAAAGCAATCTTTGAAAAGTGAATTCGGCACTATAATGCCTTCCGTTGAAGTACACCGGCTACTTCGTAAAGCAATCAAATGAAGATAACCGCGAATATTTGAACACCCTTATGGAGATTGGAAAACCTTTTAACCTAGACGACAAAATTATTTTGTTGAGGGATTCCCAGATTCAAGGTCGAACAAAAGCAAAAAGTGCAAAGTGTAGAAGAGTTGAAGAGTTGAAGAACCAAATTCTGATTTATGAAAAGGTGCGGTCCGGGCGTCAACCTGTTTCAAATCCTGTACGGGTAGGTGAGATAACAAGCAAACACATGTGGAACAATCGAACATTTAGCTCAAATTTGTCCACGAATACAGTCAGTTTGCTTCGGGTGTGTTCAGTCAGGTCATAGAGTCGCGCAATATCCGAAAAATAGTGTTCAAGAGAAATAGGAGCGGCATAATATGAATACTTTAAGTGCACAACAACAAGCTAAGTCAATGGGATGCGTTATTTTTAAAGATTTATTACAAAATTACTTTACATTTTCCGCGTTATACGACACTGGTTCCGACTTGTGCCTAATGCGGTATGAGGTGTTGATGATGACGGGTGAGGTTAAATTGTCGGATGAGCGACATAAGTTGGTAGGCATAGGTAATAGTGGTCTTAGTACCCTGGGCAGTTTTATCATGAAGATGGGCGTAGATGGTATAGAATTAAATACTAAATTTCAGGTGATACGCGAACGTGGTATCGTATGTCAAGCGATAATCGGAAAGATTGTTTTAAGGCATGTCAACCCAGTTGTAACGAAAGATGAGGTAGTATTTACAAAGAAAGTCAAAACGGAATCATCGGAGGATAAGAAAATGTTAGAGAGTAATGACTTAATGACAGAGTTTAAAAACTTATGTTTAATCTCTAGTCCTATTGCTAAAAATTAAGTTGAAGTCGAGTTGACACATTTGAGTGAAACACATGGAAAGGAAATAGAGACACTTATAAGGAATTATAACTCTAAAATGCAACATAGTTCACCAGTAGAAATGAAAATTTGTTTGTTGGATGATGTCCCTCTCCTACGCTAATAGGATTAAAGTAAATAATCAGGTGTCTGAGTGGCTGAGGGAGGGAATCATACAGCCAAGCTAATCGGAATGCTCATCTCCCATTGTATTGGTTAAGAAAGAAAAGATAGTAGCTATAGATTGTGTTGCGATTACCGTAGACTTAATGAAAAAATAGTTAAAGATAACTTTCCGATGCCTTGATAGACGACGTGATTGAAAGGTTGCAAAGCGCTTGTGTTTAAACAACGATTGATCTTAGAAACAGGTATTTCTACCTGCCAATTGAAGCGAACTCAACAAAGTACACTTCATTTGTGACACATCAAGGACAATATGAATTCCGATATGTTCCTTTCGGGAACTATGTTCGCCTGCAATTTTCACTAGGTATACACGTATTTTCGTTGTCTTTAGAGACTTTGTAGAAAATGAAACTGTAATAACCGGATACGGAAGAGGGCATTGTTAAATTGAGAATGGTTATGAATAGGGCAGCAGAATATAATTTGAAAATTATATGGGAAAAATATCACTTTCTCAAATCACGTGTTGAATTCCTTGGTTATATTGTGGAAAATGGGACCATTAAGCCTTCAGAAGCAAAAACGGATGCTATTGAACGTTTCCCATTACCGAAAGATAGGAAGTTTGTTCATATATATTTAGGATAGTTTGGTACTAGGATGAGGCATGTCGATGCACTAAGTAGAGTTTCATGTTTGTTGCTGGAAGATTCTTTACGTCCTAGGGTGCAGATGGCATAAGCACAGGACGACTGGACGTTAGTAGTAATCAAACTACTGGGTAAAGTTCCATACGAAGATTTTTATGTAAAACACGGAATGCTCTACAAAAATCCCACCAAGGAATTTGTAGTAGTGCCATCAATAATGGAGGAGGAGGTAATAAGGATTGCAAACAATCAAGCTCCTCTAAGAGAACTCAAGAGGTAGTGGAAAGGACTTTTTACATACCTCATATAGCAGAAAACATGAAACGAGTGTAACCAGTTGTATATAGTCAGATTCGGAAGTAGAGAAAAAAGAAGGTTCCTAGAACCAATTGACTAAGAGGACCGCCATCTAGGAACATTACACATTGATCACGTTGGTCCAGTGGAGAAAACTAATAAGCGCTATAGTTACATTTTTTGTTGTTATTGATGAATTCACCAAATTCGTATGGTTATACCCAACGCTCACCACAGGTACTGAAGGAGTCATTGATCGTTTGAAAAAGCAATCGTTTGTATTTGGTCACCCCAAACATTATATCAGACAGAGGTGTGTCATTTAAGTCAAATTCGTTCGGAGATTATTGCAAGGATAGCAGTATTTTACAAATTTTGATAGCAACGGGCGTTTTTCGATGTAATGGACAAGTAGACAGAGTCCACAAAATTGTTATGCACATGTTAGCGAAGCTTTGTTCGGACAACCCGAGTGGCTGGTATAAGTATGTAGACCAGGTCCAACAAACACTTAACAATATACCACCTAGAAGTATAAAAATATCACCATTTAAATTATTGACTGGGGTAGATACACGTATGCGCGTTAGTCAGTTGCTGAAGTTGAGCGAATTTTCAGATAAGGAAGGAGTGGAAGAATTCACTAATAGTAGGGAAACTTGCGTAAAGCGCGCAAGAAAATATTGCGATGATTCAAAAAGAATATAATATATATATATATATATATATACGACCCATATTTTTTGGTCCATGTAAGGTAACCAAGGTAATGAATCATAGTCGATACGAAGTAGAGAAAGTTGAACAAGGTGAAGGTTCCATGTGAACCACTACTGTTGTGGAGCACATGAAGAAGTGGGTACATTATTTGAGGACAAACGAAACGTCAGGATGGCCGAATGTGGGAACGTGTGAACAGGACATTATGACATTATGAAGTAAATATGACGGGCGAATATAACACTGATACTGACAACATGTAAGCCCTGACTTAAATTTGAACTAACGAACTGAACAAATACGACAGTTACTGCGCGACCACGAACAGGTAAAAATTGTTTAAAATAAACTGTGAATTTGAATAAATAAAGGCGACTTCTAATTAGTCCCACATACATTCAAGCATTTTAATATGTAACGAAAATCGCATACAATCTTCATAACGCGCTTGCCCTTCCCTCTTTCAACCCGCCATCCACGACTTCTTCGCGGCAAAAAAAAGATACAAAAATCAGAATTCAAGTTGCGCACACATGCGCAAAAATTGCCCATACTCTTCCCTTTGACCCGCCACAAGCAGTTTCATTCCGATGACAGCAAAATTTGCAAAAATCAGAATTCAAGACGAGCTGAAGTCAAATACAAACTTATTCAAAGGTCCCTAAATGTATATGAAAGACCCATACATACACAAAAGTATGCCAACTTCATTGCACTTGTACCCGAATCAACAATTCCTTGGCGACAATTGAAAATTTGCCAATTTCAAAAAATAAAACACGAAAAAAAAGCGAGAGAAGCAGTTGAACCCGCGCATATTTGACAAAAGTCGATCGACGCTAACCATTGCGCCACTGATCACTTCAGAATATCGTTGTCTTAATTTCAATCTATTGGATGAGTGCATAAGTTCGTGCCCGATTTCAAGTGCAAACTAAAATTGAAATTTTTTGAAGAAAGCGCTTTTATTAATCAATTATGTATTCGCCATCATGTTCGGCAATTCACTCCCAACGTTCAACCAATTTACGGATGCCTGATTCATAGAAATCGCGCGGTTTCTAGTTGAAAAAGGTGTCAAGGTGGTTTTTGACGTCTTCCACATTTTTAAATTTTTTTCCATTCAAATTGTTCTGCAGCGATCGAAACAAATGATAATCAGAAGGTGCAATGTCGGATGAATATGGGGGATGCGGCATGATTTCCCAATTCATCTCCTTCAGTTTGGCCAGGGTCGGTTTTGCAACATGTGGCCTGGCGTTGTCATGATGGAAAAGAACTCCTTTGCGATTGGCCAAAATCGGACGTTTTTCATCAATTGCTTTCTTCAATTCGACCAATTGCTGACAATACTTGTTGGCAGTGATCGTTTCTCCAGCTGGCAAGAGCTCAAAATAGATCACGCCTCGGATATCCCACCAAATGCACAGCAGTACCTTCATCGGATGCAATCCACCTTTCGACATCGGTTCCGCCCCTTCGTGTGCCTGTTTCCATGTTCTTTTGCGTTGAACATTGTTGTACAGGACCCATTTTTCACCACCAGTCACGAGCCGATCCAAAAAAGGTTCGTTTTTGATCCGTCGAAGCAAAGAAATTGCTGTTGACATACGGTCCACTTTGTTCTTTTCACTCAACTGATGTGGCACCCATGTATCGAGCTTCAAAGTGTACCCAACCTTTTTTAAACGACGAAACGCAGTTGATTTGTTGACGTTCAATTCACCGGCAACCTCTTCCGTCGAAATACGTGAGTTATTCGCAACTAAAGTCTTTAGAACATCGTCATCAAGCTCAGAAGGCCGTCCACTGCGAGGTTGATCTTCGAGGTTAAAATCTCCAGAACGAAATTTCGCGAACTATTTCTTTACTGTGCGGAGTGCTGGAGCACGGTCCAAATAAACTTCGCGAATATCTTTAGTTGCAGCGCCCACTGTTTTCCCTTTGGGGAATTCGTATAACATAATATGACGCATATGATCTTTTTCGTTGTTCATCTTCCATGCGTCTTTTCACTAAGCAACTCAAATCAAAATGAAGTTATTTTATGCTTGATTTACAGTTCGGACTCTCACCTTTCCAACGATATATAATATGTATATATTTCTTTCACGAGCGCCACTATTAAAAGATTCGTACGGCATCCAGCGGAATCGGGCACAAACTTATGCACTAATCCAATATTTAGATGGGCGTCAATGGCATATTCGAAAGAAATACTTGTACTTGTATGTGTGATCATATTATATTTAGTTCGACATATGAACTATGAAGGAATAAGTGCAATTAAAACTTCAACTTCAAGGACAAATACAGAATTTTTAATTAAGTAAATATTTTTTCAGCTTATTTATATCGAATTTAATGATTTTTAAAAATATTATTTTTTTTAGCATTTTTTAATCTAATATTTTTTATATTTTTCTTTCAATTCTGTAGTAAAAAGACTAATTACATGTTTAAATTCTTAATTAGCACACTTGAAATTGTCAAAGCAGAGGTATGCATTAAATTGAAAAAAATTATTGATTACGATTTATCTGTTTTTAGCAGAAAATCACTTGCGATTTCTGTTTACTTTTCAGATGGTTGTAATTTCAAGCGTGGTGAATCCCTTTCCCGGTGTGGTGAATACCTTTCTCGAGATTTTTCGGAAAATGTTTGAAGAAGGTTCGATGTCGCAACGAATTTGCACCTTCTCGTTGATATAAGTCCTCTGCTAGAGTTCTACAAAATTCTATGTATTCGCAGAGAACGTAGAATAACGAGAAGGACCGATTGCGGACAGGCGTGTGAACTGCCAGAATCGACGAAAGAAATAAGAGACTATTTCACCACTGCCGCCAAAATTTAACAGAATTGGCTCTGTTTGTCAACATTTCTGAGCAAGACAATAATAAACTTGCTCAGAAATGTAAGCTTCTGTATGTAAACTAACATTGCTGTATGTTAATATTGAAAACAAATTTATGTGATGAATTATCAAACTAGACGAAAATATATTTTTCAAAATAAGAGACAATTTTTTGATATCTTTGAAATATTGCATTGAAATTATGAAAAATTCATAGTTTTTGTGTTATTTGACATCAAAAATTAAAACTTTCTCTAGGGATGTGTTGTTTTGCCGTCGGCATTTGGTATTTGTCTTTTTTACCAGTAGATGATATTTTTATGATTTATAAGATATTAGAAACTTTTAATAATAATAATAAAATAATAAATGAACCAAATAGGTTCAGAAAATTTTATTATTAGTAAAATTAGAATTTCAGTACCTTTTCATATTATCATCTGATTGATGCAGAAGCGAAAATACAAGTTACCCGCATTTGTTTGTTTGGATTGAAAAAATTGAAGATTTTGTCTGCTTTTACCGGCAAGCCATCATCAAATACCTAATAAGATGACACTTTTTCTGAGAAGTTCGTGGTAATGTTGGGTTGGCCTCTTTGGAGTGGTTTCTTTTGCTCAGGTTCGCACCCCAGCGAGCACACTAACTTAATCTTTTTTTTTATTTATTTAAAAACAATTATTTTTGCTGACCATAAATTGCAACTTTTTGGGAAATTTTTTAAATGTTAAAATAAGTAAACAAGTCAAAATTCATTCATTCATTTAAACGTATGAGCGTGTGGACATACATATGTACATATTATATATGTATGTACATATAAGTGTATTAAGAAGAAGCAAAATCGTACACATCTAGCAAAAAAAAACCACGCCATCACCATGACAACACTATTTTAATGGCCACTGCTAGTTCAATTGCAAAAACAATCCTTCTCAAGACGAACGCTGGCGCATCTTCTACTAAACGAGCTGCGCAAGCAGCACACATCTCCCCGCGTGAGTTACATATGCGAATACATATGTACGTACAAAAGACAATGAACCAGATAAATTCGACAAGTTCATAACGGAAATAAGTCGGACGGCAGGAAATTAATAAAATTAATGTTGACACAGTTTGTATTGCATTTTCGCAATAAACCAATAAAAGAGCTCATAATGTTTCCAAGAATTAGAATAAGCAATTCGGTAATTGTAATTAGTGCTTAGTAAGTAAAATTATAAAATATTGTAAACTGAATGGTAAAAAGATATTAAATAAAAATTCAGTCTTGTTCTGACGCTTAAACTTAGCACAGCGTGTCTTTTTTTAAAAAACGTTCGATCGCCGGTCTATTTCGTAAATGGCGCAGTCGGTAGGATCCTAGTGAAAGTAAAAGGATCCAGTGATACGAACCGCGTTCGAAAACTTTTTTATTTGTCTAAATATAAGAGTGACTGTTTAAAAATAATTAAAGTTAACACCACTCGTGTGCAGTGAAAACTCAAAAACGAAAATTGGAGTTAAACCACCAAAGTGCAGTGAACACTGATAATTAAATTTAAAGCGAACACCACTCGTGTGAAGTGAAGACTCAATAATATAAATTGAAGTTAACGCCACCAAAGTGCAGTGAACACTTATAATTAAAAGCAAATCACTTCAAGACAAATATCAAGAAATCGTGCAGTGACAATTTTCAAAATAAAAAATTTTTTCACCACGATTAATTCAAGAAGACAACGCGCATTTGACGAAAGAAGGATGGTAGAAGAACAAGCTCAAATACCTCCGGTCCAGCTAGTGGAAGAGCTGACCAGAAGAGAGCAGCAGCTCAAGCAAATGAGACAGGCTTACATCGAATTACAGCAAAGGCAAATAGCAAATGACGGCAACTTGCAGAGGATAATGAAAAATATTACGCACCTACCAATGTTCACAGGAACAGGGGAAGTGACGATTAATTCTTTTATGAGCAGCGTGGAGTACCTACTATCAACAATTCGAGATGAAGAGACTCGGAGAGAAGCTACCAGGGCAGTGTACTACAGGGTAATCCAAGGCGAAGCAAAAAACGTAATAATCAACATCCCTCAACCTGATGACTGGAACCAAATCAAAAAGGCGCTGAAACTTCGCTACAAGCCAGATACAGAACCACATGAAATATAAAGAAAAATTTGCAATTTGAGAATTAATTCGATGCTCATTGCAATACTATTAATATGAACACATCCGAGTTATGGATTATTGACAACAACGAAATTGACTGAGCAGACAGGATTCGTAGACATACCATTGCGGACACAGGACATAGTTAAGGATACAGACATTGTAGTACACGCAATTAACATAGAAGAAATAGAAAATATTATTAATGACATGACAGACAATATTATTCTAATGAAAGCAAGTAATAAGGACATACTACAAGCAGAGTTATTAGAGGTAAGGAATAAACTAAAGACACTAATACCAAAGGAAAAAAGACAAAAAAGAGGACTAATAAATGCGATAGGTACCATATCTAAATGGACATTTGGCACAATGGACGATTATGACAGACAGACTATTGAAAATCATTTCCTACAGACAGACAAGAAAATGACCGAACAAATACATGTAAATGAACATTTTAATTTAGCTATAGAACAAATAAAAAATATTGTAAAAAGCGACAGAAAAGAAATTGAAAGAAGTGTCAATTCTATAAATAAAAGAATAAATGAAGAATACCAACAACATATGTATTTAGAACAATTTACAAAAATTCAATTGATAAAAAGTAAAATAGAACAAATTCAAGACAATATTGTTTCAGCTAAATATGGCATAATTCATCCAAACATTTTAACTAATTATGAAATTACCAAGTACCAAATTGATTTTAATAAATTAAAATTTTTGCAATTAGGAATAGCAACTTTTAACAATACCCTCTTAATACTTGGCATTAAAATTCCGAAAACATTCATACAAGTCACCATAAGAAAAATTGTACCATTACCAAATAAAGATCAAAAGGAAATATAAGCAAAAATAGAAGAAATTTTCACTTACAAAAACAAAACAATGAAATTTGAAGAAAATAAACATTTTAAACAATTAAAGCCCAGCACACATTGTATGTTAATAAAAAATTGTAAACTAATAAAGACTTAGAAATTATAGCGTTAGATGAAAAAACGGTAATGATTAAAAATTCAGTCAATTTAATTGTTAACAACACCTGCACTAAAAATAATACTATCTTAAACGGAAATTTTTTACTCCAATTCAACAACTGTTCAATAGAAATTAATGATTACTACTTTTCTAATTTAATTGAAAAAGTCGAAAAAAATATTATGAGTTTAAAATACGATGATTTTAAAAATTTTACAGAAAAAATTACCTTTGAGCAAATACATGAAGAAAATAATATAAATGTTGAAAGTATTTCTAATTTAAAAGATCACAATAAAGTAATTTACGGGTGTAACATTTCGCTAATTCTTTTGTTAATACTAATTTTTGCCATTTGGACGACAAAGCTAAGATATGTCAAAATATATTTAAATAAGCGAATTCAGGAGAATTCTAATCTAAAAGGGGGAGTAGTTACATGCGAATACATATGTACGTACAAAAGACAATGAACCAGATAAATTCGACAAGTTCATAACGGAAATAAGTCAGACGGCAGGAAATTAATAAAATTAATGTTGACACAGTTTGTATTGCATTTTCGCAATAAACCAATAAAAGAGCTCATAATGTTTCCAAGAATTAGAATAAGCAATTCGGTAATTGTAATTAGTGCTTAGTAAGTAAAATTATAAAATATTGTAAACTGAATGGTAAAAAGATATTAAATAAAAATTCAGTCTTGTTCTGACGCTTAAACTTAGCACAGCGTGTCTTTTTTTAAAAAACGTTCGTTGTAAGTTGAACAAATTTGTGTCTTCTTCGACAACAGCAAATCACGTTCTCGATAGAGTGAACTTTGTCTTTAGAATTACAATACGTATTTTAAATGAATGCCTAAGAAATGTTTGGAAAAAAGTCTCATTATTTTTCAAAATGAATTTTTTAATTTAATTTATGCTCAGCGATTCGAGGAAATGTAAAATTTAATAGAAACTTAAAATCTATGAGGAATTTATTATAAAATATACAAAAGACTCCTATAACTTCCAAAACTTCTTCGATTATTAAATTCATACATATTTTAATCATGAAAAATATAGGATTAGTATTTAAAAATATTTATTAACTTAGGAAAATTAAAGATTTCAATAAAAATTTCATATCTATGAAGTTATTTAAGAATCACTCCTATAGCTGTTGATATATTCGTGGTACACAAAGTTTACTGTAGCTGAATTTCTACACCGAAATGCGAAAAATATGAAATCTAGCAAAAATTTTGTGATCGTCGCAAAGAAGTAGCTTGTGGATGGCGGGGTGAAAGAAGGAAGGTTTAGGCAATATTAAGGTTGTGTGCGTTTTGAGTATACATACTAAAATGCTTGAATTTGCTTTGAATGTATGTGTCTCCACTTCGAAGTGAGTTTAACAAAATTTTGAATTTGAAGCAATGCTTGTAGACGCAACATGATTGTTACGGGTTGAAGGGAAAAGGGTATGCTAATGGATGTTGTTGTTGCTTCACTTTTCGCACCATATTTGTTACCATGCAAATAATATGTTTGTATGTTTTTGCATATGCGTATACATATCCCTATGAATATACATACATATGTATGTATGTACATGGGCAGGTCCGCTTTTGTAGTGTATATTATGTAAATACGTTTATATGTACAAATGAATGTATTTTAGATTTAAGTTAATCAAAAATCTCATTAATATGTTAAAAACACTATTCATGAATAAATAACAGCATAACTTTTGGAGGGAAAATTAAAAAAAAAATGTATACTAAATTTTCTTATAAATAGTAAATTCAATAAAATTTTTGTTAACTAACTTTTAACAAAGCACTGAACATTTTATTATGATATAACTCGCGAGAGAACATATTCCTTCATATATTTCCGTTTATAGGAGGAAGAAACAATCATCTATTTTCTTGTATCGGTATATATAAATGCAAATTATTCACACACTTTTGTTATAAAGATGTGGCGGAGTTAGTAGGCGCGTGAGCTTAATTTATTTTCGGTGTTTTTGCTTTTGATGCAGGTTCAAATTCCGTTCGAAGGAGTGCATATTTATTATTCATAATTTTTTTTATTTTATTTATTTTTTTTATATTTATATTTTTAATTAAATTGTATTCTAATATTTCTTGTATATTTATACATATTTTAATAAATGCTAAAAAAATTACTAAAATGCAATAAATGTGTAACATTTTCATTTACAGAAATTGTCTCCCAAATATCATTCTTCTGTAAATAATTTGTCAGTCTCTGGTAGTTCGCTGTTAACCAGCGGTGAAATAGTCTCTTACAAATATCGTATAGAGGTGAAATAGTCTCTTAGTAATCCCGTAGGAGGAACAAACGGCAATCGGCACGCCCCGGTCCTTCTCTTTAATATACGTTCTCTGGTATTCGTTACTGAGAGAGTTCGAGCGCACACACGAATGTATGTCGTTACACATTTTTGCGTTATGCTGCAACTACCCATCTCACATACCTTCCGTCCATAGCAACCTATGTTATGAGAGCGCCATGCAAATGAAAAGTTGTCACCGCTCGCCCATACCGTTACTGACGGTTGTCCCATAGAAACCAGCGTCCTTTTGTTTTTTTCCGTAAAACCGGCTCAGATCATTTCTCTCTCTTGTACAAGGTTGCCAGTATAGATTTTGTAAACTCATATGAAATAAAGTAATAACTATTAATATGAAAATGCATAGTTTTTTCATATGAAGATAAAACTGAATTCGTAATTAATTATTTATTACCATATATGTAGATCATGTATATTTCATTGGCGTTTATATTCGAACATATAAATTATGAAATTCGTTGACGAAAATTATAAATTTGTTTAAAAGTATGCAAACACACTGGCAGCAGGCAACATTTCGCCACCGTTCGCAGGGACAATAACTCGTGTATGTACATCTCTCTTCCAGTCGGCTGTTATGGACGTTAGCTATGTGAAATGGGTAGTTGCAGCATTAAACGCTCTTTTTCAATTTATGCAAGTAGCTTTGGTGCGTGTATTGAAACTTTTGTTGGCTGATCGTATGTTTTTGCATATTCGCGTTATTCAAAGAGGTAGAAACGTTTGTTATAAAAACCGTTGTTTGTTTGTTAAATAACATACTATTTGGACTGTTTATTAAAAAAATTGTGAGATTGAAACCGAAACCAAGTAAGAAAGCGTTTTTAACAAAATATAGAATAAATATGCATTTTGCTTTAATGAGATTTAATTATTTCTCGGCTAACAAAAGCTGTTAACTATCCATTGTTATCAATTTTTTATAATCGATTTAATAATATTTACATTTATTATTTTATGTACGTGTATAGTGTACGCGTACGCAATACAACTCGGTTGTTCGTTGCTATAATATTACATAACATGTTATTAGGTGACATGGGAGCCAAGTCGTGAATGCGATGACTGTTTGTGTGATGACAGGAGATATTTCGTCTTGCCCTCGTTCACTACCAGACCCATATCCTTCGCTTCCTTATCCCGTCTGGAGAAAGCAGGACTCACGGCGCGGTTGTTGAGGCTAATAATATCGATATCATCGGCGTACTCCAGCAGCTGTACACTCTTATAGAAGATTGTACCTTCTTCTATTCAGCTCTGCAGCTCGTATTATTTTCTCCAGCATCAAATTAAGAAAGTCACACGATAAGGAATCACCTTGTCTGAACCTCGTTTGGTATCGAACGGCTCGGAGAGGTCCTTCCCGATCTTGACGGAGTTTTCAGTGTTGCTTAACGTCAGTTTACATAGACGTATAAGTTTTTCATGGATAACATGAATGGTGAATATCTGGTCAATGGTTGACTTACCAGGTCTAAAGCCACACTGATAGGGTCCAATCAGTTTTTTGACGGTGGGCTTTAGTCTTTCACACAATACGCTCGACAGGACCTTATAGGCGATATTAAGGAAGCTTATCCCACGATAGTTGGCGCAGACTGTGGGGTCTCCTTTTTTATGTATTGTGCTGAGCATACTTAAATTCCAATCGTCGGGCAGGCTTTCATCCGACCATATTCTGCAAAGTTGCTGTTACATGCACCTTGTCAGGTCTTCACCGCCATATTTGAATAGTTCTGCCAGTAGGCCGTCAGTCCCAGCCGCTTTGTTGTTTTTTAAGCGGGCGATTGCTATTCGAACTTCTTCATGCGTCTTGCTTCCCTCTTCAGCTCTCGGTGTCTATCCCATTCGGAACGTGTTGTGGTCAATCGCAAGGTTGCGAGGTAGACAGTCTGTTTTCTCTCCACTGCGATACGGCAGTGCTTATCGTACCAGCTGTTTTTGCGACAATTGCGAAATCCAATAGTTTCGTTTGCTGCCGTCCCACAGGTCCCTTATACCGAGTTGCTAATAAGTGCTCTCAGAGAGCAGGAGTTCAAATCGAGTAGAAAATCGTTCGGCAATCTGTTGTGATTGCAGCTTTTCGACGTCGCACCCTCCTTGTGTTTGTTGACGGGTGTTCTTCGATACACAGAGGTGCATGCGTATCTCGCAGCAACAGGATAGTGGTCCGAGTCGATGTTGGGTCCTCGGAGTGTACGCACGTCTAGAACCCTGGAGACGTATCTTCCGTCTATCATAACATGATCGATCTGTTTTTGTGTTTTTCTATCTATTCGTTGTGGAGGCTGAATTTTCCAACAGTCACGCCAAAGATATCTTCGAGTTTCACATCCTGTCGTGTCCCTCATAAAAAGCATCTTTGGCTAAATAGCCCTTCTATTCCGTCGGAGCGAAATTTTTCAACATTTCGTTGATTTGCGCCCATCAACGATATGTTGAAAAATTTTGCTTTGATGCGAGTACTCGACGACGTAATCTCTCTCCTACCACAAATCCGACACCAAATTTGCGCTCCTTTATATAGCCGCTGTAGTAAATGTCACAAGAACCTACTCGTTTTGGTCCTTGTCCTGTCCATCGCACTTTTTGGACGGCGGTGATGTCAGCCTTCATTCCTAGGAGGACATCAACCAGCTGGGCGGCAGCACCTTCCTAATTAAGGGACCGGACATTCCAGGTGCATGCCCTCTAATCATGATCTTTCATTTGTTTGAGGCGTTGCTTAATTTTTCATTGGAGCTGGTTTCTACGTAGCGGGTCGCAAACCCAGCGCACAACCTCGCTAAGCGAGTAAGTTTAAAGTTTTTGCACACTTATATAGCGAGCCGCTTGCTCCAAGACAGACGCCCTCTCGCAGCCGCACCTCTGGTGAACAGACCCTGCAGTTAAACTTCAGCGGACCCTTAAACCGAATAAATTTTAGTGGTTCCACTGAAGCTGCCTCTCTCATTAACCGTGACCCAAGGTTCCACACGGGTTGGTTACCGAATGTTGCACAGGGGTTTCTCACGTTTCCAGGGTGCGCAACGTGGACGTAAGAGTAGGAATTGAGTATAGCGTCGCAACTTTAACAGCATACCCCGAAGCTTGACTACACCCATGTTGACCGCCGGTGGAAGCAGATGAAGAGGAAAGCCTCGTCGTCGCCTTCGTTGGAAGGACCAGGTAGAGATGGACCTGGCTGTACTTGGTATTTGTTTATTGACGCCAAACAGCAAAAAGAAGAAACGAATGGCGCAACGTTGTTGACTCTGCTAAAAACGCGTCAGCTGTGTCTACGCCAGTAAAGTAAGTAAGTATGTTATCAGGTATCAGAAGTAACCAGCAACGTGACGAGCGTCAGGTTTTAAATATTGTAGTGACGAATACACACAAGTACATGTTTTTCATTAAGTTTTAACCTCTACTTAAGATTATTTTACAAAATGAAAATTTTATCTTGCTGGTATGTAGGATTTCATTCGTACCTATACTACAAATGTCTAAATTTTTTCAAGTTAAGAACCAAATGCCCGGAAATGCTGTCGTTTATACACAATAGCTCGTATATTAACTTTCTCACCAGTTTATTAAGTCCAAAACTGATGTTTAAATTTGTTGCGTCTAACTGAAATTTTTATTTAAGAATTTTTGTTTTATTTGAATTACTCTGTTTTTAACTAATAGCCTATTTCCACTGGACGTTAAATGCATTTTAGCTTAAATGCATTTAAACATAGTATTTAAATGCTAAATTCCCATGTATTTGTTGTTGTATAAAAGTGTGTTAACTCACTTTTCAAAGTGAGTTAACTCACTTTCGGTAATTTAACAGAAAATGTTATGTTAACAGTCGATGCTGTCACCACTAATGTAAGCATTTTTCTTGCCAGTGTCGTATATTTTCGGATTTAATGAGGGACGAGACTTTTATTTTGCATGGTGAAATTTTTTCTGCAAAAATAACTTGTTTGCATTAGTTTTAACATAACTGCATACATTATGAAATTGGAGAACATAATGCTTCTCCTCTTTCAAAAATATAGAATAACAAAGGAAAAAATCAATTGCGGAATCGCAAACGATCCCCTCAACATAAAAATATGCGTGATTCTGGCAGCTATCAGCTGATCGAACAAAATAAATAATTTAAGGAAACAAACAAGCAAAAGTGAGAATGGAAACATGCAGCAATAATCTGCACTTGCAAATCATAAGATTCCATAAATAGCCAAATAAAATGAATGCGGTCTCTTGAAGTCATGATTTCAATAGTTGTGGCAAATTTTGCAAACAGGAAATGTAAACAAAAATCAACTGTTTGAGTTAACTCACTTTTGGTGGAAACGTTTGACATTTCATTCACTTAACAGAGGCCTTAAATGCGTTTAATAGCCCATTTCCACCAAGCACTTAACTGCAGTTAAGACCTCTGTTAAGTGAATGAAATGTCAAACGTTTCCACCGAAACTGAGTAAACTCAAACAGCTGATTTTCGTTTACATTTGCAGTTTGCAAAATTTGTCACAAGTATTAAAATCATGAATTCGAGAGACCGCATTCAATTTCTTTTGCTATTTATACAATATTATGATTTGCAAGTGCAGATTATTGCTGCACGGACAGACGCTGCTGAAAGGAAAATGCTTTTTTGCATGCTTACAACTTTGCCAACAATGCCATTTCTTTGTATACATGATACTTTTTTCGGCTACCTCTCAATTCCTGAGCTCTTCCTTCCCAGCAATCCAGGAAACTTTGCTTCTCCGTAAGGTTCCACTTGCGTCGTTTTGTTTCCATTTTCAGTTTAGTTTATTTTGTTAAGTAATTAAGTGTGTTTTTCTAGAAAACCACAATTCGAGGAGTAGCTCGGCCGAAAAATCCCTTAACCGGTTACAAAGCGCACATTATATATACATAAATATTTGTTTTGCGCCAATTATATATACATACATAATTAGTTGTTTTGCGCAATCAGCTGATAGTTGCCAGAGTCGCGTATATTTTTATGTTGAGGGGATCGTTTTCTATTCCACAATTGCTTTTTGTTTGTTTTTTATTTTTATTTTAATTTATGTCAATATTAATGCAAAAAAGTAACTTTTGCAGAAACAATTTCAGCAAGCAAAATAAAAGTCTGGCCCCTCATTAAATCCGAAAATACACGACTCTGGCAAGAAATATACCGAAACGTCCGAAATGTTTACATTAGCGGTGGAAAAAGGCTACAAGAGCTCGGTGGAAATAGGCTATAACACTTACATCATTGTGAGCAACAGCCTTGCCAACAGCAGAATACCATTACATCGTTCCACATTGCCACATACTAGTTTAACCGGCGTCCAAGTTCGCACCACACAACTGCGCGTCTTGTTAGTTCAAATAAAAATCAAAAAACACGAATGAACGTATATTCATTGCCTCGATCCAGGTTTAACTCGCATGTCATGAATTTACGCACTATGACATTTCTACATCCAACATCATCCAATGTACACCATTCAATGCCTACACAACACAACAACTCTCAAATATTCATGCTGTCACACAGTCAGTCTTTTCATCGAAAATTGCAAGATTTTCCTACCTTTTGAGGCCAATGCTTATAGTCGCATATAGAGAAATTTCGCAGATGCCTGCTTACACTAATGTCGAAAATTTGCTTGGTTTACATAAAGCCCAGGCCAATATCGAATAGCTATTAATTCATCCTTTAAGTGTGATTCCGTAACTTCACCTCTGGAATTACACTTCAGACGCCCCAAATACCCTGCCAGTAATTCCGTAGTCGACTACGCAAAAAACAAATTTCTTGTTAACTTTTATTGAGCTAACTACATTGTTATGTATAAATACCCCGCATCAGGGCTAGCTTAAGAAGTGCAGTTTATTGATCTAACTTTAAGCTAGCTACTTTGCAGCGCAGCAATCAATGAATGTCGGCTACGTTTCGCGACAACAGCGAGTCAGTCCATGTTGTTGTTTACTCGTATAAGGAATGAGGGGACGGCGCCAGCGTGATTCGTGATATAATCAAGTGTACACCGACAGCGATTTTCATCTACGCTGAGCGAGTACACTCGTGACTCAGTCGTTCGATCATGTGTAAGCTGCACATCCAGAAATGGAACAATATTTTAAAAGACATAATGTAGTGATTAAATTAAACTTCTTAATTAAATAAGAACTGTACAAATTTTGAAAGTGATTGCTATAAATTTAATTATTGTATACTCGTACAAAGTAAACTGAGAGGTGTAAGCAAACGACATTTAAGACGGCTAATAAGAAGGAAAAATATGTGTATTCTAATAAATTTGTGTTGTTGTTAACGGTAATGTATCGGCATGAGGCGGCATGTGAAGAGGTGGTTAGTGTCGTGCGGAGGTTCTCCACATGCAGGGATACGTTGGGTATGTTGGGGTCGAGTCTGGATAGGTAGGAGTTTAACCTGCTACAATATCCAGACCTAAGTTGCGCCAATGTCACGCGAGTCTCTCGAGTCAGGTCGAGCTCGTTGTCTGCGATAGGTGGTGGGTTTTCTCCGAGCACGCCATTCACGGGAAGGGGGTCTTTGAGGGTGTTGACTGACTCCTGGTGAATGGCGTTCAGTTCCTGTCTGTACGCCGTCCTGTCCAGCGGTTGTTGCATATGTTTCTGGATGGAGTTCTTCAAATCTAATACTCTCTTTCTGATGTGCCTAGGTGGAGTTTCAACTTCTATAAGGTGCCTATTGGGGTACTCCCCACGGTAGCATCCCAATAGGAACTGCTTGAACAGCAAAACATTATGCTCCTTAACTCGTAGCATGCTTCGCTGTGAAAGTGAAAGGAGGTTTCCTGTCGCGGTCCTGAGAGCAGTGTTCTAACAGGCCTGTAGTTTATTCCTCTGTGTCTCATTCGTCCCCGGCTCCCAGATCGGTGCAACGTAGTTTACGACCGGCCGGCCAATTGTTCTATAGGTTGCCAGCAAGGTTTTCTGACCCAGGGGCTGCCGGGTAGCGCTTTGAGTACTTTTTTGCGGTAATTGCAGTGGTATGCGGAGTGAAGGAGTGCAGGCTGTGGAGTGTGACACCCAGAATCTTATAGCCTATTTCCACCGAGCACTTAAATGCATTAAGTGAATGATATGTCAAACGTTTCCACCGAAAGTGAGTTAACTCAAACAGCTGATTTTTGTTTACATTTCCAGCTTGCAAAATTTGTCACAACTGTTGAAATCATGAATTCAAGAGGCCTGAGCAGGCCTTAAGACTAACCATTGCACTGGTTGCACCTAACCGAGATGGAGGAGTGGTGGAGTCTTTTTACCTCCTTCAAACATTTTCTGAAAAATTGGAAAGGAAAAGGGATTCACCGCAATGGGAAAGGGACCACACTTGAAATTACGGCCATTTGAAAAGTTTACAGAGATCGCAAGTGATTTTTAATAACTGCTATATTACTTAAAACATTGAGAGAAAAATATAAAAATATAATCAATTCGTTTTTTGAGGCCATACATACTATTAATGTTTGTTAATTTTATAATGAGCTAAAAGGCCTGGTTTGTTTGTATGAATTTAATGTTTTGTTATAAAACAAAGAAAAATGGTAGAAGTGACAGCTGTTTCGGATATCACCACATCTCCTCATCAGACTTCTTATGGCAGGGATCGAACCAACGTATCCTGACTTAACAGGCGAGTGTTCTACCACTGCGCCAACATCAGCCATGTAATCTATTGTTGTATTATTCAATTCATTATTAACCAACAACTATTAAGTGCGCTAATTTAGCTGCTATTTTTCTTAAGGGGGTCTCCTCATCAGTAGCTTACAAAAAAAGAGGTTTTTCAGGATTTTTTTTGAACATGAAAACAACAAGAGAAACAAATGATCTTTTGCATATTTTTGAACATATATTTATTCAACAAAAAAAAGTTTATTGTATGTCAAAATAATTAAAAATGGCTGATTTATGAAAAATCTTGCGCAGCAGCTCGCGATTAACAACTCAAACTCCGTGCATGATTCAGCCCGTAATTTTTATCTGAAACAAAAAATGGAAATACTTCCTTGTTCAGAAGGCTTTTTTGCAGATCATAGACTATTATGGTGATTGAAAGTTGAAATTTTAACATTTTTGTCATTTTTTTAAAAAAGTACTCGATTTTTAGTGCTTTTTCTAAGAATAATTGAGTTGATAACATTGTAAAATAAAAATTTTTTAATAAATATTTTTAGTTCAATCTATGGACAATAAAATTATCTAAAAAACGGTGTCTTACTTGTATACATAGCTTTAATGGTTCATTTTTAATCGTGCACGGAATTTTAAAAAATACGGTTTTCGGGAAATAGGCTTTAAAGTTTTTAGTTTAGCTCGCGCTTGCCCCACGCGAGACTCTACTCAGATTTGTAAATCCTAAACGAGTTTGAGTTGGACTCTCAAAATTTGCAAGAATATTCTTTAATAATAATTCTAACGATTGAAGCAAAAAAAAAAAAATCGATTTTTTGAAACTGACTGATGAGGAGACCCCCTTAATAGAATGGTTAGTAAATCCTGTATACTTTCAGGCGGTAATTGACTGAAAAATGTATAAGCAAAATTAAGTGTGAGCTCAACATATATATATTGAAATTAATATTAATGTTTGTTAAGAAATGCTAAAAAATAGTATTTGTAAAAGTCATTAAAAATTATAAAATGTATTTCAAAAATTCGATATAAAGAAAAAAGCTGGAAAAATACTTACTTAAATAAAAAATTTTGGCGTTGAATGATTGAATTATAATTGCACTTATTCCTTCATATTTCATATGTCGAACTAAATATAATCACCCACACAAGTATTTCTTTCGAATATGCTATTGGCACTCATCTAATAGTAGTTTTAGAGTGATCAGCGTAGCAATTATTTTTTTGCGTTTTATTTTTTTCAAATTTGCAAATTTCCAATCGTCGCCAAGGAACTGCTTGTTGATGTGGGGTGCAAGGTTGGCATACTTTTGTGTATGTATATATGTATGTACATACAATATATGTTGTTATAAGTTCTTTGCAGTACTATCCATATTCGAAGAAAAACTTTAATGCACATGTTGTAAAGAAACACATAAATTATACCAATGCAAAATAAAATAAAACAAAATAAAATAACTTAAAATTAAATAAAATAAAAATTAAAATAAAACATAAAAAAATAAATTCAAATCAAATCAAATCGAATTGAATCGAATCAAATCAAATCAGATTAAAATAAAATAAAATAATATAAAATGAAATTGAAGGATTAACGGAATTGGAGAATGCCCGTAGGTTATAATTCAACAAGGCAAACTACTGCCCAAAGCAATATTATGCATATATACATGAAATGTATATGAGTTTAATGGAAAAACTCTTTATTTAAAGTACTTTCGAAAATTAGTAACGACTAGGCAGTGTGTTGCCCAAAGCAATATTGTGCGCACACATCTACTTCGTCTAAAAGCTAAAAATCAAGTCAGTGAAGCTCGATCGGTAATATTGTTAAATTTATTACAAATATTATTGTAAAATTACATTTTAAGTTGCTTATATACATATTACTCATTTTAGTTAAGATAGGTTTTATCAGCTTCAGTCTCCCCCTAGGATGCTGAAGTCGTCCGGTTAACTGCAGTTTCTTGTACATCGCTATCGCTTACATAAGGAGTGAGTGCTGATGCGCGGTATGTACCTAGTGGTTGTTGTAAGTCATCTTCATTTGCAATGACATACGTTGTAGAGCCTTTGCATTTGACGATGACGTATGGTCCATCGCGCTTTGGAGCAAACGTTGATGTTATACCTTTAGCTGCGTTGCTCAAGACGTGGGTTGTCAACAAGACTTTTGTTCCAATCTCGAATGGTTATTGTTCGGCGATCAGGGTAACTTCGGACCCTTCAATATATCCTCTATACTTCTACACAGCCCACACAATGGCAAGTGCTTCTGGTTCGATTGTAGAGTAGTTTTGTTCTGATTATGTTAATAATCTGCTGGCATATTCGATTGGGTGTTCGCTAGGACCCTCCCCCTGGAGTAAAACTGCCCAAGTGCATAGTCACCAGCATCCGTTTGGTGAGGTTACTAAAAAAGCTTTAAGCTCTTCGAAAGCATTTTGTTGCTCAGTGGTCCAGGACCAGGCAGCATTTTTCTTCAAAAGTCTTGAAAGTGGTTTAGAGACATCGGTAAAGTTAGGAACAAAACGTCTACACCATGAACAAACTTGTAAAAATGATAGAAGCTGTTTTACAGTTTTCGGTGCTGTACGCTTCGTAATTACTTCAACTTTCTCTGGATCGAAAATTATACCACTGGGTGTTAGTACGTGACCGAAATTATTGACTTCATTACAAGGGAATCTGCATTTTTCTTTATTTATTTTGAGACCAAAATACCGCAAACGTACTAGAATTTGTTGTATATCTTTCAAATACTTCTCGAAACTAGCTGAGCAAAAAATAATGTCGTCCAAGTATGCGACCTGGCAACGATACTTTTAAACGATCATTAAGTCGTTGAAAAGTTGCTGGTGCATTTCGCAAGCTAAATGGCATACGAATAGATTTATATATTCCGAATGGTGCGACAAAAGCTGTTTTATCTTGGTCCTGCGTTTCTACACCAATCTGCCAGTACCCAGATTGTAAGTCAATCGTTGACATTAATTTCTAAGTTTTGGCTTCATGCAACAAGTAGTCGATATGGGGAAACGGATATCGGTCTGGCTTAGTGATAGCATTAAGCTCGCGATAATCGATGAATACTCGAACGAATCCAGTTTTCTTGGGAACCACGACGACTGGTGCAGCCCATGACGAGTCACACTCTACGATTACGCCGTTTTCTGCAAATATATCGGAATTTTCAAATAGAAAAGAGTCTAGCTCAATCTTCTGATCATCTGACAAATCTACGGCATTAGCTTCTTGCAGCATTCTTAAATCCATTGAGTAAAGACATGTACCTTGATCGTCGGTAATGCTTCCAGTTTGAACTTTAAATGGTGGAGCAAACAAACGTGATTTATTTTCAGGTGTTTGCAGAAAAAACTACGGATAAAACTGTTCCAAACGTGCATAATATGAATCCAAAAAAATTATCTTATGCGAATGTACTGAAGAATGATTCAGATAATATTCCACAGAACCAATCTAATGGAGGTATGGAATTGATGATTTTAAACTTTACGCAGTGTATAACACAATTCATGTCATGTATGCAAAGAATGATCCAAGACTTGATTAAAGCCCAGAATAACATGCTACAAATTTTCATGCAAAAAAATGAGCGTGCTAAACATTTGTTTTTGGAATGCAAACGGTGTGAACCAACATAAATTAGAATTGGCACGATTTTTAACAGAGTATGCTATAGACGTAATGCTATTGCTTGAAACGCACTTGACGGATAAATATAACTTTTATATACCTGGGTTCATATTCTACCCCACTAACCATCCTGATGGCAAAGCGCACGGCGGCACTGGAATACTTCTAAGAAACCGCCTTAAAAAATCTACCTCTGTAACTTTGAATAATTATGGCAAAGAGCTAAATCTCTCAGCCATTTATTGCCCTCCAAAATTTAAGATCACAGAAAATCAATTTAAGGAATTTTTTGATAATCTTGGTGATTGATTTAAAGCAGGAGGAGACAACAATGCAAAGCATGTAGGTATACTGGGGATCCCGTCTAATAAACCCCAAGGGCCGTCAGCTATACAATACCATTATAAACAAGCGTAACAATTTAGATTGTATTTCCCCAGGTCAACCAACATACTGGCCTACCGATCGTAAGAAAATATCTGACTTAATAGACTTTGCTGTCTCAAGAAAAATCGACCGGCAACTTGTCAGCTGTGACAGTTGCTGAGTTGTCTTCAGACCACTCACCAGTTCTAATAAAAATTTATGAGCGCCCGAAGATAGTTGCACAAGAATCAAGACTAACAAACAGAGAAACAAACTGGCTAAAATACAAAAAATATACTAGTAGTCAAATTAACATCAACCTAATATTGAATTGTGAAAACGATATTGATGACTACATTAATGAGCTCAATAATGTCCTTGTTTCTGCGGCAACCATAGCAACTCCAAAAAGTAAAAAGCCTTTTACGTGCCCAAAAATCCTAACAAATACAGAAATAGAAGAATTAGTAAAGAATAAGCGCCGTTTGCGGAGCGAATGGCAAGAATATCACTCTCCAGCCGCAAAGTTACGGTTGAAAGCAGCGGAGTCTTTTCAAATTATTTGAAAAAATTCTGCTATCAAAAATATCTTCTTTTCTCCACCGTAACAATGTGATACCAAATCACCAATTCAGCTTTCGTGAAAAGCATAGTATTGTACTATTGAACAATTTAACCGAATAACTAATGAAATCAGGAAGGCATTCGAGCTCAAGCAGTATTGCTGTGCAATCTTTCTTGACGTAGTATAAGCTTTCGACAAAGTCTGGCATAAAGGTTTACTGTACTAAATACACAAAGCTCTGCCTGTTCAATTTTATATGATACTTAAGTCATATCTGACTAACAGACAGATTACAATCAAACAATCTGAATTTATCAGAGAGGAGTATCCGGTAAAAGCTGGTGTTCCGCAGGGTAGCGTCCTTGGGCCTATTTTATATATTATATACACTGCAGACATCCCATTAAACCGAAAAGTGCAGACATCTACCTTAGCGGATGACACAGCTGTTTTATGCCGGGATAAATGCCCTAAAAGAGCAGCAAAAACAATTAGTTATCATTTACTCCTCATCGAAGAATGGCTAGAAAACCAATTTGGAGGTATGGTATTCATCTGATGGGTACGACCTGTGCATCTAACATTGATAAAATACAGAGGTTCCAGTCCAAAATTTTAAGAGCACTAACGGGCGCACCATGGTACGTTCGTAACGTAAATATTCATAAAGACCTTGGTATTTTATTGGTTAAGCCCAAAATTGAAAGAAGCAGGACGAAGTACTTCACAAAGCTGAGAAATCATCCAAGTCCGCTAGCTAATGCTGTATGCAACCCAACAAGAAATTCCCGTCTGCAGCGAAGAGATGTTCCCGCCTTCTAAGGAGAGCGCCTTAGTTTGAAAAGGGCTCAGAGTTACATAACTCGAGCTATCATGTTTTTAATTTAGTTTTTAAGATTACACTTACTGTTAGGCTTATATTAAAGCAGATCCAGTAAATAAATTAATTGTGAAAAAACAAAAAAAAGGGATACCTTCACCAACGGGAATTGAATCCCTAAAAATATTTTGATTTCCCATCAGAATAAAATAAAATAAAATAATATAAAATGAAATTGAAGGATTAACGGAATTGGAGAATGACTGTAGGTTATAATTCATTAAGGGATACCACTGCCCAAAGCAATATTGTGCGCGTAGTTAACCAAATAAATGAATTACTCTAACTCAAAGTAAACTCCAGTCCCGGTCGTCCTTTTGGAAATGTACATAAATAAAATGGTAAAACTTTTTATTTAATGTACTTTCGAAAATTAGTAACGACTAGGTAGTGTGTTGCCCAAAGTAATATTGTGCGCACACATCTTCTTCGTCTGAAAGCTAACAAAGCAAACGATGTTGCCGTGATGCTTTTACAAAGGTTTGCATAAACAATAGTTATTAAGAATCCCCGCAGGGTCGTATTCTTAAGATAATATTGTTAAATCTACTACAAATATTATTGTAGAACTACATTTCAAGTTGCTTATGGTATATAGGTACATATTATTCATTTGAATTAAGATAGGTTTTATCAGCTTGCTTCAAAATAAAATAAAATAATATAAAACAAAATAAAACAAAATTAAATTAAATAAAGTAAAACGAAAAATTAATAAATTAAGAATATAAATTAAACAAAGAATATTTTGAGCCAAAGAAACGTACACACACGATGTATGGTAAGTACAGCGTGGAAACTGTCAAAAACGAAGTCGAGTCTTGAAAGCGTATTTCACCACCGGTACAGAAATTAACAGAATTCGTCTAGAGTGCTTAACATTTTGAGCATAGCAATAAAAATTATGCTCTAAAATGTAATTCTCAGTTTTTAAATAACATTGCTATATGTTAACTTCAGAGAAGAAATTTATATAGCTTGTTATCAAAATAAAGGAAAATATTATTTTAATTTTTTTTAAATATTGAGAAATAACCAAATTTTACTGATACATATCTTATGATTTTTGAATTTCTGATTTATCTTATAGCAAAAAGTATTGATTTGCCGTCGGCTTTTCGCTTATAGCGTTTATTTACAATAAGGGTTATTTAATTAATTAAGATTAATGATTTTATTAATTTATAAGTCAAAAATACATTAATTTATAAATATGTACATATGTATACCTACACTATACAAACTACTGACCTTCCTCAAGAAATACATGCACAAATACATAAGTATATACTTACATACATACATATACGCATGTGCAAAAACATACAAGCACATTATTTGCGTACATACTTCGACTACTCCGTGTCCCTCTAAATACTTCTCTTGCCCAAAAGCTCAGAACTGAAATCAAATACAACAATAACATTTTCATTCATAAACGCCTGCGCCCTATAACAAAGCAGAGTGCGTTCATTAAAAAGCACCACCGCACGCCATACGAACAACTTGCTTCATCGTGACGGTCGCAAACTGAAACATGTGAGGAAGACTAAATTCGAATGGAACCGAACAAAAAATATTCGGCTGATACTTTTATGTCACACTGTTTCAAACATCCCAATTCTTACAAAAGCTATCGTCTATAGAGACGGATGGACAGACATTTCTAAATCGATTTATACAACCATTTGATGAAGCTTTTACATAGAATCTTTACTTGCTTGGATTATTTTAAAACCGTTAGCAGAACAAACCTAATGTACTCTGTTCACATAGTACAGTCGGATATAAAAAATCCCGTAACAAGCATGCTGCATGAACTAGCATTGCTTGAAATTCTTGTGTCGCTGACTAAAATCGTCCACTCAATTGAAGCAAATCGGCATCGTGCTAATAAATTTGCTGTTCGCCTATTAGCTCATATTGCCCAGCAAGCATTTCTTTGCCTTCCCGCATCCAACTTGTCGACAAGATGAATTGTGGCGGCAAGGATTTTGTGCTAAAATTCTAAAATATTCTAAAAGTTCCAGAAAACTCTTTAATATTCTAGAATATTTGATTTCAATGAAGGAAAGTAGACGAAGCATAGAAGCAACACAAAATTTTCATCTACAAACATATTCCTCAAGTCGAAGTCAAATTTTGGCAAAAATCTAAAAATTGATGTTGAAGTCACTTCGAAGTGAAAACCCATACATGCAAGCACTTTAATATGTATACGCAAAACACACACAATCTTAATAAATACCCCACCATCAACAAGCTATTTCTTCGCGACGAGCACAAAATTTTTGCTAGATTTCATATTTTTCGCCTTTTGGTGTACGAATTCAGGTACAGTAAACTTTGTGCATCACTAATCAACAGCTATAGGAGTGATTCTTAAATAACTTCTGGATTTTAAATTGTTATTAAAAATCTTTAATTGTTTTAAGTTATTATACATTTTTAAATACTACTCCTATATTTTTCATAATTAAATATATATTAATTTAATAATAAAACAAGTGATAGAAGTTTTAGGAGACATTTGTATCTATTATAATTAATTCCTCATTTCTATTAAATTTTATATTTCCTCGAATCGCTTAACATAAATTAAATAAAAAAATTCATTTTGAAAAAGAATGAGACTTTTTTCAAAACATTTGTTTAGCATTCATTTAAAATTCGTTTGGTAATTCTAAAGAAAAAGTTCACTCTATCGAGAGCGCGATTTGCTGTCGTCGAAAAAGACACAATTTTGTTCAACTTCCAATTTTTGGCAGAGATGTGTGCTGCTGCGCAGCTCGTTTAGTAGACGGTGCGCCAGCGTTCGTCTTGAGAAGGATTTTTTTGTAATTGAACTAGCAGCGGCCATTCAAATAATGTTGTCATGGTGATGGCGTTTTTTTTTACTAGATACGTACGTTTTTGCTTGTTCTTACTATACTTATATGTACATATGCACGTATATATATATATATGTATTGTATATGTACGCACGCTTATACGTTATTGTATGAATGAATTTTGGCTTGCTTACTTATTTCGATATTTAGCCCGAAAATATGTATATAATAGTTATTGAATTTAATCAAATATTTTTTTATTATATACCAAATTATCATGATTACCATTGACTTTATTTAAAAAAATTAAATTATTTAATAATAATAATATAATATAAATTAATATAAAAATATGTAAGTATATAAAAATCATATCATTTGGTAAATTACAAAAATATTTTATGAATTTTACAAATTACAATAAACAAAAGATGATAATATCCGAAATTTCTGATAACCATTTGCATGCTTACATTTATATTGCACAGGCTTATCAATTTTACATTTATTTTGCATGTATTTTCTCATTTTACGTACAATCTTCCTCATTCTGCTATTTTGAGCACGATTTCTGTCTACTCACTGTTAAAGTGCGGTGAAATACGCTTTTAAATTTTCGTGTTGAAATACGCTTTCATAAAACGAGCTAGCGGACCAATTTGATAATCGGCACGCCCTGGTGCTTCTCTATATTCTAAGTTCTCTGACGTCATGCTCGAGACGTCATTGACTTAGTTCAGCTTGATGATTTGCCATGTTCTTATTATGTTCACATGTCTAAACAATTATACGCTTCTCTTGTGCAGATAGGCGGTGCAAATCTACAAGTGAGCGCTATGGTAAACATACATACGTACACGTGTTTCTCGTTAAATGTGTTACAAGCGTCAGTGCTTATGTTATATATTGCCTTAATCATCCGTTAGCGTTTATTAGCTTTGACACTTTGCCAGTTACAGTCGTTACTGTTGCTATGCTACACATAAATAACCAAGTGGCAAAGTCAAGGTGCCTGTATATGTATTACCGAACTCGTCATGTATTTAACATTTTTTCTAGTCAACAACAATGCACAATGTTTGCTTTTTTCCTCTTCGCCACTTCCTGCGACAATTAAATCAAAAAAGGTTAAAAAATTCGAAGCTCTCGTGGCGTTAAAAATCAAACAGCATGGAGGAAAATACACATCTATTGAATGTCACATTTCCGTGGTACTAGAAGCAGCTGAGTAGTCTCCACACAGTAGTTGGAGTCCGTTGTAATCAGGGCTGTCATGGAATCCAATTGCTGTCGGAATTGGAATTGAAACCGACAAAAAAATTGCTTTGGTGTCATGAAATCCGATGTTATCGGTTTTATGTTCGAATCGGAATTAGTGTCGGTTTTAGGTGTCACAGTAACCAAAATTATCGGTTTTGTTATTGGAAACAATCCAAGCAACTTACCGCTATTGGATTTGATTTGTGTAGACGTTTTTTCCACTTTCAGTTACAAAATAAGTAGAAATATGAGTAAATGATGGTTTTGAATATTAATATATATTAATTATATTATATTCTTATTCGTAATAGGGGAAAACATAAAAATGCAATACAAAATACAATTATAATTGAATTTATGGAAAAATTTCCCGATATTGCGAAGGGGTTCACAAAACGGGACAAACCAAGCGTTGATGCTCTTTGGCAGCAATTAACCGATTCTCTCAACAGTGCCGGTCCACCACAAAAAGATATGAATGCATGGAAGAAGGTAAATGATTATTGGTAATAAAAAATGATTATTGAAAATTTTTCTTTTAACTTTCTCACTACTGCTTTCTTCCAGCAACATAAAAGCCACAACTGCAGATGCCATATTTCACTTTCTTTATTAAAAAGCAATTAAATCAATAAATTTTATAAAATTTTGTCAAACAAATTTGCACTGAAATTGTCAATACACATACAAGCACGCAAAACAGCTGATTCGAACATCGGTTTTGTTTCATTTCGAAAAGAGCAAAACCGACAGGATTTCATGACCCCAAATGAAATCAATATCGGTTTGCAATTCCGATAAAAAGCAAAACCGACTTGGATTTCATGACAACCCTGAATGTAATTGAAATTGAACGTTGGCTCCACGGGGCCAGGTAATACGTGATCCACTCTCTGTTAGCCTTAAGGCCTTAGTACATTTTAATGTAACTCCAGTCCCTGCACCGATTGCATCTAAAAGAAATGGAAGAATGACTGAATTGCACACGAAGCAGAAATATTCCATCGGACAAGGTTGGGTTCCCTATTAAATTGGATTTGGAGCAAACCTGCTGCTCCATTGGCGTACAAACTCTCAATTTACCTGCTGATCTAAGTTTTGGGTCGCCGAAATACTAACGCGCTGTGGCTGATATTCAGCTGAAGGTTTCTGGGAACAAGTGAAGTTAAGTCAAAAATGTTTTTTGAAGTTATCTACCCAATTGCATGGATGCTTTCACACACAAATAGTGTCAGCCACACACGCATTTTCATATAAAGAGTTTTCAGTATCTTTTACAATTTTTCGTCGTAAGCAATGTTCAGTTTTTCAGTTTTTTTTTCCTCCTGGTCATAACTTTTACAATTTTTCACGACGTCGCGCATGCTGTATTTTGTCATACCAAAAATCTCATCATAAGTAACTGTACACTGGCGGCTTTTACTACTGCCAGCACTTGTCATTATATCGAAAACATTTCAAAGCAATACGAAGAGAATATACAGATAAAAAGCAAAAAACAAAACTTTGCTGGAAATTTTGGATATAAAACTACACACATTACATATTATACACCTTTGAACCAGACTTACAAAACCTATCAGGCTAGAGGGGCTGATTGATTTGATGTGATTATGTTCCGGCTGAATGGCTAGGTGTTTTTGTCTTATTCTGGAGACAGCTTCGCATTCTTTTCAGGGGGAAAAGTTTACTGAAATTAAAGTGGTTTGATTATCAAACCAGCAGTAAAATATTAAATTTAAAATTCGAGAAACAAAGAACACAAATTTGATATGACAGGGGTTAGAACAACAAAAAGGTTGCTAATTCCTCCACAAACGTTATGTGTGGATATTCTCAAATGCAAAAACAAAGAACTTGCTAAAATCCGGATAGAAAGCTATACAAATGCAATCAGAAAAAATTTTGGTTGGTATGGCGCACACTAAATTAATTCGGCCAAAATTTTAATGAAAAGTTCACAGTTCATAAAACCAAATTTGGTTGTTATTTGGTTCAGATAACATGAACAGGAGTCTTTTACGGCTTGTCACGTACACATTAATGAAAAAATAGATAGTGAAATGGAAAAATTAATGAGCGATTATTTGACAATTGAAGTGTTTGTGCCGAGTTTAACCGCTGCAAAGTCTGTGCCGAATATAATATCCGAGAACGATACGACTAAATTGGTAGGCGATATATATATGTATGAAACATGTTTTTTATGGTGAAATGATAATGTAGTTTTGCAGCAAAGTTATGACGATTGAAATTAGTAAAACGCGAAATATCCTTAAACGAAAATTTTTCGAAATGGTACATCGTTAAACTCAGCGCTTATGAAAGGTCTTGCTGAGAAAATAGCTATATGTGGCGCCATGACATGAGTATTTTCAGAAATTTTTGTGGCGTGTTCTCTATAATTGGTAACTGTTCAAAGAATTTTATTTTGTAAAATGAATGATATCATGGCAGTAGCAGACGACAACAGTTTGGGATTAATGTTTTGCCTCGGTTTCCGCGGCCCACGGTGTCGGAAGGCGATGTGGGACTTATTTTCACTAACTGGAGTTTTGGTTCCAGGCTTCGAGCGTTTTTTCTGATTCACCAGCAAAGTTGATAGAGACGCGTACAATCATGGGTGGTGTAACTGCTAGAGAATTTCACGAATTTCACGGAGGGTCAACCACTTCGCCTTCAAGGCATTTTGAAGGAAGTACCCCTGGAGATCGTAGACTTAGTAATTTGTGCAATGAAATGCGTCGCACTGCTCTTCCTATCCTTTGTGAAAGTATCCTACATGATCTCTGGATGAGCTTTGTACCCGCTTACTCTGATCCGTGATAAAATAAAATCGCTAACTAACAAAGTATTTACGTATATATACATGCATATAACTTTTAACTGCCGCTCATCTGTGATTGACGAAAGTGCACACGAGAATGACGTATACGTATAAATATGTGTACATCAGTTTGTTGTTGTTGTTGTGGTAGCGGTTCCTTAACCCCGCTTAGGGCAGGCTTTGTCAATCTAAGTAGCCGAGGTCATCTAAAGGGAGGTCCAGGAAACGTGTTGTTTCGATGGTATTGCACCAAAGGGAGAGGGGGCTCAGATGAGTCGGTTTAAGGGGGCATGTGAAGATGTGGTTAGTGTCGTTCGGAGACTATCCACATGCAGTGCATACGTTGGGTATGCTGGGGTCGAGGCTGAATAAGAAGGAGTTTAACCTTCTACAATATCCAGATCTAGGTTGTGCCAGGGTCTCTCCGCAACCGCAGCTCGAGCTCGTTGTCTGCTATAGGTGGTGGTTTAACTCCAAGACCCCATTCACGGGAAGGGAGTTTTTGAAGGTGTTGACTGACTCCTGGTGAATGGCGTTCAGTGCTTGACCCTGCGTTAGCATCCTAGTATTATCTGCTTGCACAGCAAAGCATTATGCTCCTTAACTCATAGCATAGACGCTTCGCTGTGCAAGTGATGCTCCGGCGACATCAGGAGGTTTCCTGTCGCAATCCTAAAGGCGTTGTTCTGACAGGCCTGTAACTTCTTCAACTGAGTCTCGTTCGTCCCTGTCTCGGCGCCTAGATCGGTGCAGCATAGTTTACGGCCGGCCGGTCAGCTGCTTTGTACGTTGCCAAAAAGGTTTCTTTATCTTTACCCCAGGTGCTGCCGGCCAGCGCTTTGAGTATTTTGTTGCGGCCATGGAGTTTTGCGGCAATTGCGGAGTGAAGGAGTGCAGGCTATCGAATGTGACTCCCAATATCTTAGGGTTGTTTACAGTCGGAAAATTTTTGTCATCGACTTTCACATCTAATTCAAGCCTGTACTCCTTCGTCCAGCTTGTGAAGAGGGTAGCCGAGGATTTGGTCGGTTGTATAAGTAAATGTCTTGCAGTGAAGAAGTGGGAAAGATCGGCGAGGTAGCAGTTCACTTTCGAACATAGGTCATCAATATTAGGTTAGAGAAACTCCTTCTGGTGGTGGAGGGAGCTTTGATATATAGAAATTAAACAGTAGCGCGGAGAGGGCACCACCCTGCGGAACACCCTGCTTAATTTTCCTTAACTTCGATGTTTCACCTCGGAATACAACCGATGATTGTCGACCACTCAGGTAGCCCATGACCCTCCTCTGCAACCCCGGCGGTAATGAGATTCCTCAATGTCCGTGAGTAGCACTAAATGGTTCACTGTGTCAAAAGCTTTTGACAAATTCAGTGCTACCAGGACAGTACTCGCGGAAGGTCGGTTTTGGTGTAGGCCATTGACTATCTAAGTGTTTGTGGCGTTTAGTGCTGTTGTGGTTCTGTGCACTTTCCGGAAGCCATGCTGATGTGCTGCTGGACACAGATGGTGCGTAAGGGTCGGGAGCAGCAAGGCCTCAAGTGTCTTCGCTACTGGCCGATAAGACTCTCCTCTGTTTGCTGGTTTCCCTCGTTTAAGTAGCGGGACCACCCCACCAGTTTTCCACACGTCCGGTATCATTAGGGTGGTCAAAGACAAGTTGAGGACCTTGGTGAGGTAGTCTGCTCCCGCTGGTCCAAAGTGTTTTAGAATCAGTATGCTTTTTCCGTCAGGGTCGATGGATTTGGAGGCTTTCGCCTTCCCGATGACCCCCTGGACCTCCTCCCTGGAGAAGTCAAGCGCCGCGCTTGTGTTTGGCAGTATGCGCATACGGCGAGTTACACGTCGATTCGCTTTATCTACCGAAGGATGCAATGTAAAGAGTCGTCTAAAATATCTCGCGCATCTCGTCGGGTTTTGGCAGTTACAGGACTTTAAGTGCTCCTCCCACTTTTTCCGCTTGTGGTTGCTTACTACGGTCCGAATCACCGCGTTTAAATCCCTGTTTAGGGGATTCCCGTGATCGGAGTTACGAAGGATGTCGCATCTTGATGCTAAAACCGCCGCTTCCGTCGAGGATTTGGGGCAGATTTCCGCAATTTGGCCTGCCGGGAGGAAGCGGGCGGCAGCGGTTACGACAATCCTGCGGAATGAACGTTCACCAGAGGTGACTTATGATGGAGTGGGGAGAGCACTGAAGGCGTTCTCGGTGAATTCCGTGAAGCCAGTCCAGTTAGCTTTCTTAAAGTTAACGAATGTCTGGTGATATGTGGAAACAAAGTCGGGAGGTCTGTCGATCGAGATGTGTATCGGTAAGTGGTCCGAAGCTAGTGTCTGTCCATTCCTCTACGGTCATTTGATAGACAAGAATGCCAAAGATCGTGATGCGCGTTAAAGTCGCCCAAAACCAAACGGTTTTCGCCTCTGAGTAGCGCGCCTATATCAGGGCTGTATCCAACTGTGCAACTCGTAACAGGAGGAATGTATATATTAAATATTTCGAGCTCGGCCTCGCCTGATCGGATAGCTATGCCCTGACATTCTAGGGTAGTATCCCTGCGGTCGATGGCGCCGTCGATGAGACGATACTGCACGGGGTTGTGTAAGATGAACGCTAAGCCCCCACCATGGTCTCGGTCGCGATTCTTGAGGGTTATATTGTATCCGGCCCGGCTCAGAAGATCCGAGCGGGCGGTCAGTATCGTTTCCTGGATCGCAGCAATTGACAGGTGCTCCCGGCTCATAAAGTCGACTGTCTCGTCGATCTTCCCCTAGAGTCCGTTGCAGTTAAATTGTAAGAGTCGTGTCTGTCTCAGGGGGAACGTTCGTGATGCGGGGGGTTGAGGGAGTGATGCTTGGATGGAGTGTGCTGCTGCTGTGTTACCCGCTGAAATTGGATCCGGACGTTGGTGTTGGTTGGCGGTGTTGTTGTAGATACAAGCAGGGACAGACTCCTACAGCACGGAACAACGTACGGAACAGACTATGCGGGGGACTAGGAGCTGCTGAGTAGCCCTCACACGGGAGGAGGAAGAAGAACTGGTTGTGGGTAAGGATCGGGGTGAGGGTTGGTGGGAGTCATGCTGCGGGGAGTTCCGGGAGGCAGTGGTGGTCTGCGGGTTGCCCAAAGTGGGCAAGGGTGCTGAAGGGCGCTGGGCGCTGGCAACATGGGGCCACATAACTTGTGGTTCACTCCCTATGAGTCTTAAAGCCTGAGCAGATCTTAAGTTGACTCCAACCATTGCACTGGTTGTACCTAACCGAGGTGGAGGAGTGGTGGATTCTTTTGAGGCACACGCAGCAGAAATAATCAGTCGGACCAGGGTTGGTTTCGACGCAAGCCCTGAATAGAAGGATTTGGAGCAGACCAGCTGCGAGATGTTGCTACGTTGGCGAACTTAGATTAATTTTACCTGTTGATCGCCGAAAGGGTGACAGCCCTTTGCCGGATAAAATCCAGGTCAACTCCGGTGTGTAGAACCGGCTGTCTTGAGAGTTGTCAAGTTTTGTCATTTTGACCTTAAGAAACTGACGTTATACGATGTTAGCCATTCCTGGTGTTGAGACCTTGAGTCTCAATAATAGAACGCCGGCACGAACCCTCTACCCAATCAAATAAAAAGAAACGAAATATGTAAAAAATGAGGGTGTTAGTAACAGTACTAACTTTTAATGAAGTAGGTATTCTAAAATATTACCTTTTACAATAGTATTTCCAAAAGCTAATATAAAATATAGATTTAAATAAAGAACTGCTTTTAATTAAACGAGTAAAATATGCGCGAAAACGCCTTTACTGAAAAACTGTCGAATAACAACTATTACGGAATTCTTATTCCGTTTATGCTTACATCTATTTCCGAAAGTGGCACTCAAACTTTTAAGGCGTTTGGCTTAAACATTGCCGCCAGCCTTGCAATATTACAATATTGCAATAAGAATTGGAATGCTACAATTTTATTTACTATATTAGAACTTATATAAATAGTTATATGGATATGTATAATAGTACGTGAAAATATGTTGAGCTATTTCGAGATTGGGCTTTCTTGTTTGTGCGTTTTTAAATAACTACTAACTATAACTAAATATATATAAATATATAACTATAATAAACCGTGATGTCTAGAGGGACACACGGGTCTGGAAGACCCGAACGAATATATTCCAGCTACAAGAAACCGTGGTGCCTAGAGGGACACACGGGTCTGGAAGACCCGAAGGAATATATTTTAGCTAAAGGAAACCATGGTTTCTAGAGGGGCACACGGCTCTGGAAGATCCGAACTAATATGTGTAAAGTAAACCCGGAATGCTGCTCCGCTGCTCGTAGAGGAAACGCCCATTTTCGCCTTCTTTGAACCTCAAATTCTTTCTTCTATCGAAAGCGAGATAACATTTTCTTCCATCTGTTGAGGATTGTTCGTTGAATATAGAACCTTACTCTTTTAGTTTTATACGGGGAGATATCTGGTTTGAACTTCGAGTTAAGTTCACGATATAGATTGCTTCATTTTTCAGATGAACGAATTCGTAGTAGTTGTGTATTGATGTAAGAGTTTTAGCTACTTTGGCGATGTTATCATTTTGAAAGTAGATAATTTAAGAAATCTAATTTCGTTGCGAGTAAAGTGTCGTAGAGCATAAAGACTCGATGATCTTAATGAAATATCCGTAGAATAGAGCGATGGTACTATAAGCCTACCTTTTGAAATTTTATGTGTAATTTTATAGCAAATTCTTCTTTATATGCTAATATTTGGAAAATGTCCTTTTGGAACCAAAACATTCCGAACTAGGTTACCCATGGAGCTATTTTCTCTGATTGAGACCCGGGTAGCAAGGCAAGAAACGTATGCAGTGGACGTTGCCGCTATGGCGCTCCACCCTAACACGGTTTCCTGGATATAGGGTTGTAATTAAACCCATGCTTCACCCTGACGAGCATAACCTCGGAGTACGAATTACTCCCCATGAAGACATCTATTGAACTGCTTTGTTGAAGGTTAGGATCAACATTGGATCCACTAATTGTAAAAGAAATTCGTGGTAATGGGGTTGAAGGAAATTCTATTAATCTGTTAGGATTGCGTGGTAATGCTTGACCGAAAGAACATTTTGATGAATAGTTAGATGAATCAATGTTGGCTATATCTATTTTTCTTAAAGGCAGTTGTTGAACTAATGCGCTACCAAAAAGCACCGAACTAATGTTCTGAAAACCCAGTGTTATCAGAAGAAGAAGAGTGTTTGTATTATGAGAATGCTTGCGACGAAGCCGGGTGACTGGAAGCATCGGTATTTGAAGATACTCTATGAAGTAGAGTATGGCGTCTGCTATTGCACGTTGTGCACGTAAGCTTGCTTTTGCACTCCTTTATTGAGTGCCTATTCGAAAGGCAATTAATGCAGCAGTTATGTTGGCCTACTGCTACATGCCGATCATCTATCGAAAGAACGAGAAATTTCGGACAAAGTCTTAAAAAATGTTTTTGTTGGGACATAAAACGCAATTAAGCGCGGAAAATTTGGTCGTATTTGCTAATCTTTATGTATGCGTTCTGAAATACTGCTCATACAAGACACGTGTTTGCTGAATGTGGCCGAACTATTATAAAATCCTCATCTTCTAGTGTTTGTTGGCATTTCTCATATGCCGCTTTTGTTTTCTCCCATTGCTCAGTTATTTCCTGTATTAGAATTTCGAGAGAAATTTTTGAATATTCATTGAGGTCAAAATTAGCATCAAACTCGAATATTCGATCCGAACTAATATTAAACGAATTCAAGGCCGACATCTAATTTCCCGAAAATGTTTAAAAAAAAATCGAGAATTTGCCGAAATTTTCAACCAGATTATATTTCTGTTGAAAGAAACGAAAATATATACTTTGATATATCCAAACGAACAAGTTTCAATTTCCTACTGGTACACTGCCAAAGTTTCCTGCTGGGCTGGTTGTATATACGCTATGCTGCTCATCATAAGCAGCTGATGCAATAAAAATCAAGAGAATGGAAAATAAGTAAATTGATGCTTATGATATGTATAAGTACCTACACGTATGTACAATTATACATATACCGCGATAAAAAAATTATGTTTGCTTATGTTGAAATCTGAAGCAAAGAGTAGGCATACATATGTATATGTGTTATTTTGCTGGTATGTATTGTACTTATGTATATTTATTCTATTTTGTAAAATACCCGAATTATGCCGAAGTGCGATAACAAATAAGAAAGTAAAAGCACATAAAGAATTTGCAAATTGACAGAATCAAAACTTAATTTCGATTAATTTTCGTTGTTCTCGTACGCAGTGGCAGCAAACAAGGAGCGTACTTTTATCATGGTTAAACCCGATGGAGTCCAACGTGGACTTGTCGGTAAGATCATCGAGCGTTTCGAGCAAAAGGGCTTCAAGTTGGTGGCTATGAAATTCACATGGGCATCAAAAGATCTTTTGGAGAAGCACTATGCTGATTTGCCTGCCCGTCCCTTCTTTCCTGGTTTGGTCAACTACATGAGCTCTGGCCCAGTGGTTCCCATGGTTTGGGAGGGTTTGAATGTTGTAAAGACTGGCCGCCAGATGTTGCGTGCCACCAACCCTGCTGATTCCTTGCCCGGTACTATTCGTGGTGATTTCTGTATTCAAGTCGGTCGCAATATTATCTACGGTTCGGACGCTGTAGAATCAGCGAACAAGGAAATTGCACTTTGGTTCAACGAGAAGGAGCTGGTTTCTTGGCAACCAGCCGCTGAAGATTTGGTACATGAATAAATTACTGTTTATATACTAGCACGAGCGCTCAGAAATAAAATGTTATTAAGTACTCTTACATTTCTGTCAATGAATTCCAATAAAATGATGTTATATAAAATGACCAAAAAACGAAAATTCTAAGAGTTGTGAAGTTGTGTTCAAATTTCGAAATATTTTTAAGGGATTAAAAGAAATTGTGTTAAATTAAATTTTCTATCTAAATGTATATAAATATGATTTACATGCACATATATTTACATATACATACACAAATCACACTGTGCAGTTTAAGTATTGGCATTAATTATACATATTTAGGTTATTTTTTCGCACGTTATTACGTCGCACTTAAATCACAATCTCTTAAAAAATTTTAAAACAAATTTGAATGACTCAACAAATTCTCACGCGCCTGTGTGATTCCAATAATTCAAATATTTATTTGTTGAAGTGTTGAGTTCTGCTGCAAGAGTCCGAACTGATTCCTCCAGCTCAGGTTGTTTTTTTTTGTGTTTATCGATGGACGATAATATGGTGGAGTTCTATCCGGCTCGAAGGACCAAATGTTGAGACCGTGAGCCTCAATAATAGGAACGCCGGCACGAACCCGCGACCCAATCAAATAAAAAGAAAGAAATATGCAAATAAAATAGATGTTAGTCGAAGTACTAACTTAATTGAAGTAGATATCCAAAGTTTTACCTTTTATAAGGGTATTTCCAACAATGAATATAAAATATAAATTAATAACTGCCTTTAATAGAAATAATTATTATGCACGAAATGCTTTATCATCAAAGCTGTCGAATAACAACTAATACGGAATGCTTATTCCGTTTATGCTTATATCTATTTACTAATTGCTTCCTGTTATTTGAGTTTTTGTTTTCTGGCATATATGTATGAATGATTTTGCAAAATGATCGGCGAAGTGATACGGCTAAAGTGCTCATTGTTTGCAATGGAATTTACCTTCTAATGGTCTAGGTCAGATATCTTGTTATCTGGTCTGTTTGCGTCTTCCCATCCATGCTCCTTGAGTAAGCGATTGGCGTCTGCGCAGCGTCAGGTGCCTCCTATGGCATTGGGTAAAGACCACAACTTTTTACAACGAGCCTAGTGCTCAACTTGAATACATTTCACATTCTTCCCACCCGCTTAGACGTGAATCTATTGATGACAAAAGAAATCGTTTCCATAAAAATAGTCTTATTTAGTTCTACTCAATTTCTGAACTCAGTAAATTCAATAGACAATTTCTCAGAGGCAAAACAAGATTTTAAAAAATTCAAAATGGCTTTTGAAAAGTAGAAGTGGTACTTTCAAGTAGAATAACGATCCTAAAAATAAAAAATTTTTCTATAAGTGGCATGACCTCAAATGTATTAAAAAACGTGCACTTTTAGGTTGGAATATCTCAAAAACTTGAACTGTGCTGGAACTATTTTGAATCCAGATTCGAAACCTTCGAAAAAGTATAGTCCTGTTTGTGGTTACAAAATCGTGTATGCTGTAAAAAAATGAAAATGACATAAAATATTATATATACCTAAGTAGTTAATTACATAGTTTCCATATTTCGTATTCTATATTTTGGATTTGATTATCCACTTGAAATTATATACTCCTATATTTAATAAGCGTATTATTTAAACATCACTATTGCTTTGATTATTTATACCGAAGCTTCTTACAAAGTACGAAGACGATAAAAATTCCCCTCTACTCGAAAAAAGAACATGTACTCAGCTTATGTGTTAGCACTGTGTAAAAATGTTCAATTGTATTGGTGAACTCATCAGGCCGTTCTTGGATAATAATGATGTAATACAGGTTGCATAATCATTTTAATTTCTGTCAAAAGTCGATTTGCATGAATTTTCACTGGGAAATTTATCTTCTGCGCACACTTTAAAGTAATTATTAAAACAAAAGCGGCGGTTTTAGCTTCCAGGCACGATTTCTTAAGTCAAGCCGATCCCGGAGATATCTTTATCAGTGACCTCAATAAGGAGATTCGGCGAAAAATCAACATACACAAGTTGAACTAGTGGGATACTTAGGGTCCTGTCACCCCTCCTCTGGAGCTAAAAAGCTTTGGACCGCTATCAAATCTCAACACGATGACTGAGTGGGAACTTCATTCAGTAACACCGACGTGACGGACCCGATGAAGGGGGGAGCTATTTTAGTCGGCTGTTTACACTACACTCCTCGGTTTACTACATCAGGCGACAAGTGACACTACGTAAAACTTCCAAACATCAGCGCGGCGCTGATTTCCAACTCCAAATACATTGCCCACGACGGAACAAGCAATCTGGATCTAAATGATCATCGACTGCGAATGTACAGAGTATTCCTCAAGTCGTTAGCCGGCAGCACTTGGGGTAAATACAAAGAAACGTTCCTCACAACATAAAAGACAATTGGCTGACCGGTCGTAAGGTATGCTGCTCGGACGCCGCGGCCTAGCGAGACGCAGATGAATAAGTTATTATCATGTCAAAACACAGCTCTAAGAATCGTGACAGAAAGCCTCCCGATGTCACCAACACATCACTTACATTATGCATAGCATAATGTTATGCTACGTAAGCGATATCAGAAGCAAAACGTTCACCCCACTCCATACAGCTCTTAAATACCATTCACCAAGGGTCTGTCGACACACAAGAACGATTTTTTCGGATAGAAAAAGATTAACCTGGGCAAAAAGCTATTTATTTAGCATTCCATACATCAAGGAAATACGATGTTTTTTTTTTTGATTCACTACTCGAGAAACAAGTTTTCCATATATTAAGCTAGACAAGAGCCTACCTCTGTTCTAAATATCAATCAAAACGGTATCAAGCCACTTCAATATTCCCAAGAATTAACCCATGCGAAGAGATATCTACAGTATATTCCAATTACCAAACAAGTCGACAGAGGCGACATCCGCATAACATACGGAATATGCCGAGTCATGATTGGGAAGCGTTTGTTAAGCGTTAAGATTTAAAACTGTTCAGCTACAGAAAAAGTAATGATTCAATACCTGAAATTTAGTAAATATGAAATTTTAAAATTTAATTGTTGAGAGATGTAAGAATAGTTTTTTTAATACTAAAAAGTGAGTCTGAGAGATCGAAGGTGCTGGAATGAAAATTAAAATTGTGACGCAATCGGTAAAAGGGTTCATTCAATTCATAATTTGTTTGACATTTCTCTACAACTTGCGAGAGTAGGTAGATTTAGAAGCTTATAACGGTTGTTATAAGGAGGAAGATTTATCGTAGAGTTCCATCGAAAATGTCTGAATGCAAAAAGTATAAATTGTTTTTGAACAGACTCCAACTTATCGGAATTAGCCTGATAATTTGGCTTCCATATCAGTGAACCATATTCTAATATTGGCCTCACCAAAGTCGTATGAAGTGCTTTAGTTGCAAAAGCGTCTCTAAATTCTTTTGACCATCTTTTGACAAAAGCAAAAGCATTTTTAGCTTTTAGGACCGTGGTATTGATATGAAGGTGGAAGTTGAGCTCAGGGTCCATCATAACCCCCAAATCAACAAAGTTGAAGACTCGCTCTAGACTACAGTTATTAATTATATAAAGAGAAGGTTGAATAAGTCTTCGTGAGTGTCGTTGTTATCTCACCAAATAGCTAAATTGCCTAGATCGTTTTGTAACAAACGCCTTTCGTCGAATGAGGTATATGACATAAAAAGTTTCACATCATCGGCATATAACAAGATATTTGAATGCTTTATTACCGAAGATATATCGTTTATAAATAATAGAAACAGAATCGGGTCAAGATGGCTACCTTGAGGAACTCCTGAAGAGACATTAATTCTGTGTGAGAAAGAATCATTAAATGTTGCACGGTGTGTTCTATTGTAGAGATACGAGGGAACCCATTGAAGAAATCTTGGTTAAAAGCCCATAAGTTCTAGTTTATGGATGAGAATTGAGTGATTAACCCTATGGAATGCTTTACTGAAGTCGGTGTAGATAACGTCAGTTTGCTTATTATCTCTAAAGACTTTAGAGATATGTGTCACACATACAAGCAAATTTGTAATTGTTGATTTTCCTTTACAAAACCCATGTTGGGAATTGGATAGTAGTGAGAAAATCGAAAACGTTATCTGACTAGTAATAATTGTCTCAGAAAGCTTTGGTATAGCGGATATTTTTGCAAAACCTCTATAATTTTCAATAGGTATAAGACCTATAATCACTCTTATGTAAGGGTACTATAAAAGACTGCTTCCATATTGTAGGGAAATCACTTTGTTTGAGAGAGGAATTAAAAAGTTGAGTTAAAGGCAAATACAGATTTTTTGCACAAATTTTCAGAAAGCATGTAGGAAACATATCTGGACCATAACTGAAAGAAAGTTTTTAGATTCATCAAATGATAAAATGCATTTTCCTCAGAAATAGTTGGTGAGTTAATTATTGTTGTTGAACGTAAGTAATGCTGACAGACGATTTTTTTTTTTTGCGGGTGAGGAGAAGAAAAATGCCTTTCGCATCATCATTGTGTCGTCACATCAATGGTATGTGCCACTTGCACTCTAGGGAACTGTCGCCCACCCTGGAACCGCTTTCGCATTGCTTCAAAGTGGCGTTCCATTTTTCTCATAGTGAGATTACATCTTGCAACCTGCATCCAGGTCCCGCTTATTCGCTCGTAGTACTTTTTCTGCAAACTTCCTTACATTTACCCAGTTTGGTTCGCTTTGTAGCAGAATCGAGACAAAATTATCTACTCTTTGTTCTCCAACTGTGTTTTCAAGTCTGATGCTCGCGTCTTGCCAGCGGTTGCATTGAAAGATTGTATGCTCGGCGTCATCTTCATCAGCATCGTTATAGATACATGACGGATCTTCAGCTTTCCCTATTTTATGCAAATATTTCCTGAAGTATCCGTGACCAGACAACATCTGCGTAATGTAGTAGTCTACTTCCCCGAATTTCCTATTTGTCCATATTATGACGTCTGCTATTAATCTGGACGTCTATCGGTCATGATTTCCTTCTTCCCATTGAGCTTGCCACTGGTTCAGGGTTTTTTCCTTATGTCTTCTTTGTTTGTATTGACAGTGCATCCTTGGTTTCTCATTTTTTTGAGCGTCCAGTTTCTTTTCTTTTCGGTTGCCAATAGGACGATGGGAACGCTTCCGCTTATTACAGATATAGCTTCCCTTGATACTGTACGGTATGCCGACGCTATCCTCAAAGCTGCTGTGCGGTATACTTTGGCCAGTCCTATTCGCCTAATATTCTTCTTGAGTAAGATGTTAAGGGTTGCCGCCATGATGAGCTTCCCTTTTTCTTGTGTTGGACCTCCTATGTTAGCGATTATTCTTTGGCCAGTCCTATTCGCCTAATATTCTTCTTGAGTAAGATGTTAAGGGTTACCGCCATGATGAGCTTCCCTTTTTCTTGTGTTGGACCTCCTATGTTAGCGATTATTCTACTAAGCCGAGAAGTGACTTTGGAGGCTCTCACTGCGGCATGCTGGATTTGTGCCCAGTAGCTCAGTCTAGGGTCTAGTCTTACCTACACCCTGATAGTTGACTACTCTTCTTGAACTCAGCGTATCCGCGATTGTGTGCATGTCTATTTCCAGAGGTATGTGTTTCATCGTTAATAGCGAATTTTAGACCGCGTTGGTCAAGCCACATTTTTGTTCTTATTATTACTTAATTTAACTTCCTACGTGCGTCTTCCGTATCGCGCGCGGTAGTTATAGCGGCAATGTCGTCAGCATATCCCACAAGATATGTGCTCTCAGGCATCTCAAGGTCTAATATGCCATCGTAGCTGACGTTCCAGAGGTCTGGCCCAAGGATAGAACCCTGCGCTGCTCCTGCCGTCACCTTATTTGTCGGTAGTTTGGTAGAGTAAGACCCTATCTCTAAGGTAGCTCCTCATCTTTAGGCTGAGATACCGGGGGATGGAAAATTTATTCTCTAAGGCTTCAATCATATCCTTCCACTGTGCACTGTTGAAGGCATTTCGAATGTCCAATGTGGCTAGTAGGACTATTTACTTGTGAAACCCTTGTTGAGCCTTTTCAACGCTTTTAACTACATTCTCAATTGCTCCCAGTGTTGATCTACCGGGCTTAAAATCGTATTGCTTTTTTCAGAGCCCTCCAGCGCTAGCAATAGCTGCTTCTAGTCTTGGTTTTAGTAGTCTTTCCAGAAGCTTTCCAGCAGTGTCCAGCATGCAAAGAGGGCGGTATGCCGATGGACTGTCTGGGTTTCCTTTCCCCTTACTAATGAGCACCAGCTGCTGTCTTTTCCAGATTTCTGGGAATAGAGTTCTTTTCAGGCAGGCATTCAACATATTTAGAAGTAAATTAGGCCGTTCTAGGGCAATCACTTTCAGTGGCGGGTATGCCATCGGGACCTGGTGATTTATTTGGCTTAAGCTTACTTGCCGCTATTTGTAGCTCTTCGGTATTAAAACAAGGTGTTTCTATAGTGAGGTTTTCCAGTGTTGCTTGTTCTCCGCGTATTTCATGTGCTGGAAATAATGCCTTAAAAATATGATCCATTTTATGTCCGGTAAATTCTGGGGGTGGTGTCCTAGCGCTGAGTTTTTTCATCACTACTCTGTGCCCTAGCCCCAAGTGTCCCTATTTAGGTCGTCACGTTGCTCTTCCCACTTTTCTTTTTTACTAATCTCGATAGTACGTTTAAGTTCTTCTTTCGCAGCGTGGTACAGTTCCATTTCTGTAGCTGCGTTGCCTTTTCGCCCACCGAAGGCGAAGACACACTTTCCTTAGTTGCGCTATACTCTCAGTCCACCAGTACGCTGCTCGTCTTTGCCTCCTATTCGTGGCTCTTGGCATACCCTTATTACATGCTATTTTGAGCAGGGTGAGCTTAAGATTCTGTTGTGAAGGTTATGTACTGATGATCACTGCCAGTATAGTCCTCCAACACTTCCCAGCTTATTACCATGCCTGCTAAGCGCTCCGATGCCAATGTTATGCAGGGTGTTGTTTCTTCGCATCCTGGTCCTCTGAAAGACGTTGCTATTCCGGTGTTGAGTAAAACAAGGTCCAGTCGTGCAGCCATCTATAGAATCCGTTTGCCTCTGGAGTCGGTGCTCTGCATACCCCATTCGACTGCTTTAGCGTTAAAATCTCCCGCGATTATCATTTGTCGTTCTGTCTCCCGAGCGGCGCCCTCTATGCAGTCCAGTTTAGCTTGAAAGTCGTGGATGTTATCTAGATGTTAGGTCATTTGTGTCAGCAGTTTTGCATCTATGCATGTTGGCTTGCAGAGCTTTCAAGTCCTTGAATAGCTGTTGTATACCGCGCACTTCTTGGATCTGTCTGTTCATATTTTGCCTCCTTACATAAGCAGGGGTTACGGCATTCTTTCAAGATGTGTCCTGCTTGGCCACACTTTATGCATAAGCCTTGCTTCTTTCTGTCAGGTCCTTTGCAGTCCCAGGTTGAATGCCCGGGCCCGAAACAGCGTACTTTGTTTAAGCCGTAGCCTACAGTTGATCCCGCCGATTTTAATACGAACCTGTTTTATTAATTTATCGGCTTCTTCGCTCGGTAAGAGGATGGCGCCCGTTCTTGTTGTCCGTATTCCACATATCTTGACTTCGTTGTCGTTTAGTTTTATTTTCGCCTTGATAATTCGGAGAACTTCTGCATAGCTTCTTCCAACTGCAGGCTTAATGATTACCGCCTCTGATAACCTCTGGGGCCTAGTTTTGGGTTTAACCTTTTCTACTTCTTTCTTGTGCCCATCGGTTTTAGGTACGTTCGATGTTGATGACGGTTATTTATTGGCATTGGGTTTTTTTTGTCTTCTTCGTTGTTATGGTCTTCCATGGCTCGGATTCTTCATTACTTGGTCGTCCAGCGGGTTTCGATTCGACCGAACTCGTAGCTCAGCGCTTCGAGGAGGTCGACTCGGGGGTTTCTGCTAAGGTGTTTTTCTCTATAGCAATAGATGTAGCTATTTTTTCCTTCTCAGCCATTGTCCAGTGTCGTCTGTAGCTTTTGAATATATCAGATAGCTCGTCCAACTGCGCGACTCCGTTTTTGACATCAAGGCTAACATTTTTTTGTTTGCAAATAGTCTGTTTCATTTTGTGAACAATCGCCCTGCACTTTTCGATTGCCTCTTCTTCTGCTTGTCTCATTTTGCGCACGAATTCATGCCTTGGCGACTCATGCGGGGGTAGAGTTGGTTGAGATGCTGCTGGAGTGTTTCGATCTGCCATCGGCTTCGTAGTATTCACAGCTGAGTTTGAAAATCTAGGCTCGGCCGAGGGCGTTTTTAATTGCTGGGTGTTGTTGCTTTTCTGAGAAACCGGTGTTATTTAGAGCACAGGTGATCTCAGTACCCTACTGCTTCCGTGTTCCTCTTGGCGCTCGTTTAAGTTTGAGCGATCTCCTTTTTTCTGCTGCTCTTTCTCCGTACTATTCGGAGTTTTGTTCTTTTTTTTTGTTGGAGTTATTGTAGTCTTCACTTTTCATGGGTCTCCGCTCCAAGCCGCTATCTCCACACGTTGTGCAGTCGCTCTGACGAAAGGCCCGAGGTTGTCTACGTATGTTTTAGATCCTCGCAAGGGTTGACACAAGGGTTGTGTATGCTTATTTCGAGGCGGCATCTACTCACCTCGTCACCGAGCTTCACAGGGCCTCTTCAGACCTTTTAAGCCGGGTCCTCTTCTCGTGTCGCTCTTGGTCAGGGGCTGCTTATTGGGTATTCGCAGCTAGCCCAAAACAAGAATTTAGGCCGTACACAGCCCGATACGCTGTGGCCCTAGGCGGCCTGAGCTCAGCCATTATGCTGACAGACGGATAAGTCACTTCGAGAGTTAGTTGAATAATATGATTTAAAAAAAATTGCGCGAACATATTTGAAATACTTGGACTATCACATGACATAGCAAATTTTTATTTTATAGCTATCGGAAACGTAGAAAGCTTACGTTTGGAGTTAACAAAATCGATGAAGCTGTTCTTCAGGTTCAAGAAATTTTCAACGAAGGGACGAATATTTTGAGTAATTTAAGTGTAAGCCACTTTTTCTTGAAAGTCTTAAAAGCTTTTCTTCTATTCTTTAAACAACATACAAGTAACTCCTTTGTAAATCACGAATTCATGTGTTTTATTTTAAGCCCAGGCTTTTTAGGTACACATTTTTAAAAAAGAGAAATAATGGTGCTGTTAAAATGGAAAACACTTGCTTCAATATTATCAGGATAACTTGGCCAAGTAAATTAAGAGAGCTCCTGAATGAATTTTTAAAAATACGCTTTCCCAAAGTTGAATCGAAAACTAGAGCTAAGCGTAGAATCATCAGCCACAAGTTTACTTCGGATTTCAAATGTTATGTCTGAAGCAGGGCGATACACATCCTCTAGCAGAATAAGAGGATCACTTATAATAACAGAAAATTTAGAAGCATTACCCACAAACACCAAATTTAAAATCTTAACAAAGTGGTTAGGAATTAAATTAATTTGACTGAGGCACAAGTCGGAAAGTTCTTGCAAAAACTTATTTACGCAGGACTGTTTACAAATTGGAGTAACATTATCTTAAACGTGTTTCCATGAAACTCATGGCAAATTGAAGTCACCCAAAACAATCAAGGAATCGGATTGTTTTACCAACGAAATAACATTTTTAAATAAACAAGCATGCTGCATGTATACAGACATGTCCAACCGGGAAGGTACATAAGATAACGCTATATATGTATAGCTAGTAGGAAAGCCCTCGTATGCATTTAAACTCCATGGAATCTAAACCAGGAACAATAACTTCTTCAAAAGGAATTGAAGAATGAGCGGCGAGTAGAACCCCACCTCCGATTCTGTTTATACGATCCGTTTTATAAATTTGATAATAACTATTTAAAATTTCATTATCAAAAACTTCAGGTTTAAGCAATGTCTCGATAAATGATGTAATATTAAAATTACAATGTAGACTATTTAGATACAACTCAGTTAGCTTGCTATTAATACCACGAACATTTTGATAATATAAATTTATAAAGAGATCTTGTTTTAGTTTCTTGACTCCCCGTTTTTGTGAGGAAATTTAGCAATATTTTTTTCATTGAGTTTAATACCTCTATGTTAAAATTCGAGCACAAATGCTATGGGAGGCCAGAATGTACTATCAAGAAATTGATTAAAGTATTCGAATGAAGAATCGATTTTGAACGAAGAAATATTCTTTCATATTTGAAATTAAACTTTCTCACTGTTACGTCATCACATTTAATTTTTGAAGTGATATAAGACTTCACCTCATCGCTGGTGGTATCTTCAGCAAGTCTGGAAATAAAAACAAATTTTTTTGTGAATGGCTACTGGTGGTGGATCAGCCAGATCAGTACCACATTGGGGCTCAGGTACGTTTAATTAAACATTAATCTGCCATTTAGATGTTGAAGGCTTTTCTATACGGGGATAAGGTGACGACAGGTCAGTACCACCATCAATAATGAAGAAGAACTCCCCGGAAAACACTTTATCTGGTACAAATTTCGACATTTTCAAATGAATGAAACAAATTGTTGTTCACGCTAAAACAAATGACATCTACTGAAAACGACGCGAAATGACAGTACCTTTGAAATGAATATAGCCACAGATGAACACGACGCGAAATTAAACTCGTAGAGCCCTCTCTTAGAAAACCGCTCTAACTGCATACACCCAGTTAGAGAATGAACAATTAAAAAATTAATAATAATTAATTTAAGTTTTAAGTACTAAAATTGAGAAATATTAAATAAATAATCAAACACATAATCAAAATTATAAGCAAGAAAATATTACAGGCAAAATGAAAAACAAACAATTTTACAGCTCAAGAAAATTAAAGCATAAGTTTAGGCGCTATGTAGCGAACAGTTTTAAATGCACTGATTTTGACTCTTAAAAAACAACACGCAAAGGCTGTGTCAGGGAAGGTAAATTAAACAAATTGTTCCGCTGCCTCGCCATAGAAAGGGAATTTAACAGAGAAAATCTGAAAGGAATTTTACAGCGGCAAACAAAAATTGTGCCCAAAATACTAGAATAAACAATAACAAATAACATTGTATGTTAAATGAGAAAATACATGCAAAATAAATGTAAAATTGATAAAGCCTATGCAAGAAAAATGTAAGCATGCAGATAGTTATCAAAAATTTCTGATATTATAAACTTATTTGCTTTTAATAATTTGTAAATTTCATTAAATATTTTTGAAAGTATCCATATGATTTTTATATCCTTCCATATTTGTAATGTTTTTTTTTATAAAATGATGGTTATGATAATTTAAATATATTAAAATATATTTGATTAAATCCTATTAAATATTATTTACTTTTGGGGTAAATATCGAAATAAGTAAACAACTCAAAATTCAATCATTCATTTAAACGTATGTACGTAGTATTTATGTATGTACATATAAGTGTATTAAGAAGAAGCAGAAAAACGTACGTATCTAGCAAAAAAACAAAAATACCACGTCAACACTATGACAACACTATTGCAAAAAAGTCCTTCTCAAGACGAACGCTGGCGAACCATTTACTAAACGAGCTGCGCAAGCATCACACATCTCCCCGCATGCGACTCGCCTACAAACCAAAGTGCCAAAAATTGGAAGTTGAACTAATTTGTGTCTTCTTCGACAACAGTAAATCGCGCTCTGGATAGAGCGAACTTTGTCTTTAGAATTATCTAACGGATTTTAAATGAATGCCAAAAAATGGTTTGGTAAAAACGTCTCAATATTTTTAAACATGAACAAGATGCACTCGGGAAGGCAAGGAATTGCTTGCTGGGCAATATGAGCTAATAGGCCAACAGCAAATTTAGCAGCAGGATGCCTATTTGCTTCATTTCGATAATTGAATTTTTGTCAGGGGCAAGAATTTGAAGCAACGCTTGTAGACGGCATATGAATGTTGCGCGTTGAAGGAAGGATGGAATACTAATGTTGTTGCTGCTTCACTTTTCGCGACCATGATGATTTTGTGTATTAGTGTTTTTTGACACTGTCGTGAACAAGCAACTTGTTGGCATGAAATGTGAGGTGGTGTTTATGAATGAACATACTGCGCTTTGTTTTTGCACGCAAGCGTCAATGAATGAAAATTTTTTGTGTTGTATTTTATTTGACTTCAGCTTTGAACGACGGGAGCAAATATACATACATATGTATGTATGTACATATGTACGTTTCTTGACGCAGGTCAGTATTTTGTATAGAAACTGTTTATGCATGCAACCTTGTTTAACAGTAAACGCCTCATACACATATGTGAAAAGTGGGCGCGCAGGCATTATCATAGCCAAAGGCGAAGCGCTCCACTATAAAAGTGAATAAAAGTGTGCTAAGGCAAAATACCCGAAAGAAGGGCAATAAGCGCCATCACCAAAGTGAACGAAATGCTGTGAAATTGGGCGCGCAGGTATTATCTCAGCCAAAGGCGAAGCGCCCCACTATAAACGTGAACAAGCGTTCTGAAAAGTGGGCGCGCAGGCATTTTAACAGCCAAATACGAAGCGCTCCATTATGAAAAAGTGGTGAGAAAAGTGGGTGTGCAGGCATTTTAATAGCCAAAGGCGAAGCGCCTCACTATAAACGTGAAAGTGTTGTGAAAAACGGGCGCGCAGCCAAGAGCAAAGCGCTCCACTCTAAAAGTGAAAAACTGTTTCAAAAAGTGAGCGCGCAGGCGTTAAAAGAGCTAGATACGAAGCGCTCCACTGAAAAGATGAAGTGACCCGGGGTTACACTGGCATTGGGCGGTGTCCAAAAGTAAAGCGCAGCCCCGAAAAACAGACAGGTACGCCGGCACTAGGTGCCACACGTCAGGCGTCAGTGCGCATATAGCACATTATTTATTTTATTTTTATAAAATCAGGAGCGCCGGCCGTAAGGCCAAGAGACGAGGCGCGAGTACTGAACGCCGGCACTACGTGTAGGTGCCAAACGACCAGGCGTCAGTACGTTTTTTAGCATATTTTTTATTATTTTAAGGATAGAACGCCGGCTGCTAAGCCACAAGGTAAGGCGCAAGTGCTGTTCACCGGCGAATAGTTTGCCACAACGCCAGGCGACAGTAAGTTTAGGCTACAAGGCCCCTACCAACGACCCATCGAATTTACGGCAACATCTGCAGCAAGACCCTTACAAACGGTCCAACGAATTTACAGCAACATCGGCAGCAAGGCCCATATCAACGGCCCAACAAATTTACAGCAACATCGGCAGCAAGGCCCATACCAATGAACAAAAGAATTTTCAGCAACATTTGCAGCAAGACCCATATCAATAGCCTAACGAATTTTCAGCAACATCTGCAGCAAGGCCCTTACCAACGGCCCAACGAACCGTAAGCTATCAATAAGCAGCATTAAGGGTGAGTTTTCAGAAATCTAAAAATTACAATAATACAACAAAAAAACAAAAAACCCATATAGGCTATTTAAAAATATTGTAAATTTTTTAAGTTTTCCAATACGTTGATGCTTTGGTACTGCGGTAGGACCATAACCACCCCCACTTTACAATTTGAATTTTTTGGATCTTTAAACGTATGCATCACGGTACACGGAAGTGCCATAAGCACCCCATCTCAATAATAATTCACCCCCCTTACAAAAAAATTTTAAGTTTCCGATTTTAGAAAATTTTATTTTGTATCACTAGTTATAATCTTGTCAAGTTACAAACGATTGTGAATTGGCACAACACATACATAAAAATCCTTTCCAAGTTCATCTTGAAACTCTTGCTTAGCTCTTTCTTCTTCGCGTAGTACCTTTAAAATGGCTAAAGCTAACGATATTTACCGGGCGTGTGATGCACTTTTATAGTTCGTAAATTTGTACAAAAACACTCCAAGAGCAAATCATTCGGTTTTTTCTCTGGAAATCCAAAAGGAGGAACTGAAGGCATTATGGATGAAAGTTAAAGAGACATTTGATGGGTGAAGCCATCGGCAACCTGACATTTGTGCAGCAAAGTTCGTCGACGGTGAATCCTGTAGTCCGGGAACATGAAGTGGCAACGCGTTCGAACTTTAACCTTCCCCCTTGCGACATCGAAATTTTTTATGGCGATTATATGGCGTGGCCATCCTTTGGCAATATATATAAACAATTCGCGTTTGACCCCTGTTGAAAAACTATACCACCTCATTCATAAGACTCGAGGAGAAGCCAAAGATATTGTGAAAAAGTCTCCACTAACCAATGATGGGTTTGCAATGGCATGGCAAAACCTATCTGACCGTTATGAGAATAAAAGAGTGATGGTAATTAGTCAATTGAAGACCTTGTTTAATCTACCGACCGTGACAGCCGAGCGCCGAGGGAAATAAAAAATCTCTAACGTGCAGTAAACAATTGCATCTCAGTTCTCCAAATGTATGGGATTGAGATTAGCAATTGGGATGCTATTTTTGTATTTTTAGTTTCTAGTAGACTACCAGATACCACATTAGCACTTTGGAAACAAGGCCGAAATTCCGAGGTGGGAGGAATTAGACAGCTTCCTCTCAAATAGATTCCAGACTCTTGAAACAGTCTCTGACATTCAGAGCACGCGTGCAGCGAAGATAACGCAAAACCGTTCATTTGCAAATCATTTGGGAATAAGGGTATCGGAGCATCATTCTCAGTATTCGCAACCGGTATGCAGATTATGTCCAGAGGAATTCCATGTGCTTAAGGCTTGCCCAAAGTTTCTAGCCATGAAGGTAGATGATCGTTCAAAAATAGTGAGAAAATATAATTTATGCATGAACTGTTTGGCGCATTCTCACAGAAGCCCGAATGGAAACCGGCCTTCATCCTCCGCCACCGGTCCCTCATCAGGAAATGCAGATGATAGGAAAACTCAACCCACAACCACCTCCAGCTGTATAAATGCACTTTTCACATCAAACACGAAGAATGTAATCTTGGGTACTTCGATGGTGCACATATGTATTTCAGAAGTAAATTATAAGGCAGCGGTTACAGAAACGAATTAATGTGCCAACTCAACCTGCTGACTTAATAGTAAGTGGAATGAACCCGACACCGCCGGCTAAAGTGCGAGAAATCGCCAAATTTGTTTTAGGTTCACCTGTCGACCCCTTGATTAGAATTGAGGCAAGAGGCCGAATTCTCCCCAATTTGACAGGAAACCTCCTCCAGTTTTCAGTGGACAAAGTGGATTTTGGACTACTGCCCCCGATTGATTTAGCCGACGTCAACTTTTACAGAAGTCAGCAGGTTGATTTGATCATTGGTGCAGTTTTGTACCCAGCCGTAATAACGGGAAATATTATGAAAAATGGTTTAGACCCTCTTCTAGCGCAAGGGACAGTCTTCGACTGGATCTTAACAGGACCAGCCCCTCAAGCTTCAAATAGGAATCAAATTTCATATGTTTTCATGTTCTCCGAAATTTCAAACTCTGAACTTACTCGGTTTTGGGATCTTGAGCAGGTCCAAAGCAAGAAACCGGTCACTCCTGAGGAAGTATCACCGAGTACTTCGAGAATACATAACACTTGGACACATGAAGCCAGTTGGCATCAACTCCGGAAAAAGCAGCTCAGGATCATCATATTACCTGCCACATCATGTCGTCATTAAGCCGGACAGCACAACCACAAAGGAGCGCGTGGTATTTATTACATCAAATCTATCCTCGAGCGGTGTTAGTTTAAAAGACGCACTCCACCCTGGCCCGGTTTTGCAATCTGATAACATTGCACTCTTATTAAAATGGCGATTTTTTAAATATGTTTTCAATGCAGATATTGAGGGGATGTATCGGCAGATCCTGCTTCATCCCAACGACACCCGATTCCAGAACTAGTGGACTAGGAACTGCAAATGGTGACATTCGGAGTTAACTGCGCTCTTTACTTAGCAATAAGGACACTGCTTCAACTAGAGGAAGATGTCAGACTTCAATACCCACTAGCCTCCAGGGGCCTCGAGCAGCACATGTACGTGGATGACATCCTTGCCGGAGCTCATGACTGTGACACAGCTATTCGAACACGAAACGAACTTGTCGAGGCTCTACAAGGATGGATTTCCCTTGCGGAAATGGACATCAAATTCAAAGGAAATCCTGGTTGATTTGCCAAGGGATCATCTGTTAAAAGAAGATTTCTTGGAAATCGACGATATGAGTGAGGCGAGGATGTTAGGTATAAGGTGGAATGCTTAATGTCCAAGAGGTCCAAAGCGAGAAATGTTATCTTGTGTAGCAAAACTTTTCGATCCCGCAGGTTGGTTAAGACCCATAGTGGTTGTGGCAAAAATTTTAATGCAGAATATATGGCTCTCTAAAATAGACTGGGATGACAGTCTACCCAGAGGAATTTATCTGTGATGGGAGAAATTTCTGAAAAATTATGTCCTCATTGTAAGTATCAGAACTTCAAAGTGGATTAATTTTACACCTTGGAACGAAATCGAATTTCATGGGTGCTGCGATGCTTCTGAGAAGGCATACGCTGGTGCCCTGTACGTAAGAGTACGGGAACGCACATCAGATGGAACACTTGAAGTCGGAAAAACCAAAGTAGCACCGGTAAAAACGATCTCTCTACCGTGTTTAGAATTATGTTTTGCTCTCCTGCTGGTGGAGTTAATTAACGCGCTTCTTCCACAGTTTGACACGGCTCAACCAACCATCTACCAATGGACCGATTAAATCATAGTGCTCTCATGGCTGCGAAAGCCCCCCTGTAGCTGAACTACCTTCGTGGCAAATAGAGTCTCGAAAATCAGAGGACTCGTTGGAGTGAATGATTGGAATCATGTGGATTCGAACGACAGCCCAGCCGACCTTAGTAGTAGTAGAACCCTGGTTAAAGGAGCAACCATCTGAGTGGCCTCAGATGCATGGTGAGCCTATGGAGACGGAACTGGAGAAAAAATGTATTAGAACTCACGCAGCACGGATCATAGACACAGAAGACATTTTAGAACGATTCTCTGATTTCTCTCGCGCGCTGAGAATAATTGCACGAATTTTGCAATTTTATCGAAAAGTACATCCGGTGTTCAAAATTACAGTTGATGAAAATTGGGAGGTGAAAACGCGTCTAATTCGGTTAACACAAAAGCGTTGTTTTTCACTTGAATACGGTGCACTTCATGCTTCATCAAAACCAGTAAGCGCTAAGAGCTCCAGCCGCACTCTCAATCCATTACTTGATAAGAATGGACTTATAAGAGTACGCGGAAGACTAGCGCTAGCGTCATTGTCATATAATGAACGATACCCGATCATCTTACCTAACGATTGCCAATTTTCTCGACTCCTCGTTAAGTTCTCACACTTGATTTCCTTACATGGAGGAAATCAACTCATGCTGAGACTTATGAGGTCAGAGTATTGGGTCGTGCGCTTAAGAAACTTAATAAAAACCGTAATTAATAATTACAAAGTTTGTGTCATTTATAGAAGAAAAACACAACAACTGATGGCTGCGCTCCCACCGGAAAGAACGGACGTATCCAGCCCATTCACAAACACTGGAGTGGATTTCACAGGCCCGTTTGAGGTAAAAAATTACACGGGCTGAGCGTGCCTAATAACAAAAGGATACGTCTGCCTCTTTGTTTGTTTCGCTACAAAGGCAATACATCTAGAAGCAACCACCGACTTATCAACATCAACATTCTTGGGTGCCTTTACCACGTTGTGGCAAGACGTGGTTGGGCGCGTAACGTGTACTCGGACGACGGCACAAACTTCGTTGGAGCCAGCAAAGCTTTGAGACATGACATTAAAAAATTCATGACTTAAGCTTCACATCTTACCATGCGGTCATATGCGCACGAAGAAATTAATTGGCACTTTATACCTCCAGGGGCTCCTCACAAGGGAGGATTATGGGAGGCAGGAGTGAAGAGCTTCAAAACCCATTTT